>OZ007498.1:126014747-126614747 GCA_963931805.1 Microdon myrmicae | reverse complement strand
AACACCATTCTTAGTTATCGGTGAAGCTACATTTCTACAGCGGTACAAGCTCCTTGCTGACCGAGCTAAACTGCTAAACACGACCATGGTCTATGGGATATATTAAAATTAAACCAAGAAATTAGTGCTCAGTAAAGAATGGACGAATATGTCCAATACTAATCATTGGTAATTTTGACATTTGCCGCTGTCAATTTATGTTTTGAAATTAGCTGATAGTGACAATCAATAGTAGTTTACTGTTATATCCGTATAACAATGTGTCAATAGAGGGTGCCGCAAAATTAATCACCCTATCGGAGATGTTATAATTTTTGCAAATGGCGTCGTACGTCAATCATATTTGACATTTGTGAACTAGACAGCTGCAGTCATCTCTTAACTTAACAGGAAAACTTGTGAAGGTCCAACTAATGATTTCCATCACTCAAAATCATTTTTTTATTTAGTAACAAAGTAATTCAAAAACAAAATGGATGATTAATTTTGCGCCACACTTTACATACTTAATTGTTGAAATTATACTTAACAAATAACGTTAAAGACCACGTATTCGATTAGTAAAATATGGATTATAAAACTGCATTTCATTTCAAAGTTATTAAGAAAAAACATCGAATTGGAGTGTAACACCAAATAATTTTGGTATTAGCTTCCCTGCTCGGACGCCAATGTAATACCAAATGATTTTTGGTATTAGTATAAAATAGTAAGTTATCTCCGGGGGGATACTCCTCTGGGGTTATCAATTATTATATTTCTCTATACCACACTTATCGAACTCCGTCTATCGTGGCTTCCGGCTTGGTTAAGCCCGTGGGTCCTATTGGCAGATTTACTGGTGCCCGCAAAGGTTACCAACTCGTATGTTTATGTGCAGGTCTGTGTTGGTGTTCCTGGGCTCTGAGGTGACCCGCTAGTCTGCTGGTCTTCCTCCGAATGTTGGCAGTTCAATGATAATGGTTGTTTTTGTTGAGTCGGTTGATATAAATAATAGGAACGGAGATTTCATTTATACAATATAAAATACATTTATTAAACTATACCTTCGCAAACTCGATAAATGCGCGCGGCGCTTATGGCACGTGTATTCATCACGGCGTCTTATGATACTGTAGCGAGCTTAGGGTTCGCTGGATTGATTATTTTGAATAAATAAGAGCCGTTCAATCGATTATTAATTTAATTAATATAACACTCAACGGTTTTCTTTTCTATCGCTTGCTTCGCTTTTTCTCTTCTTATCTGTCACCATCGGCTGTCTCGACGTCTTTTTTATCGTTTGTCACATTCTCATTCCGGTATTTCGTTTCTGTTCGTTCCATAATCTTGAATGTTCTAGTCTCCAGTTTTCCAGCACTTTATAGAATATTCCAGTACTTGTTTTGGACTTTCCCGAATATTCCAGTACTGACTGTCATATGCGTCACACTACACTCCACCTAGATTAGTTCGTCCCGAACTAAGTTCACTGGTCTTCTGGGCTAACAAGAATCGCCAGTCGGTCACGATGTACCACTTTCATTTTGGCGTTCGGTCTTCGCTGAATCCTATAGACAACGTCGTCAATCCTTGTGAGGACCTTATACGGTCCGTCCCAAAGTTGCTGCAACTTCGGGGCTCTTCCTCTTTGCCGGTGAGGGTTGTAGGGCCACACGCTATCGCCTGCATTATATCCGAGTGCGTTGGCTCGAATGTCGTACCTTGTTTTCATCCTGTCACTTGATACCTTGATTTGCTTTCGAACCAAATAATGAATCTCGTCGAGGCGATTTCTCCATTCGGCTACGTAGTCTTCGGTCTTATCTATGGCGTCTGGAGGTATTCGGTATCGCAGATCGGCTGGTAATCGTTTCTCTCGTCCAAATATGATTCTTGCTGGAGAATGGCCTGTCATCTCGTGATTAGCCGATCTATAACTCATGAGAAAGGTTTATACATATTTGTCCCAGTCTCGTTGGTGGTCACTGACGACCTTCGATAAGTGTTCTTTCATTGTTCGGTTGAACCTTTCGACCACTCCGTCTGACTGTGGATGCAAGGGTGTGGTCCTGGTTTTCCTTACGCCCAGTGCCGCACAGATGCCTTGAAACATCTGTGATTCGAAGTTTCGGGCTTGATCGGAATGAACCTCACAGGGAGCACCATATCTGCTGATTCAATTACTGATAAGCTGCTCTATGACGGTTGTTGCTTCTTGGTTTGGAATTGGAAGGACTTCCACCCACTTGCTGAAGTAATCCACAGTGACCAACACGTATATGTTGTTGTCGTTGGTTTTTGGAAATGGTCCTGAGATATCTATCGCAATTCGCTCGAAAGGGGCACCCACGTTGTACTGCTTCATATCGCTCCTTGGTTTTGCTGTTGGTCCTTTGGTCGCAATGCAAGTTGTGCACTTCCTACACCAAGACTCGACGTCGTCTCTCATGTGAAGCCAGTAGAATCGAGATCGTAATTTTGAACGTGTCTTATTAACTCCCAGATGTCCACCGGAGGCCCGGTCGTGCATTTCTGCTAGTACATCCTTCACTTTTGATGGTGGGACTAGAATCTGCATTCGATGGGATTTTCCATCCACGGCTTCCCATTTACGCTTTAGACTTCCATCTTCCACCAGCAAGGAATTCCATTGTGCCCAATATGCCTTAAATGTTCCACTCTTGTCGGAAATATTGTTCCAAGTTGGCCGGTCGTTCTTTTCTTTGTGTTCCAGGATTAGCAACATATCTTCATCCTGAAGTTGAGCTGCGCGTATAGCATCACTCGTCCACCCATCTAATACTTCTATTTGTACATTTCGAAGGTCGTACGCCTCTTGTTTTTCTTCCGCTCTATGACAATGTTTACAATCTGGCTTACATGGTCTTCTTGATAGAGCATCAGCGTTATTATGTACCTTCCCTTGACGGTGGGAAATTTGGAAATCGTATGTTTGAAGTCGTTCGATCCATCGAGCTATTTGTCCTTCCGGATTCTTAAAATTTAACAACAATTTCAGGGCGGCATGATGCGTAAGAAGGTGGAATCGACGTCCGTAGAGGTACTTATGGAAATTCTTAACGGCTTCTACGGCAGCCAGCAGTTCCTCTCTTGTTGCGCAGTAATTTCTCTCTGGCTTAGATAGAACTCGACTATAATATGCGACAACTCTCTTTTTACCATCGACTTCCTGTGACAACACTGCTCCGATTCCTGTGTTACTTCCATCAGTATCCAATATAAATGGGCGATCCGAACTTGGGAATGCCAATGTTGGAGTCTTACATAACTCGGCCTTCAATGTGTTGAATGCTGCCTCACACTTTTCTGTCCAATTGAATTTCTTGTCTTTACCCGTTAGGTCGGGTAGGGTTTTAGCCACATTGGCGAAACCTTTAACAAACCGTCGGTAATATGTGGCTCATCCCATAAAGCTTCTTAACTGTTGCTTATCTACTGGAGTAGGCCACTCTTGGACAGCTGCTATCTTATCAGGATCCGTTTGAACTCCTGCAGATGAAACGATGTGTCCCAGGAATTTTACTCTCTTTTGGAACAGTTCACATTTCTTCGAATTGAGGTTTAAGTTGGCCTGTCTTAGTCGTTCGAAGACGGAGCGCAGATTATTGATGTGTTCTGGTAAATTCCTTCCAAAAACGATGATATCATCCAAGTACACAAGACACGTCTTCCATGTAAGTCCCCGTAGAACACTTTCCATTAATCGTTCAAACGTTGCTGGAGCATTACACAATCCAAAAGGCATCACGTTGAATTGATAAAGTCCGTTTCCGGTAGTAAACGCTGTCTTCTCCTTGTCCTCCCCCTTCACTTCCACTTGCCAGTAACCGCTTTTTAGGTCCAATGCTGAAAACCACTGAGCTCCAGAAAGGGTATCTAGTATGTCGTCGATTCGAGGAAGTGGGTAACTGTATTTCTTCGTAACGTCGTTTAACCGGCGGTAGTCGACACAAAATCTAGTTGTCCCATCCTTCTTCTTGACGAGCACTACAGGCGAAGCCCATGGGCTCGATGATTTCTCGATGACTCCTTGCTCTTCCATATCTCGAATCATGTTCTCTTCTGATTGTTTGGCCAACGGTAGTCGACGAGGTGGTTGTCTTATAGGTCTTGACTCACCTGTGTCAATGCGATGTTTAACTATACCGGTGCGTCCGAATTTATCATTTCCTGTCACAAAAATATCAGAAAAATCGTTCAGCAGTGATTCAACGCTTGTCTTTTCTTCGTCTGTTAATCCGTTTTTCTGGGGCATCAGCCTATTAACCACAGGGGGTGCACCAGAGGGCTGTTGAATTGAGTGGTCCTCTCCCCTTGTCTGAATTGAGCTTATCATTGACAAGGGTGCACAGTCTGCGATTACCTCTCCTTTTCTTATTGCGATCGGCTCCTTGGACGCATTTAGTACTCTGACGGGTACGATGTGCTTCTTCGCATCGATAAGGGCTTTCCCAACAAGGATGTTCCCCTTACGCTGATTTTGTACGGCCTCGGTGATGTAAAATCGATTGTCACCGGGATCACTCTCGAGACTGGTCAAAATTACCGAGTCTATACGAGCTGGGATCTCATCCTCCTCACGCACATAACATTTAAGTCTTCGCAATTGTCCGTGTTGCAGTGTAGTAGCAACCTCTAAGTTACCAATACGCAGTGTTCTTTGCCCGATATCTAGAACAACTTGACGCTCCTTCATGAAATCCATTCCAAGAATGCATTCGTCCGTAATATCGGCAACCAAAAATTGGTGGGAGATGGAAATATTGCCCAGCACTATTATGCTCTCGACTTCTCCATAGACTGTAGAACATTCTCCTGTGGCAGTCTTCAAAGCGTATCTTCTATTTTTATTAAGGGCTATTTTGCCCACGACATCCGACCGAATTATGGATCTTGTTGCTCCAGTGTCGATTGTCACTGCTGTTGTCCTTGCATTAACAATCGTAGTTATAACCAAACTTTGGTTATCCCGTTGGAGTTGTGATACAGCTACGATGCTGGGGCTGCACATTCCACCAGGCGACTTTCGCCCCTTAAAGTCTGCCCTTACAAGTTTCCCGAGCTATTGACCTCAGATTGGTCTGTTGATAGACTCCTCTGATGATTAGTGCATGAATTCTTAATTGATGTTTCATTCATTCATCGACGTTTCCTACAGTGAACAGACATGTGACCGACATCCCCGCATGTCCAACACTTCATATCAGGTCTCGGGATTCTCCGTTGTACATGCCCGCTTCTTTGGCAGGAACATTCCTGGACGGACATTTCTCGGACTCTATATGTACTCCTGGTAGCCAGTTTAGCAGATTCATATACCAATGCGAACGCCAGTAATTCATTAGTCGTCTTCTTTCCTGCCAAACGAATGGCTTGTTGCAAGCCCCGATCTTGGAGTGCATTTATAAATGCATGCATTTGCTACCTCGTTCAGAAATTCTTTAGTCATATTTGAATAAGACAAGTTTGCCAATCGCTGAAGGTCTGCCTGCAACTGTTGAAGATTTTCTCCAGGTTCCTGTGTTCTGCTCCGCCGTTGCATGCGGTAGACCTGCTGCATGTGGTTGTCTCCATACCTAGCTTCAAGGCCGTCTCTTACCGCTTGGAACTCTGTTTGCTTTTCTGCTGGCATGGTTTGTAGTAATTCAGCAGCAGCCCCGCGGAGTAACAAGATTAGTGATGTTGATTTCTGCTCATCCGACCACTTATTATAATTGGACGCGGCGTCAAACTGACGTATAAATACGAGTACGGAGAAGGGTCCCGTTCCATCGAAGGTTGGCGGTTGCATCCTTGTATCTTTGTAGTCATGTTGATTGCTAGGCGATGTCTTATTTCTCTCAACACACTTAAGTCTCTTTTCGATTCGCGTTTTTTCATCGGTGACTTTCTTAAATTCAGCATCGTTTTTTAGATCCAGATTTTCTACTTCGTTTCGAATTCTTGACTGAATTTCTTCCTTAAATTGTTGAAAATTACATTTCAGCCACTGCGTTTGGGCATCCAATTTTGCATTCAGATATGCAGCTCGTGCGTCGAATTTTAAATTTTGGGCGTCCAACTTTGCATTAACATCTGCAGCTTGCGCGTCCATTTTTGTCATCATCATCCTGAATATCTACGATATGTCCATCTGTGGCGAACTCTTCTCCGTTGCATTGGCACCATCTTGACTCGCTGTTTCTTCTTCATCTGGACAGTCCGGCCCAATCGTAAAAACATATGTGTCGACATCGATACCCTCTTCCTCCATTGCTGCTTGCAGACGCTGTCGAAGAATTTGCTTCCTTCCTCTGCTATCCAGATTCCGGTCCTGAAGTTCCTTCTTCATCTCAGGAACGCGAAGATCCTCCAAATGTCGATCTGGTATCGTTACAACACACTTTCACAGACTTACTTACTTCACCAATAATTAATCCCACTTCTGACACCAATTGTAGCGAGCTTAGGTTTCGCTGGATTAATTATTTTAATAAATAAGAACCATTAAATCGATTTTCTTCGTAAACACTTTATTAGTCTGTTAATAACAACCGTTACTTGATGTAGCGTTAATAATTCGGTGACTCTTCTTTCACTCGAGACTTATCGCTTCCTTACTTATCGCGTCTTTGACTGCTTACTCCCCGATCTGCGTGCGACGTATTTATACATTTATACCGTTTGTCCTCATTTTGATTAAGAGTTTCGTTTCCGTCCGTTCCATAGTATCGAATTTTCTACTGCTCATAGTCTCCGGTATTCTAGTACTTTGTTTTGGAGACCTGGCAGATATCACAGCTGATTGTCATATGCATCACAACAGGTTTGTTAGCCATTCTTAAAGTACTTAAATAATTTAATATTTCAGTTTTGAAACAAATTTACGGAGATGTAATACAAGGTGGCGCAAATTTAATCATCCATGTACGAGAATATACACGCGACTGATGTGCAGCGCGGGAAAACCCTCCACCCTTTCCATCCCTTGTGTCTGTTTTTCTTTTTTTCGCACCTCTGTTTGCGCCCCTCAGGCATCGATACTCTCGATTGATAAATAATCTTTGGAGAGTTTTTTGTATCTGAGTGGCATAATGTTCATAATGGAAGGGATGTGACTTGGATTTCGGAACGGATCTAGTGGGCACCTACTACAACGGCATAACACCTGTAGTGGTTGCTTTCGCTTATCTATTGCTGGTCCCGACTTGCATCCTTTCCCGAGGCGGTATTGGTTTTCTGTGTAGGGCCGTTTCAATGAAGCGGGAATTTCGCGGTGATTTGTGTAACCCATGTTTCTAGCCAGAAACCAACTATCCTTGCTCTTAGCGAAACCCAAGTAATTACTAATACAGATATTTGCGATTTTAATCTACCTGGATATAACTTAGTGCCACTGTTCTTTCCACATCGTGGTATAGCCACATACATACGAAATTATATTGCTTATCAGCTTCTGCCACAATATGTGCTCTGTTCCAACCCAGAATTTCATTTTACTTGGCTAAAACTACACGTTCGTAAGCATATCATACATTACTGCTTTCTTTACAGAAGCCCAAAGTTGGATAGAAATGCATCCTTTATCGAATTTGATGCTCTGTCTGATTCTATCGATAGGATTTTGACCCTATATCCACACACTGACACATAACTCTCAGTGGATTCGTCACTCCGGAACAACAACACCTGAAGGTCAATATGTCCAGCTTTTTGCTGATTCAAATAGCTTAACTCAACTTGTCAATGAGCCAACACGGGTACCAGATATATATGGTCATTTAGCCAACACACTGGACCTGTTTCTCACCTCTCACCCAAACAAATACAAAATTGAAATTTCTTCGGCCTTGGGCACTTCAGACCACTGTGTCATGTCAGCTAAATTTGCTCTAACCAACAGTAACATTAATGAGAAAGCTTCCAAAAGAATAGTATGATTCTACGAGAAAGCCAACTGGGAAGGTCTGAACGACTTTTTTGGGAGGTTAAATTGGTCGTTATTTTTCCTCCATAACGATGTTGACTCTATAGCGGACACATTGACAGACACGATTCTACTTGGCATGCGGACCTTTATTCCAGACAGAGTAAAGAGTATCAAACCCAAGAGAAATATGTGGTTCGATTCTGGGTGCAGAGAAGCCATTAAAGCCAAAGAGTTGAGCTTCCGGTTGTATAAATCAAAAAATACTGAGGAAAACCGGAAAAGATTTAAGAGAGCCAGGAATAACTGCAATGCGTATAGTCAACGCGCCAAGTTCTTGCATGACCAGAGAGTGAGACAAAAAATACTACACTCTCCCACAGGTAGTTGAAACTTCTGGGCATTCGTGAAAAAAATTCAAAACTCGGTCTCTTCATCCATTCCATCGCTTATAGTCGATGACAAACCAGTCACCACTGCAATAGAGAACTCGAATCTACTTGCTGCACATTTTGTAGCCAACTCAACGCTGCCTGATACCACATCAGATCCACCTCAACTTGAGCATAAGCAGCACACCATGAGCCAGATTCGCTTCCGAACGCGTACTGTTGCCCGCGCACTCAAAGAGTTAAACGCACACAAATCCGCTAGTCCGGACGGCATTCCCCCAATCCTCTTGAAGAGATGTTCCTCTTCACTCGCTAAACCACTGCGGAAACTCTTCCATTTATCTTATTCTACTGGCCGTTTCCCAAATAGATGGAAGTCAGCGAACATTCAACCAATTCCCAAAAAGGGTGACAAATCATCATTTTCTTCTTATCGACCCATAGCACTAACTTCTATTCTCTCGAAGGTAATGGAATCACTGATTAAACGTCAACTTTCGAAATATCTGGAATCAAACGACCTCCTCAATGACCGCCAATACAGCTTTCGTAGCAACAGGTCCACAGGAGATCCTTACCGAAAAGTGGAGCCATTCCATCCACTACCTCGGTGAAAGCAAGGTAGCCGCATTGGATATTTCAAAAGCCTTCGACAGAGTTTGGCATCCAGCCCTTTTGTCAAAATTGCATTCATATGGAGTGGACAATTCCCTGATCCAATGGTAAGATATTATCTTTCTGGCGGTTCAATCCAAGTGGTTCTTGATGGTGTCAAATCTGTCTCCCATCTAATTAATGCAGGTATTCCCCAGAGTTCGATACTCCCGCCCACTCTCTTCCTCATCTTTATAAATGATCTCTTGTCAATTACTCACAATCCAATTCACTCGTTTGCTGATGATAGCACGTTGAATTTCTCACACTCATACGAACACTCCCGTCCAAACTCTTCGAACGTCACTACCAACCAGCAACTTATGATTGATACATTGCGTTGATTATCTCGATGCCGGACGAGGAATGCCGTCCGTCGAGGTCCTATTTGATGATGATCTGATCCGGCTCGAAGGACCAGAAAATGTTAGTTGAAGTGGTACGCGTTTCGTTGGCCGCCGATGAACGGTCACAACGAACAATAGCTGTCGCAAAGGGGAGAGAGCAGCGCGGTGAATGTAGAAGAGCACGTCACCAATTGAACTGGAGCCAATTAATAATAACACGTTGTTCTTTATTGTAATGTCAAGTTATTCTTTAATGCTTAAGGAACGCTATTATGCATAATGAATGGTATTTTGCGGATGGCAACGACTGGGAATGGTTTATGGGTCCGTTGACTGGGTGAGCGCCGCGAAGGTTGATTGCAGATTGACTCATTGGGCATAACTGCCAATTCAAAAAGAGACGCTATGACCTCATCGGTGGTGACAATCGGCTAGCTGGTGCCAGCTGCTGCGTAACTGGTATACACTGCGAATGTACTAGATTTCTCCAGTACATTTTAGCACATTTAATTGCCAATCCGCAACACATTGAATTCAGACCTCAACAAGATATATCAGTGGGGATTATCTAACCGAATAGAATTCAATGCCCTAAAAACCCAGTGCTGCCTCTTGCCGTCAAAGGTGAGCCCCAAAGTAAATATACTGTCTATGAACGGCACTTGTGTCGACGAAACAAAGGAATTATCAATCCTGGGCACTCGAATTAATTCGACTCTTAACTGGAATGACCACATATTTGAAGCTGCGAAACGTGCAGCCAAATGTATGGGGTTCCTTAAGAGATGCAAAAGATGTTATACTTCACTCCATCCAACCTGTCCACTATTTACAAGGCGTATATTCGACCCAAAATGGAGTTCAACTTCCATATTCGGTCAGGCGCATCCGAAACTTCACTACACGTGCCCACCCGTAAGTTGATCAATTCCGCCCTTAGAACACAGGCGCAACGTATCATGTCTATCTCTTTTCTATAGGTATTACCACGGTCGTTGCTCAACTGAACTTGCTGAATGTATTTCGCCCCTTCAGACATTTTCCCGCAATACCCGTCAATCTGTGAATGCGCATCAGTTCACGCTGAAAGTGGACTTTAGGCGCACAAATAAACATAGAGAGTCATTCTTTAGCCGAACCACACGAATGTGGAATGTTCTGCCTGATCATGTGTTTCCTGGGCGTTGTGATGTCCAGACATTCAAGACCAATATACATCGACACCTCCTTTCCTTATCCACTTCTCTCCATCCGCTCGCACTGTGCTCTGACATTTAAGAGTACTTCAAAATCCCATTTTGTGCGCGCGTTAGTGTAAAAAAAAATCCAATTTTGTTTTTGAATTACTATTTTACTAAATAAAAAAAAATGGTTTTAAGCGATGGAAATTTTTACTTGAATCTTTACAATTTTTTATAGTTTACAAATGTCAAATATGATTTGCAAAAATTATAACATCTTCCGATAGGGTGATTCATTTTGCGCCACCTTGTACAACCGATTTTCTTCATAAGAAACTTTTCTTTTGCTTGTGTAAAAAACATTGAATGACTTCAATTAGCAAATCACAATCCTACCACATATGAGCAAATGATGGATATTATTTATTATGAATTTATAATATTAAATTAATAAATATGACATAATAGTTATTGAGACGTTCCAAGCTCAAATGAAGAATCGTCGTACAAAGAGATAATGAAATCGTATTGTCGCGAATCTATAGTATTGGCAGCACTGTTCGTCACGGTATATAACTGCCAGATTGTTTGGAAAGGGGACATTAAATCAAAATGTACACCGTTTACTTAAGTTTTGGAGTGAATATACCTTTCATTTGAAATGAAATTCGGCTTTGTAAGAAAGTAATTTGTGTTAGTGCTCAATACATCAGTTTTTCATGTAAACAACTATATTATATCGGAGCAGTGAAAATAGAAGCAAAGTCATAGGTGTGGGCTAGTATGTAAGCCCAGACAATAATATATTCTTATCAAATCAATCAACTGCCATTGAATTTCCTTAACTTTAGAATACTTTACTTAATTTTTACTGTAAAAACAGCATTAAGGTATTTTGATTCGATTTCTGATTAGGAATATTTGTTCATTGCTTTTATTGCGTAGGAGTGACGTCAATGAGATATCAAACCCGAATTGCAACAAATCCAAAATGCAGCTAACAACAAATATTGTAGCGTCTAATATTACTCTATTTATTCTTTTTAGCCTGCACAACATTTGCTTAAACTATCGTAATAAGGCAGTTTGCGTATTATGAATACACAACGAACGAACACTTTGGGGCCATCACCTCGACTGCCAGGTAAGCTACTGTATATCAAGCATTTTATTACTAAACAGGTGTGTAGTAAGCCAAAACAACATTCAATTATTAAAATCTTTACTTTGTGCTCATACTGCTACATAAAAAGTCGTTCGATTTATGCAATTTTAGTCTTAAGAAGGACGTGCCGCGATGGGTTCAAGTGAAGGCTACCATCATTGGCCAAAAGAAGCATGTACCTGGATATAGTTTGTATTTATTCAGTTCTCAGATATATACAAAATACTTGCATTTTAAAACCTGCCCATGATCATCGTTATCAGTATGTGTTTCGATTATTGCAGAGAAAGAAACAAGTTTCTGGACTGAAATTGTTCTCTTATTTTGTGTATGTAGTTTTTGATTAGGTGATTGTATAAGGTTATCAATTGTGTTTCATGAGCTACCAGGTTCATATCGTATTGCTGGACCTTGGTGATAAATTGGCAAACGCCGACAAAAAATCCTGACTCTTTATGAAGTTTATATTTACATAGTATGCTAGTAATTAAAAGAAAAGAGTAAATATTCAGTAAATAAACTATTTTATTTTTAAAACTAAAGGTATATCCGTAGCAATACTTTGCCTATAATATTTAATGGGTGATTCATTGATAGGTACTTTTAAAAAATCAATGTTATTGCGTATTTTAAAATGCTACTTCTTTCAATTGTGGTAACTGTTGTTAACGTGGTCCATTCTAAGATTCCAGTCTTCAATAAGGCCTTTGAGTATTTCGCGTGGTATTTGGCCAATGATGTAAAAATGTGGGATTACAGAACAATTTTATTTGCCAGTTTTGGCAGGCTAGTACACACTTACTATTTAACCACCAGAACTACTGCTGCCTTTTGTTGACGTTTCTTCGATGTCTATCGCTCTACTGATCCACGAGTGTTTATTCTTGGGCGAATGACTTTCCGTTCACCACAATCGCTTCTCTAGGATCGATCGGTGCATGTAACAAATTAAAGGAATACTAGTTTTATCCAGTATAAGGTCGTTAATATCAAGACAGAAAAATATCTGTGGTGGAGCAGAGTATTGTAATACGGAGTGTCTCATATTTGTATTGTTTGCTATGCGGATGCTGTGAGGTTATAGCGTTTGAAATAATAGTGAAGAAGAACGTGTGATTCGAACTGACGCTATGACAGTTTGAATCACCCAAAAACTGAACCTAAGCGTTACCCATCAGGCTACGGGCCGATTTTTGAATTTGATTTTTAAAATCGACTATACTCCACTGATGTGAATTGTTATGTTATCGCTATGGTATACGGCTCTGATGTATTTTCTTATTCGATTTTCGTTCGGTGTTCTTCACTATTTTGCTTGTGAATTGTGTGTATCTGTTAGAGACGCCACACCACCCCCTCCGCAGTAACTTCGTTACGATCAGCTTCGGTGCGAACGAACGAGCGAGAGAACGTCGGAGCAGACGAGTGTGCCTTGGTGCTCTATGCGGAAGTCATGATCGTGTGTGAAGTTCTGTTTACTACGGGAAAGTGTATACTGTGTGTACAGATCACGTCGGGGTCACCAATTATAGCGTTTGAAATAATAGTGAAGAAGAACGTGTGATTCGAACTGACGCTATGACAGTTTGAATCACCCAAAAATTGAACCTAAGCGTTACCCATCAGGCTACTGGCCGATTTTTGAATTTGATTTTTAAACTCGACTATACTCTACTGATGTGAATTGTTATCTTATCGCTATGGTATACGGCTCTGATGTATTTTCTTATTCAATTTTCGTTCGGTGTTCTTCACTATTTTGCTTGTGAATTGTGTGTATCTGTTAGAGACGCCACAAGGTCATGAACCGAGTCAGTGAGGTCATGAACTTCCGGGTTTCTATAGGCTAATAAATAGTATAGTATCGGGTTTTCCAATAGGGACTTGACAATTTTTTTTTAAATAAAACGCAAACCATTTGAGATATTTCAAAAACTTTATTATCGGCTTGAAGTACCATCAAAACATTTATGAATGGAACTCGACTTCGTTCATATGGCCACCGCGGGCACGATTGCAGCGGTCGATTCGTTGGATCCAATTTCCGATGACTCGGCCACACATTTCGGCCGAAACGGCCGCTATTTCGCGTTCTATGTGGGCTCTGAGCTCTTCCAACGCCGTCGGCTTGTTGGCATAGACCAATGACTTGACGTAGCCCCAAAGAAAATAGTCTAGAGGCGTTATAGTTTATAGTTATAGTTTATAGTTTAGTGAGGGCGGAAACCCCCATATATTCAGCTTAGTACAAGCGATAAAACTTAACAACTATGTTAAAACTATTCTTATATATATAAACTATGGTTAAAAAGAAAAAAAAAGGGGGGGGGGGGTATGTTTGACGAGTTGGTTAATGGGTTTATCCATCGATTATCACTCATTCATTCACCTCGCTTAGTACAGGATGTAAGAGTGTACCCGGGGAGTGGGCGCGGTCAGGAGGGGAAAGAGAGGAGATGAAGTTTGAGAGCAGTAGAGGTAAAGTTGAAATCGAAAGGGTAGGAGTTTGCCCGCCGCAGCATTCGCGAAATGGGTTCATTAGAGCCGTAAGAAGTGTGGTGGGTGGGCTGATAGAAGAGATCAGGGTTTCGCAGGTTACGGGGGTTAGTGTGAACTGGAATAATGGAGAGCAAACTTGGGCAGTTGATTGTGGCTGAAAGGAAACGGTGGACGAAAAGGATATCGGCATGAGTTCTGCGCTCCTCAAGTGTGCTGAAGTTGATCAGATGGAGCCGGCTTGTGTATGGGGGGAGAATCCGAGGATTCGCCCAGTTCAGTCCGCGGCGGCCAAAGCGCAGAAAACGACGTTGCACGCTTTCGATTCTGCGTACATGGGACGAGTAGTGTGGAGACCAGACCTGACTGGCGTATTCAAGAAGGGGGCGGGCAAAAGCTATGTAGAGGGAACGGGAAACGTAAGGATTAGAGAATTCTTTAGACCAGCGTTTCACAAACCCAAGGACAGAGTTGGCCTTAAGAATAATATCATAAATATGCGGGATGAAGCTAAGCTCCCTGTCAAATAAGATCCCGAGGTCGCGTATCGAGAGTACAGATGATATCTGCTGGTTTAGCAGGAAGTAGGAGCGTGGGGGGGGGGGGCAGGGAGACGTTTGCGGGAGAAGGTGATGGAGTGACATTTGACAACGTTGAGTTCAAGGCAGCTATTACGGCACCAAGTTGAGAAGCTGTCGAGGTCCGTTTGGAGAAGTGAAGAGTCGAGAGAAGAGATGATCGTTTTGTAAAGTTTGGCGTCGTCCGCATAGAGGGAGATGGCTGAGTATTTAATAATGGAGTCAACATCATTGATGGTAAGGATAAATAGGAGGGGACCTAGATGACTGCCTTGCGGAACCCCTGACGTGGGAAGAAAATGGTTTGGACAGGGAGGATCTGAATTTGACACGGTAGGATCGATCTTTCAGATAAGAAGATAACCACTTGATCAGTAGGGGTTCGAAACCTAGGGAGGACAGCTTAAAAAGGATGAGATTATGGGAGATTTTGTCATAGGCCTTGCTGAAATCGGTGGTGATTACATCGACTTCGTTGCCATTCTCCAAGGCACGGAGAGTATGGGATGAGAACTCGATCAGATTCGTTGTGGTCGACCTGCCCGAACGGAAACCATGCTGGTTGGATGAGATGATGGATTTACAACGGAAAGATAACGCGTTGTAAAGAATTCCTTCGAACAGTTTGGAAATATGAGACCGTTTGGCGATGGGGCGGTAGTTGCTTATATCGTTTTTAGGTCCCTTTTTATGTATGGGGGTGACATAGGAGGATTTCCAAATACTAGGGAAGATCCCCTGTGAAAGGGATAGATTGAATATCTTTGATATCGGGAGGGAAAGAGAAGTCGAACATTTCTTTAAAAATACAGCCGGGAGTCCATCAAGCCCAGGGCTGAACTCGTCCTTGAGTAAGTTTAATTTCTCCTCAACTACGTGACGCTGAATAATTTAGGGGGTGAAGGGGCCGAGGGAGAATTCGGGCAAGTCTTTGAAGTGAGACGGATTGGGTTCGAAGGAGATGTCTGCGAAGGATTTATTGAAAAACGAAGCTGTACAGCGTCGAGGAGGGTTCCTCGACGTGACAGCAAAATGTTGTTGGCGTTGTTGCCCAGCAAGTGCCTGTCGCATCGGACAGTAATTAAAAAACATTTTTTACACTACAATTTTACTTATATTACACGACTTTTACTTGACATAGGAAAGGCACCGGTGCTGAAGGCACCGTAAAAACATGACATTCAACGTAAAGAAGAAACTATACTGTCTACAAAAACAGTACAACCAGCACCGCGTGAAAACAGTACCACGGAAAACGTCACATGAATAGACCATTTTGCTTTGTCTATTCGGCAATAGGTGGCGCTCCGTGTGGTATGTTTTTTTCCGACTGGTATACGCTGGTATGTATGTTGCGGAACTGCAACATCTTCCCGGGCCTCGACGATAGAGCCAGTAGGCCTCCTTAGTTGGCGTCACCACCTGGTGTCAGCGCCGTGGGAAGTAGCGGTTGGTATGGTGGTTGAGCTCAGAGACCTTAATGCTCGTATTGCTCATACACCGGTACGGCAAAACGGTAGGGTGGCAAAATTAATTATATTGTTATACTATATATGTATTCTATTAGTTGATTAAGTTATAGAATATACTTGGTTATGGGGCCGTAGTATTATTTATAGTATTAATGTGTGTGTGTGTGTGTGTGTGGGTCGTTGTTTATTGTTGATAGTCTCCGACATGTTGTGGAGAAGTGCCTGGCAGGCGATATTTGCCGCATCAGCTGCGGCAACGATGTGACTTGTGTTTAATGTTAAATGTTGGTTGGATCGTAAATCCCTGGTGTCATCGATGATCTTCTTGGACGTAGTCCTCCTTTGGATCGTGAATCCCTCTGTGTCATCGATGACCTTCTTGGACGTAGTCCTCTCGTTGGATCGTGAATCCATTTGTAGAATTATATGTGTTGGACGTAGTCCTATGTCGGATCGTGAATCCGTAAGTGTAGTTTATATAGTTGGACGTAGTCCTATGTTGGATCGTGGATCCATGAATGGTCATTGAGCGATGTAGTCGTCAATATGTTGAATGTGATGGGTTGTAATTCCACCATCTTCTAAGTATGTCCAGCCTGTGCCGCTGCCAGAAATGTTAGGTATCCCGCCAACCGCATAGAATCATCTGCGACTCGAATCCAATTTGATTGCTCTGGCTGATGCTGTTGCAGTTGGGGATATGTCCCATCTACGCCGCTAAACCAATGCTCGGCGTTGGGCGAATTTCTTGATGGGAGCTGAGATTGTCATCATAAGGTCTATGCTGCTGCTGCAATTGTTGTTGTGGGTGCTGTGACCGCATATGATTTATTGTTGGAACAGCATAGTTGTTCAGGTTCTGATAGTGATCATATTCTGTTAACTTATACCTGGCACTTGATTGAGCCAGAGAGGTTGCGCATCCGGGTTGCTATTAAGAGGATTAATCTGCTCATTATTAGACTTATGTGCAATTGAGCCACAGGATGGAATAGTTCTAAAGCCAGGTACTTTCTTCTTTGACTGGTGGCTGGACCAAGTGTTCACTATTTGCCTTCCGTTGGTTGGATTTCCCGAAGGCTGCCGGCATCTTTCCTGTTCTTCTCTTTCTATATTCCATAATCTTTGCACCGAAAGTCTATCTTAGACACCGACTCCGTTGGAGTGGTGCCCCCGTGGCAGCTATGTGCAATGGGCGGTGTTAAGAGGATGCCCCCAAAGCATTTCGTCCAGGCGGCGAAAGGTGAAGAACCCCAGACACGTGACAACGATGTGCCTGAGTGGCGAGAGCGGCAAAATCAGGATGCTCGACCGATGAATCCTTGCGACGAGAAGCGGTGAACTCCAAATCCGCGACAGCTTTCCGACGACATGCTTCTCTGAAGGGTGTCGGCATCTTTCCTTGTTCTTCGTTTTCTTGGTCCCTTAATCCTACAACCGAAAGCCTATCTTAGACACCGATTCCGTTGGAGTGGTGCCCCCGTGGCAGCTACGTGCAATGGGCGGTGTTAAGAGGGTGCCCCCAGAGTATTTCGTCCAGGCGGCGAAAAGCGAAGAACCCCAGACACTTGACAGCGGCGAGAAGCGACAAATCCTGGATGCGTAAACGATGCGCCCAGGTTTCGAGAAGCGGTACCCGGGAACGGAAGTGGGTGCGGCGGTGAAATCGCAATTCTCTGAGTTCTTGGTTTATTTCATCTGCAATTCGATTTTTGGGTTGATACTTGCAGGTATAGGACCGGATGTGCCTTCGTTGACAAAATCTTTCTTTGGTATTGACCGCTTATTTTACTGTGACAGCTTCAGCTTTGTTGTTGAACTTGATTTTAAGCTTAAGCTTCTTCTCGACTGTTCTGCCCGATAGGCATCGTCCTCTTCTTGAGGTTCTTTCATTGTACGCGGGGCTTATCGAATTCTCTAGCGTAGGCCGTGAAAAGTACCTACAACATCGTATAAGAGGAGCCGAATGATGTTCTCAACCTGGTACTGGGAACGATTAGAATGTTCCTTGATTTACCTGCTGTGAATTCTGCAGAAGTTAGATAAATGAAAACAACCTTGGATGTTCAAGACAATGGACTGTAATTTGGCTTTGTTTAATAAGAGTAATTTGTGGACTGTAAATTATATTTGGTAGAATTAATAGCTTTGTTTATTAATGATGCAATCAATATTTTTATTCCGGTTATTGCTCGACCTATGTGTTAAAGTTGGAATGTAAGTTGGGTTATCTTGGAGTTTGTAAAATGGGACAAATAGAAAGTATTCCTTAATTTATTTTATTTTCCGCCGATTACAAACAAACCTGTTATTCCAATAAAAGTAGAAGTTAGGTCATTCTTCACAAGATTAATGAACCACCCAACCAGTACGGGCTCGTAGATGTCCAGTCCGATTTAAAAACTCTGGAAATAGATATGTGGTAAGCATATTCCACTTGACCACGGTATCTTCGTTTTTCAGAAGCATATCTGCCAGAGTTCCATTCACATGAAGTGCTCCATCACCTTGATTATCATCAGCGCTTGGTGATGAAATAACCGCATCAGTTTCCCATTGTTTTCGGTAGAATTCTTTTCTGCGTTCTACCTGATGTTGAGATATTTGTGCTACAGGACCTGGACAATTCAAATCTGCAAAAAATGTCTAATGTTGAAATTGACTGAATACATTCCTGTGGGTCGCTTTCCTAGAGGTCCTGGTCAGATTCTGTGAAGGAAGTTATTAGAAATATAACATCTTCAATATTGCAACCATGTGACGTTTAATTAACTTCTAGGAATAGACATGAACCACCGCATTTTTTTTAGGCACATTGAAAATGTGTTAAGACTCGCTGTGACAAAGCTCCGTGCTTACGAGTTTGGTCGAAATCCTTGAGTGAAATCGAGAACAACTAACGTGAACGCAAGAAGATACCACTTCGCAAATCTCCGATAATTATTATCAACGGTTTCTGTATCTTCCAAATATGCGTACGATTATGTCAGGATCATGCACAATTGCATCCACAATATTGCTCCGAATCACTGCACAGCACTGTTCATTAATTGTTGTTATCAGGTTCCAATTGAATAGCTTTGTATAAGCGTCTATGGCTTCATCGTACTTTCCTGTAGTGAGATATACATCTCCTATTCGGCCATATTCTTTGCCGTAATTTGGATTGTGGAACAACGCAGAGTTGCAGTCGTTAATCGCACGATCATTTTCTGTGACACGGATATATGCTGCAGCTTGATTATAGTAGAATGTTGGATTTTTCGGATCGAAACTAATGGCCCGGTTGATTAAAGTACCACTTCTTCATATTTGCATTCCTTCATCAGGCGCTTGCCTTCATTATTAATCTATTCGGCTGTTTCAAGGAATTGCTGATTGCGTTCGATAACATTGATTGGCACTTCGCATAGATCTAACTTTGCGGCCTTGTTTGTAATTGCCGTTATTGATTCCACATCAATGTCGACTCTCAGTTCATGTTAGAAACTAGAATAGTCCCGAATCACTGCGCGATCCTGTTCTTGATATAAGAAGGTGATTGTTTCCCGTTTCACAATCTAATGTTATTAATTCCGAAATTTTCCTTTTTAAATCATTATTGCATTCATTTGCCTTTGTTTGTTCTCTGCGTATTTCCATTCAGTGGAAATTCAGCAACATTTATTGAAAGCGGTTAGCTCAACCTTAATTTCCGTCCTTTTTTTGATTTAAGTACTGATTTATTTTCGTCATCAAAGTGGTGGAAATAGTGTTATGTCAAAACGTAGATTTAAACACAAGCACGACACAGCACAACACTCCTTAAGTTAGGATCCATTCGGATCGCTAATTAATTGTATATATTATTATAAAATGATTGCCACCTACCTGTTTTACTGGAGCGCTGCTCACGTTGATCACATGTTGTTGATGTTTCCTTGTTGAGGATGTGAACGTAATCCCATGGACGTAATCCACTTTCCTGTTCGGATGTTATACATCCGGCTCCGAAGGACCATATGTACAGCGTCGAGGAGGGTTCCTCGACGTGACAGCAAAATGTTGTTGGCGTTGTTGCCCAGCAAGTGCCTGTCGCATCGGACAGTAATTAAAAAACATTTTTTACACTACAATTTTACTTTTATTACACGACTTTTACTTGACATAGGAAAGGCACCGGTGCTGAAGGCACCGTAAAAACATGACATTCAACGTAAAGAAGAAACTATACTGTCTACAAAAACAGTACAACCAGCACCGCGTGAAAACAGTACCACGGAAAACGTCACATGAATAGACCATTTTGCTTTGTCTATTCGGCAATAGGTGGCGCTCCGTGTGGTATGTTTTTTTCCGACTGGTATACGCTGGTATGTATGTTGCGGAACTGCAACAGAAGCGAATAGATTGGCAGTAGTTAGCGGGTCGGTTGAAGTAGTCGCGCCATAAGAAAGGGAGTTAGGATAGGCGTCGGATTTACGTTTGTAGTTTATGAAGTGGAAAAAAGATTTGGGGTCATTGATCAAATTAGATTGTGTTTTTGTGAGGTAGTTGGTCTAGAGGGAGTTGTAGAGCTCGAAAAATTTATAAAAGGAACCGAGTTAGTTGGAGTAGTTTTGGAAGGAACGCGCTTTGAGGAAAAATTTCCACAAGTTATTAAATCGCATGAACGAGGTGGCCAACTGACTGGCCCATTTCTTGAGATAACACGTTCATCAAACTTACTCTTCAATAAATCGATTGTATCGTGTGCTGTGTGGCTTGTGGCACCGTCCTGTTGAAACCACATGTCGCCCAAGTCCATATCTTCCAATTCGGGCCAAAAATAATCGGTAATCATGGCGCGATAACGATGACCATTCACAGTAACGTGACGATCGTTATCGTCGACGAAAAAATATGGCCCAATGACGCCGCCGGCATGCAAACCGAACCAAACAGTTATTTTTTGTGGATGAAGTGGTGATTCATGAAGCACATTCGGATTTTCACCCGACCAATAACGCATGTTTTGCTTATTGACGAACCCATTGAGCCAAAAATGGGCTTCGTCATTGAAGATGATTTTGCGATGAAATTCATCATCTTGGCGCATCTTTTCCAGAGCCCAATCGGAGAACGTACGTCGCTTCAAATGGTCCATCGGCTTCAATTCTTGAGTCAGCTTGATCTTGTATGGGTGTAAACCAAGATCCTTACGCAAAATTCGCCATAAAGTGGTCTGGGCGATGCCCAATTCTTGAGAACGCCATGGAATTGACTGATTTGGATCGTTTGCTACGGACTCCTGAACGGCAGCGATATTTTCGACACTTCGACCAACCCGTTGTCTCACTGGTACGGCAACATCACACAACGAATATGTAGACTAAAATTTGGTGTGGCGGCGTACGGCACTGGATTCACTGTCACCCACCACGGAAATCATGGGAACGGCGAATAGTTGCGGGTAATAGCACTGGGAATGGCAAGCTCGTTCGTACTTCGTGTTCTTTTTATTCTTCTTTTCTTATTCAGAACTCACAGCCAGGGGACAGTGAACACTGAGTCGGTTCAGATCGTTTGCAATGGTTTTAAAGGTTCGATTAATTGGGCCGCTCACTGGTAGCCGTTCATTAGGAGGTCGCACTTCGGGCGCATTACGAGGACTCGAAAATCCGATTCGAAATTGTCATCCGCGAGGCGGAAACACCACAAATAAAACACTCGGAGTGGCTTAGTTATAATTGGTCTTTATTTCTTCGAAATCCGCACTTTGGGTTTCAACAAAGTGTTACATTGTTTATTAAATTCTCTGTATCCGCGATCATTTGTTTTACAACTAGTATTACATTGTTTATTAAATCCTCTGTATCCACGATCATTTGTTTTACAACTAGTATTACAGTGTTTATTAAATTCTCTGTATCTGCGATCATTTGTTTTACAACTAGTATTACATTGTTTATTAAATCCTCTGTACCCCCGATCATTTGTTTTACAACTAGTATTACATTGTTTATAAAATCCTCTGTATCCACGATCATTTGTTTTACAACTATTGCTCACACGTGCGCTACCGATGTAGAACTCATTTCCTTAATTCTCTTTCTTTTGATTAATATACTGGCGCGGGTTTTCCACTCGACTCGACTGCGCTTGCTGGTGGTTGGGACTCGACTGACTGGCGCGGCGTGACCGTCCCCAGCGGATAATGAATTTCGACTGACTAGAAGGGGGCGAGAATCCACTCATCGTGTCGTGGAAGTGGAGTCATAGCAAAATAAACTCACTGCCACTTACTAGGAACTTAAAAAGGGTTGCTATGCGTGCATAGGGAATTTAGTTCCAGCGAATTACTGCCGTACAGGCTGAATTGGACTCCTCTGTCGCTATGTATACGGAGAATTTGGTTTTGGAAACACGACCAAGTATGGGCATGAGTTGTCGGTTAGACAAAGGAATATGGGCCCTGGTCGCTGCGATGGTCGTTTCGTGGAAATGCAACGCATCGTGCTGGTGACTTACCAGTAAGGAAAATTGGTGTTGTTTCAATTGGTTTAGTTGGCATGATAGCCGAAATTGTTTTCGGGGAAGGTAAATGTTGCTTGGTTACAAGCGAGGGAAATGGTTTAAGCAGGAAGTGGGCCGGAATGGTTTCGGGGGAAATTAATGCTGCTTGGTAGTAAGCAAGGGGTGTAGTTTAAATAGGAAATTAACCGGAACGGTTTTCGGGAAAAATGTATGCGGTTTGATGTAGTTGAGGGAGATGATTAGTATTCCGTTGTAGGTTCGAAAATGCGTTTTATTACAGGTTGGGAAATGGATTCTGGGCATATTGGGAAGTGTATTCTTTGCATGTTTGCGAATGTGTGCTGTTGCAGGTTTGGGTTATGGCGACGTGCTGTTAGCGGTCAAAGTTAGGTAGGAATTGTGGGTTGGTTCTCCATGTGATATAGAGAACCCCCACAGGTTACCTACTACAAGGGCATAACACCTGTAGTGGTTGCTTTCGCTTATCTATCGCCGGGTCTGTGGGGGTTCTTTAACCTTTCGCCAGAACCACCCACAATCCCAACCCCAACTCCCTTGGCAATTCTGCAGTTACCTGCAAACCTTTCCTTCACCAAGGACATTTCCTTCATTAAGGTATCATTCCAAGTCCCTGTAAAATAATTCTCTAGTATTCATAATTCAATGCACTGTATCAATTTTCCGAAAAGAATTCTTTCGCATCAACAACCGTAATTAGGAAAACTATTCGGCACTCTTGTATGGCAAGCAATTCTGCTGTACACGTGCACACCACATGTCCATGGCAATTCCACGGCCTCGGCAGCTTTTTGTCCAAGGGATAAAAGCAAATACACGTATCTAGCGTCTAGTGTCATAAATCGAATTCCTTCGCATATAAACATGCATACAAAATCCTTTTCGTTCAGCAAGATACGATACATGATCACCCACTGTATACCTAAATTGCTTTAGCATTGTGGTTCGTAGACATCTCGACCAATAGTGGATTGTGTGGTTCGTAGAACCGCCACAGCATCACCAGCCTAATTGCAATGCGGCTATTTACCCAGCTGCATTATACCCGACCCATGATCTGTTTGTTCCAATGACAAACAATCATCCCATGGTCGCCAAAACCGAATTCTTCCGCATACATAACATGCAAACAAAAGAATTCGGTTCTTCTGCCGACAAGCCATCCCACATAGACGCCCAAATGAATTCTTCAGCATATACAAATACAAACCAAGAATTCGTTTCTTTTACCAATAAAGATACGATATACAATTTTCATTGTATGAAGTATCCCAATTCCGTTTAGCACCTTTTCTTAATAGCAATGCAGCCATTTACGCAGCTACACCACTCATCCATGCCGTTTATGATGTCATTGGTGGAATTTTTTCCCTTCGTTCCCTTTCCCTTGTTCAGGTTTCGTTTATCCTTGGCCGAAATGCATCGATAAACAATGTGATCTACACGATCTCGCACACACCACCAGAATCTTCCCAGCAAGATCCTCTTCCTGGTTTCTTACCATAGAGAGAAATTTTCTCTCACCCATCAATCTCACGTCGAAGTGAGGGTTGAATGCAAAGTCGGAATTCAACCCACCAGGAGTCGTTTACCAACCGCCAGAAGTGCCGGCTGTGCCTTCTTCCGCTCCCCGTAGCGCACCAGGGATGCGTACATCGAGGAGTGGCCTTTCCTCCTCAGCTTTCCGTCCTCGTTCGTGATACGGATGTGTCCTTAAATGTATTTCGGAGATCTAACAATTTGTGAATTAAGTTCGATTATAACAACAAATAATTACGGGATAGTATTCATATATATAGTATACCCTCCTGTCACGCGGGAGGCCGGGGTTCGATTCCCCGTCGGGGAGCCTCCGGCGCAAGACTAATGACCTTGCCCGGAAAAAAACAAATCATTATGGAAAATTTAACAAGCCTCAAAACTTGCTAAATAAGGTCAATACCGGTTCCCGGTTGTAGTGCCGATGATGATGATTAAGCTTAAATTGCCGTCAAACATGAATAATAAATATCGATACATTATCCAAAACAATCTAGTGTGTTTCATTTTCTGTGCTGTGGTATCCTGGGTGTTTTTAATCGTTTCCCTCGGCAATGCCAGTGACCAGCGCTCTATGCTTTCTTCTCAGCAGTGCACCAACCAGCGAACAATTTGTGGGGACGTGGCAGAACCCAGCGCCCATGCCGGCGCAACGACTACGTACCCTCACAGGTCCAACTTGCATCCTTTTCTGAGGCGGTATTGGTTTTCTGTGACAGACCATTTCACGTCGGTAGCCAGAAACCAGCAATCCTTGCACTTAGCGAGACTCAGGTAATAACTAATACAGATATTTCCGATTTTACTACACTCGGTTATAACCTAGTGCCTTTGTTCTTTCCACATCGTGGTCTAGCTACATACATATGAAGTGATATTGCTTATCAGCTTCTGCCACAATATGGGCTCTGCTCCAATCCAGAATTTAATTTCTCATGGCTAAAACTTCACGTTCGTAGGCATATCACACATTATTGCTTTCTTTACAGAAGTCCAAGTTTGGATTGAAACGCATCCTTTAACGAATTTGCAATTGAAAGTAGTTAGTCACATTTTATAATTAACATGACAGTTCGCAGTTGATGCACTGTCAGCTGGTTTCTGACAGGTGTGTCATGTGTGTTGGTGGGGGAGTGGACTAGACGATAAACGTACTAGATTCTCCCCGCTGCATGTAATTGCGAATCGGCAAAAATAGGGAAACGTGCATGGATATTATCTTTCCCAAGTCTCTTTCCTTTTGACTGCACTTGGCATTTAAGGGTAACACTCGAGGGCAAAGAAGAGTATTGGCGTGCTACTAAATTGCCATAACAATGAACATGTAGAACGTTATCCACATGTGTAAACATGTTGAATTCAACGACTGAAATTGTCCTGGCGTTTATTGTAGCATTATCTGGCTTCTACTGAATACTGTTATATTTTAAAACAACACCCCCTTGTGAGATTTTTTAACATAATTTTTAATGGTTATTCAATTAATTACTTCACTACTTGAAGTTCAATCCATTTCGCACATGTGCGGATGACAAATACAAAGAAAAAAAAATTACTTGTCAGTTGCGCAGTTTTAAGTTTAAAAACTAAGCAAACATAAATATGTGAAAGCTGTTTTATTATTTTATATTTTTTTGTACGAATAGGTTAGTTAATGTGTTGAAATGCTTTGCTCGAATTGTAGGGTTATAGAAATTCAGTTAGAACCGTGCAAGAAAAGGCATTACTTGTGTAAAAAATGTTGGCTTATTACAAATGGAAGATGTATGATTTGTGACGATGGGTCTGTTCATAGTAAGAAATACATTAGTACCCAGAATCATTCCCATGGTGAAAAGCGGTTATTAAAACATGAGTTTCACGAAAGGTTAAAAGAGGAACAGAAACTACAACAGAAAGATATACAACTGCAGCAAAGAGATCAATGCGCCAAATGTGAAATATTGATACCTGAAAATTTTCAGAAATTGAAGACAAGTGAATTTCTAGACGAGACCCATTTAAATTATTCCAAACGGGCATCGAGCGACGATTTAGCTAGGACGATCATTTCAAGGCCGAAACTAGGGATTCCTTCTGAGGTTAGGATCATATTCTTCTACAGAGATTACTTTACATTGATAATTCATCTGATTACAGAATGAAATAATGAAGCCCCTTAATGGTGTTCTCGATAAAGAGCTAGAAGTAGCTGCGGACAAATCTACTCAAACCCTGAGTAGGAGAAGAGATGATTTAAACCACACGATTCCCAATTTTCAAGTCGCTCAAGTTGATTTATCTGACCAACTTCATAGAGAAATTGCAGAAGAAGCAAAGAATTGTAGAGTTGAATTCAAACAGCTTTCGGAAAATTTTAAGTCAAGATTCTCTGTAACAACCGCTCCACAGAAATTAGAAATCACGAAAATTGATACCAATTTAAATACAACTGTAGCAGAGCATATAACTCTCAGTGACTCCAGAATTAGATCCAGTTTTAGTGGAAGACGAATTGTTGAGGAATGGTTAGACAACGTATATGTAGAAACAACGAATACATATCAAGGCTCCTTTACAGATGAATACTCGATAGTGCATCATAAACAACCTTGGACTAACTCTATGAACAAAAACCCTTCAGAGGAATTTTCGCACGAAAAAAGTACAGAAGAACCAAGAAAGTTAAATGGAATTCGGAGGCATTGCGAATCACTTTATGAAGAGTCGCAGCAATTTAAATCTATTGTCAAAGGTGATCTTGGCAATATATTGGGAGAAGAACGTTACGATTCGCAAGAAATTAGTCAACAATCTGCTGACTTAATTAGAAGAAATTTCAAAAGTGTCGATATTCCACGAAAACCATTGTACGGAAGAGAAGGCCATGATAAACCTCCGTCTTCGCAGCTTTCATATGCATCAATGAGACAAGGATTTCCTCCCGAGCACACTGAATATCACCATCGCCAAAAACGTAAAACACTTAAGAATACCCGCTCATTCGAAGAACCTACACAAAAGAATTGCACATCGAAATACGAAGATTATTCAAATTTGAAGCCCCATGTAGATATTTCACAAAATGATGACAGCACAAAACAAGAGAATATGCAGTCGACCGACATAGTCAATAATACTCAAATATCTTCGATTTGTCGTTCAGGTGGTGTGTCTGGGACAAAATTAAAAGAACTCTACTCCACAATTTCTTCTAAATACAATCAACTGAAACATGACATCAGCCGAACCAGTATCGGAGCAACATCGACAACCAGCTTTTTCTTTAAGGTAGACACCTCACTAAGATCATCAGTCTCTGGCAATATAATCGACCAGCTTGAAAAGGACCGAAGTACTTCTACAACAGGAATTTTAAATGTATTAAATACAAACATGTCCAGAAGGCCAGTTTCATGTCCAATTACGTCCTGTGGAGTGGCACTTTTCATCTCAAATTTTACCAGGCATATTGCAAGGGATCATTCAGCAACTAGAGTTGTAATTATAAGGCCATGGCAATGGAAGCGCTTTACAATAAATCCCCAACAGATGGAACCCAATTGTACCGTATGCCAAGCGACGTTTTTACTTGGCAATAAGATTGTAAATCTTGGTCATGATAAATTTAAAGATTACTTACCAGTGCTCGTAATGACTATGAAAACAGATTTACTTACTTTCTGTACAAGGCGTGCATCCATTTGTAATAAATCTCATCAGACTTATTCGGCGGAGTATATTATATTGATATGGTTAGCAGGTTTAACACCACCGACGCTTGAAGTGTCTTATAATGTGTCTGTGACTGGTAGCTCAACAACAAAATCCCCTTATCGCATTGAACACTGTGGCCGATTGTATTCAATTCAAAACTCACAAAATATGGAAGATCTATTAGCAAATGGCGTTTTCTTAACATTAACACAAATGCAAACTAAATTATTGACAAATCAATCAAATGAAGTGTTGGAATTCAATCTTAGACTATATTGAAACAATTTGAAATTGCTTATACTCGTAAATTAAAAATTGTTTTAAATTGATCGTATGTATCCTGTATTTGTGGGAGTATTCACCGGTGGATGAATAAGTTTTCAGCATTCTCTGTAATAAATGAAAACCTTAATGTCTAAAATGTTTTATTATAAGCTACGCGTACAAAAGGGATTGTCTGATACCGTTGAATATTAATGCACAACGTGGGGGAAGAAGTGTAACAAGGCTGGTTTATTGGTTTTGAATTCAGCAGATTTTAGCCGAGATATAACGCGTGGCTTGGCAGAGAATTTCGAGCTCATATAGTTCGAATCAACAATGATTCCTTACATTCGTCTGTCCGTTTAATATATCCACTTAGCATGACACAGTGGATATACTATCCTGTGTGTATATTTTGGGATGAAGCAACTTCCCTCCTTTTCTTGAGTAGTTCTTCTAATATATGCAAAATAGAAACAGCCACAATTCGTCGTCTAACGACAGAAGGGAAAGCGTGACGGTTATGTCTTAGCTTTTACTTATGTCTCGTGAATTCCATTTTTAAACTAATAACTTGTATGGCAGCATTACTTCTCTTAAGAAATTCTAACCCCTTCGTTTCATTTCTCGCTTCTTTAAATATGTGCTCGGTCGATTCAAGTGCCAATTATGGAAATCATGTTTATCATTTATTACTTTCATCATCGTCATCTTCCTCCTCTTCCTCACTGCTGTCGGCCATAGCTTTGCTCTTCCTGAATTTCTTCCTTTCATGTGGCTCCAATTCCTACTCATCCTCAGATTCTTCCGCTTCCGAGTCCCAGAATTTTTTCATACACTGCCTTTGAGCATCCAATATTGCATTAACATCTGCTCTTTATTAGTCCGTTAATAACAACCGTTACTTTTTACCGTACACTTAACGATTCCCTGACTTATCGCTTCCGTACTTATCGCGTGTTTTACTGCTTACTTCTTACTTACTTGCTTATCTTCCCGATCTGCGTGCGACGTATTTATACCGTTTTTCCTCCTTTTGATTCGGTGTTTCGTTTCCGTCCGAACCATAGCCTCGAATTTTCTATTGCTCATAGTCTCCAGTTTTCAAGTACTTTCTAGAATATTCTAGTACTTTGTTTCGGACTCTAGAATATTCTAGTACTGATTGTCATATGCGTCACACTACCCTCCGCCTAGATTAGTTCGTCCCGAACTAAGTTCACTGGTCTCCTGGGTTAACAAAAAGTCGCCAGTCGGTCACGATGTACCACTTTCATCTTGACGTTCGGTCTTCGCTGAATCCTATAGACAACGTCGTTAATTCTTCTGAGAATCTTGTACGGTCCTTCCCAATGTTGCTGCAACTTTGGAGACCTTCCTTTTTGCCGATGAGGGTTATAAAGCCACACGTTATCGCCTGCATTAAATCCGGATGCGTTGGCTCGAACGTCGTACCGTGTTTTCGTCCTGTCACTTGATACCTTGATTTGCTTTCGAACCAAATGATGAATCTCATCGAGGCGATTTCTCGATTCTGCTACGTAGTCTTCGGTCTTATCTATGGCGTCTGGAGGTATTCCGAATCGCAAATCGGCTGGTAATCGTATCTCTCGTCCAAATATAATTCTTGCTGGAGAATGGCCTGTCGTATCGTGATTAGCCGATCTATAACTCATGACATATTTGTCCCAATCTCGTTGGATCACTAACGACCTTCGATAAATGCTCTTTTATTGTTCGGTTGAACCTTTCGACCATTCAGTCTGACTGCGGATGTAAGGGTGTGGTCCTGGTTTTCCTTACGCCCAGTGCCGCACAGATGCCTTGAAATATCTGTGATTCGAAGTTTCGGCGTTGATCGGAATGAAGCTCACAGGGAACTCCATATCTGCTGATCCAATTATTGATAAGCTGCTCAATGACGGTTGTTGCTTCTTGGTTTGGAATTGCTGAAGTAATCCATTATGACCAACATGTATTTGTTGTTGTCGTTGGTTTTTGGAAATGGTCCTGAGATATCAATCGCAATTTGCTCGAAAGGGGCGGCCACGTTGTACTGCTTCATAGCTCTCCTTAGTTTTGCTGTTGGTCCTTTGGTAGCAGTGCAAGTTGTGCACTTCCTACACCAAGACTCGACGTCATCTCTCATGTGAAGCCAGTAGAATCGAGATCGTAATTTTGAAAGTGTTTTATTAACTCCCAGATGTCCACCGGAGGCCCCGTCGTGCATTTCTGTTAGAACCTCTTTCACTTTTGATGGTGGGACTAGCATCTGCATTCGATGGGATTTTCCGTCCGCGGCTTCCCATTTACGGTTAAGAATACCATCTTCCACCAGCATGGAATTCCATTGTGCCCAATATGTTTTAAATGTTTCACCCTTGTCGGAAATATTGTCCCAAGTTGGCCGCTCGTTCTTTTCTTTGTGTTCCAGGATTAGTGACATATCTTCATCCTGAAGTTGATCTGCGCGTATAGCATCACTCGTCCACCCATCTAGTACTTCTACTTGTACATTTCAGAGGTTGTCCGCCTCTTGTTTTAAACGATCAATTTCTACTTGCGAATCCTGAAGGCGAAGCTTTAGGGTCCAAATTTCAGCTTGCCTCTCTGCTAGATCAGTTGATAAGCGATTGTTCTCCTCAATGACCTTTTCTCGGCTAGTCTTAAGAGCAATTATCTGTTGATGCAAGGATTTACATTCGGTCGTGGTGCTGTCCAAGTCTGGATCACACTGAAGGCTTCTCTGTGATTAGCGCATGAACAACAATTCTCAATTGACGTTTCATTCATTCGTCGATGTTTCCTACAGTCAACAGAAATGTGGCCGACTTCGCCGCATGTCCAACACTTCATATCAGGTCTCGGGATTCTCCGTTGTACATGCCCGTTTCTTTGGCAGGAACATTCCTGGACGGATATTTCTCGGACTCTATATGTACAGCCAGGATCCTCGATAGTATAGTGGTTAGTATACCCGCCCGTCACATGGGAGACTGGGGCTCGATTCCCCGTCGGGGAGCCTCCGGCGCAAGACTAATGACCTTGCCCGGAAAAAAACAAATCATTATGTGGAAATTTAACAAGCCTCAGGACTTGCTAAATAAGGCCAAGACCGGTTCCCGGTTGTAGTGCCGATGATGATGATGATGATATGTACAGCCAGTTTAGCAGATTCATATACCTATGCGAACGCCAGTATTTCATTAGTCGTCTTCTTTCCTGCCAAACGAACGGCTTGTGCAAGTCCCGATCTTGGAGTGCATTTATAAATGCATCCATTTGCTACCTCGTTCAGAAATTCTTTAGTCATATTTGAATAAGACAAGTTTGCCAATCGCTGAATGTCTGCCTGCAACTGTTGAAGATTTTCTCCAGGTTCCTGTGTTCTGCTCCGCCGTTGCATGCGGCAGACCTGCTGCATGTGGTTGTCTCCATACCTAGCTTCAAGGCCGTCTCTTACCGCCTGGAAATCTGTTTGCTTCTCTGCTGGTATGGTTTGTAGTAATTCTGCAGCCGCCCCGGGGAGTGACAAGATTAGTGATGTTGACTTATTATAATTGGCCGCGGCGTCAAACTGACGTATAAATATGGAGAAGGGTCCTGTTCCATCGAAGGTTGGCGGTTGTATCCTTGTATCTTTGTAGTCATGTTGATTGCTAGGCGATGTCTTATTACTCTCAACACACTCAAGCCTCTTTTCGATTCGCGTTATTTCATCGGTGACTTTCTTAAATTCAGCTTCGTTTCTTAGATCCAGATTTTCTACTTCGTTTCGAATTTCTGCCTTAAAGTGTTGAAAATTACATTTCATCCACTGCGTTTGGGCATCCAACTTTGCATTAACATCTGCAGCTTGCGCGTCCAATTTTGAGTTAATATCTGTAGCTTGCGCGTCCAGTTTTGACATCATCATCCTGAGCATCTCCGAAATGTCCAACTGTGGCGAACTCTTCTCCGTTACATTGGCACCATCTTGACTCGCTGTTTCTTCTCCGTGCGGGCAGTCTGGCCCAATTGCAAAAACATATGTGTTAACATCAATACCCTCTTCCCCCATTGCTGTTTGTAGGCGCTGTCGAAGAATTTGCTTCTGTCCTCTGCTATCCAGATTCCGGTCCTCAAGTTCCTTCTTTAACTCAGGAACGCGAAGATCCTCCAAATGTCGATCTGACATCGTCACAACACACTTTCACAGACTTATTTACTTCACCAATAATTAATCCCGCTTCTGACACCAATTGTAGCGAGCTTAGGGTTCGCTGAATTAATTATTTTTAATAAATAAGAGCCGTTAAATTGATTTTGAATTAATGTGGCACTTTATTAGTCCGTTAATAACAACCGTTACTTTTACCGTACACGTAACGATTTCTTGACTTATCGCTTCCTTACTTATCTTCCCAATCTGCGTGTGACGTATTTATATCGGTTTTCCTCATTCTGATTTGGTGTTTCGTTTCCGTCCTTTCTAGAATATTATAGTAGTTTGTTTCGGGCTTTCTAGAATATTCTAGTACCGGTTGTCATATGCGTCACAGTATATATAATTAAAAAAAAGAAGAAAAAACAAGGAAGGAGAAGAGGACTTGGGGGTAGGGGAGTTAGGAGGCTGGAGAAGAGCGGGTGTATGTGGGGGTGGCAAATGTGGCATTTGTGAGACAGCGTATGTGAACGGCATCTGTGTTGGAATGTGTACGGGTTGTAAGGGTATAGACGGTCGGCGGGGCAAGGTCAGGAAGGGAAAGAGAGGAGACGGAGGTTGAGTGCAGTAGATGTTGGTTTCAGTTGTGGAGAGGATACCCATAGACAATTTGTCGCGATTAAAAATTAACTTTGAAAGAAAGCATCACTGTGTTTTGGAGGTTTGATTTGTATTTGGTTTTCCGGTTTCCATTGTTACAGGGAAACTTGTTGATTTAAAGTCATGTCCCAATAAGAAGGAAAGATTTAAAAAGTAAATGAAACAAAGTGCATGTGGAGACTTCTTTATAAAATCATTTGGTTTGATCCATGACAATACTATAATATCAACTAAATGTGTTCCTCGCCTTTGGCGGCTCACCTCTGAACGATGGCCCAATTTTTGATAGCATCAGTACATAAATGCAACTCAATTCCGACAATATTATTATTTATTGGTCTGTAGGAACCCGAAAGTTCATGACCTCACCGACTCGACTCCGCCATCGTTCCCTGTCCTGTGCACTTTCCATCCACGCTTGACCAGCCGATCCAATCTCCTCAAGGTCAAACCTAACATTGTCCTCCCATCTCCGTTGCGGCCCACCTGCCTGTCTCTTTCCTGTTGGTCTACCGTCAAGAATTCTACGTACGGTCCAATCGTTGCCCATTCTCACCACGTGTCCGGCCCATCTTAATCTTCGCGACCTGAATACTCTCACTATTGTAGGTTTGCGGTATAGCTATTCCAATTCGTGGTTGTGGAGTTTCCTCCATTTTCCTGCCTCCGCGTCATATTTACCTCCAAAGATACCCCTTAAAAGTTCATTCTCGAATACGCGGAATTTGTTTTCTTCCCGTTTTGTGAGAGCCCATGTTTCGCATCCGTATAGAACAATCCTCATGATTATGGTTCTATAGACACGGAGCTTTATGTTACGTGATAGCAGTTTGGATTTCAGCAGTTTACTGACTGCGTGCCAACTAGGGTTGCCGGAATGCAGTCTTTTGTTAATCTCCTTTGACATTTCGTTACTGGCCGTCAGTATTGTTCCCAGATATTTAAATTCTTTAACTTTTTCAAATATTTTTTTTTTTAAACTGTATTTATTGACCATAATTAGAATTTATACATTTAAGTAATACAGTGACTTAAAATTAATTCCGTAACAATTGCTTACATGTAATTATAATAATATATACATTTTCCAAACAATATTTTATGAGATACAAGATAGATGCGTGTTTATACATTTAGTGGTATTATCTTCCTGGAAAAGGTCAGAAAACCAGGAATTTGTTTTTTCAACTTTACTTAATCTAAACTTAATCCTAATTATATAAATAACTTAACCTAATTTAGCCTGATTACAGTATGATTTTCCTAAAGCCATAAACAAAGTTTTATAATTAATGGGATATATGAATTAAGGATGCGGAGTGAGGTCAGTTATGGGTTTGAGGAATAGTATTTGTTTCCGGTTGTTCGTTGGAAAAACATAGGATGTTGGGAAATGGTTGGACGTTACAGTATTTGAACTGGTTAGGGGTAACTTCGGTGTTGTGGTATATGATCTCGTTTGAATCATTTACCAGTCTGCCTGAGGCGAAGATAGCTCTGGTGTGGAGACAGTTGGGATAGTTAGTTCTGATATCTAGAGGGTTCTCTAAGAGCGAGGTTATTATGGGATTGGGATTATTTTGTAGGTTTTCGATAAATTTGATAGATAGGTCGAGGAATCGTCTATCGAGGCGCTCCATACCAGCGGTATTGTAGAGTTCGACGTTACTATAGTACTTATAGGAGTTAGGACGACGATGTAACCCAGAGACATACCTAAAGCATTTTCTTTCGAATACTCGTAATTTCTCTATTTGGGAGGGAGTGATATGGTACCACAATGGGCACGCGTACGTGAGTGTGGGTCTGATAATTTGTTTGTAAATGAGCAGTTTGACTTTGTGAGATAGACTATTAGGTTTCCACATTACTCTTCTACAGAGATTAAGCTGAACTGTGGCTTTATGAAGGGAATTTTTAATGTGGGAGGTAAAAGACCAGTTATTAGAAAAAGTGATTCCCAGATATTTTAGGGTTTTGGAGGGTTTTATCAGAGTGTTGTTTAGGTTAAGTTTAATTTTGTTGTGGCAGCGTCTAGTTTGTTTGTACAGTGCTCGTGTTTGCCCTTGAACACTATGAGCTGCGTTTTATTTGGGTTAAGGTGAATTTTCCATTTATTGAAATATGTTGTTATGTTAGGGAGGAAGTTGTTAATGCGGTTTCTTACAGCCTTAACAAATTTGCTGCTACAGTAAATTAATGTATCATCAGCATAATTCAGCATCACAACATTAGGAGATACGGATTGAGGAATACCCGCGGTATATAACAGATATCAAATTGGCCCTAAAATAGAGCCTTGGGGAACACCCGCGGTTATGTTGCGAGTTTCTGAGACGGAAGAATTTATTCTCACAACGAATTTTCTGTCAAAAAGATAAGAGGCTAAGAGCTTTGTTGTGTGAGAGTTTAGATTAAATATGGAGTGCAGTTTGTAAAGAAGCCCTGAGATCCAGACGCAATCAAACGCCTTAGAAATATCGAGAGATATACACACAGTAGGGCTTTGGTTTTGGAGACCAGTTGTAACATAGTGTGTAAGTTTTAGTAGAGCATGACATGTGGATTGTCGCTTACGGAATCCGACCTGAGAGTTAGGGATGAGGGCATTCTCATTGGCAAATGAGAGAAGATTTTGGTAGATCTTGTGTTCCAGTATCTTACTTAGTGTATTTAATAGGGATATTGGACGATAATTGCAAGGGCTATTACTACTACCGGGCTTCTTAATAGGAATTACGATCACAGTTTTCCAGTACTCTGGGAAGTGCGATGAATTAATTATATGATTAAGAAGAATGAGGATGGGAAGTAAATTCGGTGGGCGTAGCCTTTTAAATAGAAGACGTGGGATTCCATCTAATCCAGTTGACTTTTTGTTATTTCCTGATCCTAGTTAGAATATTTGTAGTGTCTAAGGGGTGTGAAGCTATGTTTGTGTTGTTATATTCACCGATGAAAGGAGTAAAAGATGGGAATAATCTGTTTGAGATATATTCGTGTACTGTGTTCTCGAAGCCAGGAGTTGAGAGAGAATTATTTTGCTCATGAATCTTTGCAAAGTGTTCTGCGAGGTAATTTGCCATGTCCGTATCGGACTGGACAATGTTATTGCTGATTGGGTTAATGAGATGGTCAATTCGGGGTTTATATTTACGACCAGTTAATTGGTTGATGTTCTTGAAAAGATCACGACTTGGTTTGATGTTACTAAGTGAGGAGAGGTAGTTCTCATCTGCGAACTTTTTCAATTGCTTATTTATCAGAGTGGATAGGAGTTGGATTTGGCTTTTAATAAAGGTGCAGTATCTTGTATGAAGTTTTCGGCGGAGCTGCTTTTTAAGGCGCAATAATTTGGTTAGGGTGCTGGGCAAATGCTTTCCTAAATAGTTATGAGGAATGGTTGTCGGGGTGTTGTTGCTGAGAGCCTCCTTAATAATTTGCTCTATTCTTAAATATGCTTGATCGATTTCAATAGGGAGTAAGTTAGATGCTTCAGGGATATACAAGTCAGAGAAACTTGTCACTATGTCCCTATTGACTTTCCTCCCATTTGTTTTGGTGAAGTTTGGGACAGAGTTTGACGAGTAGATTGGGTCGAGAGAGGGGATTTGGATCGTGGTGTGAACGGAACCATGATCAGAAGGAAATATAAAGGAGACTGTAGGTGGACCCGCTGAATAAACATCGTCGGACTTGAGGAAGAAGTCGATTGTTGACTTGGCTGTGCTAGAGACACGAGTTGGCTGTAATGGGCAGTCAATGTAAGTATATGGATAAGACGGGAGGAGGGCTAGCAATTGGCGACCATATTTGTTTCATTTATTATCATTGAATGCTGTATGACGAGCATTCCAGTCTCCTCCGATTATAAATGGAGCGGGAACGGACTGTTGGATAATCTGCGAAATGTCAGTATCTGGGAAATCTGGTTGTCGTGAAGGGTGAATATAAATGGATGATAAGACGAACACTTTATTGTTCTCACAGAAAAGTTTTGCTGCTGCGTATTCAATGCTGGATATATCGGTGAATCTAATTTCACTGAATTTAAATTTTTTTTGTGAATTAAGATGCCGGTACCTCCATGAGATCCATTAGTTCTGGGGTTAGAATTTAAAGGATAATTGGGAATGGAAACTCGGGAATTTGGTTTGAGCCAGGTCTCTGAAAGGAAGAGGATATCTGGGGAAAACTTTTCAACAAACAACGGGAGGTGTTGCTTACGTATGTTAGAGTAAATGGATTCTGTGTTGAGGGAGTTCAAATATCTTGCCTCTGACGTTTATATGTGTTCCTTGAGGTTCACCTGCTCTTGCCGTAATCATGTATTTTGTTTTGTCTTCATTTATTTCTAGGCCCACCTCCTCTGCCGCTTTCATGATGATTTCACAGTTTTTAATTACAGTTTCTAGATTATCGCCCAGAACGATGATGTCATCCGCATATGCCAGCACTTGTGTGACCCCGTTCAGGGATGATTTGGCCATGTTGTCGTCTTATAACAAACCAAATTATACCTTTCTGATGACATACTCGAGCACAAGGTTAAAAAGCCATGGTGAGAGGCCAGCCCCCTGTTTTAGTCCGTCTCGGATTTCAAATTGTTCTGAGAGGTGGCTTTCTATTCTAACTAGCCTATTAAGTTATCTATCTTTTTCTCGGATATCCACTTATTAGATTAAAATAATCGAATTAAAATGGAAGCGGTGTCATTCGGGATATATTTTAAAAGTTTTTATTTTGTGGGAGCTGATGTTGATGATGGCACGTCCGCAGGTTAGGTTTGTAACGGAAATACGGTAGTGAACTGTTTTGTGTTGATGCAATTATTGATGGAAAATCGGTCTCTGCAAGTTTCTATTTAATAATGGAAGGGTGATTTTTGGAAAAGAAAACTAATCCGATCAAGGCCCTTCATTATAACATTTTACACCTTAGGAAGTGTAATGGAGGTATTTGATGGATTTACGATAATTGCGGTTCGTACGATAATTGCTTTTGCTTTTCTGATTGAGTGAATAAAAAATTGAAGAAAAACGTAACGTTATTTTTAAAACATTGTTTTATTATACACACTAGGTCCATCCATTAATCTGATAGTTGAAAACTCTGATGAACCTTTACCGAGCTTGTCGGATCTTCACGACTTTGAGCCCAAACTTGAGTTCGATGACACTGAATTAACCCAAACTACGATTCCTAGTAAGTTGTGGTATAAACTAGTTTCTCGCAAACAGTACTTGAAACCTACTCTTTTCTAGATGATGTCATGGTGGACGACTTTGTGTTAGCCGGTAATTAAATATATAGAAATACATATAAAAAAAAAACCTTCAATTTACGTTTTCTGTAGCTGGTGAAGAAGCTGTGGAAACAAGGATCATAAACCCTTTGGAGGACAACGATTTTGAAGACCAATTACAAGAGGTTTAAACCCGACTTTGATGTAATGTCTATTTAATTGCTAATCAGCCATATATATTCACAGCAATCGGAAGGTTTTACAGTGTATAAAAACAAATGTGATTTCCTAGGAACAGACAAACAAGGTCGACATATATTTGGTATTTATGCATCACGGTTTCCAGAAAAGAGTCAAATGGAAAAATTCATAAGGTAGTTTTAGTCACAATTTTTGTTGTTTTACCAATCCAATAACGAGCTCCATATTTAGGGAACTTATTAAAGAAATTGAACCTTATGTAGAGAATGACTATATTCTGGTATACTTTCATCAAGGCCTTAAAGAAGATAACAAACCATCAGTACAATTTTTGTGGAATTCATACAAAGAACTTGATAGAAATTTTCGTAAAAACCTTAAGAATTTGTACGTCGTACATCCTACATGGTTTATACGAATGATCTGGAATTTTTTCCGTCCTTTTATAAGTGACAAATTTCGCAGAAAGCTTATTTATATTTCAACATTGGATGAATTGCGACAAGCTTTGGGATTAACCAAACTTAAACTACCAGATAATATCTGTGAAGTTGATGACAGACTTAATTCTAGCCGCCGTTCAGTGCCCAATAATGTGACCGACGGTACTGCCATAAAAACAGCGCAATTTGGTGTATCATTAAAATTTATTACACAAAACAATCCTTGCTTGAATTCCATTCCACCAATCGTGAGGAAATGTGTGGATTCACTTTCAATGACCGGAGTAATTGATACAGAAGGTATTTTTCGTCGGTCGGGAAATTATGTTCAAATAAATGAGCTGAAGCAACGGGTTAATCGGGGCGAAGAAGTTGATCTTAAGGATGTTAATGTACATGTGGTAGCTGGGTTACTTAAATCATTTCTAAGAGATCTTAGCGAACCTTTGCTTACATACGAACTTTACGAAGACATCATTTGCTTTCTAGGTAAACAAATGTTATTATTCAATATATAGATAGTCTATCCAATTTGAATTTAATTGCAGATTGGCCAAAGGAGGAACGTTCCAGAAACGTTACACAATTAATTCGAGAGAAGCTTCCGGAGGAAAATTATGAACTGTTTAAATATTTAGTTGAGTTCTTAGTCAAGGTGAGTAAGAATTAGGCTCACGAGTTAGGGCCCCAACTAATTTGAAAAACACTCTCCCCTGTAATGTAAAATATGTCAACGAGTGTATTTATTTATTTATTAAACACACGTAAAATCAAAAAAATATGAAATCAATATGTTTATTTACTTTCACTTCTCGTTAGGTAATGGATTGTGAGGATCTTAACAAGATGACTTCCTCGAACTTAGCTATTGTATTCGGTCCAAATCTAATTTGGTCACGACACGCCCAAATGTCCTTAGATGAAATAAATCCAATTAATGCATTTGTTGATTTTGTACTGCAAAATCATAAGGACATATATTTGGTGGATATTAATAAAAGGTCATCACTGGTAGATTAACCGAGAGCCCTTCAATTAATCTACAAACTGTTTTGTTTGTAAATTAATTTCAATCTGGAACTGCATGCCTACATTATGTTTATTTATATTATACAATACTGTTTCTTATTTACTCTCTTTCATATTTAACTACCAAAGAGAAATATTTCATAGAGTTTTATGTATCCTTTTTTTTTAATTCATTTATTTTTATATATAAAAGTAGTTTAATTTTGTATATGTGAGGAGAATGATTAACACACAAATATATATATACACATATTTTCTTTTCGTTACCAAGAACATTCCGTGAATAGCGGAATTAAGAAAGCAATAGATATAAGCATAAATTCTAAGAGTTTTTACACATAATCGTAATAACACATCTAACGAATATACAACACAAAGGTGAAAGGAATGTCTTATTTACAATATTATAAATAAATACTGTTAAAAATACATTTTTGATAAATATACATTGTATACATACATTATATATATTTTATTTTTTATTTAAGAACAGGCTGAAAGCACAACACAATTAAATAAAATGTTTCTATGTAATTCGAGTAAATCCTTCTGAAAATATCTTTTTATATCAAGTAGATGCGAATGATGGCAAATTATTTCGTTTTAAAAAATTGATAATTTGTGAAATATACTTATAGTGGATAATAAAATATTTGTTACAATATGTAAGAATCGTTTATTTACTTATTCAGCTCTAAAATAGAGATTCGATCTTGGCATCCAGTAACTAATGTACTCGTAGTTTGGTAATCTCTTTTACGTCCTTTTTATCGTCGTCTTACTAGTAGGGGTATAGTTGTGGGGGTTCTTTAAAGCATTCCCAAAGAACCACCCATTTAAATCAACCTGCCTTCCCCTCACTCAACAAGCCATTTCACTTATCTGCAATCGAGCAGCGTAAGCTACCCTTCATTATCTTTCACCTGGAAAGTAAACCCTCAGCAAAGCATGCATATCAACTAAATCATTCCGTTCATAATACATGAACCATTTACCAACCCAATTGGCTCAGCTCGTCTGCAATCATGATTGGTAAACACACGCCAATCTTTCAGCGTGTTCTTGTTCCAAAAATCCGTTGGTCCAAGAAGACACGTCGGGCAACGTACTTGTTTACACAGCTGTGGGGAGTTAACGTAGGTTGTGCCGACGTACGGCACTGATTCACTTATATCCCACTTAAAATTGAGGCACTCCGGTTGACTGTGGTCCTTGCGATTGATATCAACTTAGTTCGTCGTCACTGTAGAATGTCAAAGGATCAGTACGCACCAGGGAGAACAGGAACAATTAAAACGCTTGGAGATTGCTGGTGATCACTGCTTTATTGTTAATAATTTCTTTTTTGTTTTATTTTACACAAGTTTCTTTCAAATATATTTAGTTCCACAATTTTAGGTCCATTAATTTAGTGTTCTCTTAAACTTTAGTTTCAACAAGATGTTACGTTTAATATGGTGCTCGCACTCCTTACCGTACCGGAGAGAATTTTACATTCACACTATTTATTAGGCCGAGAACCAAGAAACCGAATTGACAATTTGTATGAACGACTGTAGAAGAAAATCGAAAGTACAATTTTCACGACAACCGACGGACTGGATGTGCTTCAACATGTATAAACACCTCGGGAAAACGGCAAAAAAAAAAAAACGAAAAAAAGTGAATACTTTCCAAAATACGGACGTAGATCCAAAAACAAAAAAAACAATAAAAGCAAAAAAGTCCATAATATGGACGTAAAACAAATTGATGCCAAAATGGCAAATCGGAGAAGGCAAAATACGGACCTAAACCTAAAGACTAAACGCGTTAAAACAAATGAAAATAAGAATACAGACACGTTGATTGTAACCAGCGATGACAAAGACAACAGCCATGGTGCCCAGTACTCAGGGGCTGGAAACCAATTCAAAGAACTAGCTGTCAGCGAAACAAATGCAGAAGCTAGCAATCAAATCGAGGTCCTCAACAGACTCATCCATGAGATTAGTCGTAAAAAAGAAGAACTGGATAGACACATGGAGGAAGTTGTTAAACTAAAAAACAACCTGAGCCACAACGAGCGAAAAACGAAAATGCTAGAACAACAACAGCAAAAACAAAGACAACAGCAACCCACGAAGGCAGAGAAAACACGGCTAGATAAGGAAACTAAACAGAAGGAATCACATCAACAACAACAGCAGGAACCAAATCAACAGCACGAATCACACCAACAGCAGGAAACATCTCAGCAGGTGGCAGTCAAAAAAAAGGAGAAAGTACCTCCTATTTACATTAGCTACATGGAGGCAAAGGATGTCATAAAATTGGGTGAGTTGACATGTAAAACTTTTAAAACAAAACGAATAAATGATTTTAAGATAAGTTTAACATGTGAGGATTTAGAAGGGTATAACAAAATTAAATCGGCATTAGGGAAATCGAAAAGCGAGTACTACACATACACCCCTAAATCGGAGAAAACTGTCTCCATGCTCCTCAAAGGAGTTGACCCTTCCTTTACTCCCGAAGAGGTGCTCGAAGAGCTAAAAAAACTTCGAAAAAGATAGCCTGACGTTTACAGGTGTGAAACCATTTTCTACAGCAAATTCTAGAAATCGCAACCGTAGGTTGCCTTTCTTCATTGTGTCGCTAAGCCCCAATAGTAAAATTGATGGACTTAGATATATTAAATACATTAATCACCAAACAATAAGTTGGGAGAGAATAAAGAAGTGCGACCGCGTATTGCAGTGTATGCGCTGTCAACGCTTCGGGCATGTGGCAGCGAATTGCAATATGCATTTCAGATGCGTCAAATGCCTAAACAAACATATTGGAGAATGTCCATTGGGCAAAGAACAGCTTCCGGATAGAAGTAAACTATCTTGTGTCCTCTGTAACAGCTCAGGACATCCTGCTAACTTTAGAGGTTGCCCTAAGTACCATCGCTGTCTTAGTTAAAAATGGTCTACAACATAAAGTCGTCTACAGTAGAGATGTATACAAGTTCCAGGTACTAGAAGCCTGCGTTATAGATATTCCTTTGAAAAGTCAAAAGCATCTATATGTTATCTCTGCTTATGCTCCCGAAGCGCCACAGTGTATACAGTTTATCAATGAACTTGATACCTTTTTTCGAAGTCTTAAGTTAGACTCAGAAAATAATTATTTCTTTATGGCGGGAGATCTCAATTCCAAGCACAGTGCTTGGGGTAACCTTATCACAAACACAAGAGGCAATGCGTTGTTCGACTGGTGGCAAACAAACGCTATCGAACATAAACTAGAATTGTACGCTACAAGTACCCCGTCGTATCCAAGAGTAAATTCCCTCTTGGATTTACTGTTGATCGACGAGTGAATACAATATATTAGATACGGATCTAACTACTCGAAATTGTCTTCGTACAATCGAGTAAGATAGCGATCATTATGGACTTGGTGCTGTAATACATGTCCCAAACGAACATTCACTACTTGAGCAGTACAAACAGATACATTCTTTTAATTTCGGAAAAGCACACTGGTCGCGCTTTGATCGGATAATAAAAAAAGAATTACGCTCGAATGGCATAGATCCACCAACTGACAGAAATCTTCATAATGACGAAATTGATCATTATCTTTCGACGATGAACAACATTGTTAGTAATACAATGAATCGTTCTATCCCAAAAGTGTCTCACTCCGAGAGCCATACAAACCAGTACAGAAACGCAACGATCGACGAGCTGTATAGGCAAAAGAGTACTCTGCTCTCTAAGTTAAAACTGCTCTACAGACAATTCAGAGATCCAAATAGCCAGAAAATAAAAACAATTAAGTCATTAATTAAAAATCTTCAAAAACTGATCCGTGACAACTATAGATCAGTAATCAATGAAGACTGGAACAAGAGAATTCAAGCCATTAAAGCTAGTGGACCGAATATGTTCCCACAAATAAATAAAGTCTTTCGAAGGAAAGATTATAATGACATCCCATGTCTGCGAGTTCCGAGGACTCCCGAGAATTGTCAAACGCTGCTGAACGCAGGACTTACTTTGGAACACATCAATTCTAACGAAGAGTTCATAATAGTCAAGGATCCGTAAAAAAAGGCGAACTCAATTGGCGCTTGTTTCGAAGCAGTGTATAGATTGAACGAATCGGCCCATTCTAACCTTGACCTGGAAAATAGGGCTCTCCAAAAACATATTTCGTTACGCAATGAACTTAACAATTGGCGTCTCTTAAGTCGAAGTTTCACTATCTTTAGTGAAAATAATAGAGCGGATTCCCCGCTTAGAGATCTAAACACTAGTATATTTGTACATAAGGATGAACTGACGGACATTCTTAGATCGATTAAGAACAAAAAATCTTCTGGAATAGACAGTATTCCAAACATTGTTCTAAAGCATTTACCTCTTGAAGTAGTGAAGATTTACACTATTTTGTTCAATAACGCTCTAAATAATGCATATTATTCAATCCAATGGAAATCTGCAGTAGTCCTTCCCATCCCCAAAAAGGGCAAGGACAGGAGCAATCCAGCCAATCTTCGCTCGATTAGTTTGCTTCCGAACATCAGCAAGGTATTCGAGAAAATTATAAATAAAGCATTGACTAACTGGTGTGAGGAAAATGGTATTATCCCGAACAACCAATTTGGTTTTCGATCGCAACATGACACAGTTCATGCTGCGACAAAACTTGTTTCCGACATACAGTGGAACAAGGCGAAGAGACAATGCACAGGGGCCTGTTTGGTTGACTTTGAAAAGGCTTTCGACACCGTATGGTTAGAAGGGCTTGTATATAAGTTATCAAATCTAGGTATGCCCGAATATTTATTATACATTATCTACGATATGATAATGGGTAAACAATTTGTAGTGAAATGTGGAGATATAATTTCTAACAAGACCTTCTACATCAAAAACGGCTTACAACAGGGAGCAGTGAATTCTCCCATTTTATTTAACATTTACACTAGTGATCTAGTGGGTTCTCTCAACCATGCAATTGCGTATGCCGACGACATTGTAGTGTATAGATCTGGAGAAAAGATTGATGTCATCAACAGACTTCTGCAAGATGATTTCAACAAAATCAAACGTTTTTGCGACGACTGGAAATTAAAAATAAATTTCCAAAAAACAGAGACTATCCGTTTCAGAACGCCACTGTCCAGTGCATCAAGGGACACAAAACGGAATTGGAAAACATTTTCTATTGCGGGAAGTAATAATCTTCCACTACAAGTAAAAACTGTCGTCAGATACCTTGAAATCTGGCTTGATCAATATCTTTACTTTGATAAGCATACAGCAGCTGCTCTTACAGCAGCTAAAAAGGCATATGCAATGACACGAAGACTCTTCCGTAGTAGACTGCTGGACCCCAAGGTAAAAACAATTTCATACTCAGCATTCATCCGACCAATATTGGTGTATGGCTGCCCGGTATTGTACAACATATCCCCATTTTACATGGAGAAGTTTCGGGTGCTCGAGAGGCAGTGTTTGCGTTCCTGCCTAGGAATGTATAGGACCCCAGAGTCGCAGTATAAGAAATACTATCCGAATAAAGTCCTGTATGACAAATCAAGACTAAACAGGATAGATAACTTCATTATCAAGACTATTCGTGGTCACACAAAAAGGGCAATGTGCAGCGAAAACGATCTCATTTCGGGAGCATTCTATCCCAATGATATGTATATGGAGAGTACTCTCCAGAATGGGTTCATTCCCCCAGAAGCGTTCCCTTTCTTGGATAAAAAAGGACTTATCCAAGACAAACGTGGAGTCCCTATTATTTACCACGCTTTCCGTGGTGCCAGGGATAAACTAATTCTCCACGATAACGATATCTCTAATTTTCCAGATCGCCTGCGTTTTAGTATGGTGATCGGTGAAAGAGATAAATCAATAAAAGATCGATCCCATCCCAACTGGTGGTGGATCAGTGGTGAAGAAAGGACTACACGTCCCCAAACATAGTATGCCACTCAGGCGCACCGCTTTCCTTCCCCCTAACCAAAATTCCCAATTATTTTTGTTTTATCTTTTAATTTGGTTTTAATTTAATTTTAATTTTTTATTTTTTTATTTTAATTTTTATTTGTATTCCTTTATTCCTTGTTTATGTTTGTCCGTTTTGTTTTATTTTTTATTTTTTGCTTGTCAACCCCCTATATATGAAATTAAAAAAAAAAAAAAAAAATTATAAATAATACAGGATGTAGAAAAAGTAGAATAAATTTTAAAAGAGAAAACATATCAATTATTGTGACATGTTGTAAAAACAATTATTGTACGCCGAAAGGCATATGAAATATGATAATGTGTAATTTAGAGTGATTACGAAGAGCCAGTAAGTTAATGTAAGAATGTTATTTGTAAAATAGAATTTAACATTTAGTCTTAAGTGAAATATGTAATTGAATTGTTGAATAAATGTGGATATAAAACAAAACAAAAAACACCTCGGGAAAACGAACTTGACTTTTTGTTCGTGTGTGTACACGATGAGGGATGATTTTCGACTCCCCGGCAACGTCCTCGACACGTGTGGTCTGGCGCGCGATTCAAATCTGACTCCTCGATGCCATCCACATCCGCCAGATTCAACGGTGCTGGATCACATCGATGAAGGAGGAGCGAAACGGATCAACTTGACGACAGCCAATGGTGATCGAGAAAGGTGTTAAATGGGGGGATTTCCCATGTGTCCGTATAGGACAAGTACGATGCCCCTTAGCCTGCAATACAGACAACGATCGCCGACACCTGATCAAACAAATGTACGAACATCAGAGGCTGCAGGCAATATGGTCATAAATCATCGATGATCCACGCCCGAGAACGGAATAGGTTTTTTGCGTCAAAGTAAACAAAAACGCTATTTGAAGGGTCAAGTGATGAGATGTACTGGAGATGCTAGGTCAACCGGAGATTTCGGTTGTGTTTGCTTTATTTAGCCGTATGGCTCTGGAGCACAAGGCGGGAAATTATTTATGGTGGTGAAGGATTTGATCTGCGGATATGCAGGCTAACGTCTCACCCAGGGGAACCATGGACCAGCGGTTAGTAAACAAAACAAACGCAGCAAGGTACTGTGTGTTTGCTTTGATTTGCTGGTGGGTCATCATAGGGCATGGCATGGGTAAGGTTGTCTAAACAATGATCATATCCATGCCCAAATTCCATGATCGGGTGATAACCGATGAAAGGGAATTGGTCGCAAGTTTTGCGAACCTCAGGATATGTGTGCAATATAAGATTACCGAGTGGAAGGGAAACTATCGGCTGCAGCTGTATCTGGTGAGCATGGAGGGAGTGTTTGTTTACACTTTTGCCATGGTGTGAAGCGTCATTTTGAGTCGACTCGAAATGTAACATCCCCTAGGTCGATGGATCGAGTGTGTGTTTACTTTAAATAACACTCGATCGCTTGTGGATAGTCAGCGATGGCTATGCTGTGTATTGTCGATAGGACGATCGGCGGATGGATCTGCCGATAAGGCAAGGGTAAGCACGACATGCCGAATATGGGGAAAATGCTCCTCAACCACGCGTATTGACATGTTCGGATGTTTATGTCGGTTGCACGCTGGGAAAACCGAATTGGATTTTAGGACATGATGGTTTGTATGCAAGCATGCCCCTGGTGAACTTCTATAGATGCCAATGCGATAGCAAAATAGCAAACGGTAATCGTTCTAGATGATTTTGCCACGCCTAAAGTCTTCCAGGTATGTATTGTTGCAGGGGAGCTTGACTGCTCATCTGGAGGTAAGCTGCTTATGGTAGGTAATGAGATTTGCGGGTAGGGGAAAGGGGAGTTGGGTTAGGCCGATGGGAGGTTCTTCGGGCGCCTTGGATTTTCATCCAGGCCTGTACGGTCACAGGGGAAATGCTTTATCAAAAAACTCCAATTCGATCGCTCATTGGCTATCACCAAGGAAAAGAACGGATTGGCTACTCCCAGATCGATGGAAATTCATCACCATCGCGGCTAGTGGATGTTGACGGCAACAGACACTAGAGGAGTCAGATTTCATCGTCTTAAGTGTACACACGCACTATACGCGTCACCAGAGAGTCGATTAATTGATATACGGAGTTGAGTCCGAGTTAAGTGTCGTTTTTGTCTTGTACGTGTCCTAAGCAATGTCGAGCTAGTGTCGAGTTACGTCCTATTTTACGCGGGTTATTGAATATAGCAACATATTCGTCATCAATTGAAAGAGACATGGTGTTAATGTGAAACCAACTTATACTGTAGTTCCACTGAGTTAATTATAAATTGAAAGAGATACGGTGTTAATGTGAAGCTAACTCATACTCTAATACCATCGAGTTGTTATTAATTGGAAAAGACACGGTGTAATGTGAAACTGAATAAAAAGGATGCTATATAACTAAAACCAATCGACTAGTTTCATTCATTGACTTTCACAGGTGATCAGTGTTTTGCTCCAACTCCGGCGTCTCTACTTGTTTATTCCTCCTCGGCGAACAATTTAAATTGAACACCTATGTGTTTTTATTCGTTTTGTCTTTTGGTGGTCAATCACTTTATGCAGCAGACGGTGGAAGGTTAAGTGAATCCGTGTCATACTAGACACATACTTAAAGCCATCCTTCTATCCGGGAATATTTTTCGTCCCTCTTTTCAACTAAGAATGCCACTCACTGGAGCCGTAGTCGTGCTAGCGGTCACAGTTCTCGTCGGTGAAAAACTTTTTTCTCTGTAATAGTGGTAATACAGTATGAACTGGATTTACGCAACCCTCGATTCATGCAACTCCTCGATTTTCGCAACACTAAATTTGTTGCACGTCTTGACTCTATAAGTGCAACTTTTCAAAAATGGTACCTCGATTTGTGCAACTTCTTGTGTTTATTCATGTGTTTTCTATTTGCATGCTCTCCTTTTGATTCTGTATTCCTGGCGTTAATTTACAGCTAGTTTGTCTGAACAAAATTCCTTGTAAAAATAATACACAAACACATAAAATGCATCTGCCTTTATTTGAATGGGTTGCGATTCATTAGTGTCTACGGAAAATTTGTACAGGATGGGTGTTACAAGAAATATTACAAAATTGTCTATTAAAAAAGGATGTGATATTTTATCAGAATTAGAAAAGGGTTTTTCAGTAAAGACAATTTGTGAAAAATATAATGTTCAAAAATCAACAATAACCCACATAAAAGGAAAGGCAGCCGCTCTTAGACAATTTGTTGCTAGAGCTGAATCTGGACCAGGGAAACGGGTAACGTTGAAGGCTTCTGAGTGTCCACAGATGGAAAAGGCTTAATATGGATGGTTTCAAAGAAAGAGAGCTAAGCACATCCCACTTTCTAATGACATTATAAAGTCAAAGGCAATTCAATTGCACAATAAAATAGAGGAAAGACCATCATTTAACGCCAGCAATGGATGGATTGCGAAATTTAAAAAACGACATGGTATTCGAATGTTGAAAATCTGTGGTCCAGCCGTTCGTACAAAAATTTCAAAAAAAAATTGAGGAACTTAACTTGACTGCGGATCAGATCTACAATGCAGACGAATCTGGCTTATTTTACAGAATGTTGCCGAACAAAGCACTTGTTTCTTTTAAGGAAGCGTCAGCGCCAGGACGAAAAGTAAGCAAGGAAAGAATAACATTCCTTGCGTGCACAAATCCATCAGGGATGCACAAAGTAAATCTTTTCGTCATTGGTAAAGCAGCCAATCCAAGAGCATTTAAGAACTTTGAAAATAAGCCTGTTTTTTATAAAGCAAATAAAATGCATGGATGACATTGCTATTATTCGAACAATGGTTCCACAACGTGTTTGTTTCCCGAAGTAAAAAAAGAATACAAAATGTGTTTGTATTAATGAGTTTTTTTTTCAGGTAAGAAATTTTCTTGAATCAAAAGGACTTGAAAAGAAGGCACTACTGCTTTTGGACAATGCCCCGTGTCATCCTAAAGAAAACGAATTGCAACGCGATGATGGGCTGATAACTGTTATGATGTTTCCGGCAAATTGCACTGCAATCATTCAACCTATGTATCAAAATGTTATCAACATAACAAAGGTCCACTACAAAAAAAGTTTATTGGCCCACTTAGTTTCAAGTGAGGACATGGACTTAGAATCTAAAATCAAAGCCTTCAACATAAGGGATGCAGTTTGTTTGCTAGCTAATGCCTGGGAAAAAGTAAACCCTTACACGATCCAGAAATGTTGGAATGTTATAATGCCTACCAAGGGTGATTGGGGTGAGGAGGACGAGCTTCCATTATCTACACTATCTGCAACATCTTAAGGGAAAGGGAATTGATTTCATCCGTTTATAGTCTGCTTGTTGAAATTGTTCCCAGCATTAGCCTCTCCAATGAAGAAATCATTGATTCCAATAGAAGAGATTTTATTCCTACAAAAAATAAAAGAGAGGACAGTTTTAAAAAAAACTAATTCGCAAAAAACTCAATCTAAAATATCTAACTTCTGTAAAAAAAAAACTTAATATTCTGTATGCATCACATATTAATTTTTGTATAAATTTCTAACATTTCGTTTTCGTATTTAATAAAAATGTGTTCAAAAATAATTGTTTGTTTTGGTTTCATTAAAGTTTTTTCATAACATTGTCGTTATCTATAAGAAAATAAGCTATTTCAACTATAATTTGTATAAAAAAAATACAACCCAGTAAGTGCAACAACCTCGGTTATTGCAACTGCCCCAATTTCTATTAGTTGCGTAAATCGAGTTTGTACTGTATATTCTGAAGCAACTTTTATCTCAAATACAAACAAGAGTTTGTGACACGCTTTTATATAATTAACATATCAGTTTAACATGCGCGATTAAACCTGCTCAAATGCATATCATCATCATCATCATCATCGGCACTACAACCGGGATCCGGTTTTGGCATTATTTAGCAAGTCTCTCCATCGGTATCCGGTCCTTATCCGAGACTTGTTAAATTGTCCATAATAATTTCTTCTTCAGTTCAACGCATCCATACATCGTATGCAAAACCAATCCAAAAATGCAGGAAAGCATCGCACGTAAATCGATCACCCAGCCTGAGCAACAACGCGATGTTTTCCCATGAAGTACCATTGTCGGTAAGTAAACCGCACAAGGGATGCATTATCGGGTAGCTAAAAGCAATTAGCACCTAAATCCCTTGCATGACCTAATGCTAAGACACACTTGCGCAAACAAACGATTCGTTGCGCCGCTGATTAGCAGGCGAACAATCATAAACGAATAACACTATCCCTAAACAAAGCCCTACATCCCATACTCCGTGTACACACCCGAAATGCAGGCGATCCTTTGCCGCGTGCCAGATGTGCAGTTCATTATGGAACATTTAACAAGGCTCAGGACTTGCTAAATAAGGCCAAGACTGGTTCCCGGCTGTAGTGCCGATGATGATGAGATGTGCAGTTCAAATAAACCACGCAAAGATCGGAGAATAAGCGGCGGCATCCGATCCGTAAACAAAAGAAAAAAAGATTCCGACCACCAGCAGATTTCTCCTTTTCCAGCTCCGATGGGAAATTCTCCCTTTGAGATGCCAAGGGAAATATTAGGCTGTTAACAGATACGATGGGAAAAATCTGTTAGCAGACAGGATGAGAAATTTCCTTGTGCAGATGCGAGGATTGGGAACTGGAACGGGATATTTTCTAGGATAGACAAGAGAGTCTTACGAATGCCGTCGAACTAGGAAGTCGAAATATAACAGCCATCCGAAGTAGAGCCTGAGGAACCCCATCGTGGAGGTATTACTAAAGTGGAGTAAGAGAATAAATCCAGGTAGCGCGAGTAGTGAGGTGTGCGAGTTCATGTCGTAGAAACAAACTCGTAGTGTCGATTAAGAAAATCGTCGTGTGCTTAAACAGTAACTTTTCGAATAGCGATTCCGTGCTTATTAAGAAAGTCGTGCGTGCACTAACTGTATCAGAGTGAAATAATAACTTGTAATATCGACAGCACTAACTTTATCCTATTGAAATAATGCACTTGTAATGTCTACGTGTAAGCAAATAATCTAAATTAAAACAAGAGCAAGTACAATAAAATCAGATTTATACACAGAATTTTTGCCGTGTTTTATTTGTGTGATCGTCTCCGTGTTCCGGTGTTTTAATCCCTCTCTACTGCGGACGTGTTCGGCGGAACACCGCAGTCATCAATACTTGTCGAAGGACAATTATAAAACCAACAGGAGTCAGTCCATTAACAACTCAACAACATAACTATCATCAACAAATCACAATTCCGCCAAAGTGTCAATCTACAACAAACATCCGCCAAAATATCATTAAGATTACAAAATATGTCTTCAGTGTGGTTGATTTATCAGAAAACACTTTTAATCACTCTGCCTTCTCTATCATAACCGCTCTGTATGTTTTGATATTAAAAGAGTATTCTTTAAAAAAAAAAGACCTTGTGTCTGAGAAATAAGAACAATTTCATTAATCTGTTGATGAGTAATCACGATCAAATAAAATCTAATTTTGTCGTGGAAATGTGTTGTTTATTCATCTCTTGTGCGATAAAGGATAAAACTGACCGTTTTACCTCAAAATCTTTCAACTCGATGTGGAGTTCATGTCGTGCGGTCTCCCCGACATTTCGCACAGCCAAACTAAAGTAACTGATTTTAAAAAGTTTTTCAGTGCTCCAAAAGGAAGCTGCAAAGTGTAGTGTTCCCCACCCGATAAGATTCAGGAAATGTGGTGAAACCAGGCCCAAGGAACGCAGCACACCCTTGGATAACCGGAACAAGTCGTCAAGCAATCGCCGATCATAAGGCCTCCTGTCCCAAGGAATATAACTACCTGAAGTTAGATATTGTGACGCATGTGACAGTCAGTACTGGAATATTCGGGAAAGTCCAAAACAAGCACTGGAATATTCTATAAAGTACTGGAAAACTGGAGACTAGAACATCCAAGATTATGGAACGGACGGAAACGAAATGAGAATGTGAGAAACGATAAAAAGACGTGGAGACAGCTGATGGTGACAAACAAGAAGAGGAGAAAAAGCGAAGCAAGCGATAGAAAAGAAAATCGTTGAGTGTTATATTAATTAAATTAAAAATCGATTTAACGGCTCTTATTTATTCAAAATAATCAATCCAGCGAACCCTAAGCTCGCTACAATTGGTGTCAGAAGTGGGATTGATTATTGGTGAAGTAAATAAGCTGCGAAAGCGTGTTGTGACGATGTCAGATCGACATTTGGAGGATCTTCGCGTTCCTGAGTTGAAGAAAGAATTTGAGGACCGGAATCTGGATAGCAGAGGACAGAAGTAAATTCTTCGACAGCGCCTACAAGCAGCAATGGAGGAAGAGGGTATTAATGTTGACACATATGTTTTTGCGATTGCGCCAGACTGTCCGGGTGGAGAAGAAACAGCGAGTCAAGATGGTGCCAATGTAATGGAAAAGAGTTCGCCACAGTTGGACATTCCGGAGATGCTCAGGATGATGATGATAAAATTGGACGCACAAGCTACAGATGTTAATGCAAAATTCGACACCGTAAATTCAAAATTCGATGCCCAGAATTCAAAATTGGACGCGCAAGCTACAGATGTTAATGCAAATTTGGATGCCCAACATTCAAAATTCGACGCCCAAAATTCAAAATTGGACGCGCAAGCTGCAGATGTTAATGCAAAGTTGGACGCCCAAAATTCAAAATTTGACGCACGAGCTACATATCTGAATGCAAAATTGGATGCCCAAACGCAGTGGCTGAAATGTAATTTTCAACAATTTAAGGAAGAAATTCAGTCAAAAATTCGAAACGAAGTAGAAAATCTGGATCTAAAAAACGAAGCTGAATTTAAGAAAGTCACCGATAAAATAACGCGAATCGAAAAGAGACTTGAGTGTGTTGAGAGAAATAAGACATCGCCAGGCAATCAACATGACTACAAAGATACCAGGATGCAACCGCCAACCTTCGATGGAACGGGACCAAAGAATCGGCCATGTACAACGGAGAACCCCGAGACCTGTTATGAAGTGCTGGACATGCGGCGGAGTCGGCCACATCTCTGTTGACTGTAGGAAACGTCGACGAATGAATGAAACATCGAGGGAGAATTGTTGTTCATGCGCTTGTCATAAGAGGAGACTATCAACGGAACAACCTGAGGTGAAGAAACACATTGTACCTGTCAGAGTACTAAATGCGTCCGAAGAGCCGGTCGCAATAAGAAAGAGAGAGTTAACCGCAGAATGTGCACCCGCATCAATGATAAGCTCAATTCAGCAAGGGAAGGTGCATAATAACGCTGATGTTCTATCAAGAAGACGATGTAAGCCAGATTTTAAACATTGTCATAAAGCGGAAGAGAAAGAAGAGGCGTATGTGGCGGCTCTTTAATACATTCCCAAAGAACCGCCCATCCTCTTAAATTAACCACTTTCCAACCCACTATACCTACCTGCAATTTTGGGGCAGCGTAAGCTACCCTTCATTCTCTTTCACCTGAAAGTTAAATCTTATCAACCATGCACTCCAAACAAATTATTTCATTCATACATGCACCGTGCCAGACAATCGGCTCAGCTAGTCAGCAATTATAAAAGATAAATACACGCTGGCCAGCGTAATTGTTGACATAGCTGTAGCCGGTATTCTTGCTACGGTTCATAAGTGAATATCGCGCCTATACCCTTAGGTCCGCAACACTTGCGACAATTCCCTTTCATCGGTTATCAACCGATCCTGGAATTTGGGCATGAAAAAGATCATTATTTAGGTAACCTTACCCATGCCATGCATATGATGACCCGTCTGAAAACCTAAATTAAACATAGAGTATCCCACTGTGTGCGTTTTACTTACCCGCATATTATTCTAAACATATAGCCATCCAGCCTGACCCTTTGCCGTCGTCGACGAGGTTCCTGTTGACTTATGTCAACAAAATAATTTGCCTCCTTGTGCACCGGAACCTATGACTAGATTGGATATTGCCTACATCGGCGTTTCCAAGGAATTTTAGGCAAATACCATGACGACCCCTTTTGTATCATAGGCACATCATATACATCATCTGTGCATCATCATCATCATATACACCATTGATCTGTGAAATAGCATATTGGTTTACTTTGAAACAAAAATCTATTTCAATCTCTGGCATACATCACCAACGATGTACTTCTGTTTGATCAGGTGTCCACCGATTATCGTCCTCATCGCAGGGCATTGTACTTTTACTATACGCCAACATATATAATCCTCTCTTATCGATGCAATTCGTGGCCATCGAACAGATGGATGTGAGTTGCATCATCATCTGAGTCAGATTGCAACCCCCGTCGCGTACACACAAGCTGTCGTGCTATCGTGTTGTCATCGATTAAAGGAGTCAGTCGAGTCGCGAGAATTCGATAAATTATATGCGTGTAAATACACCTCGTGCGAGAATTCCGTACTTGTATAGTGTCATCCTAAATTGATTCAGTGGTCTGTTGCCGTAAATATATTTAAGTTTAACAATAATACCGGAGTTGGACAGTGTCATCCTAAATTAACTCAGTGACTACCAAAGATATTAAGTAGATTGTGCACTAGTAAGATAAGCATTCCCGTGTTAACACATTGTGTACAAATAAATAACTCATCGTGTATTAATCCGGGAACAAATAAAGGAACATTAAAAATAAATTCAGTTCGTTTCATTTATTTTGCTTGATGGTGAGCATAACATCGGTGGATTAACTTTTCTGTGTTCTCCGCCGGATCAATTAATGCTCTCAATAAATCCGTGGTGTTTTCGCTCAACCTACGTCCGTGCAGACGCCTCTAGCGAAAAATAACCCACACGTACGACCTGCGAAATGTACAAGTAGAAGTACTAGATGGGTGGACGAATGAGGCTATACGCGCAGCTCAACTTCAGGATGAAGATATGTCGCTAATCCCGGAACACAAAGAAAAGAACGACCGGCCAACTTGGAACGATATTTCCGACAAGAGTGGAACAGTTAAAGCTTTTTGGGCACAATGGAATTCCTTGCTGGCGGAAGATGGTATTCTTAAGCGTAAATGGGAAGCCGCGGACGGAACATCCCATCGAATGCAGATTCTAGTCCCACCATCAAAAGTGAAAGATGTGTAATGTTATTTGAAGTTACAGGGGACATGGCAGGATCGCCATGTAATGTTTTAGGTTTTGGGGTTGTGTCGTAATATTCAATCTATCAAGACAACTTGACTAAAATCTCTATTTCCCTATTGTTGCTGTACAAAGCGCAGCTCGCTGAAATTGGATGGCGTAGAGCGCTGCAGTTAGGTGAATCAAACTCCAGTATCGGTTTTTGATTAACTTTATTTCAAAAATGTTGGGGTATTTATACTCCCAATCAATCATTCAATTATTTACACATTTCCTCATTTACTCATACAATTTCTGCTTACAAGCTATAAAATAATTAAGTAGAACATCACTCATACAATTTTGCTTATTATGCTACTTAATATCATATCACCGCATAGCGAAAGAACAATAACATAAGTTGACCCAATTAATTCTTGAACCACTTTGCCAATGACAAATTCGCAAACGATTGTCATCTGATTCCTTCAAATCGTAACTGAAGCAATTCGTTTGTTTTACTCAATGAAATGAGTTGACCTTGAACTTGGTTGTAAGCAACGAATGCTGGTTACTTGAGAAGTGCAAATTGTGACAAGGGCAATTGATTCATTTGAGTTTATTGTTTGTGGTCATTTCATGTATGTGTTGTCACATTACAGATGTTCTAACAGAAATGCGCGACGGGGCCTCCGGTGGACATTTGGGAGTTAATAAGACACTTTCAAAATTACGATCTCGATTTTACTGGCTTCACATGAGAGATGACGTCGAGTCTTGGTGTAGGAAGTGCACAACTTGCACTGCGACCAAAGGACCAACAGCAAAACCAAGGAGCGCTATGAAGCAGTACAACGTGGGTGCCCCTTTCCAGCGAATTGCGATTGATATCTCAGGACCATTTCCAAAAACCAACGACAACAACAAATACATGTTGGTCATCATGGATTACTTCAACAAGTGGGTGGAAGTCCTTCCAATCCCAAACCAAGAAGCAACAACCGTCATTGAGCAGCTTATCAATAATTGGATCAGCAGATATGGAGTTCCCTGTGAGCTTCATTCCGATCAAGGCCGAAATTTCGAATCACAGATATTTCAAGGCATCTGTGCGGCACTGGGCGTAAGGAAAACCAGGACCACACCCTTACATAGGCAGTCAGACGGAATGGTCGAAAGGTTCAACCGAACAATGAAAGAACACTTATCGAAGGTCGTCAGTGATCATCAACGATACTGGGACAAATATGTACAAACCTTTCTCAGGAGTTATAGATCGGCTAATCACGAGACGACATGCCATTCTCCAGCAAGAATTATATTTGGACGAGAGATACGATTACCAGCCGATCTGCGATTCGGAATACCTCCAGACGCCATAGATAAGACCGAAGACTACGTAGCCGAATGGAGAAATCGCCTCGACGAGATTCATCATTTGGTTCGAAAGCAAATCAAGGTATCAAGTGACAGGATGAAAACAAGGTACGACGTTCGAGCCAACGCATTCGGATTTAATGCAGGCGATAACGTGTGGCTCTACAATCCTCACCGACAAAGAGGAAGATCCCCGAAGTTGCAGCAACATTGGGAAGGACCGTATAAGGTCCTCACAAGAATTAACGACGTTGTCTATAGGATTCAGCTAAGACCGAACGCCAAAATGAAAGTGGTACATCGTGATCGACTGGCGATTTTTGTTAACCCAGAATACCAGTGAACTTAGTTCGAGATGAACTTATCTAGGTGGAGGGTAGTGTGACGCATATGACAGTCAGTACTGGAATATTCGGGAAAGTCCAAAACAAGCACTGGAATATTCTATAAAGTACTGGAAAACTGGAGACTAGAACATCCAAGATTATGGAACGGACGGAAACGAAATGAGAATGTGAGAAACGATAAAAAGACGTGGAGACAGCTGATGGTTGAAAAAGCGAGGCAAGCGATAGAAAAGAAAATCGTTGAGTGTTATATTAATTAAATTAAAAATCGATTTAACGGCTCTTATTTATTCAAAATAATCAATCCAGTGAACCCTAAGCTCGCTACAATATTATCACAATGCGGTGAATAAGCACCCAAGTCTCGGATCTTTACGTTTAGCTTGGGTCAAGAAGTTGGAGCAAATGGGATCGACAACGAATATTAAACAAACAGGGCGGCCACGTTCAAGAAGACGTGATGAGAACATTCGGGAGAATGAAATTTCCGTACCTCGCAGCATGTGTCAGCGAGTTTTCCAAAGTGTGCGTAGTCGATTGCGGGACTGCCAACGACGAGACGGAGCACATCTCGGCGATGTTATTTAAAAAAAAAAAAAATTTCAATAAACGTTTTATTACGTTAAATAAATGATCAACAAAATAACATTTATAGTTTTATTTCTATTCATGTTTCAAATGTGCAAAAATGTATGGCCCACCCTTTATATTATCACAATGCGGTGAATAAGCACCATAGTTTCGGATCTTTACGTGAGTACTGGTAGAATTAGGGCCTCTTACAGAAAAAGTTTGATCGTTACAGATGGGTTTCGGGTTTGAACAAACTGCTGAGTTTTAGCAGTAATGTACAATTCCAGTTGTCGTGCCATGCGCTCAAACTCACCGAAAGTTTGCTCAGCCGTTGGTGTTCCCCCGAATATAACAATATCGTTTGCCTACGCCAATATTGGAATGGATTCTATAAAATTAAACCTCTCTTTGTCATATCGTTTTTTTCCGGTACCAGGTTGAGAATGTAGCAACATAGTCCTCCTAGTATATCCCTTATCAGAGTTCCTTAAAGATGTTCAATTGTACTTGGTTTGTCGCATTGAGAGGAATAAGTAAAAACAGTCACCTTCGTATTATACTGTTCCAAGTCTAAACGTCTAAACGTCCATCATTTCCGTAAGAACTTCATAAAACATGCATCGCAGATGATACAAATTGATAATTAGATTGAAAGTACCTGCACGCTGACATCAGTATTTACCTCCATTGTTGATTTGATATTAATAATATACAAAATTCCACCGGTTAAGTCAACTCCAATACATATGGAAAGCTTATTCAAAATGATGAGAGATGTATGGAGCTCGTAATTGAATTATGTCTATTCTATGCGTGGCGTTTAGATAGAAGGCCATTTAATTTTAAGCATTACCAAAAATTGCGATATTACCCTGCCTCGGTTAAAGGACTAAATTCAATGGTTGTATTTTTTTTTTTCAAAACTATTTATTTGACTAAAAATTAATAGTTACAATAAGTAATACAGCTAACTTATAATAGATTGGTTACATATTAAGTGTTTACATGCTATTTGTTAACATTTTTCAAACAATTCTTTTTAGATGTGCTTAAGATTTACTGGGAATTATATATATAGGTAATTTTGTTTTTCTTGGGAAAGGTCAGAAAAAACCAGGAACTCTGTTTATTTTAACTTAGCCTACTTTAAATTACTTAACATAACTTAATCTAACTTAATCTAATCTTATATACAATTTACAATATTTGATATTGCAATGATAGTCACAATTCGAATTTGACTTAAAAATAATATTTACAATTTTTAGTTATGGATGTGGGATTTCTCGTTGGGATTGAGGATAGTAAGGGATAGGATCAGGTAAGTTCTTGAAGTAGGGGAGAACCATTCGGTTCTGTGTTAAAGGTAAGGATCTTGGAGAATGGTTGGATGTTGGTGTATTTGAAATGATTGGGTGCCAGTTCGGTGTTGTGGTACACGATCTCGTTTAGATCGTTAACCAGTCTGCCTGCGGGGAAGAGGGTCCTGATTTGGAGACAATTACGGTAGTGAGCTCCCGTATTGGAGGAGGGTGATGGTAGGTCCGTTATTATCGCGTTGGGATTGTTAGGAAGATTTTCTATGAAATTTATCGACAGCTCTAGGATCCGTCTATCCAGTCGTTCGATGCCTGCGGTGTTGTAAAGGTCGTTGTTACAATGGTATCTATATGAGTTGGTTTTGCGGTGTAAGCCAGTGATAAACCGGAAACATTTTCCTTCAAACACTCGTAATTTTTCTATTTGGGAGGGTGAGATGTGGTACCATAATGGGCAGGCGTATGTAAGAGTAGGTCTGATTATCTGTTTGTAGATGAGCTGTTTGACCTTAAGAGAGAGGCCTTTAGGTTTCCATAACACTCGTCTGCACAGGTTAAGCTGTATTGAGGCTTTTTGAAGAGAATTTTTGATGTGGGTTGAGAATGACCAGTTGTTGGAAAGGGTTACTCCCAAATATTTTAGGGTTTTGGAAGGTTTTATGAGGGTGTTATTAAGTTTAGTTTAATTTTGCTGTGGCAACGTTTAGTGTTGTTAGTGCAGTGAGCGTTTTTGCCCTTAAACACTGTTAGCTGGGTTTTGGTTGGGTTGAGGCGAATTTTCCATTTGTTAAAGTATGCTGAGATGAGCGGGAGGAAGTTGTTAACGCGGTTTCTTGCCGCTTTGACAAATCTACTGCTAGAGTAGATTAAAGTATCGTCAGCATAATTTAGCATTACAACACTAGCTGGAGGTTGGGAGATATCGGATGTGTATAGAAGATATAAAAGTGGTCCAAGAATGGATCCTTGGGGAAGTCCTGCGGTTATGTTGTGAGTTTGTGAGAGGGAAGAATTTATTCTGACCATAAATTTCCTCCCAGAAAGATAAGATGCTAGGAGCTTTGTGATATTGGAATTCAGACCAAATAAGCAGTGCAGCTTATAAAGAAGCCCTGAGATCCAGACACAATCAAATGCTTTGGAGATATCGAGAGATATGCATACGGTAGGGCATTGGTTTTCTAGACCAGTTGTGACATCGTGTGTAAGTTTTAGTAACGCATGGTAAGTAGAGTGTCTCTCACGAAAGCCAAACTGAGAATTATGGATGAGTAGGTAGGTTTTGCTAAATCTTACATTCCAATATTTTGCTTAGGGTGTTCAATAGAGATATTGGACGATAGTTGGAGGTGTTATTGGAACTGCCGGACTTTTTAATGGGAATTACTAGCGCAATTTTCCAGTTCTCTGGGAAATGTGACGCATTTATGATGTGGTTAAGAAGGACTAAAATCGGAAGTAGATTTGGCGGGTGAAATCTTTTAAATAGAAGGTGTGGTATTCCATCTATACCGGTAGATTTTTTGTTGGGTCGTGATTTTATGAACTTGATGAGTTCATCTGTGTTTAAAAATGTGGTGGTGTCTGAAGAATGTGACGCCTTGTTTGTGTCGTTAAATTCTCCGATGAAAGGAGCATAAGATCCGGGTAATCTGTGTGAAATATATTCGTTGACAGTATTTCGAAAATTAGGGACTGAGAGGGAATCATTTTGTTGATGGATCTTTGAGAAGTGGTCAGCGAGGCAATTGGATATGTCCGTGTCGGATTGGATAAGATTGTTGCTGAGTGGGTTGATAAGGTGATCGATTCGCGGTTTAAACTTCCGACCAGTTAGTCGGTTGATGTTTTTGAAGAGATCACGATTGGGTTTAATATTGTTAAGTGAAGAGGTATAGGTCTGATCCGCGAACTTTTTTAAATGTTCATTTATTAAGGTGGTCAGGAGTTGGATCTGACTTTTAATAAAGGGACAGAATCTTATATGAAGTTTTCGGCGGAGTTGTTTTTTGAGACGCAGCAATTTAATTAGGATGCTGGGTAAAGGTTTTCCTAGATGATTATGAGGGATGGTGGTGGGTGTATTGCTGGCGAGGGCATCCTTGAGTGTCTGCTCAATTTGCTCAAGTTAGAAAACCTTGCGGCGACGTCTCTATTGACCTTTTTCCAGTTAGTCTTGCAGAAGTTCGGGACAGGACTGTGTGAGTAGAGCAGTTCGAAGGAGGGAACTTTGATCGAAGTGTGAACGGAACCATGATCAGAGGGAAAGAGGAAGGATACTGTGGGGGGGCTCGTTGAGTAGACATCAGCCGACTTGAGAAAGAAGTCAATTGTTGACCGCGTCGAGTTGGTGACACGAGTTGGCTGCAGTGGACTGTCGATATACGTATATGGGTGAGATGAGAGGAGGTGCAAAAGTTGGCAGCCGTATTTGTTATTCTTTATGTCGTTGAATGCTGTATGTCGAGCGTTCCAGTCTCCACCGATTATGAATGGTGCGGGGAGAGACTGTCTGATTATTTGAGATATGTCAGAGTCAGGGAAGTCTGGTTCTCGTGTTGGGTGGGTGTAAACGGATGTTATTATGATTACTTTTTTGTTTTTACAAAAAAGTTTAACTGCCGTGTATTTAATATTGAAAACATTGGCGAACCTGATTTCGGTGAATTGAAGTTTGTTATTTATTAGGATGCCGGTACCTCCATGGGATCCAGTAGTTCTTGGGTTTGAAATAAATGTATAGTTGGGGATAGATACTCGGGAGTTGGACTTAAGCCACGTTTCTGAGAGGAGAAGGATGTCTGGGGAGAAGGTTTTAACAAACAACCGTAAGTATTGCTTACGGATGTTGGAGTATACAGACTCTGCGTTGAGGGTGACTATAGTTAGTTCAGGCGTTGAGGGAAAGAATATGGGAGGTTATAAGTGAAAGAATCTGACCTTTTTTTTTCGATATCCGACATATGCTTCAATGTAGGAAGCATAGTTTGTAGACTCTTGATGTAGCCCATGATGTCCAGGTTGAGGCCAATGGAGTTGGGGTTGTTTGACGTCGGCGTGTTTTGATTGTTCTTGATGACATCCGCATATGATGTTCCTGGCCTTGTAGGTAGTGGTAATGTGTTCTGCGATGTGGATTTGGTTGGTGCGGATTTGTTGGTTGTTGCTGGTTTTGTTCATCTTTGGATAATTCTCAATTTATGAGGGCACTGGGAGAAATTGGCTGGATGAGGGCCTCCGCAGTTACAGCACGTTACAGCGATTTCCTTAGTGGTAATTGATCCATCGGGGTTTGTGGTTTGGATTTTTTCTGGTTCCATACCATGTCGATTGACCTTACGTTCTCCTGGTTGATGTTCTTCGGCACATCTGCCGCATCGTATATTTAGGTGGCAAGCCACCGCCGTGTCCCGAGCTTTGGCATCTCTTGCAATGAAGGATGTTTTGTTTATGAGGTTCCTCGATGCTGATTTTATGGGTAAACGAGTATTTAATTTGTTTGAGCTTTCAATGGTTGTAATCTTGTGCAAGGCATATTAACAAAAAAAAAACATTGTTTACAAGTTTTGGCAGCAAGAGATTTTATTTCATTGGTATTGCAGTAGCCATATACCCGCAGTAGTAGTATACCCGATTGTCACGCGGGAGACCGGGGTTCGATTCCCCGTCGGGGAGCCTCTGGCGCAAGACTAATGACCTTGCCCGGAAAAAACAAATCATTATGGGAAATTTAACAAGCCGCAGGACTTGCTAAATAAGGCCAAGACGCGTCCCGGTTGTAGTGCCGTTGATGATGATGATGATTCCAGTAGCCATAAACTACTTTAAAAATATTTATTTAAACAATCGCGTCACAAACTTAAGCTTAATTTTCGTTTATAGACAAAAGACAAAACATTCATAACATACTCGTGTTTATATTTCTTGCCATTTTTGACAACGGACGTTATTCTTTTCTTTTTACTAACGATCGATTTTGAGTCTATTCCTATAGCGAATATTTAATTTCCGGATGCCGGGATTTTGTTGCTATTTTATCTAGAAAGAACTATGCCACTTTGTGTAAAAGTAAGAATATGGAAAAGGATAATAAAATGTACTATTTTTTATCTTTTCTGGACTCGGTTTTCCTGATTGAACTATTATTCTTGACCCTTGAATAGACCGCTTCTGTTTTGACAGTTATGATGCCCATGTTTTCTGCAAGAGCAATTGCTTCATCAAATGCCTTTTTCACATTATTTAATTTAAGTTGATGAATTTCGATATCGCGGCACACATCTTTATATAGATTTTCAAGGGTCTCAGCTGAAATGGAAATCAAGAAAGAGGTAAACCAATATCTATGAAATAATTGAAATAAATTATTACAGCCTTTTTCTTTATTGCTCAGAACACAAATGATAAAGGGTAACAATAAATTTAATTCCATGTCTAAAATAAAAAAATTTTAATTTGAAATGAAAGCAACATTTCCACAAACTATGTTTTTAATTTTTTTCTAATATTTTGGGTAACTAAGTGATTTGGTTTTTGTTGATCTGACGGCATAAATTATCAGATCTTCCTAGGGTTTTTGATTGGTGACCATTACAATGGGATTTTTCCTACTAGCATTTGCAGAACGATTTCATTGAGTAACTGGCTACATCTATTAGTCAACAGGTTTTGTTACACCAGTGAAATAGAATCAAGCAAACAGAGAAGGGATATTTTTTTCAATTCAATTTTATTTGGTAGATAATTACATTTATGGTATATTTTACAACTAGAATTTAAGAGATTTAGGATAGCAATTCCTTTACAACTGTAATCTTAAATGTATATAATGACAATAGCAAAATGAATAACAAATAATAAATTAAGGGAAAACTATAATAAAAAACCCTTATTTGAATCTTAAGACTAATATTGCACGGGTTTCCGGTTATTTTATATAGTAATGACCGCGATATAATTTTCATAGACAGAGTACATATGTAGTGATTTAGGATAACGCAAGACGGGAAACGAGAACATTGTCAGAAAAAGAACAATTGACGAAGAAATTGCGATTGATTTTGTCAATAAGGAACTCTACCGGTTTAACGTTAGCGTTTTCATGTAGTTCATGTGTCGAATAATGCCATGGCAAATTCAGCAACATTTTCAATATTTTATTTTGACACCTTTGCAATTTTATTTTGTGTGTGCGAGCACAATTACACCATACAGGGGCCTCGTAGAGGAGTATAGCTTGAAAAATGGTTTTAAATATTATAATTTTATTTTCGATGCTAAGCTTTGATTTTCTACACACTAATGGATACATAACTCTTACGACTTTGTTTATTTTGTCTATTGTGGTAGTGATCTGTTTTTGAAAGATACGTTTTTTATCTAGAATAAAACCTAGGTATCTACAGTCTTCGGACCAATCAATATCAACTGCACACATACTGAGTTTAGTGCCGTTTGGTAGGTAGCAGAGTTTCCTACATCTCGAAAACCAGACGGCTTATGTTTTATTACCATTTATTTTTATTTTCCATTTCCTGTAATATACTGCTAGTTTGTCAAGAGCTGCTTGCAAAGAGTTGTAGACATTAGTGAATAAGGCACCCGAAGAGAAAATGGCCGTGTCATCGGCAAACATAGCTACCTGAATGTTTTCACCTAGACATGGTAAATCTGCGACAAATAATGTGAATAATATGGGACCAAGGACAGAGCTTTGGGATACACCATAGCGGATTTGCTGAGTAGAGGATATGTCGGTTCCTATACTCACAACATATTTTCTCGAACGAAGAAAGCTCTGGATAATTTTGATAAGCGGCATTGGCAGCTTAAGCTTCAGTAGCTTATAAATCAAGGCATCGTGCCATACCGTATCAAAGGCTTTTTCGATGTCTAGAAGAACCAGTCCCGTTGACTCCTTGTCGATGAATTTACCAGCTATGTGGTTTTTAATGCGCAAGACTTGGTGGATTTTGCTGTGACCATTACGGAAACCGAACTGAAAGTTTGGTAAGATGTTATTGTCTTCCACAAAACGATCATTCCTTTCCTTAATGATTTTTTCTAAGAGCTTACTTAGACAGCTAAGTAGACTAATAGGTCTGTAGCATTCGGGGCTGTTTTTCGGTTTGCCGGGTTTCGGGATAGGTATTACTTTTGCTGTTTTCCAACAGTCCGGAAAATAACAATTCTTAAGACAAGCGTTGAAAATGACCGTTAAATAGTTACTTGCAGCAGGTGGAAGTGCTTTAATTAATTTGCTGTTAATATTATCGAGACCCGCAGCCTTTTTTGATTTCGATTTTTTTTTATCAATTCTTTAATTTTGCTAATATTAGTATCATATCTCGTGCAGTGCGGACGTGTAAGGAAACGTGTTTACACGTGTGTGCAGTGCACTATTAAATTGTCTAGTGCAATATAAAAACAAAAAATATATAATAATAATTAAAAAGAATAACAAAAAAAAAAAAAATTTTTTTTTTAACAACAGGAAAGCAGTTACTCCACAACTCCGATGATAGGCGATGACCCAGGCAATGCACTGGAGTACATAACCGAAAGGAAAAGGAAGGCTCTGGACATCTTACGAAACGCACCAGTAAAAAAATCCACAAACATGGACAGAACAAGCAGCCCCGCAAATTACAAACGAAAGTTGGAAGAAGCGTTGGAAACCATTAACCAATTAACGGTTAAAGTGAAACAACTCCAGGAACAAATCTATAAACAAGGTTCCATCAATAACACTGATGACGTCCATATGGAAGAAACGTCCCGTCAACGCCCTAATTCGAGTCAAAGCCAAGGCGATCCACTCACCAAAGTTCCCAAACAAATGAAGGCCTCATCAAATCAAATACCCACCCAAGCCAGAGCAGAAACAACAACGAAATCAACCGCGAGAAATGAAAGACCCCCGCCAATCTACGTCAAAAACCTGACCAGCACCAAAGCTATAATTCAAACCCTGCAAAATGCTCTGGGTCACCGGAATTTCAGTACAAATATAAAAGGATCTAGGACTTCCATAACAGTCAGATCATTAGACGATCATGAAAGGGCAGTTAAAAAACTGTTAGAGGAACAATATCAGTTCTTCACCTCCCAACATCCAAATAGCAAACCAACTACCTTTATTATCTCGTCTTAGCATCCATTTATATTCACCCTTCACGACAACCAGATTTCCCAGATGCTGACATTTCTCAGATAATCCAACAGTCTGTTCCCGCTCCATTTATAATCGGGGTAGACTGGAATGCTCGTCATACAGCATTCAATGATAATAAATGCAACAAATATGGTTGTCAGTTGCTAGCCCTCCTCCCGTCTTATCCATATACATACATTGACTCCCCATTACAGCCAACTCGTGTAACTAGCACAGCCAAGTCAACAATCGACTTCTTCCTCAAGTCCGATGATGTTCACTCAGCGGGTCCACCTACAGTCTCCTTTATATTTCCTTCTGATCATGGTTCCGTTCACACCACGATCCAAATACCCTCTCTCGACCCACTCTACTCGTCAAACCCTGTCCCAAACTTCACCAAAACAAATTGGAGAAAAGTCAATAGGGGCATAGCGATAAGTTTCTCTGACTTGTATATCCCTGAACCATCTAACTTACTCCCTACTGAAATCGATCAAGCATCTTTAAGAATAGAGCAAATTCTTAAGGAGGCTCTCAGCAACAACACCCCGACAACCATTCCTCATAACTATTTAGGAAAGCATTTGCCCAGCACCCTAACCAAATTATTGCGCCTTAAAAAGCAGCTCCGCCATAAACTTCATACAAGATACTGCCCCTTTATTAAAAGCCGAATCCAACTCCTATCCACTCTGATAAATGAGCAGTTGAAAAAGTTCGCAGATAAAAACTACATCTCCACACTTAAAAATATCAAACCAAATCGGGATCTTTTCAAAAACATCAACCAATTAACTGGTCGTAAATATAAACCCCGAATTGATCATCTCATCAACCCAATCAGCAATAATATTGCCCAGTCCGATACGGACATAGCAAATTGCCTCGCAGAACACTTTGCAAAGATTCATCAGCAAAATCATTCTCTATCAATTCCCGGCTTCGAGAACACAGTAAACGAATACATCTCAAACAGATTATTCCCATCTTTTACTCCTTTCATCGGTGAATATAACAACACGAACATAGCTTCACACCCCTTAGATACTACAAATTTTCTAACTGCAGACGAATTATCCGAGATCGTAAGATCAGGAAATAACAAAAAGTCAACTGGATTAGATGGAATCCCACGCCTTCTATTTAAAAGGCTACGCCCACAGAATCTACTTCCCATTCTCATTCTTCTTAATCATATAATTAATGCATCGCACTTCCCAGAGAACTGGAAAAGTGCGGTAGTAATTCCTATTAAGAAGCCCGGTAGTAGTAATAGCCCTTGCAATTATCGTCCAATATCCCTATTAAGTACATTAAGTAACTGGAACGCAAGATCTACCAAAATCTTCTATCATTTGCTAATGAGAATGCCCTCATCCCTAACTGTCAGTTCGGATTTCGTAAGCCACAATCCACATGTCATGCTCTACTAAAACTTACACACGATGTTACAACTGGTCTCCAAAACCAAAGCCCTACTGTGTGTATATCTCTCGATATTTCTAAGGCGTTTGATTGCGTCTGGATCTCAGGGCTTCTGTACAAACTGCACTCCATATTTAATCTAAACTCTCACACAACAAAGTTCTTAGCCTCTTATCTTTCTGACAGAAAATTCGTTGTGAGAATAAATTCTTCTGTCTCAGAAACCCGCCACATAACCGCGGGTGTTCCCCAAGGCTCTATTTTAGGGCCAATTTTATATCTGTTATATACCGCGGATATTCCTCAACCCGTATCTCCTAATGTTGTGATGCTGAATTATGCTGATGATACATTAATTTACTCTAGCAGCAAATTTGTTAAGGCTGCAAGAAACCACATTAACAACTTCCTCCCTAACCTATCAACATACTTTAATAAGTGGAAAATTCACCTTAACCCAAATAAAACGCAGCTCATAGTGTTCAAGGGCAAATACGAGCACTGTACAAACAACACTAGACGCTGCCACAACAAAATTAAACTTAACCTAAACAACACTCTGATAAAACCCTCCAAAACCCTAAAATATCTGGGAATCACTTTTTCTAATAATTGGTCTTTTACCTCCCACATTAAAAATTCCCTTCATATAGCCACAGTTCAGTTTAATCTCTGTATAAGAGTAATGTGGAAACCTAATAGTCTCTCTCACAAAGTCAAACTGCTCATTTACAAACAAATTATCAGACCCACACTCACGTACGCGATTTAATTTTAAGTCACTGTATTACTTAAATGTACAAATTCTAATTATGGTTAATAAATACAGTTTTGAAAAAAAAAACAAAAATCAGCTGGCGTTTGAGAAAGTACATGGATAGTGTTAGCAACTTCAGCCTCAGTATACGCGTCGCTTAGATGCATAGATATGGAGTGGTTCTTACTAAACATGTTAACAAGTAGGTTCGATTTCTCCACTGAAGAAATAGACAACTTGTCGTGAACTTTAAACGGAGGAATACTTGACCCTCCACAGTCGTTACCAACACGTCAAAGAGATAAGACGTATACCTGACAAGAGGAGAAAGCAAAAGAAAAAAAAAATATATATAAATAAATAAACTTGTCGCGCAAGTGTAAGTGAACAAGTGTGGATTACACAGTGTGGCCGCCACTGAGAGCGGTTGTTTAAAAAAAATAAAAAAAAATAAAAAATTATGGAAACAAACAAAGTGCTAAAGAGCTCGTCGCCTTTCATAAAAAGGAGCCAGGCAGACCTGAAAGTGATGACACGGAGCCGACTCGAGCGACAGCCGAGTATTATAACAAAGCGGCACAAGCCACGAATACACAGGCGCAGGCAACCAATTCAACGTATTGGTTGACCTTGACCCAAGTGAAATCGAATTACCTGCTGAGGAAGAAAACAATATCACAGGCACTGCAACAGATCCAGCGGAATTAGAAAAACTCCTTGCGGATATTGACACAAAAAAAGAGGAACTCAATAAACAAAGAGAAGCAATCCTCAAATTAAAAGACCTGGTGCAGCAACAACAAAGCCAAGAAAATACAACAGCACAACGGAAAAATCAGGAAGAACATCAGGAAGCAAACAAAAGGCAGCAAAGAATCCAGATGAAGAAGCAGCAAACAAACCAGAACATCGTAACCAACAAAAAGGAAAAGGCGCCGCCTATAATACTTACGTCCATGGAAACAAAGGACGTTATAAAATTAGGTGAGTTAACTTGCAAAAATTTCAAAACAAAAAAAATTAATAATTCTAAAATAAAATTAATGTGCGACGATATGAAAGGTTATCGCAAAGTAATGACTGCTTTGGGTAGGACAAAAAGCGAGTACTACACGTACACCCCGAAATCGGAGAAAATAATCTCCATGCTCCTAAAAGGCGTTGATCCATGTTTTTCCCCTGAGGAGGTATTAGAGGAATTAAAAAATGTCGAAACCGACAATTTAAAATTTACAGGTGTGAAACCCTTCTCTACCGCCAACTCCAGAAAACGCAATTGCAAATTGCCTTTCTTTATTGTATCACTGAGTCCCAACAGTAAAGTTGATGCTCTTCGATACATCAAACACCTCAACCACCAAACAATATGTTGGGAAAAAATTAGAAAAATCGATCGCGTATTGCAGTGTATGCGTTGTCAACGCTTCGGGCACGCGGCATCAAACTGCCACATGCAATTCAGGTGCGTAAAGTGCCTCTCCGACCATATCATTGGTGAATGCCCCTTGGGCAAGGAACAGCTTCCAGATAGGAAAACACTATCCTGTGTCCTCTGTAAAAATACAGGTCACACTGCTAATTTTAGAGGATGTCCAAAATTTCAACAAATGAAATTAAAATTGGAATCCAAAAAGAAATAAGTTAAAGAAGAGAAAAAAATGAAAACTCGTTCTTACAACAATTTCGTGGCTCCTTGTGTGTTATATGCACAAATTGCCGGTGCTCCTAAGCAACCAGCAACCATGGAACATACATATAGTAATGGGAAAATGCCTGCACCAGAGGCACATTCAGAAATAATAACAATGTTATTAACCATGCAAGGACAATTTGCCGAATTTCAAAGAACACTGACTGAACAAAGAGCACATCAAAATCTTCAACCCTCCGTCTGAACTAAACCTAAAAATTATAGCTGTGAATGTAAATTCTCTAATCCACATCGAAAGAAGAGATAATTTAGGCAATCTGCTCCAAGCCGAGTGCCCAGATGTGCTCTTGGCCAGCGAAACTAAGCTAAACCAAGGGCATAAAATGGGCTACAAAAATTATAACACAATTAGACGAGATCGACAACACTCTACTCGACGGGGTAGGCTCGCTGTCTTAGTTCAGAAAGGTCTTCACCACAAGATCGTTTACAGCACGGAAGTACACAAATTCCACGTGCTAGAGGCATGCATTATAGACATTCCTCTAAAAAGTCAAAGGCATCTATATATAGTCGCTGCTTACGCTCCTGAATCTGTTCAAGGTACCCAATTTATTAGTGAAATCGATACGCTTTTCCGAAGTCTCAAGTTAGATTCGGAAAACAATTACTTTTTAAGTGTGGTGATTTTAACGCCAAGCACAGCGCTTGGGGCAATCTGACCTCGAACACCAGAGGCAATGCCTTGTTTGATTGGTGGCAAACAAATGCGATCGAGCATAAACTAGAATTGTACGCTACAAGTACACCGTCTTATCCAAGAGGTAACTCCTTCCTGGATTTACTTATGACAGATGATCGAATTCAGTTACCAGATACCGAGGTAACTACTCGAAATTGTCTTCGCACAATTGAGTACGATAGCGATCATTACGGACTTGGAGCCGTAATACACGTGCCAAACGAGTACCATCTACTTGAGCAGTACGAGCAGGTACACTCTTTCGATTTCCGAAAAGCACATTGGTCGCGTTTCGATCGTATAGTAAAAAGAGAAATACGCAACATTGGCATAGACCCACCGACTAATAGAAACCTCCGTAATGATGAAATCGATCATTACCTCCTAACTATGAACGATATTGTTATTAACACAATGAATCGTTCCATCCCCAAAGTAGCTCATATGGATGGCTATACCCACCTAAACAGAAATGCAACTATCGATGCTTTGTATAGGCAAAAGAGCACCCTGCTCTCAAAGCTGAAATTGTGCTATAGGCAGTTCAGTGACCCAAATAGCAATGAAATCAAAACAATCAAGTCCTTGATTAAAAATCTTCAAAAACTGATCCGGGATAATTACCGAGCAGTAATAAATGAGGAGGCTCCTCGATAGTATAGTGGTTAGTATACCCGCCTGTCACCCGGGAGACCGGGGTTCGATTCCCCGTCGGGGAGCCTCTGGCGCAAGACTAATGACCTTGCCCAGAAAAAAATAAATCATTATGGAAAATTTAACAAGCCTCAGGACTTGCTAAATAAGGCCAAGACCGGTTCCTGGTTGTAGTGCCGATGATGATGATGAATAAATGAGGAGTGGAGCAACAGAATTCGAACTGTCCAAGCAAACGGACCGAACATGTTTTCACAAATCAAGAAAATATGTCGAAGAAAAGATCACAATGACATTCCCTGTCTCCGAATTCCACGGACTCCCGAGAATTGCCAGATAATGCTGAACGCAGGACTCACCTTAGAGCACATCAACTCCAATGATGAAGTAATAGTAGTCGAAGATCCGCAAAAGAAAGCGAATTCAATTGGAGCCTGTTTCGAAGCAGTGTACAGAGTTAACGAATCAGTTCATGCTAACACTGAAATTGAAAGCAATGCCCGTCAAAGACATTGCTCACTGCGCAATCAACTTCACAACTGGCGATCCGAAAACCGTAGTTTCATCACATTCGGCGAAAATAATAGGGCGGATTCTCCCGTCAGAAATGAAAATACAAATATGTTTGTGCGCAAGGATGAACTTAGAAACACACTTAGCTCAATAAAAAATAAGAAATCATCTGGAATAGATAGCATTCCAAATGTGGTTCTAAGGCACTTGCCTCGCGAAGCAGTGAACATATACACTACTTTGTTTAACAACGCTCTAAACAATGCACACTATCCAACCCATTGGAAGACTGCAGTAGTCCACCCTATCCCCAAAAAGGGTAAGGATAAGAGCAATCCATCTAATCTGCGCTCGATCAGCCTGCTTCCCAACATCAGCAAGGTATTCGAAAAAATTATAAACAAAGCACTGATAGGTTGGTGTGATGAAAACGATATCATCCCCAACAACCAGTTTGGCTTTCGAGCGCGACATGATACAGTTCATGCAGCGACGAAACTTGTTTCCGATATACAGTGGAACAAGGCAAAACGACAATGTACATGCGCCTGCTTGGTTGACTTTGAAAAGGCTTTCGACACCGTATGGTTAGAAGGACTTGTCTATAAGTTAACAAACCTGGGTATGCCGCAATATCTGTTATACATCATTTATGATATGATAATGGACAAACATTTTGTGGTGAAATGCGGGGACATACTCTCCAACAAGACCTTCCAAATTAAAAATGGCTTACAGCAGGGAGCTGTGAATTCTCCCATTCTATTCAATATTTACACTAGTGATCTAGTGAGTTCTCTCGAAAACGCCATTGCGTACGCCGATGACATAGTGGTGTACAGAACAGGAGGAAAAATAGACGTCATCAATAGGCACCTCCAAGATGACTTCAACAAAATAAAACAATTTTGCGACGACTGGAAATTAAAGATTAATTTCCAGAAGACCGAGACTATCCTTTTCAGAACGCCCCTATCCAGGGCCTCGAGGGATACGAAATACAACTGGAAACACTTTTCTATTGTAGGTAACAATAACCTTCCACTGCAAGTGAAAACTGTAGTTAGATACCTTGGTATCTGGCTAGACCAGTATTTATATTTTGACAAGCACGTAGCAGCGTCCCTCTCCGCAGCTAAAAGCGCATATTCTATGACAAGAAGTCTATTCCGGAGTAGTCTTCTTGACCCCAGAGTCAAAATAATTTCGTACTCAGCATTCATCCGACCAGTTTTGATTTATGGCTGTCCAGTATGGTATAATATATCTCCACTTTATATGGAAAAGTTTCGTGTGTTCGAACGGCAGTCTTTGCGTTCCTGCCTCGGACTTTATAGAACACCAGAGTCGCAATACAAAAATTTCTATCCCAACAAAATCCTGTATAACAAATCAGGGTTAAATAGGATAGACAATTTCATAATTAAAATTATTCGTGGTCACACAGCAAGGGCAATGTGCAGTGACAATAATCTTATCTCGGGAGCATTCTATCCCAATGATATGTATCTGGAGAATACCTTCCAGAATGGGTTTATTCCCCCAGAAGCGTTTCCTTTCTTGGATCAAAAAGGCTTTATCCAAGACATGCATGGAGTCCCGATTATTTACCACGCTCTCCGTGGTGCCAGGGACAAACGAATTCTCCATGATAGTAATATCTCCAATGCCCCAGACCGCATGCGTTTTAGCACGGCGATCAGTGAAAGAGATAAATCAGCCAAAGATCGAACATCTCCCAAATGGTGGTGGCTTCTCAACGAGGAGAGGACTTCACTTCCTCAGATATAGTATGCCTCTCAAGAGCAACGCTCTCCTTCCTCTTGTCGCACCTCCCCCTGTCCGCCTTTCCCAATTACTTTTGTGTAGCTATTTTATTTTATTTTTTATTTCTTATTTTATGTTTCATTCGTTTTGTTTTGAAGTTTTTGTTTGTTATAATAATTTAAAAAAAAAAAAAAAAAAAAAAAAAAAAAAAAAAAATTTAATAATAATATATACATATAGATGTAAACGAGGAGTCCCTCTAATATATGACTTATTTCATATATATATATATATATATATATATATATATATATATATATATATATAAAACAAAAACAAAAAAGATGTACGCCGAAAGGCATATATAAAAATCAAGTTGCAATGTGTAATTTAGAGAGCTCGCATAGAGCCAGTAAGTTAATTTAAGAATTGTGATTGTAGAAAAGGATTTAACATTTACCCCTAATATTATACATGTAAAAAGAATTAGGAAAATAAATGTGGTTTAAGAAAAAAAAAAAAAAAAAAAAAAAAAAAAAACTTGAACCTCTCTTTTTCATAATTTTTGATATTTTCCAGAACGGTTTGGTTGCTTTGTCAAGAGAGGAAAGGTGTTTATTCCAACACTTGTTCCTATATGCTGAGATTTCTTTTTTAATGATATTATTTAAGACTTTAACATTAACTAGAAAACAATCGATTCTATAACGCAGCCATTTTCTTCTTTCAGAGTTTCGTAGCCTAATCAGATGTAAGATATTTTCAAGAAGCGATGCCTTATTAACTGGAGCAGTGGAACATTTAGCTATCGTAAAATCGGCAGCTCTATTGATAACAGAAACAAAATTGTTACATAGGATATCAATGTGCTCGCTGCAGGTTATAGAATTTAGGCTGGAATCACCTAGAACCAAGTTCGTGTTTATATATCATTTATAACAATTCCAGTTGACGGTGGAATAGTTGTGGTATAAACTGGTAAGATTTACAGATACTGTATGATTCACTGTGAGGCTGATCGGAAGGTGGTCTGAACTTAACGCATTTAGAGTTAATTGTACTGTGCAGTAATTTGGAATATTAGTGATATATAGATCAAGAGTTGAGGGGTTCTTGTTAGCACTCGCTGGGATATAGGTGGGGAGAAGTGGATAAAGTATGGAAAAACTTGGGCTGGATTCAGTAACATCTAAAAAAATAAAAAATAAAAGATCCCGCTTAATGTAAGTAGATTTCTCAATGTTTCCATTTCCACCACGGAAATAGACCGAAAAAATACTCACCTTGGAGTTATCACTTAATGTTACATCTATACTAATTTCCTCAATTAACTTAAGGTGCAATGAAGGACGCAAGGAATGTTCTATACATTTTTTCACAACAATGGCGACATCTCCACCACTAGCATGTACCCTGTCTAGGCGATAACATATGTAATTTTGATGTGAGAAAGAAATGTCTTGTTGGAGCCAGGCTTATGAAACAAGTGCAATGTCAATATTAAAATTTATCAAGAAACTAAAAAATTCATGCTTTTTGTTTTTGATGCTTCTCGCATTCCAAGTTATGATGTTAAGAGAGTTTCTTAACATGTTTTTCCGAGTATATGTACTTAATAGCTAAAGAAGTAATGACGTTAAATTGGTCAGCTTTAGTTTGACAAGCACTAAGCTTGGTTACAACTTCATTAAGAAGAGAGTTTATCTCGCTAAATGAGAACAGGTTATCATTAGTTAATGTTTCTGACGGATTTTTCTTCTTGTGTGTCGTATCACTGTTGGAAGGTTGCTGGGTTTGATGGAGGCCAGAAGCCCAGGTGGATGAAGGAGGTGAAGGTTGGCGCACAGATCGGGGTAGTGGAGGAAAATTATCCATGGATAATCGGTCGGGCACTGGCTGCTGTTTGTCACTCGGAGGCTGTAGGAACGTTGTATTTCCTGTACCACGTCCGCGTGGGGATAATTTGCGGCGAATGTCTATGTACTGCTTTCGGCTTATGCATTCTGGATCGGTGGATTTATGTGGCCCACTACAATTTGCACACTTGATGACCTCATTCGTTTTGCAGTCGGATGTTTTATGGTTTCCCGAACAGATTGCACAGAAGCTATTTATGTGACAATGCATCGAGCCGTGACCGTAAAGCTGGCAATTGTGACATTGTGTGACCTTACCTGGATTATGTTTTTTAAAGTCCCAGCGAACGATGGTTTTGAACAAGGTAGAGTAGTTCCGTTTTAGTTCGTTTAATTTAACAGTACCGCGTTGAATGTAGACGATGTACAAGTAGTGTTTGTACAGGGCTTTTGTTGACGAGTTTAATGTGATGGTTTTAACATCTAGGCACTTAATCCGGAGTGCAATTAGTTCATTTTTCACTATATCGTTGCTAATCAAGTCTAATCCGGATAACACTACCTTTAATGGACGATTTTCCTTACGGGAGTGGGTAAAAAACTCACATTTTAACCGTAAGAGTTCGGTTCTGATTTTGTTATATATATCCATTGTTGGGGCACATATTTTTTGTTCAAGCGATATGTTTTTAATTAAGTATTTGTCTATCTTAATGTTGCTCAAAATATCACGCACTTTAGCACTAGTTGATTTTAACACCACAATTGCCGGAACGGTTTCTTTAGTAAGTTCTGCGCACTGTTCGACATTGGTCGGATCCATTTCAGAAGAGTCTTCCATCAGACTTTGAAGTGGTTGAAAAAAGTTAGTGTTTGAACACATTTTAGATTTTTCTAGCACTTTATTATTCACTTTTGAAAGTTTATGGGGAGTAGTTTGGCCTCCAATAACGGGGTCGTAACGCAACCGTTTGCGCATAATTTTGTTTAACACACGTGGCCCAGGGGCCATAACTTAACGGTTTTAACACTTGTTCAAATTTTATGTATGCGGAAAACGAGGCAAAGAAAACAAGATAATGATAATTAAATTGTGATAATTATTGTGAAAATAGCGCTTGATTAAGATAAATAGCACGAGCAAAACTGAGCGACAAGTTGTCGGTTTGAAAGTCAGCCTGGTACTGAGAAGGGAAATTTATTATTTTCTGTATGGTTATTAGTTACTTGGCACTAAAATCCTCAGTTATGTATATTGAGAGTACTTGTATCTTCAAAAAATCCGAAAATGGAGACAATTTTATCTGGTTTGGCATCATAACCTTTTTTTTTTGTAGATGTTATAGTCCGGCGCCGTGCTTCCTCGGATGAGGGAAGAGCGGGGACCTTTTATTATTATTGTCTGCTCACAAATTGCTTTTATTTCATTAAATTAGGGATAATTCAAAGTATTTATTTTTACAAGATTTATTTTATTTATTTTCTTCTTCTTAGTGTTACTCTTCAAACTGAACTGAACTAATTACTTAACTCAATTGCTACTTGATTTGAACTAAACTTCTACTTGATAACTTAACTCTTAAAACTTTCTAACTCAACTTTTTAATCCCAACTAGTACTTAACTCTACTGTTTCTGATACTCAACTGACTTTACAAAGGAATTTTTTCTCTACTTATAGAACATTGTGGGCTCCTCGATAGTATAGTGGTTAGTATACCCGCCTGTCACCCGGGAGACCGGGGTTCGATTCCCCGTCGGGGAGCCCCTGGCGCAAGACTAATGACCTTGCCCAGAAAAAATAAATCATTATGGAAAATTTAACAAGCCTCAGGACTTGCTAAATAAGGCCAAGACCGGTTCCCGGTTGTAGTGCCGATGATGATGATGATGATGATATAGAACATTGTGTTCTAATTTACTGGAAATTATAACATGAACAAAACACAAAATTTATCAAAGTCTCTGTGACTATTAAATTGAATAAAATTTGAACGAAAATCAAAGTTACTATGTTTTGAATGAATAAAAAGGTGCAGGTTATTAAATGTGCTGTAACTGGCAATATTGTGAATGTTTATGAATGGTATGTATTAAGTGAGAAAGTAATATATGTTAAGGGAAGTTTTTAAGGATGTGTAAGGAGATTCAGTGTTTAATTTAATAAAGGGTAGTATTCTGGAATACAACATCCCACCCTTCTTCGAGAAAGAAAATTATCCTTGAAGAGAATAATTTTCTAGTAACTATATATTAGATTAAGAAAGACTTGGATTTTCGTTCAACTACATTACAATGGTTTTCAAAATTAATCTTTATCAAAGGTTACAATAATCAATAAGTTCTTAATACTAGAAAAATAGTCTATTTACATTATATATTAACTAAATTTTTACAATAATCAAAAAGTTCTTAACACTAGAAAAATAGTCAAAATAGTCTATTTACATTATATATTAACTAAATTTTTACAATAATCAAAAAGTTCTTAACACTAGAAAAATAGTCAAAATAGTCTATTTACATTACATATTAACTAAATTTTTACAATAATCAAAAAGTTCTTAACACTAGAAAAATAGTCAAAATAGTCTATTTACAGTACATATTAACTAACTAAATTTAAATATTTCCCCTTGGAACCTTTTCTTTTCTTATCCAAAAATTATTATTACTTATTATATTAATTACATAATATTAATATTATTGTTTCAAAATTCTCATTTCCGTTCGAATATATATATTAATTCCAAAATTTCCAATATATATATTACCTCTAAGATTTTCTTTCTTTCCTTTTCCGTTCGAATATATATTACTTCCAAAATTTCCAATATATATTACCTCTAAAATTTTCTTTCGTTATTCCCCCTCTTTAACTTTTTTTTTTTTTTCGTTTTCGTCATTTCCTACAATTGTTTGATTAGTTCATATATATTGAAAAAAAACAAAGGCCATTTGTTATGTGTTTATCTTTTCCTTAAATTTATGGAAAATTTTCCAAAACTGTGTTGGGTCCTAATTTTAAGATAATTGTTAAAAACTGGGTTATGTTGTGTGTATAGGTTATTTATTTATTCCGAAAATAGTTTTATATTATTATTGTGTAAAATTTTAAATTTATTTCCTATTTTGATTTCTGAGTTCTCATCGGATACTATGTTGTGTATTTCGTAAGGACCCTCCCATAAAGAAGCAAGCTTATTTTTTCGGGTATGATTTTTTACGAGGACCTTGTCGCCAACGTTGAATGTTTTATGGCTTGTTCCTTTGTCATAACACGCTTTAGCTTTTTCCTTTTTGTCCTGCAATATGTTTTTAGCAATCTTGTAGCCGTACTGTAGGCGGGCTTTTAGCTCGTTAGCGTAGTTCTCATAGTTGTATGAGGTTTGCGGATTTGTGCTGATAGAATTCGGTATCCGTGCAGGAAAACCATAAAGTAATTCAAAAGGGCTAAATGCGGTGCTACTATGAGGTGTGGTATTATACACAAACATTGAATATGGTAGCCAGGTATCCCATGAAAGTTGGTCCTTGTTAACGTAGTGTCTGAGATATTCGGCCAACGTTCGGTGGCTACGTTCTAAGGCTCCATTTGTTTGGGGATGATAAGGTGTTGTCTGTATCTTTTTGATTTTCAGTTTATTGCATATTTCCTTAAAAAGGAAGTTGGTGCCTTGGTCAGTTAATACCGCGTCTGGTATTCCGAAACGACATATAATTTTCTCCACAAAACTTCGAGCTATGGTGGGTGCTTCCGCATTAGGTAGCGGAATAGCTTCAGTGAATTTTGTTAAATCATCTTGGAAAGTTAAGATGTACTTATTATCTTCGTAACTAGTTGGGAGTGGGCCAACAATATTCAAAGCTACGCGTTCGAAGGGGGTCGTACTTGTTGTGGTGATTTTCATGGGGATTTTTCTGTTTAGAGTTAGTTTATTTCTTTGGCATGAGTCGCATTTGCGAATGAATTCTTTCGTATCTTTTATGAGTGTTGGCCAAAAGTACCTTGTTTTAAGACGTTTAATTGTGCGGGAGATTCCCTGGTGCCCTCCAAAAGGTGAATTGTGGAAGTCACGGAGAATTTTATCGATATCCTGCCGGTCTTTGATATAGATTCTTTTGTCAGAGTAGAGGTACACGATGATCTTGGTTTGGGCGAATGTTTGTATGATGACATTTTTAAGGCGAGGGTTTATTGGCTCTTGTTTTGGGATAGAAATGTCGATGTGGTTTACCTTTTCGTTTATACAATAGTTACGAATTTTTTTGAGTGTGCGTTCAAAGCTGGATTCGTTTCTTATGTCTAGCGGCAACGTAGTGACAATATATGAAGGGGATTTTATCGTGTTTGGGTATAATTTTATTTCGTTTGGGTTCGGACGTGTATAGTTAGGGATGGTTTTAAGTGATTTTTCGGTTTGGCCTTCTTTATTGGGTAGTATGAAGATCTGAATAGGTGAACGGGTTTTGGCATACTCTATGGGTTTAGAAATTTCGATTATCTCACATTCGGTATGTCGGAGAGTAATTTCCTCACTTGCGGCTACTAATGGTTCATCGGTGCCTTGACCTTTCGTTTTGCTTCTAGTGGTAACTAGTACCTTGCCTACCTCTTGTGTGTCTTGGATGTTAATAGGGAGGCGGCTAAGTGCATCTGCGTTGGAGTTGTATTTTCCTGCTTTGTAAATAATTTGGTATTCATATTCGTCTAACAATATTCTCCAACGAGCCAATCTTGATGTCGGGTCCTTCAGATTCATGAGCCACTGTAGTGGTTTGTGGTCTGTGCATATTGTGAACCTTCGTCCGTACACATAGGGGCGAAATTGTTTGACGGCGTAGATAATTGCCAGCAGTTCCTTTTCTGTAGTGCTGTACCGAGTTTCGGCGTCGTTAAGGGTGCGACTAGCATAACAGATTGCTTTGTCCTGGCCAATTTCGCCCTGCGATAAGACCGCGCCTATTCCAACGTCACTACCGTCCGTCGTTACTATAAAGTCTTTATGGAAGTCTGGGTAAGCTAATATGGGGGGTTCTATAAGTTTATTTTTTAAAGTCTGGAATGCTTCATCACAGAAAGGGTCCCATTTAAATGCTTCGGTTTTCTTTAGTAACTTCGTTAGTGGCTTTGCTATGGTTGAGAAATTGTCTATGAATCGCCGGTAGTTTCCTATGAATCCGAGGAATGATTTTACTCCCTTGACATTCTTGGGTGTGGGATATGTTTTAGCAGCTTTATCTTTTCGGGGTCTGGTTTAAGACTGTGTTCGGAAATTATATGACCAAGATACATTAGTTCCTTCTTCAGAAAAGTACATTTATCTGGTTCAAGCTTTAGGTTATTCTGACGTAAACAATTAAATATTCGTATAAGCTTTGAGTTATGTTCTTGCAGGTTATACCCGATATGTCATCGATGTATACAAAGCAATCAAACCCTTGTAATCCCATTAAAACGTTGTTCATTAGACGTTGAAAAGTTGCGGGGGCGTTTCGTAGACCAAACGGCATACGGTTATATTCATAATGTCCATAAGGGGTACTGAAGCCGGTTTTGCACTTGTCTTCATTGTCCATTAGGATTTGATGAAATCCGCTTGCCAGGTCAAGGGTGCTAAAGTAAGTTGCCCTTCCTAGTTGATCTAGTATGTCCGTGATATTTGGTAACGGGTATGCATCGGCAACAGTTACTTCGTTTAACCTACGGAAATCGACCACAACTCTCCATCTCTTATTACCTTCCCTGTCAGCTTTTTCTGGTACCAAGAGCAAGGGGGAGTTCCAAGGACTAGCACTGGGTTGGATAATACCACTTTGTAGCATGTCATTCACCTGTTTATGTATCTCGGTTTTTTGTGTGTCCGGGAGCCTGTAGGGTTTGGTAAATACGGGTGGTTTGTTTGGGTCAGTAATGACTCTATGTTTCAGGGCTTCTGTAAATGAGAGGTTGTCACCTTCGAGAAAAAATAAATCATTGTATTCTCTACAGATTTGGAGGATAGCTTGTTTTTCTTCACAATTACAGTGACTGAGATCGATTATTGATGTTAACTTATTTAGCCTGCCTTTGATTAGGTCGTCGGATTGACTAGAGATCAGGTTGAAATCACTTAGCTTGTCCCATTTGAAGTCTACGTCTTTAGTATTCACCGTTTGCTCTGTTTCCGAAGTGTTCATCATTAACACCTTTAATTTGGAGCTCTTGGGACTGGTTAAGGTTTCGCCCACGTATATTCCTGGCATGATTCGTTTTTTTTTTAATGATTATATCGCCGGATATGTCCTGGTGTTTACTGTTTAACGGAAAGTCTATTATTTGTTGACTTCTGGGTTTTAAAGTGAGAGTTGCTCCTTCAGTCTTATGTGCTGCTGAAACATTTTGTTCATCAGTCTTTGCTGCTGAAACTTTTTCACCCAATCTTCTCTGTTTTTGCTTACTGTTCTGAAGGTCTGGGCAGGTGGCTCGTGATTCACATACTAGCTCATTACGGATCAGGCTCGGTGCCTCGTTCGTAGAGCTGTATGGCTTTCTTCGATGCTCACTCTCATTACCCTTTGCCTCCCCTTTTTCCTTAAGCTTCAAATTACCATTGGTCATTGGAATCTTCAGGATGTGTTCCTTAAAATCGATTACACATCTGTATTTAAATAAAAAATCGTTTCCTAAGATTCCGTCATATGGCAGATTTATCTGTTCGGTAAGTATGTGAAAAGGATGATCCACGAGCATAGTATGATCCCTGGTTTTTAATTATAAGGTACCATTTACCGTCCCCAGGGTTTTCAATGTATCACCGGCTAGTGTGGATATTGTGTAAATCTTGTCATCCTTTTTCTGACTCTTTAAGCACGGTGATTTCAAAAGACTTAAGTCGGCGCCGGTATCAATTAGAAGGGTCGTGTACATTTTCTCTGAGGGAGTAACTCTAAGACGTATCGCTGGTTCCTTTAATTCGGGACAAAATGGTACGTGGAATAGATTTAGTCGGTGATTTGGTGTATATTGACCGTGGCAGTCATTCGAAAGGAATGGCTGTGTGTCTCCTCCCAAATTACCTTGTTTCCTCTCTATATGAGTCGAACGAATACTATAAATTGAAGAATTAGAGTGCCGTTCAGCATGATTCTTTTGGCGTCTGGCCTCGTTTTCCGACTCGACACCCGAGAAAAGTGAACATTTTGCCGATCGTTTTGTCTATTGGTGGTCCTAAAATTTTCACCTAAACGATTTTCAGAGTTTGTAGGATTATTTCGGAATGGGTTATGCGTTGTTGTACCTTGTTGGTAATTTGTTGAAGCTGATCCATTCCTAGATATCTTGTATCTACAGTCATTCTCTGTGTGATTATTCCGTCCACAGAAATTGCATACAATGTTATATTCTCTCTTTATGGGTTGTCTATTCGGAAAATTGTTGGACTGCATGTTCCGATAACATGTGTCCTGTGTATGCCCTGACTTACCACAGGTTTGGCCGACTATTCGATTAAATCTGTCATTATAGTTATATGGCCTGGGAGAGTTGTCCATTCGAGCAGCATGTGATACTACATGTGCAATCGACTGTTTTAAATTGTTTCCCCCATGGACTTTAGCTAGTATTTTTAATTGTTCGTTCTGTAGTCCATCCTCAAATGTTTGTACGGCCAATTTTTTGTTTTCTTCCATTAAGAATTCCCTAACCACCGCGTCTGCTGTTATTTCACACGTGGCAGAGTTTAGAGTCCGCAGAGCATTCGCAACTCTATCGCCATATTCCCGGACGGTTTCTCTGTAGTGTTGTTTCAGAGAAATCAACTCATTGTGTGCCGTCGATCGAGACTGATCCTCTTTATATTCCGATTCAAGTATATCTTTTAAATCCTCCCACTTAGCGATTTTGCTATACCTAATCAGATCGTAAGCATGACCCTCTAGTCTATTTTTGACTAGCTCTAAAAATGTCTCATATATATCCGGGTCTGCCTTCTTTATGGATCTAAATAAAACGTCTCCCCCGGAAATAAATTTACCTAAGTCGCAGGGTTTCCCGTCAAAGGTAGGGACGATTCTGAAAACATCAGAAATTCCGACAGAGAGAGCCATTTCAGGGGGTTTATTGTATATCGGTTGATAGTGGATTTGTTCTTCCCCCTGCCTAGCCGCCTGTCTCGTGTAATATGGACTCGTAATAGTGAAAGTTTAAAATACTGTATGGCGAAAATTTGTTATCAATTCTTAATAATATGGTTAACTTAAAAATATGCTTATGAAAAAATTGGCCTTTCTTTTTGTTATTCAATATATATATATATATATATATATATATATATATATATATATATATATATATATATATATATATATATATATATATATATATATATATATATATATATATATATGGAAAAGAACGATAAATGGGACGCAAAGCTGAAAAAGAAAATTTTCGACGAGAAAGAAAAAAACGGAAAGGTCCTCGAAATACTGAAATGAGAATTTTCAAAGAATACAGAATTCCAAGTAGAAAATATTCAAATATTCCTAAAAAAAGTAGAGAGAAAAGTTGCTAGTAAAAAAAATTCTTACTCTACTAATTGTTGTCGTTGTACTGTTGATAGAAGTCTTTGTCTTGAGTGTTGCTGTGTTTTTTTTTCTTCAGTTTTCCTTAGTTGTTTCCTCTGTTTTTTTTCTTTTTAGATTTTTTTTTTTTCCGCCAGGCAGACTTCACGTCCTAAAGTTGATTTGCTTGCCCTGGTCTTGGCTGCTTTCTTTTGTTTTTCCTTTTTTTTTTTCTTTTTTTTCGTTGTTTTACGCTTACTTGTTTTTTTCGTTGTTTTATGTCGGGGTTTTTTTTTCTTCTTATTTTGGTTTGGTTATTTCTCTTGTGTTTCTTTTCTCTCTTTTCTTCTTGAAAAAAATTTTTGTTTTTCTTCTTTAAAAAAAATTTTTTTTTTTTGTGTTTTAAATTTTGTTTTCAGTTTTTTTTTTTCATCGGGATCCCGTTATCTGGGCATCCCACCGCTGCCACCAGCGTTATAGTCCGGCGCCGTGCTTCCTCGGATGAGGGAAGAGCGGGGACCTTTTATTATTATTGTCTGCTCACAAATTGCTTTTATTTCATTAAATTAGGGATAATTCAAAGTATTTATTTTTACAAGATTTATTTTATTTATTTTCTTCTTCTTAGTGTTACTCTTCAAACTGAACTGAACTAATTACTTAACTCAATTGCTACTTGATTTGAACTAAACTTCTACTTGATAACTTAACTCTTAAAACTTTCTAACTAAACTTTTTAATCCCAACTAGTACTTAACTCTACTGTTTCTGATACTCAACTGACTTTACAAAGGAATTTTTTCTCTACTTATAGAACATTGTGGGCTCCTCGATAGTATAGTGGTTAGTATACCCGCCTGTCACCCGGGAGACCGGGGTTCGATTCCCCGTCGGGGAGCCCCTGGCGCAAGACTAATGACCTTGCCCAGAAAAAATAAATCATTATGGAAAATTTAACAAGCCTCAGGACTTGCTAAATAAGGCCAAGACCGGTTCCCGGTTGTAGTACCGATGATGATGATGATGATGATGATATAGAACATTGTGTTCTAATTTACTGGAAATTATAACATGAACAAAACACAAAATTTATCAAAGTCTCTGTGACTATTAAATTGAATAAAATTTGAACGAAATTCAAAGTTACTATGTTTTGAATGAATAAAAAGGTGCAGGTTATTAAATGTGCTGTAACTGGCAATATTGTGAATGTTTATGAATGGTATGTATTAAGTGAGAAAGTAATATATGTTAAGGGAAGTTTTTAAGGATGTGTAAGGAGATTCAGTGTTTAATTTAATAAAGGGTAGTATTCTGGAATACAACATAGATTTGTGGGGAGGAAGTATGTAGTAGCATGGGTACTTGGTTCACTTCCTCCTCCATCATAACTGTTCTGAAAACTGAACTAGAAGAACAATAAGGTAAACACATCTAGGATAAAACGGACGCACTGGAAGAAAACCACAAACGAAACTCCGAAACGAAACGTCGACAAAAGTTGCAATCAAACACTGGTTAGCTTGTCCTTAAATTTTATTATTTTTAATTAAACCCTAAGTCTTATTGATATGCCGCCACACTAAATTAGTTGTAAAAACACGGATAGGGATAATTAACTAGACGCAACACTACATTATACGACAGAACACGGATTCGAATTATTTATGTTACTCGCGCGCTTACTCCACTCGACATTATTTATTTACGCTTCTCCGCTGCCGGCGGAGAGCGGGAGTGTCGTGTGACCAGCGTGGTCAAAGGATGGTAAAAGACTCAGCGATAATTATCTCGTGCAGAGATCACTCGCTAATCATAATTTTGGTGGTATGTGTGCATGGTTGTTTCATGGATCAGAACGAACATAGAACAAGGAAAGGGAATAAAGAGCATTCATGGGATACGATTTCGGTAAAGCAAACAAAACCGAAATCGTCGGATGCATGTGCGTCGCGGCTAAACAAAGAGACAACTATGCGATGTGGAAATGTACTAATTGGATTTAGCTAGGTTACTGGGAAATGGTGTTTATGGCATCGCTAGTAAAGGTAGGTATTGAATTCCTATTTGTATTTGTTTATGCTGTAGGATTTAATTGATGCCAAGAGACGCAGAATGCGTATTTGCTTTGGTTTGCACATTGTGCGAGTCAGAGAATTTTATTGCTGTGAGAAAAAGGTGGCCAGCCAATGTATACATAAAGAAATTTATCGTACACATGAATGAAGCTGGGAATAGGCGACTCAATGATAATTATCCCTGGTTGGAATGGTTACATGATATGTGAACTGAGTTTTTTCTTTTCAGGAAATTTATGATAAGGAAAGTAAGAACTCTTACAGGGGATTTGTAAGCGAAGGAATGCTTGAAAAGGTAAGAATTCTTTTGCAGGTACTTTTAGGTTATACGAATTGGAACTATTTGATGCGTGAAGCATTTAAGATGCTAATACGAATTGCATTAGCGAAAGTTTATGCAGACTGGGTTGTGGTTATGGGGGTTTTTAAGGAAAGTGTACCGTGGGGTTTGGCGGCACCGCCACAGATTCTATGGGCAATCCTTCTAAAGAGGGGGTGGTCAGCCTTACTACGTCAAAATTAACTTTACTGCAAAATACGTTCGGAGTTGGTGCCTCTGTGCTTTTAGGAGCTAAGTGTCTTGATCGTCGTTACCGACGACTTCATTGTCACGTGTTATATCGCATAATGAAAGAGAAAATTCGGCATGTAAAATACCGGCGAATATCTTAAACTGCCCTCAATACAACCGCGAAAAGTATTAAACATAGTCTTATATTCCTCCTTATATGCGGAGAATGGAATGCTTTTTCACAATCTTCTGACATTACTTTATTTTCTTTCTGTGTTTCCATTGCTATTTCATGTATTTTGGGGTGCCTCCTCGTTGGAGTCCCCAATAGTTATCCTTTACCATTTTGTCTGTAACTGGTATTTGGATTTATGAAATTTTGCGCGAGTTATTTGGTTTGGTGCACTAAAGATTAAAGAAATAATTCGGCTTCAGCGATAGAATTCTTTATTTCTTAAATTAATGAACAACTTGATTTTTGTTTAGGTTATTTATACTGGTGATTTTAGCTGTCTAATGGCTTTTAATGTTTCCTCAATGCTTGTTGGCGGCAGCATTTGGTCTTGGTCTTGCATTGGTGGAGCCTCCTATTCTTCTGTGAGCTGACCATTTAGCAATTCATTGAAGTGCACTTCCCATCGCTCCAGAATGCCTTCAGGATCGGTGATCAGATTACCCTCTTTATCCTTGCAGTAAGTGCAGCGTGGTGTGTACCGCGTCATACTGCGGATTATTTGGTAGAACTTCCGCGCCTGGTGCGGACCTCGCTCTCTACTTTTCTCTATTTCACAGACAAGATTTTTTTCCCAGGCACTTTTCTTTTGTCTGTGAAGTCTTTTTTCGGATCTTCTGAGCTCTTTGTATTTCTCCTCGCGTACCCGTGTAGCGTTCTACGAACGCACAATTCCGCGCAGGTAAGGTTCCTACCTTCAAAGAACTTACTTACCTGAGAGCGTTGCACGCGCCCACAGACGCGTGCCCCAAAGTCCCACGATATGGCCTGCAACTCGCAGCCAACATTGAGACCGACACCAAAAAGCAAGGAACTGAACGTCCCCAAAGCTTTTTAGGTCAAGCTCAACAATTATAACTCTTCATGCCTGAAACAAAGGTATAAACATCCATGCGTTCTATTCCTAAAAAAAAAAACAATTCCCAAAATGCCGTACATGCTGCCTGCGCCCAGGAACATCTCATCGAACCGGCAATTCCGAAATTCAATACAAAAGAATTGCTATCATCAAGGAATGAGCCGATCAACGGATGCACGTGCGGGTAATCTAACGCAAGGACCACCCAAATCCGTTGAACAACAGAAGGCAGCCACGACCTATCTCAACGAGACATCCGATAATTTATGAGGAGTTAAGCCAACAAAGGCAATACTCCGGTCCCACGGCCACGCTAGAATTTCGCACCATTATAAAGATCTAATGGATTTCGATTCCGGGTACCAAGTTCAAATAAGTCCCACGGACTGCACGTCAAAACAATCGCCGAATATCTCTGGTCTGGGCGCCAGATGTTCTGTGCAAACAGAAGGCCGTGGAAATGAAATTCTATCAGCGATAATAATGATGTATGCAAAGATGACTTTCCCCTTTCAGGAAACTACAAAATATCCTGGGGGATGTGATAACATGCTGCTAACAGAAATTCGGAAGTTCTGTTAGCAGAGCAAATAGGGAATATTTTCCGGATAGATACAGATACCAGTTTGAATCTGGGTATCTGTGTGAGCAGGATATGGTTGAGGGCAGATAGTTAGTCTAATTCTGATCGTCAACGGGACGACAAGCATAGAACGAGGAGGAACGCCATCGTGGATGTACTATATATACAGAATAAATCCGAGTAGCGCGAGTTGTGAGTCGTGTGAGTTCGCGTCTTAGAAACAAACTAGTAGTGTCGGTTAGGAAGATCGTCGTGTGCTCAAACCGTAACCTTTCGTATAGTGATTCCGTTAATTATAACAATTATTAAAAAAAAAAAGAAAATAAAAAAAAGGATTTTAAATCGACAAATAACCCTCAGTGTTTGTTTTTGGACAATTGTTTTCACTCCATTGGTGCTCCGGTGTGGATATTACTTCGGACAGTGATTGGCGGAACACTTACAACATACCCGAAACACACCGCCGAAGTTACTCAACATAATTACCGCCAAACTGGTGACAGCCCGACGCGCGAACACGCCAAAAACATTTTAAAAAGTGAACTCGCGAGTAAAAGAATACGCTCGTGAGTAAAGTGAACACGCCCGAAAGCAGACAGTGTCGCGAAACAAAAGAACACGCTCGTAACAATTATATAGCAATCACACGCGAAAAACAATAGTAAACTCAACACTAATCCAGTGCCGAAAATAGACAGTGAGGAGTGCTAGCCCAGTGAAAGTGACCCGACCACCCACAGTTTTAAGTGCCCACCGGACTGCAACTCACCTGCGGACGTAATATAAGGACTCAGCACGACGCCACGGACGCCAGGACAACGAACAAAGCCGCAAGTTTTTTTCCAAGAGCATTTCATTTCTTTATATATATTCTTCTTTTTACTTTTTTTTGCCGTACTGTGCTAAATTTTTCAAGCTTCTTCCGAGCCGAAAAGTGAGAAATCAGTCTAAATCTATTGAGCTCCCTCCGAGCAAAATTTATATTTAAAATTAATTCACAAAAAAGCAATTTTCTTTTATATTCTTCTTTGTTTTCCTCTTTATTTTTCTCTGTTGTGTTGAACAAAATTTCGAAACATAAGTGACAACTAAATAACAGTAAATGATAAAATAAAGCACAGATTTAAGCCAAAGAAGCACAGACGTAAAATTTTTGTAAGCTCCTTCTGAGCCACCTTAGACAATAAGATATATGCCATTTATAGATACATTAAAAGAAAACTTAATATTAAGTAATTTACAAAGCTCCTTCTGAGCCAGAAGTGAAATGTGTAAGCTCCTTCAGAGCCTGAAGCACACGCGTGAACCGACGACACACTGAACATTTCTCACTTGTAACGACCGCGAAATAAAACGAAATTGATCGCCGAAATAAAATCAACGCAGAAATAGCTGCGCATCCGCGAAAAACCTTGATAGTTCTTACCTCCTCGTACTGCTTGTCCTCCTCCGAACGGAAAGGTTTCTCTCTGTCCACTCCCAGCACAGTCGAACAACACGTAGGATCCTCTGGTGTAGGCCCATCCCTGATTCGCCTTTGGAAATTAGATTGAACCTTTATGCTAGGCCCATCCCTAAAAAAGAAATCTTTGGAGCCAGCAGCTCGTTGATCGCGTCCACTAACGAAAACGTTACGGGGAAAAATAAACGTTCCCCAAGAAAAAAATTCGACGCGAAATCTTCCAAAGTTAACGATAACTACTAGGTCGAAAACCGCGGCTCAAAAAAAAAAAACGATAATGGCAAACGACGCCGGACCTTCGCCAACGACATCACAGGCTCCTGCCCTCCGTCAAGAAGCCGACATCCTATTCCAGGCGGACCACCGCCCACAACTGCGTAACGCAATATTACCGGACTTCACGTCCGACGATCCAGACTACTGGTTCGGTTACGCCGAAAGAGTTTTCAGCGTGGAAGGAATCACCGACGAGGAGGTGAAATTCCTCGTGGTAACACGGGTACAAGACCCAAAATTGCTTCCATATGCGAAGTGTTTAATAAAAACCCCATCCCCGCAACCGTACACGGCGTTTAAAGAGATGGTGACTAACGCCTATAGCGAAACCCCGCAAAATCGCTTGCGACGTTTATTACGGTCGACCGACACCTCTGGGATGCGACCATCCCAGCGCGCCGCCTATTTCCGTGCGCTGGCCGGCACGGACATGTCCGAGACAGCCTTAACGGCTATATTTAGAGAGTCTTTGCCAGAATACGTTCAGGCAATCGTCGCGCCTTTAGCTGAATCTGGTCTCGATGAGCTAGCGCGACACGCCGAGGCAGTAATGGCCACGGACAGATCCCGAACGGATCTCCAATTCCTTCCTGTAACGAACCCCGCGCAAAATCCACCCCTGCCCCAACCACGAACCTCCACGGTAACGTGCACTCATGCAACACAGACGAGCAATGAGATAGAACGCTTAGGCAGGCAGGTCCAGCAGTTGCAAGCGCAACTGAATAACCTCAGCGTGGGGAACAATTTATGGGCTGGCCGTGACAGATCACGGCGCCGAAGCAGGTCGCGCGAAAATTTTAAACGCTGGCGTGGCAGATCGCGCACGCCAACCAACGAAAACACCTTACTTCCACCATCGTTTCGGGGCACAAGCCAGGAAGTGCAGGCAACCCTGCAACTGGTCACATGTGCCAGCAATTCAGTCTAGTTCTTTAAACTAGAACTGCCGACCGTAGAAAAAGCGCAAACGGCCGGCAACCCCCAATTAAGTCGCTTGTCAATATACGATTCGAAGTTAAATATGGACTTCATTATTGACACAGGTGCGGATATTTCCGTTCTTCCGCGCTCATACGCACCTGCAAATCGGTTGCCGGGTAAATTGAGATTGTTCGCCGCGAACAATACTCCAATTAAAACCTACGGACGAAAATTAATAACACTAAAAATAGGCCTACGTCGACCAATTCGATGGTACTTCGTAGTGGCCGATGTGACCGAACCTCTAATAGGATCGGATCTGCTGCGACACTACAAACTAGTAGTGGACGTAGCCAGCAATAGACTGACGGACCCGTTAACGTCTCTTTCTCAGCCAGTAAACGCCAAGGCGGGAGAGGCATTGACGTTAACGTGCACTGTCGCAAACGGACCATTCAGCGATCTGTTGCGAGAATTTGCGGATATAACAGTTCCGCTTAGCAATCGCCGACGCGCAAAAGCTGGCGTTTTTCATCACATTGAAACGCGCGGCCCCCCAGTGAGCCAACGCCCGCGCCGATTGGCTCCCGAAAAATTGCGCGAGGCTCGTGCAGAATTCGAGTATATGCTCGACTTAGGAATCTGCCAGCCGTCCGACAGCCCATGGGCGAGCCCACTTCATCTCGTCAAAAAGAGTAACGGCGAGTGGCGTCCATGTGGTGATTATCGAATGCTAAACGCAGTAACGACACCCGACCGATATCCGATAGCAAACCTGCACGACTTTTCTTATAAGCTGCAGGGGTGCGAAATTTTTTCGACCCTCGACCTCACGAGGATGTACTACCAAATTCCGGTGGCTCCCGAAGATATACCGAAAACCGCGGTAACTACGCCTTTTGGACTATTCGAGTTCAAGGTGATGACATTCGGTCTCCGAAATGCAGCGCAAACGTTCCAGCGCTACATAGACTCAGCTCTCCGCGGACTTGACTTCTGCTATGCGTATATCGATGATATACTCATAGCATCGAAAAACATGACCGAATATCGCTCCCATTTGAAGCAAGTGTTCGAGCGCCTCCGAGATTTCGGCCTGGTAATCAATCCAGACAAGTGCCACCTCAGAGAATCGGAAGTCAAGTACCTTGGCTATTGTATAAATGGCCAAGGCGTCCGCCCATTACAAGACAGGGTGGATGCACTAATGCAGTTTCCTCGCCCCAAGAATGTGCGAGAACTTAGGCGTTATCTGGGCATGTTAAACTTTTATCGCCCAACGCTTCGAAACGCCACACAGGGCCAGGCTCCTCTGAACGAATACCTAGTAGGAGCCAAACGAAACGACAAACGACCGATTCAATGGACCGAGTCACCTGATCAAGCTTTTCGCTTATCGAAAGAGCAGCTGGCGAACGCAACTTTACTTCGACATCCCATCGAAGGAGCCCCATTGTCCATACAGTGTGACGCTTCCGACACTGCAATTGGGGCCGTACTCGAACAAGAGTGCGATGGTAAATGGGAACCGCTGGGCTTCTTCTCAAAAAAATTGAACCTGACCCAGCGACGATACAGTACCTGCGACAGGGAGTTACTAGCGATTTACTCCGCAGTAAAGTACTTCCGGCACATGGTCGAAGGACGTCAGTTAACGATCAAAACTGATCACAAACCACTGGTGTACGCTTTCCGAAAGAAAGCGGAAAGTTCAACCCCACGACAGGAACGGCACCTGGATTTCATCGGACAATTTAGTACCCAAATCGAATATGTTCCAGGTGCAAACAACGTAATTGCAGACGCTTTTTCGCGTATCGATGCAATTAAGCTCCGAGCGCAAATCGATGATGCCGACTTGGCACAAGCGCAAGGAGAGGACCATCAACTCGAGTCCCTATTGAAAGCGGAGACAGCACTAGTTCTGCGTAAACTTCCTTTCAATGACTCAAACGATGAAGTCTGGTGTGATGTATCGACAGGGACAGCTCGCCCCTACATCCCAGAAAAGTTTCGAAGGAATGTGTACGAAACATTCCATAACCCAGCCCACCCAAGCGGACGCGCAACCGCTGCGGCCGTCCTGTTGTGTTTAGTAGGGGTTAGTTTCAGGACGCGAGTCTCCTGATCCTTAAAAGGACAAGGCGATTTCTTAAAACAGACCGCTCCTGAAATCTTGTCCTACAAGGGGTCGTTAACCGTGCTTCCTCTGATCCAGAGGGAAGAGTAACGTCCTTTTGGTTTGGCCTCAGTCTTCGCAAGTCCGCTGGTTTCCGTGGTGGCCAGGTGATACTCCAGATCTTCAGAAGTATTCTCTTTGAGGGTGTACCTATGCTTTACTCACCAGTAAAATGAAAAAGAAGGCTCGTTTTTCCTTTTAGTATTTTATTTATTTTTAATTTGAACTTCGCCCTTCTCCAGGATATTTTCCTTCAGGGACAACGGATGATATTTAACTGCGGCCCGGAGATCACTATACTATTCCTTTATAAAGAAAAAGGAATCGAAAATTGTATCCCAAAGATACACATTTTCGTGCAACAATCTCGATTTTCAATACATTTCGTGCGATGCTCAATGTTTGTTTTAGATAAGATTCAGTTTTCTGGATCTTCATCAATCTATTTGCATGTGAGGATTTGAAATGGTATTTGGGTATTGTTTGCTTGTGGCAAATTCGAACATCTGGTGTGATTTGCCATGGATTTGGTTTGTTTAATTTTCTAGGGAAATTACCAGATTGAAATGTATTTCTGGATTTTGAATAGAGATTATGCCGTGGGGCAAATGCAAAGCTATAAACGAATATTTGATTCGTTTATTGCGAATTTTGATTTTAGTTTTGGTTTTCTGATTAAATTATGCCGTGGGGCAAATGCAAAGCGATAAACGAATATTTTGATTCGTTTATTGCGAATTTTGGATTTGGTTTTGGTTTTTCAGGATTTTGATAGGATTTAATGTTTTGATGTATGGATGGGGAAAAAGGGGGTAGGGCTTTTTAGAGCACTACATCCTCCCCTCCTTGAAAAAAAAGAAAATTGATCTTTATGAGATTAATTTTCTGGAAAATGGTGTGGTTGAGGATAAAGGATGATAGTATCGTGATTCCGTTGTATAGGCCTGATATTTTCTAACATAGTAGCTTTATGTATACAATATTTATTATAAATGTGTAATTTTTGTAGTTTGTTTCTTTCTTATTATGAATGTATTCGTGTATCGAAGTTTCCACGATGGTTATTTATATAATTAGAATATTTTCTTTTGAAATTTTGTACAAATATAATTTGGTTTTTTAGGTTTGAATTTTCTTAGTATAAATGTGTTTAATAGTAGTTGTTGGTTATCCAAAAATAAAGTTTTTATTTGATTTTATTTTATTTTGAGTTAAGGGTATATTCGTTTAGTTCGGTTTTGGTTGTATGTACAATAGACATTTGGTTTAAAATTTCGAATAAGTTGTTTTTTTTTCATGTTGGTTAAATATTGTATTAGAAGGAAACATTTGATTCTAAAAATTTTCGTTTTGTTTTAAAGTAAATATTTTCTTATTTTCTGAGTATACGTTTTAATTGTATACTGTTTTATAATTATATAAGTATTTGAATTCATTATTTTAACATTATTTCGTATTGTAACTTTTGGGTTTTTTTTTCTTGTTTTGGTGTATTACAATAAATTTTTATTATTTACATATTTTATCTCTTTTTTTTTTGAGGACTTTTCATTGTCCTTATTTGTCGTGCGTTTATTTATATATATAAATTTTTTTCATGTATTTGAACGTACAATTAAATTCTACAACTTTCTTTCTTTGTTTTGAGTTATACAAAAATGTTCTTACTTTCTTAGTATGGCTTAGTTGAAAACTGTTTTGTACTTATATAAATATTAAAAATTCTTATTTTAACATTGTTTCGTAAGTTTCGTTTTTGTATTTTCGTTTTTTTTTTTCTTCGTATATATATATTGCTTTTTTCCTTTTATAACTTAAGATTATTTATTATTACAAAAATTTTTTTCATTTAAGTCAGTCATATTGTCTGATATTTATAAACTTATTTTATTAAGTGAGTTACTATTTGTCTTCATATATACATTTTTTTTTGTTTTGTTTGTTTATTTTGGTTATTTAAAATGTTTGTACAATATTTACAAAGTTATTTGTTATTTGTTTACAAGTATTTGAAAAGGAAAATGTTGAGGCAAATTTTAAATACATTATCGTGGTATTTTGGTAGTGTTACTTCATAATTTTTTTTTTTTTTTTTTTTTTTTTTTTTTTTTCCTTTTAGTATTTTATTTTATTTGCAATTGTATCGATTTGCTTAAGTTCAACCATTTCACCACCTAGGCACCTTGACAGTGATTTATAAATTGTTTTTTATTTCAACTACTGCAAGTTACTGCCTTAAAAATAGCTATCAAGCGAAATCATATACTTGCAGCCTCTACATATAGGTTATTTAAACAATCTTTTTCATGCCTTTGTCCAGCTGAGGGTCATATCGTACCAGTTTGCTGTATTCCAATAATAGTTTCCTCCAATAACACTCTACATCCGTCATCCTTAAATGATCCCATATAAATTTATAGCCTCGTTGAGCGATTTCTCGTGCCAAGTCGTCATGTTTCATAAAGAACAACAGTATTTCTTTCAGTTCCACTTCGGTTGGGTATGACTTTATGGGAACATAATGAACCCATGGCTTCATTGCTAAATAAAAGAATTCGTTCCACTCGTCTCCAACATGGAAGACCAGGGATTTGCACAGAAATAAATGTTTAAATCGAAAACTGGCCGCTACACCTCTAAAATTGAATAAATACTTATATTGGCAGTGGTCTTCGAATGATACTTCCTTCGCTGGTTCGGCGTTCAATGTATCCTGAAGTGATTTCCAAGCTTGGTTTTTCGTGTACTGAGCATCAACTAATTGTGGATGTCTCCTCGATAACAAAACCAAACTGTCTCGTTCATCAGATGTTCGAGAACCACGAAAGAAGCCTTTATCCAGTTTCTTATCCCATGGCCACTGTTTTCCTGCCCTCGTGATTGAATGGCGATGGTTATCCCATCGACCAATTCCGGTGGGGTAGAGAGAAATCGCTGGACCACCTTCCCAGAAGGACCACGCTGGATATGTAATATCTAAATAAGTACTGGTTTTTGAAAAAGACAACACTGGACCTTGTACCCCACGTCTTTTTTCTACCTGTGGCCAGTCTCGACAGTTAATAACTAACTCCATATTTGGTAATTCGGATAGAAGCGGTTTTATGAAATGCTCCACTCCTGCACACCTGGAGGGAAACATACAAGTCTTTTGGCGATAGAGGGTGTGATTGACAATCTGATACTTCGTCCCATATTGTGATATATTTTCTAAATTCTCTTTACTAATTCCAGACTTACGAAATGGTTCAAGATCTCTTTCAATTACCGGCAAATGGCATGTACAATCTTCAGCAGTTTCCTTTTCTTTTCTGTTACCACAAACTTTATTTAAATGGGAAGAGGAAGATTCAAGGCTGGTTGGTTTCGTTGTGTTTGTCACAGCATCAGATCCGGCCCGTAGACAAACGGATTCGGATGTTGACTCACGAACGGTGTTAGCCAATTTTTCATGAATGCCTATGTTTTCAGTGGAAGACGCCTCGTAAGGTGTGGCATTCTGAATATTTTCCTTGACCTCGTTATTGTTCCCTAAAGGCTGCTCGAGTTCTACCATGGTTCTCTTCTTCACAGCGAATTTAAGGAATCCCTTTTCAAAGTTAATGTGGCACTGGTGCTTCGTAAGGAAATCGCTTCCCAGTATGCCATCGTGTTGAAATTCTACATTGCTTCCCACTACAAAAAGGTTATGCTTAAAGGGTATGGAGTGCCTATCAGTTCTGAATTCGAACTCCCCCAATACCTTTCCGCATGTGCTGACCGTTTTCCCTGCAATGGTGGATATAGTCACTGAGTCTGAATTGTTTACAGATTGTTCAATACAAGGATTATCTAATTTGATCAGGCTGATGTCGGCGCCTGTATCGATGAGGAAAGTGGAGTATTTTTTATCCGATGGATTAAATTTTACACGTATTACTGGCTCCTTAAATTCAGGGCAGAAAAATACGCGCATTTGAAAATTTACATCGGGATGGGGTGTATATCGGCGATTGTCTGCACTCGAGAAGGATTGCCGTTGCTCGCTGCCCGAGTGAGTTCGTTTCCCTGTTGTGAATTGGATACCCTGTTAATATTTTGATTTTGTCGGGTATTTCGATTTTCAATGCGGGGCGAGTTTGTTATTGTCCTATTTTGAGATTGATTGGGCTGAGTTCTGAAAGGATTTCGACACGTTGAAGGTTGGTCCTGGTTTCGCATATGAGCTAACCTGGTTCTGCACTCTGCCTGAGTGTGATTATACTTCCGACAGTATGTGCATTGGAGACGTTCAACCTCAGTCTTAATGCGTTGGGGGACGAAATTAGGAAAATTAGTGTTGCGATAGCAAGTCGCAGAAGTATGTCCCCTCTTGTTGCATGTTTGGCAAACAATTAGTTGGTTTCTCCTAAAATTGTTAGTGGAAGTTTGCATTGAGTTATCGCTGTTCAATCTTTGAGATTGTTCCAAAGCGTAGCTAATGGCCGCTTTGAGATTTGAAGCCCTATGTGCTTTTACTAAGATTTTGAGACTGGAATTTCTTATCCCATCCTCAAACGTATTTAAAGCGAGTCTTTGATTTTCAGCCAGAAGATAAGTTCTGACTGCAGGATCAGATGAACTAGCGTATGTGGCGCTGTCCAATTCATGCAGGTGGTGTGTGAGTCTATTTGAAAATTCCTTCACACCCTCCTTGCTATCCTGTTTTGTTGCCACCAAATTATTTTGAGCAGCAGACCTAGAGATTAGAGCTTTAAATTCTCCCTCCAATTCAGATACCAAATCTTCCCATGTAGAAATAATTTTATTTTTGATGCAGTCTCTCGCCGGTCCCTGTAATCTGGTCTTTACTACCCTTAGAATAAAGGATTTCTGGTTGTCTTCTTGTGCTTGTGAGAACAAAATGTCTCCACAAGAGACGAAACCCTCTAATTCATCAGGATTACCGTTAAATACCGGCACGAGTCCCAGTATGTCGCTTAATCCTATTGGTAGGTTCATTCTAGAACTCTGTTCGCGTGTTTCCATACGTACGGTTTCCGATATTTCGTCCTCGCGATTTTGTATGAGCTCGGGCTCAGGTCTCTGCGAACGCGTACCCGGTTTATTTTTGTCGCTCACGACGTATTTGTGAAACAGACCTTCCCAAATGATGGTGAAAAGGGGTAGAGAACAAAGAGATGTAATTTTCATTTTATCGTGATACGATAACCAAGAGAAAAGACGAAAACAAGAAGAATAATATATTCTCCAACTTAGTTAGTTAGATCCTATTGGGTAAAGTGTATTTTACTCCTAATTGTGAGAGAAACAATTTTCCTTTCGTTCGAGGGGAGCAAGGCCTAAAGTGTCACGGGCAAAAAGAGAAAAGGACCCTGAAATAGGTTTTTCCACAGGAACGTAAAAAGAAAATCAACACACAAAAAAGTCCAAAACAACGTCAAAGTTAAGTGCAAAGGACTTTAACTTTCCGTTTTCCTTCAGCTATCACTCAGAAACGATAGAAAATCTTCCCCAAAGAAGTTGAAATAGTTCCGAAAAGCAAATGTGTATATGTATATATATATATGTGTAAAATTTTTAGAAAATTGTTAAAGATATGCGTTTAAAAATATATGTTTATTAAGAAAAATGTATTCGTATCAATTTTATGAAAATTTTTATGTTTGTTTAATTTAAATTTGCCTCTGTAAATTGAAATATGTGTAAAATTTTTGATAAATTTTATCCCGCTCATCTCAGCATACTTTAACAAATGGAAAATTCGCCTCAACCCAACCAAAACCCAGCTAACAGTGTTTAAGGGCAAAAACGCTCACTGCACAAACAACACTAAACGTTGCCACAACAAAATTAAACTAAATCTTAATAACACCCTCATAAAACCTTCCAAAACACTAAAATATTTGGGAGTAACCCTTTCCAACAACTGGTCATTCTCAACCCACATCAAAAATTCTCTTCAAAAAGCCTCAATACAGCTTAACCTTTGCAGACGAGTGTTATGGAAACCTAAAGGCCTCTCTCTTAAGGTCAAACAGCTCATCTACAAACAGATAATCAGACCTACTCTTACATACGCCTGCCCATTATGGTACCACATCTCACCCTCCCAAATGGAGAAATTACGAGTGTTTGAACGAAAATGTTTCCGGTTTATCACTGGCTTACACCGCAAAACCAACTCATATAGATACCATTGTAACAACGACCTTTACAACACCGCAGGCATCGAACGACTGGATAGACGGATCCTAGAACTGTCGATAAATTTCATAGAAAACCTTCCTAACAATCCCAACCCGATAATAACGGACCTACCATCACCCTCCTCCAATACGGGAGCTCACTACCGTAATTGTCTCCAAATCAGGACCCTCTTCGCCGCAGGCAGACTGGTTAACGATCTAAACGAGATCGTGTACCACAACACCGAACTGGCACCCAATCATTTCAAATACAGCAACATCCAACCATTCTCCAAGATCCTTACCTTTAACACAGAACCGAATGGCTCTCCCCTCCTTCAAGAACTTCCCTGATCCTATCCCTTAGTATCCTCAATCCCAACGAGAAATCCCACATCCATAACTAAAAATTGTAAATATTATTTTTAAGTCAAATACGAATTGTCACTATCATTGCAATATCAAATATTGTAAATTGTATATAAGATTAGATTAAGTTAGATTAAGTTATGTTAAGTAATTTAAAGTAGGCTAAGTTAAAATAAACAGAGTTCCTGGTTTTTTTCTGACCTTTTCCAGGAAAATCAAAATTACCAATATATATAATTCCCAGTAAATCTTAAGCACATATAAAAAGAATTGTTTGAAAAATGTTAACAAATAGCATGTAAACACTTAATATGTAACAAATCTATTATAAGTTAGCTGTATTACCTATTGTAACTATTCATTTTTGGTCAAATAAATACAGTTTGGAAAAAAAAAAAAAAAAAAAAATTGATAAATTTTAGTGTACGTTTATTTAAATTTCGTCTATAAAGGTGAACATATTTTCTATAGTTCCCTTGATTGCTTCACTATAATTTTATCCCTTCTGGGCACTTATATGGATATTCCCATTAGGAGAGAAAAAAATATATAAACTAATTGCATTTAAAAGAAAAAATCAAATTTTAGAGGGTTTTTCTTGATCCTCGTGTGAAAAGAACAATTTTGAAAAAAGTATTTGAACATTCAATTTATTCTTGGCGTCTCCTTTAGTTAATGATTTCGAAAATTTAAAATAAAAAAAAATTTATTTATTTTGGAGGCCGATTACTACGCAAAAAAAAATGACAAACTTAAATGAATTTTATCTTTATTTTAATTATCAAATTTAGTTCACTTTCTGTTTCACTTTTCACTTTAATAATAAAAATTTTCTTTTACCTGTGGTTGTTGTAGCTGCGACAGGAATCGGTTTTTCTGCTGACTGGGGTTCGCTCCACTGGATGTATTATTTTATTCTTCTCTGGTCCTAATCACTATCGTCAGGATCTAGCAGCAAATTTCCTGATGATTATGTTGTGCTGGTGTATAAGGAAAAAGATGTTTCCTCTTTTCCACGGAACTCGTGGCAGTTTTCGTAGCACTTTGATTTTATCTACTTTGCCGGTATCCAAGCCCCAGGCAACGCTTTTAAATTTCAATACCTTTCCGGTGTCAGCCCCGGTATACGCTTTAAAAATTTAAAAAAAAGGTTTTAATGTTACTGTTCCGGTGTTAGCCCCGGAATACGCTTTAGAAGAAATTTTGCTTTTTTGTTGTTAGGGGATATCGCAAGTATTATCCCGCCAGTTTTAAATGTCTTCCTTCAAGCGCCTGGAGTGCGTGTCTTTGATGTCTTCAGGAATCAGTTATAGAGGATTTTGAAATTCTGCATTATCGGGACGTCCTTCGTGGATAATTTTACCAGTGTTCTCTTTGGTAGTGGATTGTTGGATAATCCCCGAGTCTTCTGTGGTAGGGGATTTTGGGTATCCCACGCGCTGCCACCAAAATTTTTTGTTGTGTTTAGTAGGGGTTAGTTTCAGGACGCGAGTCTCCTGATCCTTAAAAGGACAAGGCGATCTCTTAAAACAGACCGCTCCTGAAATCTTGTCCTACAAGGGGTCGTTAAACGTGCTTCCTCTGATCCAGAGGGAAGAGTAACGTCCTTTTGGTTTGGCCTCAGTCTTCGCAAGTCCGCTGGTTTCCGTGGTGGCCAGGTGATACTCCAGATCTTCAGAAGTATTCTCTTTGAGGGTGTACCTATGCTTTACTCACCAGTAAAATGAAAAAGAAGGCTCGTTTTTCCTTTTAGTATTTTATTTATTTTTAATTTGAACTTCGCCCTTCTCCAGGATATTTTCCTTCAGGGACAACGGATGATATTTAACTGCGGCCCGGAGATCACTATACTATTCCTTTATAAAGAAAAAGGAATCGAAAATTGTATCCCAAAGATACACATTTTCGTGCAACAATCTCGATTTTCAATACATTTCGTGCGATGCTCAATGTTTGTTTTAGATAAGATTCAGTTTTCTGGATCTTCATCAATCTATTTGCATGTGAGGATTTGAAATGGTATTTGGGTATTGTTTGCTTGTGGCAAATTCGAACATCTGGTGTGATTTGCCATGGATTTGGTTTGTTTAATTTTCTAGGGAAATTACCAGATTGAAATGTATTTCTGGATTTTGAATAGAGATTATGCCGTGGGGCAAATGCAAAGCTATAAACGAATATTTGATTCGTTTATTGCGAATTTTGATTTTAGTTTTGGTTTTCTGATTAAATTATGCCGTGGGGCAAATGCAAAGCGATAAACGAATATTTTGATTCGTTTATTGCGAATTTTGGATTTGGTTTTGGTTTTTCAGGATTTTGATAGGATTTAATGTTTTGATGTATGGATGGGGAAAAAGGGGGTAGGGCTTTTTAGAGCACTACAGTCCGACGTAAATTCGTCTGGCCACATATGGCCAAAGACATCACAAATTGGGCACGCAATTGTTTGCAATGTCAGCGTTGCAAAGTCGATCGACACAACGTGCTACAGCCAGCACAGTTTAAGCTCCCCGAGGCACGATTCGCCCATGTACACATCGACATTGTGGGACCGCTTACGCCGTCGAGAGGTTACATGTACCTCCTGACAATGATCGATCGCTTCGCTCGGTGGCCAGAAGCAGTGCCACTACGAACAGTGACCGCAGAGAATGTGGCCAAAGCATTCTATTCGACTTGGGTCACACGTTTCGGCGTCCCAACTACTCTCACAGCCGATCGAGGACCACAGTTCGAGGCAGCGATCTTCAGGCAGCTGACCGATCTACTCGGCTGCCAACAAAGCCATACGACAGCTTATCACCCCCAGTCCAATGGGATGATTGAACGATGGCATCGCTCGCTGAAAGCCTCACTGATGTGTCATGGCGATAATCAATGGCTGGACGCACTACCGACCGTTCTTTTAGGCTTGCGCACAAGCATAAAAGAAGACCTGGGAGCCTCAGCAGCAGATCTGACTTACGGAACCAATCTGCGCCTCCCAGGAGAGTTCTTCGCCGATGGAGAACCACCGCTCGAACAGTTGCCAAATTTGGAAAACCTACGCAAACTCATGCGAAAGGTCAGGGCAACACCTTTCGCCAGACACGGTTCCAAGAGGATATTTGTTCACCCAGAGATGGACAGCTGCACGCACGTCTTCATCAGGGTGGACAAAGTTAGGAAACCTCTAGAACCGCCCTACGAAGGGCCATACAAGGTGCTGGATCGAATAAACGACCGAGTTTTCTCCGTTGACATCGACGGCAAGCCGTACACCGTCAGTGTCGAAAGACTGAAACCGTGCCACCTGGAACTACCACCAGATACTGTACTGGGAGAAGTGCATCAACAAACAGCGGCGGCAGCCGAAACCTGCCCCATACGCCACCCAGCAGACTCCCACGAAACGCCAGGCACGTCAAATGTTGAGAATCAACCAAACCCTCGCGAAATGGTCGCGCGCGGGTCGTCGGACATCCTACACGGGCTGATAACGCGGCAGCGCGCCCGAGATCTGCGCGCACAAGAAGACGCTGCGAAGATTCTCAATGTACGGCAACCTGAAACCCCAACTTCTGACAAGCGAAAAGGAACGACGAACGCGACAACTTTCGCTCCTCTACCACCCAAACACCGCCCAATACGGAAGGGAGCCCACCCTTAAAACTCAACTACACCCCCCAAGCAACTAACTACTTCATATTGTGACTACGTCACTAGGGGGGGGGGGGTGATGTAGCGTTCTACGAACGCACAATTCCGCGCAGGTAAGGTTCCTACCTTCAAAGAACTTACTTACCTGAGAGCGTTGCACGCGCCCACAGACGCGTGCCCCAAAGTCCCACGATATGGCCTGCAACTCGCAGCCAACATTGAGACCGACACCAAAAAGCAAGGAACTGAACGTCCCCAAAGCTTTTTAGGTCAAGCTCAACAATTACAACTCTTCATGCCTGAAACAAAGGTATAAACATCCATGCGTTCTATTCCTAAAAAAAAACAATTCCCAAAATGCCATACATGCTGCCTGCGCCCAGGAACATCTCATCGAACCGGCAATTCCGAAATTCAATACAAAAGAATTGCTATCATCAAGGAATGAGCCGATCAACGGATGCACGTGCGGGTAATCTAACGCAAGGACCACCCAAATCCGTTGAACAACAGAAGGCAGCCACGACCTATCTCAACGAGACATCCGATAATTTATGAGGAGTTAAGCCAACAAAGGCAATACTCCGGTCCCACGGCCACGCTAGAATTTCGCACCATTATAAAGATCTAATGGATTTCGATTCCGGGTACCAAGTTCAAATAAGTCCCACGGACTGCACGTCAAAACAATCGCCGAATATCTCTGGTCTGGGCGCCAGATGTTCTGTGCAAACAGAAGGCCGTGGAAATGAAATTCTATCAGCGATAATAATGATGTATGCAAAGATGACTTTCCCCTTTCAGGAAACTACAAAATATCCTGGGGGATGTGATAACATGCTGCTAACAGAAATTCGGAAGTTCTGTTAGCAGAGCAAATAGGGAATATTTTCCGGATAGATACAGATACCAGTTTGAATCTGGGTATCTGTGTGAGCAGGATATGGTTGAGGGCAGATAGTTAGTCTAATTTTGATCGTCACCGAGACGAGTTTTCGTCAAGGAGCAGCGGTAAGGGCGGAGAGAAAGATACGCGAGCTTGAAGAAGTAAAGAAACGTTTCGAGTGTGTCGGAAGTTTAGTGTTATCGTAGATTCGATTAAAAGTTACGCGTCATTTATGCCATAACAAAATATAATTGTGCAACAGAAGGACGAATTCCAACAGTAAAATAAAAACACGGAAAATGAACAAGGAATACAAGTGTTTTAATCGTCGCTATCATTTGCTCCGGTTTCGTTTTGTTTTCCTGCGAACAGTGTTCGGCGGAACACTTGAACAACGTATAAATCCGCCAAACCCGCGTCCTATGAGACTGCTGCATTGCCCGGTATGCAGCATTCTTACGTTCGTTCACTCACTAGTTTGCACTCATCATCAAACCAGTCGTTCCGATCTCTACGACTACTGCCTAAGATGGAGTTGGCAGTACTAATGACAGTATTCTTAAGGCGTGTCCATTTCTCTTCTACGCCCGGCATTCTGGCCCCAGGACTTACTCTCCCTCCGTCGAGCTCTTCTAGGGCGAGTCTTAACGCACGACCAAAGGTGTCGCTGGTATTCTCATTGCGTAAGGCAGCCGATGATGTCGATGTCATCTGCGTAGGCAAGTATCTGGCTGGACTTGGTGACAATAGTCCTTCTAGTTGTGATACCAGAGTCACGGATTGCTTTCTCCAACGACAGGTTGAAGAGGATGCAGGCCAGACCGTCCCCTTGTCGAAGTCCATTAAAGATGTTTATTGGTTTGGACAGCAATCCCGCTATTTTTTCGGTTTGCAGTAATTTACAATGCCAGTTGTCGTGCCATGCGCTCAAACTCAGCGAAAGTTTGCTCAGCCGTTGATGCTCCACCAAAAATAACAATATCGTTTGCGTACGCCAGTATTGGAATGGATTCTATAAAATTAAAACTCTCTTTGTCATACCATTTTTCTCCGATACCGGGTTGAGAATGTAGCAACATAGTCCTCCTAGTATATCTCTTATCAGAGTTCCTTAAAGATGTTTAATTGTACTTGGTTTGTCGCATTGAGAGGAATAAATGCATTTACGTAATATGGTATAACGTTTACTGTCAATCAAGTGATTTACATTTGTATTGTCCTTCACAGTAAAAAAAATGATCTTCATATTATTCTGTTTCAAGTCTAAAGGTAACTAAAGCAATCCACAATCCCTAAATGTAAGAACTTCATAAAAAATGTATCGCAGGTGAGCAGATGATACAAGTTGATATTTAGATTGAAAGTACCAGCACGCTGACATCAGTATTTACCTCCATTGTTGATTTGATATAAACAATATACAAAATTTCACCGGTTAAGTCAACTCCAATACATATGGAAAGTTGATTTAAAATGATGAGACATGTATGGAGCTCGTAATTGAATTATGTCTAGTCTATACGTGGTGTTTAGATAAAAGGCCGTTAAATTTTAAACATCACCAAAAATTTCCGATTGGAAACAGGTAGTCGAGATGAGAGGTTTAAAGGACAAAGTAGCTGTCGTTACGGCATCCACTCGGGGGTGAGCTAGAATTTAATATCTGACCATATAACTAATAATTACATTTATTATTTTAATAAGCATCGGATTTGCAATAGCTAAGAGATTGGCCTTAGAAGGTACTAAGGTTGTGATAAGTAGCAGGAATCAAGCTAACGTAGACTCCGCAGTCAAGGAGTTAAATAAGGTAACTGAAAACGTATTAGGCGTGAAATGCCACGTGGAATTGCCAGCGGAAAGGAGTGTCCTGCTTAAAGAAACACTTAATAAATTTGGTCAAGTGGATATGCTTATAAACAGTGCTGGAGTGAATCCATCGCGAACATATGTACTAAATTGTGAAGAGTCCGCATGGGATAAGACTTTCAGTGTGAATGTCAAGTCTGCATTTATGCTAACCAAAGAGTTTCTGCCATACTTAAGAAAATCAAAGGAATCGAGCATTGTTTATATTTCCTCAGTAGGAGCATACATTCCCCTCGAAGTAAGTGGTATATATAATAAAATACTATTTCTGCAACAAACTACAATATCTTTCTAATACTCGTAGGTTTTAGGCGTATATTCAGTTACTAAGGCTGCCCTGATTGCCTTGGCAAAAAATGCTGCGTTTCAACTAGGTCAGGAAGGAATTCGTGTGAATTGCGTGGTTCCAGGAATCATTTATACGGACTTTTCTAAACTTGTAAGTTGGATACAGGCAAACTTAGCAATACGTGTTTACACAATTTGCCATTAACAGCTCTATGTCGATCCAGTTATGTGTCAAAAATTGCTACGACTCGTTGCCTTAAATCGGTTTGGAGAACAGGATGAAGTAGCCGGAATCACAGCGTTTTTATGTTCCGATGACGCCAGTTACATAACAGGCGAATGCGTATGCGCGTCGGGTGGAATAGTGACCAGATTTTGAAATTCAAATTTTAATTTGATTGGAAATGTATTATTAAAATCGTGTTGACCAAAATGTAAACTAATATATATGTGGGATCGATATTTTACAAAATGAAACGTCATCGATTTAGTAATTCAATTTAGAATTTCTATTGCGTCTACTGTACTGGAAGGAGAGAACGGGTTAAGGAGCCCCTCGTCGCTGCCTAGTAGTCGTTGTAATGAAAAAATCTTTGATAGTGAGTATGTGCTGGCCAGCAACTAATCGAGGTTGTGGCGTTTCTAACAGATACACACACAATATACAAGCAAATAGTGAAGAACAGCGAAAGGAAGTTCGAATAAGCAAATCATCAGAGCCGTATACCATAGCGATAACATAACATTTCCACATCAGTTGTGTGTACTTGAGTTTAGAAATTGAATTCGTACACGCGGCAGTGGCCTGATATGTTGAGCATTGGTTACATTTTAAGTGATTCTAACCGTCATAGTGTCAGTTCGAATCACACGTTCTTCACTATCGTCGCAATACTCGATAAGGTCATCTCTCCAAGTTCGATACCGGAAAGAAGTCAGTCGAATACTGATTTCGTCACCCTTACCGACACTCAGGAGGAAGGACCGATGGCGTCGGTCGTCATCACCGTTTGACCAGCATGGCAGGGACAGTCCGGCCGCCTGAGTTCGCATCCTGCCAAGGCCAAGCGGGAGGAAAGAACACGGAGAGATTGTAGCAACTTTGGGTCGAGAAGCTTCGGGGGCTTAGTGTTATAATTATTTATATCGTGGGGAAGAAGTCGTGGCACCGGCATGGGTGCGAGTTCTACTTCCTCCTCCATCACAATTAATTGTTCCGACGGACACAAAAAGAATAGCACAAACAGAAATCGACGACGCAGCGTCCACAACAGGAAAAGGAAGTAAAACGCACGCAGTTCTTAATTAATTTTTATTTTATTACATTTCATGATCGAACACCGGACTGGAAATGACAAATTAAATCCAAGTTCACATCGTTGGATTTATGAGTTTTATGTAATTTTTTTCGTAACCTCTTGGTTCAAATAAAAATAAATCAACAAAACACCGCTCGATTTTATGGATGGCGAATAATACTCACTACGCCAATGACTCCGTATATCTGCGTTTCTGCGCGCGGAGAGCGGGGGTGACGCGTGGCCGTGGCGGCCAGTGGATGGAAAACGACTCAACGATATTCAATCGTTTGGGGTGAAGATCGTTGGTAGTACACATGTATGTGTGAATGGTTCTTTCATGGATGAGAACGAACCTAGAACAAAGAAAGGGCATAAACTGCATTCATGGGATACGATTTCGGTAAAGCAAATAAAACCGAACTCGTCGGATGCTAATGCGATCTTTGTTGGAAGTGTGCGTCGCGGCTAAACAAAGAGACGACGATGCGATGTGGAAATGTGCTAATGGGGTTTAGCTAGGTTACTGGGAAATGGTGTTTATGGCATCGCTAGTAAGGGTAGGTATTGAATTCCAATTTGTATTTGTTTATGTTGTAGGATTCAATTGCTGCCAAGAGACGCGGAATGCGTATTTGCTTTGGTCCCTTGGGTGTAAGTCGCCAGCCAATGTGTATGTAGGGAACATTGTTGTACACATGGCGCGGCTGGGAAAATAGACGGCGTAATATTTATGGTCCCTGTCATGACGGTTACATTGTATGCAAACCGAATCATTTTGTGTACAGGAATTTGTCTGGTACGAAGGTGCCGAATTGGTTTGGAATTCCAGATAAGTAAAGCAATAAATCTTACGGAAAATTGTATGCGAAGGGATGCATGAAAAGGTAAGTTTTCTTTACAGGGACTTTAAGATTATAGATTTGATCTATATAATGCGTGAAGCATTTTCAGGTACTAATGCGATTGCATTAGTGAAATTAGGAAATTGGCTGAATGTTATGGGGGTTTTACGGTAAGTAGACAGTGGGGTTTGGCGGAACCGCCACAATACAATTTAATAATATGGTAATTATATATAGTTAATATAATTTTTAATTTAGTTTTTCTTAATTTTATTTTTGTATTAAATAGAGTAAGTTAGGGGACTTACTTGTGTGACCGTTGAGCGGTCGATTTGTGTTGTTGTTGATTGGAGACGTCGGCTGTTGTTCGGCGCCAAGCTGCAGGGGGCGTTGAAGGGCTGCTTCCCTGTTCAGCTTCAGTCACGGTCCGCTGTCGATTGCAGATGTCCACACTGTTCAAGCGCCGCCTTGCTGATTGTCGATTGTATTTTCAGTAGAGCTGCAGTTTTTGTGTTTATTTTGGGTTATCTTTCAGTTGTCAACTTGTGAACTGTCAAATTATCGATAGTGCCCAATACCACAGCTAGGAAATGAGTTACGTCTTCTTCCCTTCGACATTTAACGTCGAATGAATATTTATTATTATTTGCCGTTGACATTTATTTTTTATCCGGCGTCAACGCCGTTTTATTATTATTTTCTCTACCAAGTAGAATTTGCACAAAGTAGTTTATGCAAATTAACTACTTGGCGAGTTGGTTTCCTTTCACAGGTAGAGAGGGGAAACTTACGAAAGGGGATTAGTGGATGTTATGGGGGACCCGGACGCAGGGTAGTTCCGTAACATTAGGCCAGCGACGGTGGTGAGGAATAACTACGAAAACTACGAGGCTCATGAGAGTCTGGAGAATTGCGGCACTAAAGGCTGGTCGAGCAGCAAACCGAGAATCGTTCTGACTTTTGCATCAATCTAGTATACTATAATAATTTACCTTACCTTGGCGACGTCGATAGCGGATTGAAACGACAAGGATGGAGGAAACGCTCTGTTGGTTTACCTTGGCCTTTCATACTTTTCTAAGGTAGGAAGACTGTGAATTATCTGTTGTACTGGTTGATGTGCTATTGGTCACGAGTGAACTCCCTTGGTAAATGTGTCGATGGTGTAGTATAACCACTTGTTGAAGATGATTGTGGTTCCGCAATTGACGGCTACGCGTTGGCTGGAGCTGTTATGTTCGTAGATGCAGCTAGACAGGAGTTCTTGGATGAGTCCTGTGCGGAAAAGGCCGACCGATTATTCGCAAACGTCAGCGTCGTATTTGAGTGTGGTGACAAACCGATGATGGTAGGTAGTGGAGCGATAACACACCATAATGGCGCCCGAGCGCTCATCCTGTCACACAATTGATCTCACAACGTTGGCGTTAACTGCTACGATCATCGCTGAAGTTCGATAGTTGTCCTCATGAAAATCATGTGCTGAAAGGGCGATAGATGATCTGAGGACGTCAGGTCGTCGTCGGTGGTGACAAAACTATGGACGCTCAATAAAGGTTGAGGTAAAGAGAGGTGGACAATGTAGGGATGGTACTGTGGGGTGAGGAAGTAGATGTGCCAGAACACGGGCACCGTTTCACTTTCTTCCCCAACGTAGTCACGACGAAGGCAAATGTTCACAAGAGGGGTCCAAATGAAAACATTTGTTTGGTTGGTCAATGGTCAATGTATACGTTCCCTTTCGGTTTTTTTGTGGATATCGTTTTTTATTCAGCGCACTAGTTTACAAAGGATAAAATGTTTACAAAGGACAAAATCTTAATTCAGTTTAATGTAATGAATACTTTGTTGCAACACTAATTGTAACAGCCAATATGGTTTTTTATTTGACACACCGCGCTTACAAAAGGACAATATCTTAATTCAGTTTTATGCGATGAATAGTTTGTTGCACCGACAACGAACTACACGGGAGCTAGAAGATGTTACGCTGGCTCCGGTTACTGGATGTGACCGACCCCGGTGGTGGTTGAATTCCGACTTGGTTTGAATCGGAGAGCTATGCGCACTTGACGGTGGTTGGGACTCGACCTTTTTGACGCGACCGCCCGTGGTGGTGACTGTGGAACGATTGACCGTTAAAGGTAAGAAAAAGTTCGTCGCGTCATGGCAGTGGAGTCATAGCTAAATAATCTCACTGCCACTTACTAGGAACTTGAAACGGGTTGGTATGCTTGCATAGGGAATTCAGTTCCAGCGAATTACTGCCGTATAAGTGTGGTTTTTGGGAAAAAGTACTCTACCACTTTACCACAATTCTAGATTCTCTGGTCGGTTGGCGTATAGTGTTCCTCGAGTGAAATTGCAGTTTAGGCCGTGGATGAGTGCTATAACTCCGTCTTTAATGGCGTTCCTTGTGAGAGGTTTTCCGATAAGGGATCTTAGTAAATGGGCGTTGAGGAGGCAACGCGGGTGTGGATTTTCAGTGGATTTTCAACAAAACCAAAAGGCAAAGTGTGTAAATAATAAATACATGTCTATTTGTAGATCCTTTTACCTACCAACTTCAATAATGAAGCGTGCCTCACCTAAATATATAATGTTGCTGTAGAATCGGTTTACTCGTTTCGATTTTTTATTATCGTTAAATAACAAACTGTTAAAATCTCTTTATAAATCCATATGCAGCGTTTGACTGCTTGACTTGTACTGCCCTCAACTCCACAACTGCCGCTGCTTATATTCGCTTTTTTGTCTCCTTTCCCTCGTCCGCATGTTGTTGTAGCGTTCTACGAACGCACAATTCCGCGCAGGTAAGGTTCTTACCTTCAAAGAACTTACTTACCTGATCAGGCAGCGCACGTGCCCACAGACACGCGGCCAATAGTCCTTACAATAGCTGTAACAAAGGTCATAGGAGGCTGCAAAATGCGAACCGATATAAAAAGAAGCAAGGAACTGAACGTCCCAAAGCTTTCAATATCAAGCAACAAGCCGAGTGTAGCATACCTGAAACAAAGGTAAAAGCATTCATTCATCTTATTCATAAAGATTGAAATGCGCCGCACTCCAACACTGCACAATCGAAAATCCTGAACATCTACACGATGTTACAAGGATTCGCTATCACCAGCAAATTCTCCGAATAACGGACGCACGTGCGGGTGGTCTACCACAAAGACCACCAAATCTATCACCCAACAAAAGAAACGGCAACCGTAATTATCTCAATAATTCAAAATGTATGAGGTTTAAAACCTACAAGGGAACTACTCCTATCCCACGGTGTCTGTTTGTATTTCACACCCATTAGAAAGATCTAATGGATTTCGGGTGTCAAACAAAACCCATGAACCATACATCCATGCAAATTGCAGTATATCTTTCGGCCGCGCGCCAGATGTGCTATGCAAATAGAAGCGGCACATGATCGACAACCGTCGATCCGAACTTCGATCACCACCACGGATGGTGATAATGATATAAGGATGTATGCGTCAATGACTTTCTCCTTTCAGGAAAATAGAAAATTACCCCTGGGATAAAATAGCATGCTGCTAACAGAGATTTCCGGAATTCTGTGAGCAGATCGGATAGAGAAATTTTTCCGTACAGATACAGATACCAGTTTGGAATCTGGATATCTGTGTGTGCAGACAGTCAGTCGATATGGAGCATCCAACCGAGGAAGGCAATCCCGGAACCCCGACGAGGAGGTGATACGCGAGACGAGATTTAAAGAATTGGGCGTTTGCTATTTGAAATTGTACCGAGTGTGTTTAAAATGGTCATGCTAATCAGTGGCTTCGTGTTAAAAATTGTAAAGCGGCCTAACTAAATACAAGTGAATGCGAAGGTTGTGCCTAAGTTTAATACTGTAATAATGATAAGGATACCTGTGAGAATCAACGAACCATATTTACCAACGACTAGGTCGTGCCGAAAATAAAAAAACATACAATATTTAAATAAAATAACCCTCAGTGTTTGTTTTTTTGGACAATTGATTTCACTCCATTGGTGCTCCGGTGTGGATATCACTTCGGACAGTGATTGGCGGACACCGCCGAAGTTGCTCAACATAATTACCGCCAAATTGTCACAGGAACAAGGAACCAGAGTATAAAATGTGCGATGCTCAGTCTGCCAGTCGGCAGCCGTGTGCTGCTAGTCGGCCGTCGTGTGCTGCTCCGTCTCCAGCATTCCGCCCACCTTGAACTGTCGGTTCAACCGCCTTATCTTGCGCAACCGGGAGTAGGACCAACTTCGTGACGTGTCGCTTAAGGGTTCCCCCCTGAATCTTTACAGTTGCCACCCGCACCTTGCCATCTCTGCCAGGATGAAGCTCGATAACCCTTCCCATGGGCCAATAGGTCGGAGATAGTTGCTCGTCCTTCAGAAGCACCACGACCGGATTTCCTAGGTTTGGTTCCGGATGATACCATTTGTTGCGAGCCTGCAACGTGCGGAGGTATTCGTTCTTCCACCGGTACCAAAATGCTCGATGCAACGCCTGCAAGTACTTCCATCTGGACCGCCAAGAGATTATTGTCTCTCCCGGATCGACTTCCGGGACGCTCATAGCCGGTCCTCCAACTAAGAAATGACTGGGGGTCAACACCTCGGGGTCGCCAGGCTTCGTTGACAGGACGACCAGCGGTCGGGAATTCAGACAAGTCTCGATCTGGGCCAACACGGCAGTAAGCTCCTCGAATGTCAGAAACGCATTTCCAATAGCTCGCTTGATGCTTCACGGACTTGATTCCTGCCTCCCACAAGCCACCAAAGTGGGGAGCTGCCGGGGGAATGAAGCTCCAAGTGATGCCGTTAGTGGCCAACTCCGTCATGATCCGGTCCTGGATAGCCTTCCGGTTTATGTGCTCATAAACTTCTCGCAGTTCTCGGCATGCCCCACCGAAATTGGTACCATTATCACTCCATAAAGTGTGACAAAAACCCCTACGCGCGAGAAATCTCCTTAATGCTGCCAGGAACGCCTCGCTGGACAGCTCGCTAACCGCTTCGAGATGTATTGCCTTGGTTGCCAAGCATACGAAGAGACAGATGTAGCCTTTGACTCGCTTCGCGCCGCGTCCTTCCATGTCCGAAGAGTGATAGGACCCCCATAATCGACGCCGATGTTACTAAATGGCTGTGCGGGATTAATCCTACTAGCTGGCAATGCGGCCGTTTGTTGAGATAGCACCCGTCCCTTGTGACGAACGCAAACCGTGCATTCACCGATGACCCTCCGGACTAGTCTTCGAATCCCTATGACCCAGTACCGGGAGTTCACCGCGGCGAGCAGTAACCGGCTTCCAGCGTGCATCAGTCTCAAGTGCAAATCCCTCTCTATGATCTTTGCAAGGTGATGTTGCCGGTGTAAGATTGGTGGATGTCGGCGTTCGTATGATCCCTTGGTCATCGATGAATGGGTCGAGCGCAACCAGTTCGCTTCGTCTTGATAATTGTTTCCCGGCTCTAATGGCCGTTGGGTCCGTCTCGAACGATTCGGTCTGAGCCGCTCGCAATATGATGCGTGTGGCCACCCTCACTTCGTCAGCATCGAGAACGCCCGACCGCCTTGCTGACCTGCCGTCCCCATTGCAGCTACTGTTGTCGATGAACCGCTTCAGCCACGCTACTGTTCGTACCGTCCGAGTGAAGCTGGAGAATCTCCTTGTTATGGACAGCTCCTCTTGCTGGATTACGAAGCACGATTCCTTTCGCTCCTCGAGATGTACCGGCGTTCCGGTGTCCGCCTTTCGGACTTGGTAAGTGGGCGTCCGGGGCAACTTCAGCTCCTTGTCTCCCAGAAAAGCGGGTCCTCGCCACCACAGATCTGCTCCGGCGAGATCCTTTGCGCTAAGCCCCCTTGACAGGTAATCCGCTGGATTTGATGCATTCGGTACATGATGCCACTGGCCTCTTGGCAGCCTTTCCAAAATGTACGAGGTACGATTCGCGATGAATGTCTTCCACCGCCTGGGATGATCCGATAGCCACTGTTGAACTATAGTGGAATCGGTATATGCGAAGCATTGAACCTCGCTAAGTTGAAGCGCCTTCCTCAGGAACGAAAACAGCCGAGCCAAGAGATGGACGCCACACAACTCGAGTCTTGGGAGGGACACCTGCTACCGCACCTGGGAAGCCCCGTCCTCCTCAAATCTGACGCAGAGGACCGCTCCATACGCCTTCTCGCTTGCGTCCGAAAATCCATGTAACTGAAGGGGCTTCGGATGTCCCAATCAACGTGGGATCTTCACCGACTCTAGCGCCGACAATCCCTCGAAGTACTCCTTGCACTCCCTACGAATCTCTTCATCAAGGGGGTCATCCCAATCGACACCTCTAAGCCACAGTTTTTGCAATACCAGCTTGGCTGGCACCACCACTGTAGCGGCCAAGCCTAATAGATCATATAGCCTGGAGACGTGAGACAGGTCCTTCCTCTTCGTGAGCGATGATACCTCCGGAATCTTCTGCACCTTTATAGCTCAAATAGTCTGCCCCGGGGTGCCAATTCACTTCCAGTAGCTTCGTTCCCTCGCTCGTGATGAACTGGTACACTTCTTCAGAACCCGGTGAATCGGCGGACACCCAGTCCAGTAATTTGTGGCAATTTGATTACCACTTGCGTAGCGGAAATCCGCCGCTCTTAAGAGCCCCCGTCAGTTGACTCACCAACCGGATTGCCTCCTCCACGGATTGCGCTCCAGATATACAATCATCCATGTAGAAGCCCTCTCTGATGATGCGCGCTGCCGCCGGACACGATTGTTCGATCTCTTCGGCAATCTGGACCAAACAACGCGTTGCCAAAAATGGAGCAGACGCCGTTCCGCACGTTACGGCTAGCAGCTTGAACGTTTGGTACTCCTCCTCAGGGTTGTCTCGCCAAACAATTCTTTGGAAGTCGATGTGACCAGGCTGGACTCGAATTTGGCGAAACATCTTGGCGCTATCCGGGGCAAACGCTATGGGATGCTTGCGAAACCGGATCAAGATTGAGATGAGGTCCGACTGCAAGGATGGTCCAACAATCAAGTGATCGTTAAGAGATGTTCCATTACTGGTGACCCTAGAAGCATCGGACACCACCCTGAGCTTGGTGGTTTCACGCTCGGCCTTAATTACTGCATGGTGGGGTAGATAGCAGCATTGGTTGTTCGGTAATTTTGAGTTTCCTTCGGTCACCCGCTGCATGTGACCCATGTTCTGGTATTCCCTCATAAATTTGGCATACTGATGGCCTAGCTCCGGGTTTCGCCTGAATCGCCTCTCCATGGACAGAAGCCTTTGGATGGCGGCTTCCCTGGAATGTCCCACTGGCGGCGGGAAATGTTTGAACGGCATCTCTACCTCGAAGCGTCCCTCTGCTGAACGCTGGTGAGTGTCCGCAAAATGCGTCATTGCCCTCCTCTCTTCTTCTGTTAGGCGCTCTTTCATATCTGGTACCTCCTCCATCTCCCAGAAGGCTCTCACCTGCCCCTCTAATGGGTCGACCTGATGGGTGACAGTGCAGCACTGTTGTTCCTGATCGGGCAGAGTTGGTCCACTCCCTGCGATCACCCAGCCGAATATGGTGTTCTGCGCCATCATTTTACTGTCGGGATTCATCAGCCGTCCATCGCGCAGGACCTGGAAGATAGTGCCCGACCCCAGCAACAAGTCAATGGGTCTCGATTTGTAGAATAGCGGGTCGGCCAACGCCAGCAATGAAAAGCTTCTCCAGCCGTGTTCCAGTGACCTTGACGGCAGATCCGAACTCAATCGCCCCAGCACCAGTGCCGTTACCCGAACGCTTGTTTCCCCTATTCGGCTTTTCAGCAGCATCTCGATTTTTCCTCGGCTGGCCTGTGGATTCGCCTCGCCTATGCCACTTATCTTCACCTTCGCCTGCGTGCGTCGCAAGCCCAACTGCTGAACGAATGATTCCCGGACTAAGGATGTGGTCGAACCGGAGTCCAGAAGCACCCGACAAGGGATCAACTGGTTTCTGTCGCCCACCACAGTTACGATTGCCGTAGGCAGCAGTGAATCCTGGGCTTGTACTGTCGCGGAAGATCCCTCTGATGGTCCAGCCTCTGGTGATAACATCAGAACGTCTACCGGCTGATGCAGCAGAGAGCTGTGCCGTCCATTACACTCTCGACAGTTACCTCTCTCACATTTGTCAATGCTGTGGTCGGGGCTGAGGCAATTTCTGCATAGCTTGTGGCGGCGGACAAACTGATCTCGCTGTAGAGCTGAGAGATTCCTGAATGCACTGAATCGGAACAATGGATGCGGCTGCGCGCATCTGGGACACTTAGCCGTCCCTGGTGATGTGATTGCCGAGTACGTCTTCTTGGATGGACTGCTATACCTCTGTCCCGAACAAAGTGACCCTTTGAATTGCTCTTCGCTGTCGGAATGCTCTCTAGTTCGGTGAGTCGAGCTTTCAGGAATTCGGTCAGCTCCTCGAATGTCGGCATCTCGTTCCTGCTGGTTTCTCGAGCCCATAGCTGCCTAGTTTCACTATCGAGCTTTTCGACTGTAGTGAACACCAACCAACAACCCCAGTGCTCCACTGGTAGCTCCAATGTTCGCAAAGCCCGAACCTGCTCGAAGAGGCCGTTGATAAATCTGCGGAACTCCGTAGCACCTGGTGTTTGGATAGCTGGAATCGTCATTAGTGATCGCAGATGTGCCTCCACAATGATCTTCCTTTTGTCATACCGCGAGACCAGTGCAGCCCAAGCCTCCAGATAGTTTGCCGCCGTGACCGGAACATTGCGAACCAATGATAATGCGTCCGCTCTTAAGGAAGTCCGGAGAAATTGGAATTTCTCTACTGCTGATAACTGGGGGTTGTCGTGGATGAGTGGTTTGTACAAATCCCGGAACGTTACCCACTACTTGTAGTCCCCATCGAAGGTAGGCACGTCTATATGCCTCAGCTTGATCGGTCGGGTTGCCGTTCCAACGGTGGAATCTGTTGCTGTCAGGTTGTGGGGGGTGCGATGTAGGTGCGCCAACGTATGGCACCAGTTCACTATCGCCCCACTGAATTAGAACTGCGGAAAGTTCACCAAAAAGGGCTGAATGAAATCGCACCAATCGGACGCAGCCCGGAAAATGAAACACACGGGATCGGGTATGAATTATTCTATTGTTTATTGGTTCTTTTACTTGACGATTCTTATTTGAATTTATTTGTGTTCATGGCAAGTTGTGTTTCCACGTAGTTTAAGACTCAGCACATAGTTCGCAATTGAAAGTGTTTATGGTTAATGTTTTTCTGTTCTATTTTATATGAAAATGTTTAGCTTTAATTCAAACTCGGTACAAATATTCACTGAATAAAGTTAAGCAATTAACAACGGGACCAGATAACGTACGCAGCACTCGTTTAAAACTTTCACTTAAATTAGAACTCGCGCAGCGGACTCACGCGATGCGGCTCGACTTTACTTTACACACGGGGGCTTACATGCCCCCGTGTGATCGCGGCGGTTATAAGGCGACTCTTGATGTGCGCGCGGCGGTAGTTGGATGACGACTGACTCGTGAAGTCAAGAATTCATTGCGTTGTTGCAGTGGCGTCGTAAACTCATTGTCACTTACCAAGAATTTAGTGGAAGAGTTGCTATGCCTGCATAGGAATTTAGTTCCAGCGAATCCTGGCCGTATAAGCTAAGTTGGATTCGTTGGTTGTGTATACCGGGAAATTGAAATTGCTTGGGTGCAAGCAAGGGATATCGTTTAGATAGAAATGTTAACCGAAATAATTTCGGGGAAATGTGCGCGGCTTAGTTGGTTGGTAATGTTCTGTTGAGGATTTGGATATGCGTTTGTTATGGCATATGAATTTCGGGGAAATTAAGATTGCTTGGTCACAAAGAGAAAATATAACTTAAGTAGGAAGTTGACCGAAGGAATTTTGGGAAAACGTATGTGGGGTGATGTAATTGAGGGAAATGATTAATATTCCGTTGTAAATTAGAATATGCATTTATTTCAGCTTGGGAAATGGGTTCTTGGTAAGTATGGAATGTATGCAAATGCAGATTTTGCACGGGGAGCTGGATTAAAGTGACGCGCTGTTAGCGGTCAAGATTGGTTGGCATTGTGGGTTGGTTCTCCATGTGGTATAGAGAACCCCCACAAGGTCTGTTGATCGGGTAACCAATTGTTCCACCAAGCTGTTCATGAGCGTCTGGCTGGAATTTAGTGTGTCAAGCAACCTCTCCATTCCTGGTTGCTCCGCTGTTAGCGTTGGAGTAGTTAACGGTCCCAGGGTGTCTCCTGAAGTATCCAATGCGGTGGCGCCCGTGCTTGTTGACACGTTCAGACGCTGGGTGAGTCTGCCTTGCAGCGAAAAGTATCGCTCCTCGAAGGCTGCTCGCTCCTCGTTCTCCCTGTCGATGTCCAGGTCCGGGTCGTTCTCCTCGATGCTTTCCTGGCGGCGCTCAAAGGATTTAAACGCGCCTTCCAGCTTGCTTAGTCTGCATGCGACTTCCTCTCTGGTGACCTCATTCGCCTTGGTCGCGAACTCCTCCAACAGCGTCAGGAATCCCTTAAGGACTCCTCGTCTTCGTTTGCTTGCCGGAACAGTCTGATCCGCCATTGCCTTGCTTGGCGAATCACTGGTAGCCATTGTGATTTAGCTGCCTTCCTTTCGATGCTTGTGGATCGAAATTGCCACTAGCTACTTGAATCCAATGCTTGTGGATCGGCTGTAGCTTACGCAACTGAGTGCGCTGGTGTTTGCTGCTGGCTGGTTAGGCTGCACGACCGTCTGCCTGCTTGGTCGCAGCGGGTGTGCTTCAATGCGTTGTAGTTGAAACGCTTGGATCCCACGTTGCACAGCGTTGTGTTGTCCAGTCGGCAGCTGCTGTGTTTCCCTCGATGACTTGATCCGGCTCAAAGGACCAATTTGTAAACTCGGTTTACTCGTTTCGATTTTTTATTATCGTTAAATAACAAACTGTTAATATCTCTTTATAAATCCATATGCAGCGTTTGACTGCTTGACTTGTACTGCCCCAACTCCACAACTGCCGCTGCTTATATTCGCTTTTTTGTCTCCTTTCCCTCGTTCGCATGTTGTCACAGGAACAAGGAGCCAGAGTATAAAATGTGCGATGCTCAGTCTGCCAGTCGGCAGTCGTGTGCTGCTAGTCGGCCGTCGTGTGCTGCTCCGTCTCCAACAGTTGCATATGCACAAAAATAAATGTGGCGCCTTCGTGAGGGAAAACAATGAGGCGCACCAGCGATCCGGCTGGAAATCGGTCGCTTCATCTAACGTTCATGGGTTCCCCTGTGGCCGTACATTAAACACCCACAATCGGATATCCTGACGCTTCATTCGTCTCGAATGCAGGGTTCCAATTTTTCATACATTCCGCGATAGTGGTCGTTATGTGGGGTCCTTCATGGGGACCGACCTTTTGGACTTCGTACCGACCAGGATTCATCGGTTTGACTACTTTGTAGGGTCCCAAGAGTTTCGGTCGTAGCTTTGTGGGGTTTGTATGTAGTGATGCACAGATTCACAAAATCTCCAACGTATAATGTCGACGAAGTCCAAAAGCAAAAGAAAACGCACTAACTTAATTTTAATGCTTCTTTAATTGATCTTTTGATTTTTATATTTTTACAGCAATGTGTTGATACGGAGATAAAAGTTTAATTGATTCTATTAATGACACAAAGTTATTTTCAACATTCAAGAGTTCGTTTAAACAGATAATTTTAACATTGAAGATTTTGTTCCTATCCGGTACAATGTTGTAGGATAAACGGAAAAACTTGCCACCAACAGTCAACGCTGAGATCTACCAAAAGTTTTACTTTTACACACAAACTATTCACTTAATTATAACACCTTTACAAACACACTTGATTAGTTACAGAGTAGAATTTAACTAAAATTGACAAGATGCTTAAACAAAAAACTATTGGATTGTAAATAGCACTCGTCGCGGAAAATGAAATGAACTGAGCAAGCCGACTCCTGAAAAGTAATTGCGCCTACTTCAAGTGATATAATCAGACTCCTCGTGAGGTCGAAATTAGACACCCTGTAAGCTGCGCTATGCTGAACCAACCTCAATGAGTGAGGTAGGTTTCCACTCATGTCATCGCAGGGGAAAACAATCTTTCCTTCCCCCCAACGACCAATGAGAAACCGATTCGCATCCCTAGTGAAGGTTCCCATAAACATCGTCCTGATACGTTGAATGTCTTTGCCTAGGAAAGAAAGACAAACGAAACACGCGTTGGGTGAAAGAAGCGAAAACAAACATGCAGCTGGTCAAATATGATGACCGATGTACGGAGGCTGGCTGCCCTGCCATCATAAACGATAGTGGCGATCGCCGGATGCAGAAATAGGTTTCTGTGTATTATGTAAACAGAAACTCTATTTCGGGGGTCATACGGTGAGATGCGCATTTGTTTGCCTTAGCCAATGCGACATGGGAACATCGGTTGTTTACATGATCGGTTAAAATCATGCCGTTGCAGGCAATAGATTTTTCTGTGACGATAAGTATACAGAATATTTGTTCACCATGGCAATGGCTAGGGTGGAGATTGTTTGGGTTGGGAAAACGGTACGTGGAACATGATCATGATCGTGTCCGATTCGATGATCGGTTGTCGCTTGGGCGATCGATCGTCGGAAATTTGGGGTGCAGCTGTGTAAGCAAGTAAGTTGCGTGGCGTGTGTTTGATGGGCATGTGGCCGCCCATAGCAACCGATCGGTTCATGACAGATGAACCGAGAGGGTTTAGTTGATGCTGTGTGTTTGATGCCACGGCAAGATGGTTGGTAGCTCTCCCAACTTATATGTTACCCCTGGTACATACTTCTTATTGAACGCCTTTCGGTTATCTCGTGGTACCCCCTCAATTTTTTTATGGGCTCCCTCTCACACGATATCCAGCTCCGCACCCAGGTCATCTAGGGTTATGCGTTCAACAGCACTCTCAGCTCTGGATAGTCTGATACCCTCATCTTCAAACTTGCTAGCACTTTGATTGGAGTGGTTGTTCAGACGAAGTGTTATTCAAGGCCTGTTTGTACTAATTCTGCTGACTACTCAAACATACCGTCGTTAGCATTGAAACTACGGTTTGGTGGATTCTCTCCATCTGTCCATTGCCCCGAGGAACACCAGTCGCGATCAGTAGATGTTGTGTTGTGGCGTTTCTAGCAGATACACACACGACTAATAGTGAAGAACAATACCACCAAAAGACAAGTCGATAAATCAAAGCACATCCGTTAAAGCTGTATATCATAGCAATAACATAGCGTTTCCACATCAGTCGAGTGTACTTCAGTTTAGAAATCAAATTCGTACACGAGGCAGTGGCCTGATGCCTTAAGGTTTGACTCTATCTTCTAATCGTTATAGCGTCGATTCGAATCACACGCTCTTCACTATCGTCGCAAACGGTAGAGGATCTCCTGCGCTGTGCAATACTAGTTAAATGCAGTTCCTCTATCCGAGACCATTCTTTTCGGATTGCCGAATCTTGCGGTGTAGTGCTCTGAAAAGCCTTACCATTTCCTTTCCCCGCACATATGTACATCCAAATCCCTACATCCAAACTTAAATTCCTGATAAACAAATCAAATGTCCGTTTATCGCCCATACATCCAATTCCCCATAATCCTTACACCTAAACTTAAATTCAAACAAATCCATCATCCAAATAATTCACAAATACATTCTCCCGATCAAACAAATCAAGTGTTAGTTTATCACCCATACAACAAATTCCCCATAAACCCCAATTTAAAACAAATGCATGGTAAGTGGAACCAGATATAGTCATATGCTGTTGCTTAAGCAAATTCCTACACAACTTCTCAGTACTTGACTGCAGCCGAAGTATTTTTCGAAATCCTACTTGCATTTCCATGCATCCGCGATGTAAAATCCCAATAAGAATCAATAAAAGGGTGATTGATTTTGTGTTGAGGCTTGTTTCCTCAATCCGTCGATGAACTCTGAGAATGCGTCCACAACCACTAATAGATGGTTGCATTGCTTCCTTGTCTCTTCCATTGGGCCTACACGATCCACATGAAGTGTCTCCAACCGGTTATCTTCCTTATGGATGGGTGAGAGCAATCCTTCTTTCTCCCCCTTCTTAGGGTCTGATATAATCCACTTGATGCAACTTCCGATAACTTTGCTCGCTTTCTCTGCTAAATTGGGAATATGGAACATTTTCGCTATGAAATCTTGCGTATTCCTTGGCGAAAAATGTCCCTGCTGGTGTGGCATGAAAACAGTCTCCTGTTCCATTCACGACGGAATTACTGTAAGTTCCTTCAGCCGCGAACTCTCTTACAGTGAACACCAGTTTTGAATAGTGCGCCAGTTAAAAAGTGAAGTGACTACCTATTTAAAAAGTAAAAGTATTTCAAGAGAAATTTTTGACAACAGATAAAACTCCTAAGAATTCACAAACAAAACACAACAAAGACACATCAGGTAAGAAACCCGAAATATGGCCCTAGGGCCAAGCCAGCATACCGGCAACAGGTTCCTAGAACTGGGAGAATGCTCACTCTCAGGCTCTGCAACCAACGTGCCAACAAAAAAGAAAAGACAATCCGGCAGCCCATTGTCTTTCGATTTCCCTGCTTTGCCGAACAAAGCAATTTTAAAAACACCTCGGTTTATTCAAATTCACCCAACCGATGCTTCAAGGCCACTAACATCTGTTAACGTCTTTGTGCTGAAGAGAATAATTGATTCTATTAGTACACAGTACGAAAGAATAACCCTGCTTAGGGATGGCTCCATACTAATTCTAGTCAAAGACCAAGATACAGCAGATAGATTCATCCAATCCAAACGATTCGAATCAATCTGTCCGGTCGACATAAGACTACACCCCAAACTAAACATCTCTAAAGGAATCGTTTACGCCCCCTGTCTTATAAACGTCCCAGAACCTGATATATTATCAGAAATGAATTCCCAAGGCATTGTTGATGTATTTAAATTCACCAAAATGATGAATGGAGAAAGGAAGCCCACGGGCCTAATGCTATTTTCATTTGACCGTCTTCAACCACCAACAACAATTGAAATCGGCTGGTACAATACCAAGGTCAAGGAATACATTCCGAGGCCTATGCGTTGCCGACAATGCCAATTACTAGGCCACACGGCAAAATGGTGCAAAAATACAACGGCATGCAATACATGCAATCTTCCACCCCACCCTGAAACTGAATGCATAAGAACAATCTGTGCAAACTGTCACGGCCCCCACCCGGCATCTTCCTCTACATGCCCAAAATATATGCAATACCAACAAATTTTAATAATACAAACAAAAAATAAAACATCCCTATCCGATGCTAAACGCATATACAGAGAACAAAATCCCATACAAACAACAAATAATGATCTCTATTCGGAACAAATAAAGAAAACCGCTTCCGCATTAAAAACACCAACTGGTGCCAATTCAGTCCCAACAAAACACATACAAGTCCCAATGCCCGCAAACAAAACTGCTACCAAAGAAACACATATACTTCCCTCCACCTCCTATGCAACCTTAAAGGAAATAGAAAAGAGAAAACACCCTATCGTACAACAAAACACAATAAAAAACAAAACACGAAACGCTTCTCCCATACAAACTCAAACACACACAAACAAACCGAAACACACTCCAGCAGAAATGCAAAAATCCCGTTTAGACTCAACGGAAAATTTCCCTTTACCTGATCATGGAAACATTGATCCTAATCTCTGTCACCAACACATTGACTCCGCGACACAGGGCGACTTTCACTCAAACCAATCCGAGCGGATTGGACAACTAAGTGAAACGAGCTGTGTGGCGCGGAGTCAGATAACCAATCACCGTTATATCGACTCCCCCACTTTGAACACCACAACAAACACTAACAACAACCCAAACGATCTTTTAATGCTTCAGTGGAACCTGAATGGGTTCCACAATAACTATCACGAACTACAGATCCTTATAAAGGAACTAAAACCAGCGATCATAGCATTGCAAGAAACTCACTTACCCCAGTCCTCAAATGCTAAGGTGCCTCGGGAATACAAAGCCTACTTCAACAACCTCACAGGAAACAACTCCTCTAAACAAGGGTCCGGTATACTAATACATAGGGCCCTTAACCATAGACACCTCAACATTACTTCCCCTTTCTCGGTTACCGCAATCGAACTTACAGGGAAATTAAGTTTAACTGTTATCTCAATTTACATCCCACCCAACCAACCATTCAATCTAGCGGATCTGAATAACATGACTCAAAACATACACACACCAATCCTCCTAGTGGGGGATTTCAATGCATGGAGTTCAATATGGGGATCACGAACAACACACAAAAGAGGTAAAATCGTTGAACAATTTTTGGTACAATCCCACTTGGCAATACTGAATAACGGCAAGCCAACCCACTTTTCCACACACAAAACCTTTACAAACGTAGACCTTTCCATAATATCAGCCCAACTTTCTCCCATAACTAACTGGGAAATATTAGACAATCTGCATGGAAGCGATCACTTCCCTATTAAAATCTCTGTCTCGACTGGCAACGGCAATAAGAAAAAGATCAAACTCCTCCCCAAGTTCCAATCTGACCGTGCCAATTGGGATAAATTTCAAACATTAACCACACAATTCCTTAGCTCCCATAGCGTAAAAAAAAATATTAACCAAGAAGCAGGTATTATTACAAAAATGACTAGAGCGGCCGCCAACATGTCCATTCCGCAGACAACAAGAAGGTTCCATAAAACCGTTGTCCCATGGTGGAATACCGAACTGGCAAGATTACGGACCGAAAAACAATCAGCTTGGAAAATCTTCAAGAAACATCCAACGGACCAGCATCTAATAACACATAAAAGGCTTAACGCCCAGTTTCGGAGAACTGCCAAAATTGAAAAGGCCAAATCATTTCAATCCTTCACGGCAAAATTAACACCCAATTCCACCCCAAAAAAGATATGGTCTGATATAAAAACGCTCACAGGCAATTATAATCCCCCTGGCATTACGGCAATAAATACCGGCACTAACATACTCACATGTCCTCAAAAAATAGCCGAACATCTAGCCGAATCCTGGGCAAATATAAAGTTTAATTTTCATCCAAACTTTCACGCAGCAAAAAAACAAATGCAGGAACACCCAATGCGAATAACCACCCTAGGGAACACCTATCTCAATGCCATAGAAAGTCCCATAACGGGAATAGAATTTGAATCCAGTCTGCATTCTGCAAAAGGAAAAACCCCGGGCTTCGACAGAATAGATTATGCTATGGTCAAAAACAGCCCTACGATCATGAAACAGCGTCTGCTAGATCTATTTAACCACATTTATAAATCAGGCGTCATACCACAAACATGGAAAACATCCACTGTCATACCTATTTTAAAGTCCGATGGGGAAACCGACACAATCAATGGCTACCGCCCTATTTCCCTCCTCCCCTGCTTAGGCAAATTGTTAGAAAAAATTATCGCACAAAGGCTCAACTGGTATTTAGAGAAATATACCCTTATAAGTATGCAGCAAGTTGGATTTAAAAAAAGTCGAGGTACAATGGATGCCCTCCTTCACCTTGATAACTACATTACTTCTGCACTTTCCTGCAAAAAGCATACCTCCATTCTAACAATAGATTTCGAAAAGGCCTTCGACCGCATCGGCCCCCACGTCATACTGAACAAACTTCAAAAATGGAAAATAGGAGGTAATATGTTCAATTTTATCAGATCTTTCCTGTCTAATAGGAAATTCAGGGTAAAATCCAACGGCGTTTGTTCCGGGGTACACAATCTAGAAACCGGTATCCCCCAAGGATCACCACTCTCAGTAGTTTTATTCAAAATAGCGTTTGAAGATCTAAGTATTATACTGGCAAAATATAAAGTTGTAAAATATTGTATCTACGCAGATGATCTCATTGTATTCAGTAATGTCAACAATTTAGAACTTATCAGTCAAACTTTTGAAAATATTCTCTCAGATATTAGAATGTGGGGTCATTATTCCGGAGCCAAAATCTCAAACAAGAAAACCAAAATATTACACATATGTAAAAAACACAGTTGTAATAAATTGTTAACAGTTAACTTTGAAAACTCCACCATCAGCAATGTTAATACACTAAAAATTATAGGTCTACAACTTGACAGTAAATACAACTTCAAAAATCAATGTCTAGCTCTTAAGAAAAACTTAGATATAAGGTTAAATATAATTAAATACTTAGGATCAAAAAAGAGTTTTGTTCATACTAATACACTAACAAACATCACCAGAGCAATTATATTATCGAAAATAGATTACGGCCTACCAATATACGGGAAATGCAGCAAAACTAACCTACAACTAGTGAAATCCCCCTATCACGCAGCAGCCCGAATAAGTACAGGTGCATTCAGAACCACCCCAATAACAAACATTCTAGCAGAAAGTGGACTCCCGACGATTGAAAATCGAATGAAGTACCATTCAGCCAAGCTAGTTGTCAAACTTACCGCCACACCGGAGACACCCATAGTGAAGGATATTAAACACATCCTTAGGAAGAAACGGCCCCAAAGGCACTTGTCGGCCCTAGGACAGGCAATATTACTTGCGCACCAATTCCGAATAAACATTAAACCACAAAAGGCAAGGACAATTCACCCCCCATGGTTATTATCACCTAAGATATTCAACACCGATTTAAGCCTACTCCCAAAAACTAGAACAAACCACCTAGAATACCAACAACATTATCAACACATCAAAAACCAACACCGCCAGTGGAACCTACTTTTCACCGACGGATCCAAAACAGAGGACGGCACGTCATTTGCGATAGTCAACAGCGCAAAAATAGTAATCAGAAAGGGACTTATACCCGAATTCTGTTCCATATTTTCGTCCGAAGCAACCGCTGTACTGGAAGCAATTAAGTTAGTAAAAAAGGACAAGACACTTATTTGTACAGACAGCCTATCAACCATCCAAGCAATAAGGAACCCAAACAATAGAAACCGAATCATTCACTTGATCCAGCATAGTTTGTTCTATAAACAAAACAAAATAAAGCTTCTCTGGGTGCCAAGCCATAGTGGGATAGCAGGCAACGAAGCAGCAGATGCTGCTGCAAAACTGGCCATCAAGGAACCCCTAATAAACTTTTTCGTTGAAAACAGCAAGGACTTACATAGATACTTTAATAGTGAGCTCCACAACTTAGAACAAAAGGACTGGGCAGACTACAGGCATATATATGCAGTAGTAAACCCCAGAAGAGAACCCATCACATATCCACCAACAGCCGCAAAACATAAAATCAGGTGCTTCCTCCGGCTGCGCATTGGGCACACATTTATCACCAACCAACATCTCATCAACAGGAGTAATCCCCCTACCTGCCACATCTGTACATCCAACTCCAACCTATCCTCCAAACACATACTATTTGAATGTGCAGGGGTAAAAGACCTCGTTCGCCAACATTACAACGACGACATCCTCAACATCATATCCCAACTATCATCATCTAATATCGATAAGCTCTACAAACTACTAACCTTAGTTAAGTTACAAAATCTAGTGTAAACAATATTTAATATTTATATTCTAGCCGAAAGCCTTAGTCGCTAGTGCTATTAGTTTTAAGTTACCATGTAATTTACTTGCATTGTAATAAATAATAATAATAATAATAATAAGTTCCTTCACCGGATCCTTACACAACGAACCTATTTTCACGAAATGGTTCTCATATTCATCCCTTTCCAAAATCGTTCGTACCGCTTTCATCCAAGGATCCTCTAGTTGTGCTTCTCTGATGATGATAAGTAAAAACAGTGAAATCATGATACAAGCGGCAGAAGAGGTGAGCCTATAAATAAATGAAGACAAAACAAAATATATGATTTTGGCGAGAGCAGGTGGACCTCAGGGAACACACAGGGGGTTAGCCGCATGCTCGAGGTGATTGTTTTAGACATCTGAGCCGAGCATTTATACCGTGGAGATTACTGCGCCACTGGCAAACTCATATCACTGCTTGGCATTGGTCGCCCAACCACTTGCATTTCAAGCGAATAACCGACCTAAGCAGCCTCGCCATGTATGTAGGTATGGTACTGCTAACTGGGACGGTTTGCGAGATTTCTTCGCATCCTTTCCATGGTCGGAGGTGTGCTTTGGAGACTCCGATGTTCACACATGCGCGGAGTCGGTCACGGAGATTATCCTTTTCGGGATGGAGATCTTCATTCCGCATTTCATCAAGTGAAGTTCATCCGATAAACCTTGGTTTGATAAAAATTGCCACCAGATTGCAGCGGCAAAAAATAGAGCTTTTAAACAATGGCTCTCTAATCCCACCGAGGTTAACAGAACGAATTTTGTTAGAATCAGAAACGCGTGCAATCAGGCGATTGATGCCGCGAAGAAGGCTTACAACGATAGAGTGAGCAATGATCTCCTTGAGTGCCCAACTGGTTCGCGTCTCTTCTGGTTAATGGCAAGGGCTGTCACCCCCTCCCCTTTTCCCCCGTTAGTGACGGGCATCGGAAGACTGGTCACAAATTCAAAAGATAAAGCTAATGTGTTCGCAAATTTATTTTCTGCAAATTCAAACCTCGATCCCGGTCTTTTGGAGCCACCTGTGAGCGCACGAAATACCAGCAATAGTCTTTAAGAACTGTGCTCGAGAAATATCGCCCGTTCTTGGCAGAATCTTTCGCTTGTTTTATGCACGAGGGATCATTCCTACCTGCCGGAAAGACGCACGGGTTCAGTCAATCCCAAAGAGGGGAAAAAAGTGTCTCCCACAAAATTACCAGGCGATAGCATTACTGTCTCTGTTATCTAAGTTGATGAAAAAGGTGATCAACGCCGAATTAATTAAGTATTTGAAGTGCAAAGGACTTCTGAATGATTGTCAATACGGATTCCGTGGCAGGCCGTCCATGGGAGACCTTTTGACACTTATAACCGATATATGGATATCTGCGATTGAGCGACATGGTGAGTCAAGGGCGGTCGCATTGGATATCTCCAAGGCTTTGTTAGCATCTGGCTGAGCAAACTTTGTTCATATAGACTTTCCCAGCAGCTTTGCGACTAGACGAGGGGCTTCTTCGAGAATCGATCGATCCGGCTTGTTGTAGACGGCGAGTGTTCGGATCTGTGTCCTATTAATTCGGGGGTGTCTCAGGTTCTATTTTAGCTCCAACCTTGTTTTTGCTTCACATAAATGATTTGTTGGAGTCGGTGGATAACAGGGTATTCAGTTTCGCGGATGATAGTATGCTTGTTTCCTCTTTTTCGAGTGATCGGCCGATTAGTGCATCAACGTCGCACCACCGGAGATGTGATCAGATCGACTCTTTGAATCGGGATCTGGATAAAGTACTGCAGTGGGGAAAGGCCAATCTCGTCGAAATCAATGCAACGAAGACACAGTATACAACATTCACAAAGAAAAGTGGATCATCGGTCCCACAGCTGATGATGAATGGGGAAAGCTTGAAATTGCTCGGCGTCACGGTCTGTGGGAATGTATCGTGGTACAAACATGTGTCGAACATCGCTAGGTCCGCCTTTGGAAAACTGAGCTATCTTTTTAGAGTCAAGAAATATTTTACTCCGGCCCAACTTCTTCTGCTATATAAATCCCAAATTAGATCCACGCTCGAATATTGCTCTCATGTTTGGAGCTCTGCTCCTAACATACCCCTCGACCTGCTTGAGAACATACAGAGACAATGGATCCGCCTGATCGGGGACACGGCGCTGACGTTGGGACTGCAGTCGCTATCACATCGAAGACACGTAGTCGACCTCTGTCTGTTTTACAGATATTATCACGGGTACTTGTTGAGGTGGTGGTATAAATGATGATGGAGACTTTATTAATTTAATATAAAATATTAAAAGGCTTTATTGCATTTAAGTATACAGCCTTAACAAATGAGCGCGGCGCTCATAGTGCATGTGTCTCTCACTGCGTTCTGCTGCAGCGACGCTCCTCGCAGGTCGAGTCTAGAACAGGCCGCTCTCTCTCTATACTCACGCATACATACATAAGAGCGCACTCATGTGCAACACATATATTTATATATATCAAACTACTATACAATATAAGTGTATATTGTCAACAGTACTGTTCTTCGGAGATTTGTGGTATTATTCCGCGCAATTCGGTCTATATGCGCCTGACAAGACAATCCGACGGATCGCGCCAGTTTGCGGTTCATCTCCGCGCGAACCACGGCGCGAACATCCCTGGATCAGAACTCGTTCCGTTACAGAGCGGGAAAGCTGTGGAACTCCCCCGCCGCCCGTGCTTTCGGAGCGTTGCAACCTAAAACTGGCCAAAAGGAACTGCAAGTTATGAAGTGGCATCTCGGAGCGCCGTGTCGGAGCTATAGGTTCGCCTCTTCCGAGAGAAGTATATTTAAAAAAAAAAAGCCCACCACACCTCATATGGCCTTAACGAACAGATCTCACGTATGCTACGCAACGTCAACTCTTACCCCAACTCATTTGATTTTAACGTCACTTCTCCTGCTCCCAAACCCGTTACTACTTAAAAAGGCGAGTCGCAATGATACCCATAATATCACAAAATATATTTTCAGTGTGGTTGATTTATCAGAAAACACTCTTAATCACCCTGCCTTCTCTATCATAACCGCTCTGTATCTTTTGATATTGTAAGAGTACTCTTAAAAAAAAAGACCCCGTCTCTGAGAACTAAGAACAATTTCATTAATCTGTTGATGAGTAATAAAAATCAAATAAAATCTAATTTTGTCGTGAAAATTTGTTGTTTATTCATGCCGTGTGCGATAAAGAGTAAAACTGACAGTTTTTGCCTCAAAATATTTCAACTCGGTGTGGAGCTCATGTCGTGCGGTCTCCCCGACATTTCGCACAGCCAAACTAAAGTAACTGACTTTAAAAAGTTTTTCAGTGCACCAAAAGGAAGCTTCAAAGTGTAGTGTTCCCCACTCGACAAGATTCAGGAAATATGGTAAAACCAGGCCCAGGGACACCGTTGGATAGCCGGAACAAGTCGTCAACCAAATAACCGTCAACCCCCGCCCCAAGAAATATAACTAACTGAAGTTATATATTGTGACGCATATGACAATCAGTACTAGAATATTCGAGAAAGTCCGAAACATAGTACTAGAATATTGTAGGAAGTACTGGAAAACTGGAGACTAGGGACAGTAGAACATTCAAGGCTATAGAACGGGCGGAAACGAAATGCCGAATCAGAATGAGGAAACGGTATAAATACGTCGCACACAGATCATGGAGACGAGTTATAAGTAAGAAAGTGAAGCAAGCGATAAGTAAGCAGTCAAAGACGCGATAAGTACGGAAGTGATAAGTCAAGAAATCGGAACAAGTCACCAACCAAATAACCGATCATAAGGCCCCCTGCCCCAAGAAATATAACTAACTGAAGATATATTGTGTCGCATATGACAATCAGTACTAGCATATTTTAGAAAGTCCGAAACAAAGTACTAGAATATTCTAGAAAGTACTAGAAAACTGGAGACTATGAGCAATAGAAAATTCGAGGCTATGGAACGGACGGGAACGAAACGCCGAATCAGAATGAGGAAACGGTATAAATATGTCGCACGCAGATCAGGAAGTGAGAAGTAAGAAGTAAATAGTAAAAGACGCGATAAGTCAAGAAATCGTTAAGTGTACGGTAAAAGTAACGGTTGTTATTAACGGACTAATAAAGTGTTATATTAATTTAAAAATCGATTTAACAGCTCTTATTTATTCAAAATAATTAATCCAGCGAACCCTAAACTCGCTACAATATTATCACAATGCGGTGAATAAGCACCCAAGTCTCGGATCTTTACGTGAGTACTGGTAGAATTAGAGCGTCTTACAGAAAAAGTTTGATCGTTTCAGATGGGCTTCGGGTTTGAACAAACTGCTGAGTTTTAGCAGGAATGTACAATTCCAGTTGTCGTGCCATGTGCTCAAACTCAGCGAAAGTTTGCTCAGCCGTTGATGTTCCACCGAATATAACAATATCGTTTGCATAAGCCAGTATTGGAATAGATTCTATAAAATTAAACCTCTCTTTGTCATATCGTTTTTCTCCGGTACCAGGTTGAGAATGTAGCAACATAATCCTCCTAGTATATCCCTTATCAGAGTTCCTTAAAGATGTTTAATTGTACTTGGTTTGTCGCATTGAGAGGAATAAGTAAAAACAGTCACCTTCGTATTATACTGTTCCAAGTCTAAACGTAACTAAAGCAGTCCACCATTTCCGTAAGAACTTCATAAAACATGCATCGCAGATGATACAAATTGATATTTAGATTGAAAGTACCAGCACGCTGACATCAGTATTTACCTCCATTGTTGATTTGATATTAATAATATACAAAATTCCACCGGTTAAGTCAACTCCAATACATATGGAAAGCTTATTCAAAATGATGAGAGATGTACGGAGCTCGTAATTGAATTATGTCTATTCTATGCATGTCGTTTAGATAGAAGGCCGTTTAATTTTAAACATTACCAAAAATTGCGATATTACCCTGCCTCGGTTAAAGGACTAAATTCAATGGTTGTAATCTTGTGCAAGGCATATTAACAAAAAAAAAACAACATTGTTTACAAGTTTTGGCAGCAAGAGATTTTATTTCATTGGTATTGCGGTAGTTTGTCAAGCGGGAGACCGGGTTTCGATACCCCGTCGGGGAGCCTCTGGCGCAAGACTAATGACCTTGCCCGGAAAAAACAAATCATTATGGAAAATTTAACAAGCCGCAGGACTTGCTAAATAAGGACAAGACCGGTTCCCGGTTGTAGTGCCGTTGATGATGATGATGATTGCAGTAGCCATAAACTACTTTAAAAAGATTTATTTAAAAAATCGCGTCACAAACTTAAGCTTAATTTACGTTTATAGACAAAAGACAAAACATTCATAACATACTCGTGTTTATATTTCTTGCCATTTTTGACAAGGGACGTTATTCTTTTATTTTTACTAACGATCGATTTTGAGTCTATTCCTATAGCGAATATTTAATTTCCGGATGTCGGGATTTTGTTGCTATTTTATCTAGAAAGAAGTATGCCACTTTGTGTAAAAGTAAAAATATGGAAAAGGATAATAAAATGTACTATTTTTTATCTTTTCTGGACTCGGTTTTCCTGATTGAACTCTTATTCTTGACCCTTGAATAGACTGCTTCTGTTTTGACAGTTATGATGCCCATGTTTTCTGCAAGAGCAATTGCTTCATCAAATGCCTTTTTCACATTATTTAATTTAAGTTGATGAATTTCGATATCGCGGCACACATCTTTATATAGATTTTCAAGGGTCTCAGCTGAAATGGAAATCAAGAAAGAGGTAAACCAATATCTATGAAATAATTGAAATAAATTATTACAGCCTTTTTCTTTATTGCTCAGAACACAAATGATAAAGGGTAACAATAAATTTAATTCCATGTCTAAAATAAAAAAATTTTCATTTGAAATGAAAGCAACATTTCCACAAACTATGTTTTTAATTTTTTTCTAATATTTTGGTTAACTAAGTGATTTGGTTTTTGTTGATCTGACGGTATAAATTATCAGATCTTCCTAGGTTTTTTGATTGGTGACCATTACAATGGGATTTTTTGTACTAGCATTTGCAGAATGAATTCATTGAGTAACTGGCTACATCCATTAGTCAACATTTTTGTTAAACCAGTGAAATAGAATCAAGAAAGCAGAGAAGGGATATTTAATATTATTGTCTGTATGGTTAGTAGTTACTTGGCACTAAAATCCTCAGCTATGTATATTGACTAGTACTTGTATCTTCAAGAAATCCGAAAATCGAGACAATTTTATCTGGTTTGGCCTCATAACCTTTCATGGATTCTGTGGGTAATCTGTAGGTATTTGACACTAATGCGTCGTCGCGGACGCGGGTTAAGCGAAATACCACCGATGAATCCTTGACAACAGTTATAAAAACAATAAATACACTTTACGGTTTTGTGTTTAGTAATTTTCTGTTGGAGTTATAAATGACTCGGGCTCGTTGATCCTCAATAAATAACAGTCTAGAGTTAGCAGTGATTTGAAATGTTAATTTGATTTGCGAAAAGAAAATTTGTCGATTGACACGGAATACACATGATAAAATTGGATCAAAAATTCGAGGCACGTTTTTCTATATCTTTTACTTGCTCTTGCGTTTGAATCAGGCAGTTGATTGACAGATGGGATCAGTGCCAACTTCAAGTCCAAGAACTGTGTGAAGTTCGCACAGGCTGACGGTTGTGTTGGGCAAGACCAGCTGTCAATTGATCAATTCTCAACACTCCTCCTTGATTAATTTACGGCGGAGCGTCTTAAAGACTCTCCTGTTCAGTGGCTTGGTCAGAATGTCTGCAATCTGCCTGCTGCTCTCGACGTGTCGCAGTGTCACGGTCTTGACGTGTTGTTGGATGTACTTTCGTGGTATCTCAATATGCTTCTTTCCATTGCTTGTCTTTCCCTCGTGTGCATTATGCAGCATGCGTATAGCTGACATGTTGTCGACGTGCAAGGTGATTGCCTGGTCGGTTTTCAGGATACCCAGTTCCAGCGCGATTCGCTTGATCCAGCACACATCGTCGATTACTGACACTGCTGCTCGGTACTCGGCTTCTGCAGTTGAGGTCGCTACCAGACGCTGCTTTTGTGAGTACCAGATCACTGGTCCTCCCCTCATCACTAACACTCCACTTGTCGACTGTCCTGTCTCCGAGTCTCCTCCATAGCCTGAATCGGTGTAGGCCATGAGCGCCTGGTCTCCCCCAAAATGAATTCCGGCTGTGGTTGTCCCTCTCAGGTACTGCAACACACGTTCCACCATCGCCTGATGGCTCCTCATTGGCTTGTTGCAAAATCGACTCAGGTAGTTCACGGCGAAGCTGATGTCTGGCCTGGTGATTGTAGCTAGGTACAATATGCTTCCTATCGCCTCCCGATAGTTGTTGTTCGCCGGAAGTGGCTCATCGTTCTTGAAGTCTGTCTTCTTGGTGATCATCCCTTGCTCAATTGGTGTGGGCGCTGGGTTGCATTGTTCGAGTTTCATCTTCTTCAGTATTTTCTCCGTGTAGCTGGGCTGCTCACGAAAATACCTTCTTGGTCAATCTTGATTTCCATGCCCAGGTATGTCAACTTGTCCTTTACTTTCGTGCTGTATGTGATCCCAAATTCCTTGCTTATCTTATTCAGAAGCTTGTTTATCTGATCTTCATCTTTTCCAGCTACCAATCCATCAACCACGAAGAGTGAGAGCATAATGCTCCTGTCCTTGTTGTAGTAGATACACGGGTCGTCATCTGTACATGTCAGGCCTATCTTCCTTTCAAGGTGTGCGGTGACCCTGTGGGGGTACGAAGTCGTGTCGCCGGCATGGGCGCAGGGTTGTACTTCGTCCTCACAACTTAGGCGTTTCGCCGCAAACTCCGAGAGAAGGAATTTGTTCAAGAAAAACAAAACAAAACTAAACTCTGCAACACACCGTCCACAAGAAGCAAGTAAAAGGAAACACTTATTGCTAATGTATTTTATTTTCACGTAGAGAGTTTACAATTTGTAAGGAGGATATTATTGTTAGTAACAAATACTTAAACTGAAATTACATTTAAGAACCGTTGATAAATTAGGATGATTTTTTGTTTTCACTGGTGAAGTGGTTCGTTGCGAATTGTTTCACATCTGACACTCCACTGACACCGTATATATTTTGGTTATTAATTGTTCGTTTTACGGTATGTTTAACTTTAAGGATTGAAAATTCGCGGAACTGTATAACACGGACGACTGGTATCGAAAAAAAAACTCGCTAGGGTGTGCATTACGAGCCCACCCTACAAGGGATGACGAACGGCTCCACCGATCCGTTCTGTGGTTAGAATAGGACTCAACCGATATCCTCTCCAATAAGGATATCGTTTTTACCCAACACCAGAGACACGTAAAGTCTCTCTTGGTGGTATAGGAAACCAGATCTTGTGATAAAGGTCATGGTAGTATGTGTGGTGATCGTTCAGATCAATGCTATTTACACGTGCTTGACAGCAGTGGAACAACGAAACAGGCAGGCGGCAAAGACAAAAGGGAAAAATGACCAAATGCGCCGTTGGTAATGCGGGTCATTGTTTACACAATGCCTCGTCTCTATTTTCGACGTTGGGAGAAAAAGGTACTAAAAGCAAATTGGATGTTTATGGCATCTCTGGCTGCAGTGGAAACCGGGTTCATGTTTGCATTAGGAAATGCTGGAGAATTTGGTTTCAGCGTCTATTGCGCTAATTATATGCAGCTGCTTGGGTTGTTTATTGATAAGACAAACAAAAAAGGTTGCCAGGCAATGTGTATGAAAAGGTACATGACGCGGCTGGGAAAATAGACGGCGCAATATTTATGGTCCCTGTCATGACGGTTACATTGAATGCAATCCAAATCATTTTGTTTACAGGAATTTGTCTGGTACCGAATTGGTTTAGAATACCAGATAAGCAAAGAAAGAAATCTTACGGAAAATTGTATGCGAAGGGATGCATGAGAAGGTAAGTTTTCTTTATAGGGATTTTAAGATTATAGATGGTGATCTATATAATGCGTGAAGCATTTACAGGTACTAATACTGTTGCATTAGCAAACTTAAGGGAGTTGGGTAGTAGTTATGGGGGTTTTTTCAGGTAAGTAGACCGTAGGGTTTGGCGGAACCGCTACAACCCTCTCGTTCCACATCCTTGGAGCCTGTTTGAGCTCGTAGAGACTCTTGTCCAACTTGCAGATTTTCCTTGATCCGTCGTCGAACCCTTCAGGCTGGTTTATGTAGACATTCCGTTCCAGGTTCCCGTACAGGAATGCCGTTTTAACATCGAATGATACCAACTTCATTTTCTCTGACGCGGAGTGACTTAGAAGCAGGCGAATGGATGCATGGCGGACTACTGGATTGAAGGTTTCTCTATAATCCACTCCCTCTTTCTGTTCAAATCCTCTCGCCACGAGTCTGGCCTTGAGTCTCCCGTCTGCCTTCTCTCGAAGTACCCAACGACAAGTGATCGGCTTCACTCTTTCGGGACAGTCCACCAGCCTCCAGGTTTTCATTTTCATGAGAGAATCGTACTCCTCCTGCATCGCTCGTCTCCACTTCTCATCCTTGAGTGCTTCGCTCACTGGGATATCTGCTGTTTCACCGATCATGGCTGCTCTTGTGCTGTTACCTCGGTTTGACATGTTGGCAACGTAGTCCCTGTACCTTGGCGGTGGTTGCAGGTTCCGACGATCTAGCAAGGTTCTTCCTTCTGGCTGCTCTGTTGGCGGCGTTGTCTCTTGTTCGTTGTTGCTTGGCTCTTCGGTACTTTCGTGGGTCTCTTCTGCGTGTTCATATTCTGTCTCGCTGTTACTTTCATCTTTCTTTTCGAGATTGTCCTCAGGTGCTCATGCCTGAGGTTCAGTGCCTTGTCTCAGTATCATTTTCTCCTCGTCGAAGATTACGTTGCCGGAGCTGATGATGTCTTTCCTATCTTTCAGAAAAACCCTGCAGCAGGGTGAATCGATATCATACCCAACCAAGATTCCTTCTTCTGACTTTTTGTCAATTTTGCCTCTCTTCTTTCCTTGTATTAGTACATAGCATTCACATCCAAATGGTCGAAGCTTTTCAATCTTTATTGTTCTTCCGAAGCAGAGTTCCGCTGGGCTTTTCCCTGGCACATTGCTGGTTCCAGTCTGGTTGATCGTGAAGATCACATGGTTCATTGCTTCGGCCCACAGTCTTTCGTCCAAGTTCTCGGTATGTATTACTGTCCTGACTGCCTCGACAATTGTCCTCATTTCTCTCTCAACCTTTCCGTTTTGTTCTGGCGTGTGCACATTCGTAAATGTGTGAAGTATTCCCAGCTTGTCCAACATCTGTTTGGTTTTTGCATTTTTCAGTTCCGTGCCGTTGTCAGATTTCAAACACTTGACTCTCCTCCCAAGCTGATTTTCCACGAGTCTCAAGTAGCTCTCTATCTTCTCAGGTGCTTCTCCTTTCGTCTTCATGAAATAGCAGCTCCGGTAGTGGGTGAAGTCGTCCTTCAGCATAAGCCAGTACTTGGCTCCTCCTAACGACGGAATGTTCATTTCTCCAGTGTCGATGTGTACAAGATCTAGCGGTTGCTGGGCTGTCTTTGGGTTGATTCTGTGTGGGACTCGGTGATTCTTGCCGTGTGAGCATCCCTTGCACACATAGTGCTTCCAGTCATCAATGTGTTTGATTCCCTTGTGTTTCAATATATCCCTCACATACTTTACATTTTGATGGGCGAGTCTCTCGTGCCAAGTTTTGATTGACATTGTCATCAGACTTGTATCTTCTTCTGACCTGAGCATCATTTTGTAGAAGTATCCCTTTCGCTTGGCAATTGCCACAACTTCCCTGCCATCCTGACTGTAAAACGTTGACTGCTTTCCATTTGCCTTCTGAAGATGTCCCTTGTCCAGCATCTGACTTACTGAGAAGAGATTTAAATTGAGTTTTGGAAGGTAAATAACATCCTCAAGTACCACTGGATACCATTTCCGACCGTCAAAAGCCTCCATCTCGATGTTTCCGACTGCAACGCCATCCAACCTGGTTGAGTCTCCGATCACTATTGAGATTGGTTCGTCCAGCTCGACCAGCTGTGCAAACCATTCTCTATGAGACGTCATGTGCTGACAAGCTCCGCAGTCTTGATACCATGAAGTTGCCTTGTCCTTCGAGATGTCACTGTCCACTGTTGAAAAGGCTGTGGTCAGGAACGCCCTTGGTGGCCTTCCGCTTGTAAACTTGCTTGACTCTTCCTTGGAAGTGCATTCTTTGGCGAAATACCCTTTCTGATTACATATGTTACATGAGTATTTCTTCTTACAGTAGGCAATGTATTTTTCGCGCGGTTTGCCTGTGCACTGCTTGATCATGTGACCTTTTCCTCCACACTTGTAGCATACGAGCGTTGTCTTGTCCTGGTTGCCCTTTGACGACTGCCTTGGCTTCTGACGTCTTGCCAGGAGGGCGTTGTTGGCGTTTCCCCCTGGGTTTGTCAGACGTTCGATGAGAGTTTCCACATTCTTGGTTGCTCCGGTCACATTGTCCCAAGAAGTCCTGAAGTGCGCTAGTTTTGACGGTGGCACACTCATGATCCTTGTCATGATCCAACTTTCTCTCATAGGATCATTTTCGGTTGACACTTCTTCACCCAGATCCAAGATCTCCAAACAAATTTCCACTGCTGACTTGCTATCATCGTATTCAAAGGTAAAGAATTTGATTCGGGACATTTCTAAAGTTACATCAGTCTTTGTGCCGTATAAGCTGGTTAATTTGTCTTTCATAGCTTTGGCAGTCTTGCAGTTGGCAATTTTGTTTGCGATCGTGCTGCTTACATTTAGGCCTATCAGCGTTTGAGCTTCGACATCCTTCTTGATCCAAGCTGAGATGGTTTCAGATGACGCAGCGCCTGTCGGTCTGAGCTTGTCTCCTGTTACGATTTCGTACAGGTCCTTATTCTTCAGTGCTAGGTTCAGTTTGAATCACCATGAGATGAAGTTGACGTTGCCCTGGCTGTCTTCGCTTAGCATTTCCAACTGGGATTTGACGGAGTCCATTTTGTTGAGAGCCTGCAATTCGACTGACTTGACTTACGTATGTGTTACTCACGGTTAATTTGCTATGCGATGGCTGCTCCGATGTTTGACGATTTGCGGATCACGTTGTCCTTGCCAGTTCTCCCGCTCTGGGCGGCTTTGGTCAATTTTGCTTTCACTTTCGTTGATGATGACCGACGAAACCCTTTTACTGCTGTCCTGGGCCCATAACCTGTTGGAGTTATAAATGACTCGGGCTCGTTGATCCTCAATAAATAACAGTCTAGAATTAGTAGTGAATTGAAATGTTAATTTAATTTTCGAAAAGAAAATTTGTCGATTGACACGGAATACACATGATAAAATTGGATCAAAAATTCAAGGCACGTTTTTCTATATCTTTTACTTGCTCTTGCGTTTGAATCAGGCAGTTGATTGACAGATGGGATCAGTGCCAACTTCAAGTCCAAGAACTGTGTGAAGTTCGCACAGGCTGACGGTTGTGTTGGGCAAGACCAGCTGTCAATTGATCAATTCTCAACATTTTTTTTATTTCGACTGATGTTGTGGGGAGGAAGTATTGTGCCTAACATGGACACTCGGTTCACTTCCATCCCTATCGTCTATTGTTCACGCGGACACTGCTCACAACGCAAGGGGGAAGAAAACGATGGTTGACCTTCGCTACCGAGCGGACACAACACGGAAACAAAAACACTCAGGCGATGCTATTTATGCATAAACATTTTTTTATTGTCAATGGTTTTTACTTATAACTTATTATTAATATTGAATGATTTTTATAAATTCTAAACTATTACACACACGACTCGATGATTTTCGCATCCTCGGTGGGCGACGAGGAGCGGGAGATAGCGTGACCATTGTGATCAGCGGATGAAATTCGACTCAACGATATTCGTTCGTTGCCAAAAGGAATTCGACCAGTGAAACTGGCTCTCTTAACCAGGGGGTGCATTTTCCTATGGAGCAACCAAACCGATCTCATAGCGAAGATCGTCACGGCACACATGTATGTGTGTACATTGATTCTTTCATGGATCAAGGCCATGGTAACGAATCTGAACAAAGAAAGGAAAAGGGGATCGTGGCGATCTTTGTTTATGTGAGAAGGTTACTGGGAAACGAATCCAGAACGATGTAGGACAAAAGGAATTTATGATCTTTGAGTTCAACTGAGTAAACAAGTTGCAACTCATTAGATGGTCGGTGCATTTGGGATACAGCTCGTGTATTCGAGTCCGTAGTCAGACAGGATCTCTACTGTTACATTTCGAACTTAACTCTATTTATATAATTCGAATCTATTAATATCTTAAATCTATTAGGTAAAACAGGTTTTGAAGTACCTGTGTTTCTATTATTAAAATACAGTGGTTCACGTTTTCTTTTATTCGTGTTTTGGGAATGACATTAAGTTGAACAGATTTTGAAGTATCTGTGTTTTATGTTTTGATTGTTACCTATCTTATATTTTAAGGGTGTTAACTCTCGTTAAGCAAGTGGTTTTTAAGGCAGCGTTTGGCGCGAGTGTTGTTACTGACTCTTACCCGACGATAGCCGAGCTCGAGTCGGCTTACGGGAGAAATCGACTTCGTGGTTCGTATTGCAGTTCGCCTTTGTTTTTTTTTTAATGAAAACAAACTGGAAAGAACCAGCATGAACACGGAGGGAGATAAAAACGCGACAACACACAAACGAAAAAGTACACCGAAAAACTCCATTGTGACGCGAAGTAAAACCGCGTAATTAACAATGGAGAAAAGAGAGCAATCTTTATTAGAAAAGGTATCCATCATAAAGTTATATATAGTGAAGAAGTGCGCAGCTTCCGGGTGCTGGAAGCCTGTATCGTACGCATACCCCTTCAGCAAGGAAGGGGTTTATATGCGATTGAGGTCTATGCACCTGAGGAGCACCAACATAACCTCTTTATAGCGGAGCTCGAGACACTCTTTCGATGCTTACATTTGCACCTGGACAAAAACTACTTTATCCTAGGGGGAGATATGAACGCCAAGCATAGAAATTGGGGAAATTATATATCTAATGCCAGAGGAAATCAGTTGGCTGGCTGGTTAGATCAGTATCATATTGAATATAGAACTGACCTCCTAGCTACCGAATATCCATCGTTCCCTAGAGGTAGATCGTTCTTAGATATCTTGCTAATTGACTCACGACTGATTCTACTTAACACCAACAGACGAAACAGAAACTGTTTACGGACGATTGAATACGACAGTGACCACTATGCGTTCGCGGCAGTAATACAGGTCCCGAGCGATCTCGCAGATCTGGACGAATTCGTTAATCTGCCAGTAAACAGAAACCTGACAAATGACGAATTCGACAAATACATCCAACAAATGGACGAAACCGTAAAACGAACAATGGACAAAACAATTCCAAAAACAACAGTAACAGATCGCATAAACATGTACAGAAACACAACAATAAACGTACTCCACAAGAAAAAGAGCACACTGCTATCGAAATTAAAACAATTACACAGACAGTTTACAGACAGACAAGACCAGGAGATAATATCACTGAAATCCCGATTAAAAAACCTCCAACAATTACTTAAAGCTAATTATAGATTAGCAACTAATTTGTATTGGAACAACAGAATTCGGGCTATAAAAATTAATAACCCGAATATGTTCCCACAAATAAATAAAATATTCAGGAGAAATAATCACAACGAGATTCAGTGTCTCCAAATTCCACGTACTGATGTAAACAAGCAGCTGCTAACCAACATTGGCATAGATACAGAGAACGCTATCCTCAATAGTGAGCTCTTCGTGATCGAAGATCCTTTGGAAAAGGTGAACGCTGTGGGAGCTGTCTTTCAGGAAATCTACAAGGTGAATGAAAGCATTCACCGAAATCACGACCTGGAGGACAGAGTTCTACTGAATCACCTGCACCTCCAGAATGAAATTTCATTTTGGCAATCGGAGAATCCGGGTTTTACCGAATTCGGTGACGATAATCTGCCAATTGACATTAATGCCAATGGTGAGGCTAATAGCCTTTTAATCACAAGGGAAGGAATCCAGAGTATCTTCGACTCATTAAGAAGCAAAAAGTCAGTGGGAATAGATGGAGTACCTAACATCGCACTCAAGAACCTGCCCACAATGGCAATAGATGTATACATGGTCTTGTTTAACAACGCGTTGAATAATGCATTCTTTCCAGCGCGTTGGGCAACGGCCATCATTCAGCCCATCGCAAAAAAGGGCAAAGACTGTACAAACCCAATGAACATGCGTTCAATAAGCTTACTCCCAAGCATCAGTAAAGTATTCGAAAAAACCATTAACAATGCTCTGCTCAAATGGGTAGACAACAACAACATTATTCCGAATAACCAGTTCGGCTTTAAGGCGGGTCATGAAACCACACACCACGCAGCTAAATTGGTCTCCCACAAACAGTGGAATAAATGCGAGAACCAACGCATAGGTGCTTGTCTGATCGACTTGGAAAAAGCCTTTGGTACCGTCTGGATCGAAGGGTTATATTATAAACTGGTCAGAAAAGGCATATATAAGCCTTTACTTTACGTACTTTACGATATGTTAAAGGACAGGAGGTTCGTGGTCAAAAGTGGTAATGTGACCTGTAATAAAACGTATAATATCAAAAATGGTTTGCAACAGGGAGCGGTGCTTTCTTCGATTCTTTTTAACATTTACATTAGTGACTTATTAAATGCCCTTCCGCATGCGTACGCAGACGATCTCATAATTTACAGAACAGCTCCGAAAGTTGAGATCATCATCATCATCATCGGCACTACAACCGGGAACGGTCTTGGCCTTATTTAGCAAGTCCTGAGGCTTGTTAAATTTTCCATAATGGTTTATTTTTTCTGGGCAAGGTCATTAGTCTTGCGCCAGGGGCTCCCCGACGGGGAATCGAACCCCGGTCTCCCGGGTGACAGGCGGGTGTACTAACCACTATACTATCGAGGAGCCCAAGTTGAGATCATAAATAGTTTAATACAGCGAGACTTCAACAACGTGCAGCGCTATTGCGATGACTGGAAACTTAAGATCAACTTCCAGAAATGTGAAGCCATCCTATTTAGAACACCATTATATAAAGCCACGTACGACACAAGAAAAAACTGGCGAAAGTTAGTTATCGTGGGACCACACGGAGAATAACTGGAAACCAAGAGTTTAGTTAAATACCTTGGCTTCTGGCTAGACCAATATCTGTATTTCAACAGACACGTAGAGGCTGCTCTGGTCAAGGCTAGAAAAACGTTTGCTATGACAAGGAGGCTATTTCAGAGTAGCCAACTTGACAGCAGGATAAAAGTCATATGCTACATGACACTAATCAGGCCAATGCTCATATATGGTTGTCCAGTATAGTTTAACATAGGTCCAAATTTGATGGAAAAGATTCGAGTGTTCGAAAGGGAGTGTCTGAGAACCTGTCTCAGATTATATCGAACACCGGAATGAAGCCTGTCTAGGGTGGATAATTTTATGATTAAATTAATCAGAGGACATATTGCGAGAGCAATAAGCTCGTCCAATGACCTAATTTTCGGGGCCTATTATCCAAACACTCTGTACTATGAGAGCGTGCATCGCAGCGGCTTTGTTCCACCAGAGGCGTTTCTTGACTTGGACATGAAAGGCTTATACAGGATAGATCCGGAATTCCGCTGATCTACCATGTAAGTAGATCATCCGTAGACGGGCGATTGTGCTACGACCGGGAAGTAACGCGCACCGAAGAAGAGCTCCTGCGCTTCAGTAGGGCTAACTCCCATAGAGACCGGGACGATAGTATTAGACAGCGTCAACAGTTCTGGTGGTTGAATGGCATATAAAGACCTGGATACCAAAGTCGGTATAGAATCATAGTATCATCAGCTAGCTTACATATACTTAGCTTTTCTAGAATTAGGGTAGTATAAGATTTAAGTTAAGTTAAGCTAAGTGATTTTACATAAAATTAAAAAAAAAAAAATAAATAAAAATAGGTAAGTTAAGTAAGTTAAATTTTAAGAAAAAAAAACAAAAAAAATTGACAAAGTTTTTCAAATTTTTCTTTGTCTTTCAAGTGCTGGCACAAAGTTCTGTCGCCGAAAGGCAAATTATACAAATGTTAAGCAATGTTTAGCTTAGATCGCCTGCGAAGGACCAGTAAGTTATTATATAAAATAATTAAGCTAGAATTTAAGCATTTTTTGTCTAGCCTTTAATTTAGAAACTAAGAATATAAAAAGAAAATAAAAAATGTTTTAAAAATGACAAAAAAATGCATTTGGGATACTAGAATGATTAAATTGTTAGCGTATCGCCAGAATGCTTGATGAAGGACAGCGATCGTTTGTTTACTCATGGTGTGAGTTAGGGAAATAGTCTCAACGTGGATGGCGCTAATTACATGCAGCTGGTGTTGGACTATTTATCCCTGGCTAAAAGGGTCGACAGCCGATGTGTGCATAGTTAGTTTTTATGTACACATATTGAGGCTGGTATTAGCCAACTCAAGGGCATGATTCCTTGATATGCTGTCGTATGATATGCGAACCGATGAATTTTATTACAGGGAATTTATGATAAGGTAAGAAAGAAATTGTGGCGTTTCCAACAGATACACACACAATTCACAAGCAAAATAGTGAAGAACACCGAACGAAAATCGAATAAGGAAATACATCAGGGCCGTATACCATAGCGATAACATAACAATTCACATCAGTGGAGTATAGTCGAGTTTAAAAATGAAATTCTAAACACGGCCAGTAGCCTGATGGGTAACGCCCAGGGTCAATTTTTGGTGATTCAAACTGTCATAGCGTCAGTTCGAATCACACGTTCTTCTTCACTATTATTTCAAACGCTATAAACTCTTACAGGAATTGTATGCGAAGTGATGCAAGAAAAGGGTAAGAATTATTTTACTGAAGCTTTTTAGATTATACCTTAGATAATCCTAGATGCGTAAAGCATTTAAGGTGTTAATGCGATTGCATTAGCGAAATTATATAATTGGATGAAAGTTATGGGGGTTTTTTTAGGTAAGTGAACCGTGGGGTTTGGCGGAACAGCCACAATGTCAATTGTTCACAACACTTAAATTGACATTAATTGGTTGATTACTTGTTACAGCTTCAGATCACTAATTTTCATTAATTTGTAATTACTAAAAGTAATAATAATACTGTAATTAATTTGTTCGTTCCTTGGTTCGGATTCGGATCACGATTTATTCACCAAATCGAAATCACCGAAGATAATATTAATAGCGACAAGAATCTATTGATTAGCAACCGCACTCCGACGTGTACCAGTCGAGGCATGAAATTTGACTCCTCGATGCAATCCACATTCCGTCCGATGCAACCGTGGTGGATCACACCGAGGTGGGAGGGGCGAATCGGATCAACTTGGCGATGGCCAATGGGCGATCGAAAAAGGAGTTAAATGGGAGGATTTCCCATATGCCCGTATAGGACAAGTACGATACCCCTTCGCCTGCAATGTACTTAATTGGTTGATTACTTGTTACAGCTTCAGATCAGTAATTTTCATTAATTTGTAATTACCGAAAGTTATAATAATACTGTAATTAATTTGTGCGTTCCTTGGTTCGGATTCGGATCACGACCACTTAACTGAGCCTACTACTTTCCAAGACGACATTTTAGTCCTTGGCGATCTTAATCTCCCCCATCTCCAATGGACGCTGTCTGACGACTACTCCCACTACATCTCAAACCCCACTACTACTAAGGAATGTCTCATTATAGACAGCCTCACTGACTCTAGCCTTTGCCAGGTAAGCAATGTCCAAAACCATCTGGGCAGACAACTTGACCCTGTGTTCACGACAAACCCCTTTAATTCTTCAGTCGTCCCTAGTCCCCACACCCTCTCAACTATTGATAACCACCACCCCCCGCTTCTCGTATCCTTATACCACGACTACTCAGCCCACTGCACACTGCCCCCCTATCAATTTTCTTTCAACTTCCGAAAAAGCCAATTTCCGCCTCATAAATGAGTACCTCAGCAATATCACACTCTGCGTAAATGATATAAGTGTAGAGGACGCTACAGCCTCGCTCTACACTGAAATCCACAACGCCATATCCCTATATGTCCCATACTCCCGACACAGGTTATCATTCTCATCGCCCCCATGGTATAACCACAAACTACGCACCCTTCGTAACAAGAGGAATTACTTGTGGAACACTTTCCTAAACACGCGTTCTCCCCTTGACTACTCCAACTTTCTGGGTTACCTTTACCAATTCGCCGAGCTTTACAGCTCTCTCTACCACAATTACCTTGCCAAAGCTTAATTCAACCTGATCAACGACCCCAAATCTTTCTTCCACTTCATCAACCACAAACGGAAATCTGATGCCTATCCCACCTCCCTTTTCTACGGCTCAATTACTACAACGGACTCCCAAACCACATCCAATCTTTTCGCGCCCTTCTCCAAACTATCGTTCACGGCCGACTCGTTCGAGCCTAACCCCTCCTACTTTACTGGCATGTCTGAATTCTCCCTCTGCCCTCTTATCCCTCTACACATTCAACAACACCAAGTCACAAAAAAACTTGAAGAAAACTGAAAGACGATTTCAGTCCCGGCCCAGACGGACTCCCTGCTATCCTCTTAAAAAAATGCTCCTTTTCTCTCTCTCTCCCGCTCGCGTCTATCTTCAATCTATCCCTTGCTCAAGGTCTATTCCCCGACTTTTGGAAATCCTCTTACATAACCCCCATACATAAAAATGATAAAAAAAGGATATATTCAATAATCGTCCTATTGCCAAACTTTCGCACATTCCCAAACTGTTCGAAGGCCTCCTATATGAGGCGTTATGTTTTCGCTGCGCACCCATCATCTCTCCGAACCAGCACGGCTTCCTCTCAGGCAGGTCCATTATTACTAACCTTGTCGAATTCACATCCCACACACTCCTTGCCCTAGAAAACCTCCTTTGTCCTTCTTACTCTAGATTTAAGATAGCCTGTGAGGCTTTTATATTAATTTAATTTAAGTTAATGTAAGCTTGCATTAAGCTAAATAAATGAGGGTTCTGCCCTCACTAAACTAAACTAAACGAATACAGACAACGAACGGCCCTGCACCTGTTCAAACCAATGGACGATCATAAGGGGCTGCAGGCATTGTGGTCATAGATCATCGATGATGCACGCCTGAGAACGAAATAGGTTTCTGCGTCCTAAGTAAACAGAAACGCTATTTCGTGGGTCGTACATTAGATGCATTTTGTTTCGTTCAGCCGTATTGTTCTGGTGCATAAGGAGGAAAGATATTTTGTTGACATGAAGTCAACAAATCTCGCCGACGGTGGCAAAGGGTCAGGCTATCTGTTTGGATTAATGTGCTGGTAAGTAAAACAAACACAGTGAGGTACTGTGTGTTTAATTTGGTTTTCAGGAGGGTCATCATAGGGTATGAACATGGGTATGATTGCCTAAACAACGATCATATTCATGCCCAAATCCCATGATCAGCTAATAGCCGATAATAGGTCGCAACTGTTGCGAACCTAAGGGTAAAGGAGCAATATTCGATTATTAACTAGTGGAAAGAATATCGGCTGCAGCTGTGTCAACAATACGTTCGCCAGCGTGTGTTTATCGATTATAATTCCTGACGAGCTGAGCCGATAGGGGGTATGGAATGGTTCATGTATTATGAATCAGAAAAATGCAATGCTATGGAAGATGATGCAGGGTAGCTTACGCTGCCCATTTGCAGGTAAGTAGAAAGACTTGCCTGCTAAGTGGGAGACAGGTAAAAGAGAATGGGTGATTCTTTGGAAATGGCTTAAAGAACCCCCACAAATCCCTCAAAAGAAACCTTACAGCAAAATACGTTCGGAGTTGGTGCCTCTGTGCTTTTAGGAGCTAAGTGTCTTGATCGTCGCATCCGACGACTTCATTGTCACGTGTTATATCGGATAATGAAAAAGGTAATTCGGTATGTAAAATACCGGCGAATATCTTAAACTGCCCTCAATACAACCGCGAAAATTATTAAACATAGTCATATATTCCTCCTTATATGTGGAGAATGGAATGTTTTTTCACAATCTTCTGACATTACTTTACTTTTCTGTGTTTCCATTGCTATTTCATGTATTTTGGGGGGCCTCCTCGTTGGAGTCCTCAATATCTATCCTTTACCATTTTGTCTGTAACTGGTATTTGGATTTATGAAGTTTTGCGCGAGTTATTTGGTTTGGTGCACTAAAGATTAAAAAAATAATTCAGCTTCAGCGATAGAATTTTTTATTTCTTAAAATTCCACAAATTAATGAACAACTTTATTCTTGTTTAGGCTATTTATACTGGTGACAATAGGCCCTCTAGTTGTGACTCCAGAGTCACGGATTGCTTTCTCCAACGCCAGGTTGAAGAGGACGTTGGCCAGACCGTCCCCTTGTCGAAGTCCATTAAAGATGTTTATTGGTTTGGACAGCAATCCCGCTATTTTTACTTGACTAGTTACGTTGGTCATGGTCAACCTACAAAGTTGTATCAATTTGTGTGGAATGTCGAACACTCTCATGGCATAATAAGTTCTACCCTGGCTATGCTGTCTTAGGTGGCCTTAACGTCTATAAATAGATGATATCATCATCATCATCGGCACTACAACCGGGAATCGGTCTTGGCCTTATTTAGCAAGTCCTGTGGCTTGTTAAATTTTCCATAATGATTTGTTTTTTTTTTTTTTTTCTGGGCAAGGTCATTAGTCTTGGGCCAGAGACTCCCCGACGGGGAATCGAACCCCGGCCTCCCGCGTGACAGGCGGGTATACTAACCACTATACTATCGAGGAGTCAAATAGATGATATAATGGATTCTTAAATTCCAGACATTTTTCCATCGCCTGCCTAAGGGTGAATATCTGATCAATCGCTGATTTGCTTGCGATGAAGCCACACTGATATTGACCAATGATGGCTTTAGCATATGGAGCTATCCGATCTTGTAGGATAGTGAAGAGTATCTTACAGGGGATACTCAGCAATGTTATACCCCTATAGTTGCTGCACAGTGCGATATCTCCCTTCTTATGTATGGGGCAAATTATACCACGACGCCAATCTTTCGGCATCTCCTCTTGCTCCCATACGTGCACCCCGATCTCATGAATTGTGTGATGTAACGCAGTCCCTCCTTGTTTGATCAGCTCAGCTGGTATGCCATCAGCTCCGGGGGCTATATTTGATTTGAGCTGTCTTATGGCTTTTAATGTTTCCTTAATGCTTGGTGGCGGCAGGATTTGGTCTTGATTTTGCATTGGTGGAGCCTCCAATTCTTCTGTGAGCTGACCATTTAGCAATTCATTGAAGTGCACTTCCTATCGCTCCAGAATGTTTATCACACTGCTCCTGGTGTTTAGCCACAGAGACACTTTTGTTATTGCCTTTGAAGTGTTAATTTAATTTGTTAACTTGTTTTTTTGTGTTGTTGAGTTTATTTGTTATATAATTAGTAGGTCTGTTTGTTTTTTTTTTTTTTTTGTTATTGTTGTTAGGATTATAGGTTTACGAATCGCACTTCCGAAGCCAGACTCAGCTCCGAACCAAGGGTAAGGAAGTCTTGCCCAGTACGTTCGAGTTATGTTATTGTAGAGATCAAGGCTTTTCAAGCGCTTAGACTTCCTTGATCCTACTGGGTTGTTGTAGGTTATTGAAGGAACAAGGTTTTACGAACACATAAGTTTTTCAACTTAGGCTTCCCTGATCCTATCGGCTGCGCCAATGTAATGCCATAAAATGAGTGGTATGCTTCTTTAACAACACTTACCGACTTCCGGCTGTTGGAGCCCGTGGGTAGTGGCTTCCGGCTTGTTAGCCCGTAGGGGTGATGTCCCCGTTGGCGGAGCGCGAGAGGTTATGGGAGGCTGCGTCCAACCTCTTTTGTCCTCCGGCACCTAGTGTTTCGTTGACACCTTGGTCCGGCGCCTTGCGTTCCTTTGGCATCGTAGGCCGCCGCCTTGCGTTCCTTTGGCACCCTGTTCCGGCGCCTTGTGTTCCTTTGGGCCGTCTTGATGGGACCCTGATGAACAGATGGTGTTTGAAATAACAAGGCCGACTATTTGTTTTTGTTTATTATTACTTTATTTATTTCGTTTAATTTAATGGTACTATTTAATTTACGATGAAATGCTACACTTGGTTGTCGGATTCTAATTAATTTAATCTAAAATGGAAGTCCCTATTTATAGCCAGAATCTACATCAAAATTCTCATACCTTCCCACGATCATAGCTGTCCTCCACACAGCCTCCCGACGCTAGTCTCAGTCATAGGCCAAGCCAACGACGATGGGAACCACAACGTTGCATTTTTTGCAAAATTCTTCACCCCAAGGCCATGAGAAAATTTCGATTCACGGTGACGCAAATCTGATTTGCCCATAGCGAATAGCATGCAGGTAAAATTACCTTGAAGGTGATGGGGTGTTGGGTGGTCAATATATCATCTAGATGATGAGACTTTGGTGGCAGGTTATTTGGTGTGATTTAACTTTGGCGAATGTTTATTGGGTGTAATTTAGGTTGACACTTTTAGCGGATGTTGATTGTCCTTCGGTTGAAGGTCCTGGTTGCAGCATTCCAACACGAACACTGCTAGCACACAAAGAATCCACCGAGCGAACAGCACAAATAAAACACGCAGATCGTTTACGGATTTTATTTTTATTTCATAAAACTAATTGTTTATAAATTACACACTAGGGCGGATTCGAATTAAATAAATGTCTCGACAATATTTAAAAAAAAAACGCAGCAAACCACATGAACGAAATACACGTTACGCACTTAGATTACGTACATGAAATTAGGATACATTACTAGGAACAATTAATCATTTGCTTTTTCACATCTCCCTCTCCGTACGAATTGTCGTCCCGTTGACGATCGAAATCTGACTTAGACTAATGGTTCCTATCCGCAAAAAATACCCTGATACAGATTGTATCTTTATCTGTACCGACAACTTTTCCCATTAGATCTGCTAACAGAATTTCCGAATCTCTGTTAGCAGCATGTTATTTAGTCCCATGGGTAATTTGGATGCCTGAAAAGGAGAAAGTCGCTCATCACATACATAGGTGATAGCATTTCATCTCAACGGTCTTCTGTTTGCACAGCACATCTGGCGCGCAGAACGGAGATGATTGTTAGGACGTACAGTCCGTAGGTTTTGTTGGCCTTTCGTAAACACACACCAAAATCCATCAGATCTTTCTAATGGTGTGAAATTCAAAAGGGACCGTGGGATCGGCATAGTTCCTTTGTAGGTTTTTAACCTCATACATTTTCCGAATTATCTCGTTGAGATAATTACGGTTGCCTACAATTTGGTAGCGGATAGGCGATATGCTTTATTGCATGAAGTTGCCGTTTCTTTTGTTTACCGATGGATTTGGTGGTCTTTGTGGCAGACCACCCGCACGTCCATCCGTTGGTCGGCCAATTTACCGACGATAGCGGATCCATGTAACATCGTGTAGATGTTCAGGATTTCAGATTGTGCAGTGCTGGAGTGCGGCGCATTTCAGTCTTTGGGAATAAGATGAATGGATGTTTTTACCTTTGTTTTAGGTATGCTACAATCGACTTGTTGAGCTTGATATTGAAAGCTTTGGGACGTTCAGTTCCTTGCGGTTGTACCAAGGCGGCGAAGAAACCGATGACCTGCGGAGAGAATAGGGGACATATAAGTCGACGGCATAGTAAATCTCCTTATAGAGAGTGGCCGTGGCTTCTTCTACACCCAAATGGTCAAAGCGAAACGCTGTTTTGCTAGGATGCTCATTTAGGAGGCGGAAATTAGCCTTGTGGAAGTTGTAAGAAAAGCAGTCAGGAGGTAGAGAGGGCTGGATTTCGTGGTCGAGATATAAGGATAAGAGCAATGGGCGGTGATAATTATCGATGGTAAAGAGGGCGTGTGGGCTGGGGGCAGCTGAGGACATAAGTGGGTCGGTTGTGAACACGAGGTCCAGCTGTCTCCCCATATGATTTGGGACATTGCTGATTTGATGGAGGCATGAGTCGGTGAGGCCGTTTATAAAAATACGTTCGTTAGAACTAGTGGGGTTAGAGCCGATGTCCATTGAAGGTGGGGGAGGTTAAAATCGTCAAGAACGACGATATCGTCTATTACGGTGCTTAACTCTGTGAGGTTATCTACCGCCTCAATTGCGAGTTCGTATGACGCGATGGGTGGAAAGGGAGGAATATAGAAACAGATAATAAATAGAGACTTAGGGCGCTTGTCAATTTTAATTTAGTTGATCCTATTTAAAGCCAATGTTTTCCAAATCGATATTTCACTAATTCTGGTAACCTGATCTATAATAACAAAGACGCTGCAGTGCTCCTTATAGTCTACGCAAGTGGTTTCGAGTTTTTTTTTTTATATAAAATTTCACTACAAAAGCTGTTTTGATGTAATCATCATCATCATCATCGGCACTACAACCGGGAACCGGTCTTGGCCTTATTTAGCAAGGCTTGTTAAATTTTCCATAATGATTTATTTTTACTGGGCAAGGTCATTAGTCTTGCGCCAGAGGCTCCCCGACGGGGAATCGAACCCCGGTCTCCCGGGTGATAGGTGGGTATACTAACCACTATACTATCGAGGAGCCTAGTTTTGATGTAATCCTAAATGACAAAGAACATCACGAGGGGAAGAAATGGGGATAGGGTTAGAAAAGGACGTACAATATCAATGTATCTTGAGCTAGAATGGCCGAATATTATAATGCCAGGTAAACACATGATCAGGTTGAGCATTTTGCATAGGTGTGGTTCGATTGGTATTTTTTTTTTAGTAGGAAAATGGTAATTCTCAAAAGTTACATCTGGACGGATATAGATGTATGGCCGATTTTTACCGGCTAAAACCTCCTCCCGCCGGTAAATATTCTCGCTGTTGCTAACAGAACTTTCTATTTAGATATTCCATCTTCGGTCGAGATGATTGGCTGTCGTTATCTCTACATCTGAAGTTAGTAAAGGTGTATAAAACGTAGGTATAGAAAAATGAAAGGCGGGATGTATTGTGACTTCTTTTCAATGACGGAATTCAAAGACTTGCATGTGAATCCCTTACAAGTTTTACTACTATTGTTTTATCCCTTTGAATACGTGCAATGATGTTTTGGATGTGTCGCACGGAAACTAAATTCTATGGGAGCAGTACGAGTATTTCGGAGTGTTTGTTTTTGATGTAAGTGTGCAGGAGTATGACTAGTTTCCGATACGGTATACAATGTTTCGCCAATTTTTCGGAGATCACAAGCCCGGTGTTTGAAAATGCCAGCTGGTTCATAAAGGGAAAAGAAATGAGTCTACGCATAGGTCCTGAAGTGCGATGGCAGCTTTCGGATCCTCTAATAGTTGGTGACAACCGTTTCTGATCCATTGGTAATGTTGCATGCATATATATAACTTTAAACGAAAAGATATCATCAATTATAGTTTTAATAACTTCCAACCAAAGGAATTCTTTCGGTGTACCATCAAAATTAATTCCCTGTTACAACCGACAGAGTTCTTTCAGTGTAGCCATGTAACTCTATCACACGCCTACCTTTTGCTAAACGCAAATTCCCATCATGCAATAGCATATGCCATTATTACACGTAAAATTTCCATTCCCATAGCTAAAATTGCAATACTGCAATTACCGCATTCCATCAACTAACAACTAAAATTGCAATTCTGCAATTCCCGCGTTCGATCCTAGCGCATGCCTTCTGTTCACATCACGGTGAATCGGTTGACACGTGGATCCACTGCCTCAAATTTTCCCATAGGCTCGGGATAAAACTGCAGCCAGAGTAGGTGTAAGGTTGCCATCTCAGGATGAATGGCGACAATATTGCAACGTTGTAGTTCCCATCGTCGTTGGCATGGCCTGCGATTGAGCTGTCTCAAGGTGAACGTTGCGATCGTGTGAAGGAATGTCAAATAAGGTTTGATTTTGGAAGTATAAAACGGGTTCTGTTAGAGGCACACGAGCAGTCGTAAACTAAGAGTAACAGGTTGGACCCTAGCATTGGAACAGCGAGCCTGTTACTTGAAATAAAATAACAAAATAATATAAGTTCTTCTTTAAATAAAATAATTAAAACAAAAAAAAAACAGACTTCTAACCATTTGGACTATCCGCTGGGACCCAGGAACAGTAAGGACGGACCGCCCTCAACCAGTCGCCAAATAGATAATCTATGTGGATACCTTTGTTACACGTAACATGAATATTGCACTTTGCTGTACGCAAATTACCAATACCTTCCATGTAATATATATATATATATATATATATATATATATATATATATATATATATGTATATACATATATATATATATATACATATATATATATATATACATATATAAGAGTTCTTTATTACCTTATCATAGCTTACCCTGAAAGAAAATTCATCGGTTCATATATAATACAACCGCATATCAGGAAATATTACCCTTGCGTCGCCTATTCCCAGCTTCATTCATGTGTACAACAAATCCCTTTCATACACATTGGCTGGCGACCTTTTTTTTCCATCAATAAACAACCCAAGCAGCGGCATATAATTAGCGCAATAGACGCTGAAACTAATTTCCTTAGCACGCAATGTGCAAACAAAAGAACGCTGTCCTTCAAAGGTTTTCTGGCGATACCATAAACATCGTTTGTGGTATCCCAAATGAAATTCCCATTTAATGAGTTCCAGCTTATTTATTTAGTTGACCCTAATCACAGACCGATGCATTAGGTCGCTTCTCCTTTGTTCTTTTTCCCTAGCTGTAGGTTTTGTTTATCCTTGCTGGAATGCATTGATAAACACGATAATGTGATCTTCACTCACGCATACCATTGCACTGAAAGAGTGCATTTCCTTGGTGGCCACACCCTTAAGAAAAAATGTTCTCTCTCTCTTCCATTCCTTAACCTAACCAAGGATGGAATTCAAACCAGAGTTCTATCCTCGGGGAGTCCTTTTACATCCGCCGATCGAGCAAGTCGTGGCCATGTCACTCCCGCTCCCCGGTGCACACGGGGACGCGAAATTTAACCGCGATTCGTGTGAGTAAAGTTTTAATATACAAGTCGTCGATTCATTACAGCGGACGTGTACGTGTGGTTTCAGTTTCTAATTAAATTAAGTTACGATTTCAACCTTTCAATTATTCTTCTCAATTTTAAAGATAATAACCAGTGGATACAATAAAATATTTTACGCCAAATCGGTGTTTTACGCTTGCTCGGGGTGTTGGAAAGTTTTCTTTTGGTGCTCGGCGGAACATTATTTAGTGAACAATAGAGATGATGGGGAAGAAGTGAACAGTGTGCCCACGTCCGGCATAACACTTCTCCTCCCCAGTATCGCGGAATATATGATGAATTGGAACCCTGCATTCGAGACGAATGAAGCGTCAGAATAGCCGATTGTGGGTTAGACCCAAATAATCGACATTATTACATATTACATATTACGCCGCAATGCAGGAATGCTGCACAAAACGGTATAATAACATACGACAGAAAAAAGAGACAAACAGACAAATCGCAACCCGTTGATTTTTCAAATTATTTTTTAGAGAGTAGATCGTTAGCATCAACCCGACACCAACGTCGTGCTGCAAGACGTAAACAATTTTTATTTCGTAAAATATCGATCCCACTTATATATTAGTTTACATTTTGGTCAACACAATTTTAATAATACATTTCCAATCAATATGCATTTAAAAAATTCGAATTTCAAAATCTCAGTGGTAGTCCACCCGTCACGCATACACATTCGCCTGTTATGTAACTGGCGTCGTCGGAACATAAAAACGCTGTGATTCCGGCTACTTCATCCTGTTCTCCAAACCGATTTAAGGGAACGTGTGGTAGCATTTTTTGACGGAAAACCGAATCGCCATGGAGCTGTTAATCGCAAATTGTGTAAACACGTATTGCTAAATTTTCCTGCATCCAACTTACAAATTTAGAAAAGTCCGTATAAATGAGTCCTGGAACCACGCAATTCACACGAATTCCTTCCTGACCTAGTTGAAAGGCAGCATTTTTTGCCAAGGCAATCAGGGCAGCTTTAGTAACTGAATATACCCCTAAATTCTATTAGAAAGATATTGTAGTTTGTTGCAGAAATAATATTTTTTCATATATGACACTTACTTCGACGGGAAGGTACGCTGCTACTGAGGAAATATAAACAATGCTGGATGCCTTTGATTTTCTTAAGTACGGCAGAAACTCTTTGGTTAGCATAAATGCAGACTTGACATTTACATTGAAAGTCTTATCCCATGCGGACTCTTCACAATTTAGTACATATGTTCGCGACGGATTCACTCCGGCATTATTTATAAGCATATCCACTTGACCAAATTTATTAAGTGTTTCTTTCAGCAGGACACTCCTTTCCTCTGGCGATTCCACGTGGCATTTCACGCCTAATACGTTTTCACTTACCTTATTTAACTCCTTGACTGCGGAGTCTACGTTAGCATGATTCCTGCTACTTATCACAACCTTAGTACCTTCTAAGGCCAATCTCTTAGCTATTGCAAATCCGATGCTTATTAAAGTAATAAATGTAATTATTAGTTATATGGTCAGATATTAAGTTTTAGCTCACCCCCGAGTGGATGCCGTAACAACAGCTACTTTGTCCTTTAAACCTCTCATCTCGACTACCTGTTTCCAATCGGAAATTTTTGGTGATGTTTAAAATTTAACGGCCTTTTATCTAAACGCCACGCATAGAATAGACATAATTCAATTACGAGCTCCATACATCTCTTATCATTTTAAATAAACTTTCCATATGTATTGAAGTTGACTTAACCGGTGGAATTTTGTATATTATTTATATCAAATCAACAATGGAGGCAAATACTGATGTCAGCGTGCTGGTACTTTCAATCTAATTATCAACTTGTATCATCTGCTCACCTGCGATACATATTGTATGAAGTTCTTAAATTTGGAAATGGTGGATTGCTTCAGTTGCATTTAGACTTGAAACAGAATAATGCGAAGGTGACTGTTTTTACTGTGAAGGACATTACAAATGTAAATCACTTGGCTGACAATAAACGTTATACCATATTTCCGTAAATGCATTTATTTTTCTCCTTTCTCTCCCTGCGTATGTGGTTCATTTTTCTTATTAACTGAGAAAATGATTATTGTTTTAATTAGTCATTACTTCCTCTCCCACAGATATTTGATAATGGTATAACAACATAAGGAGCGGACATTCGTTGAGACTATGCCAAATTTTTGTATTCAATTTCACGATTTTTGCCCGAAGTTCACTTCTTTAATGCGTCATGAAAAAAGAACATCATGTTGTGAAGAAATGGGGATAGGGTTAGGAAAGGAAGTACCATATCAATGTATCTTGAGCTAGAATGGCCGTATATTATAAAGCCGGGTAGACACATGATCAGATAGAGCATTTTGCACACCTACACACCGATTTTTACCGACTAAAACCACCTCCCGCCGGTACATATCTCCCTGTTGCTAACAGAAATTTCTATTTAGATATTCCATCTCATGGTGAGACGATTGGTTGTGGCATCTCTACATCGGAAATTAGTAAAGGTGTATAAAACTCCTTTTCAATGACGAAATTCAAAGACTTAGTTTTACTACTCTTGTTTTATCCCTTTGAATACGTGCAATGATGCTTTGGATGTGTCGCACGTGTTAAGTGTGTCGATGACGTCATAGTCAAAGATGATGTACAAGAGATCATTGACGCACCTAAACCTAAAAACGCCATCCGATTTTAAACTCGAATGACCCCACAAAACGATAATGCAAGTAAGTCCATATTCCGAAGCAATTGGCAAATCGTGTAAAAACGATTAGTTTCATTTTCCATAGCAATTGATTGCATATGCCGAAAGCAATTGCCCAATAATGCAAAAGCAATCAATTGTATATTCCGGAACAATTAACAAATCACGGAAAGGCAATTGATTGTATACAAAGCATAAACGAAATTAATTGGGTCAGTTCGCAACGGGAAAGCTTGAGCCCGAGTTCAAGTCAATGAGGAAGTATTGACGGGTTCAGCGAAAACACAGTGGTTGCGAACTGAGGGCAACAAGCGGAAATGAGGGCAATTAAAAGATAATTGCAGTGTCGTCGTCGGGAGGTATTGACCCCGAAGTGTCGCGAAAGGTTTAGGAGATAATTAGCGGGCAGTCAGTGGTTGGTCATAGAGCGGTGTAGTATAGCGTTGCTAGAGTGAATGGACCGAAAGAGTTCAGGAGTAGATTGATTCAGCTTACGGTAATAGAAGAGTGAAAAGTGGAATCTATGGAATTAATGCAGTCAGAGGACGGAAGTTAGCTTAAAGTTATTATATTAAATTAAGTGATGTCGGGACTCAATAAAAGAAATCAGAAGTGAATTACAACTAAAATGAAAACTAAAGAAAAGATGGAACTTAGCCTAAAGTTATTATATTAAAGTAAGTAATGTTGGAACGCAATAAAAGAAATCAGAAGTGAATTATTACTAAAGTGAAGACTAAAGAAAGGATGAAAGTTAACCTTATGTTATTATATTAAATTAAGGAATATTGGAACTCAATAAAAGAAAACGGAAGTGAATTATAACTAAAGCGAAAATTAAAGAAAGGATGGAAGTTAGACTAAAGTTATTATATTAAGTTAAAGCGGACAAGAAGTTAATCAATGTCATTGTTGTTAACATATTTATTAAATGTTCAATAAACTAACTCAATCTCTTTAAAGGGTAAATTCCTCGAGTTGTTTTGTTCTTTCATTTGCCATGTTCGTCAGCCAACCTTCACCGCGCTCACATCATCGGAGAAATCATCGCCAGGTTAATCTCCTGAAGTAAAGATCTCGGACTTTGGTTTGTATGGTTCCTTCCTGCCTTTCATTGGATTCCTCTCGTCAAGGGTAACGTCATACAAGGCTTACCACTCAACATTTTCTGAAGGGAACAGCGGACAACTACGAACACTATTACAACAGTGTAAACTGACAAAAGAAAAAACAAGAACAAAACTAAATAAAAAATAAAATAAAAAATAGAAGAGAACTGTGTAATGACTCATGTCTCAGATAGTTAAGTGTCTGTATCGTAAATAAGGAGAATGAAAACTCAGTGAGTTAGTTAAGGTAGATAGCAACAATTGTAAAACAAAATATTCCTCTAATGACAATAAAGAAAAATAGTGGATGAAAGAAATAAAACAATGAAAAAGTCTCTGTATTTGAAAAAATCTCAGTAATTGATATAAAAGCGGTTTTGGTCGTCGTTTGCTCGGTGTTACGAACTTTGGTTTTTCGGTGGTCACCTAAAAACTATAACTCACGGAAACTAAATTCTATGGGAGAAGTACGAGTATTTCGGGGTGTTCGTTTTTGATGTAAGTGTGCATGGAGTAGGACTCTTTCTGATACGGTATACAATGTTTCGCCAATTTTTCGGAGATCACAAGCCCGGTGTTTGAAAATGCCAGCTGGTTCATAAAGGGAAAAGAAATGAGTACGCATAGGTCCTGAAGTGCGATGGCGGCTTTCGGATCCTCTAATAGTTGGTGACAACCGTTTCTGATCCATTGGTAATGTTGCATGCATATATATAACTTTAAACGAAAAGATATCATCAATTAAAGTTTTAATAACTTCCAACCAAATGAATTCTTTCGGTGTACCATCAAAATTAATTCCCTGTTACAACCGACAGAGTTCTTTCAGTGTAGCCATGAAACCCGATCACACCCCCACCTTTTGCTAAACGCAAATTCTCTTCATGCAATAGCATATGCCATTATTACACGTAAATTTTCCATTCCCATAGCTAAAATTGCAATATATTTATATATATATATATATATATATACTATTACAACATATGTATATACATACATATATATATATATATATATATATATATATATATATATATATATATATATATGTTGTACATATATATATACATACATATATATATATATATATATATATATATATATATATATATATATATATATATATATGTTGTACATATATATATACTATTACAACATATATATATATATATATATATATTGTGACGCATATGACAATCAGTACTAGAATATTCTAGAGAGTCCGAAACAGAGTACTAGAATATTCTATAAAGTAATGGAAAACTGGAGACTAGGAACAGTAGAACATTCAAGGCAGTGGAACGGACGGAAACGAAACGCTGAAACAATATAAATACGTCGCACACAGAGCATAGTGATGAGTATGAAGTAGGAAGTGAAACAAGCGATTGCTGATGAGTAAGAAGTAGAACGTGAAGCAAGCGATAAGTGTGGTAGAAATAAGTAAGCAGTAAAATACGCGATAATTACGGAAGCGATAATAAAGAAAACGTTAAGTGTACGGTAAAAAGTAACGATTGTTATTACGGACTAATAAAATGTCACATTAATTCAGAATCGATATAACGGCTCTTATTTATTTTAAAATAATTAATCCAGCGAACCCTAAGCTCGCTACAATATGTATATATATATATATGTTGTAATAGTATATATCTATATGTACAACATATATATATATATATATATATATATATATATATATATATATATATATATATATGTATATATATATATGTTGTAATAGTATATATCTATATGTACAACATATATATATATATATATATATATATATATATATATATATATATATATATATATATATATATATATATTGTAATAGTATATATATATATGTATATATATATATGTTGTAATAGTATATATATATATATATATGTTGTAATAGTGTTTGGAGTTGTCCACTGTTCCCTTCCGAAAATGTTGAGTGGTAAGCCTTGTATGACGTTACCCTTGACGAGAGGAATCCAATGAAAGGCAGGAAGGAACCACACAAACCAAAGTCCGAGATCTTTACTTCATGAGATTAACCTGGCGATGATTTCTCCGATGATGTGAGCGCGGTGAAGGTTGGCTGACGAACATGGCAAATGAAAGAACAAAACAACTCGAGGAATTTACCCTTTAAAGAGATTGAGTTAGTTTATTGAACATTTAATAAATATATTAACAACAATGACATTGATTAACTTCTTGTCCGTTTTACTCGTGATGACGATGCTTGCTCCGATGTAACGAGCCCGTTGAAGGTTGGTTGCAGACTGACTCATTGGGCATAACTGCCAATTCAAAAAGGGACGCTATGACGTCATCGATGGTGACAATCGGCCAGCTGGCGCCAGCTGCTGCGTAACTGGGATACACAGCGAATGTTCTAGATTTCTCCAGTACATTCCAGCACATTTAATTGCCAATCCGCAACAACACTTTCGTTATAATTTCCTTCCGTTTTCTTTTATTATATTCCAACATTACTTAACTTAATATAATAACTTTAGTCTAACTTCCATCCTTTCTTTAATGTTCGCTTTAGTTATAATTCACTTCCGTTTTCTTTTATTGAGTTCCAATATTCCTTAATTTAATATAATAACATAAGGTTAACTTTCATCCTTTCTTTAGTCTTCACTTTAGTAATAATTCACTTCTGATTTCTTTTATTGCGTTCCAACATTACTTACTTTAATATAATAACTTTAGGCTAAGTTCCATCTTTTCTTTAGTTTTCATTTTAGTTGTAATTCACTTCTGATTTCTTTTATTGAGTCCCGACATCACTTAATTTAATATAATAACTTTAAGCTAACTTCCGTCCTCTGACTGCATTAATTCCATAGATTCCACTTTTCACTCTTCTATTACCGTAAGCTGAATCAATCTACTCCTGAACTCTTTCGGTCCATTCACTCTAGCAACGCTATACTACACCGCTCTATGACCAACCACTGACTGCCCGCTAATTATCTCCTAAACCTTTCGCGACACTTCGGGGTCAATACCTCCCGACGACGACACTGCAATTATCTTTTAATTGCCCTCATTTCCGCTTGTTGCCCTCAGTTCGCAACCACTGTGTTTTCGCTGAACCCGTCAATACTTCCTCATTGACTTGAACTCGGGCTCAAGCTTTCCCGTTGCGAACTGACCCAATTAATTTCGTTTATGCTTTGTATACAATCAATTGCCTTTCCGTGATTTGTTAATTGTTCCGGAATATACAATTGATTGCTTTTGCATTATTGGGCAATTGCTTTCGGCATATGCAATCAATTGCTATGGAAAATGAAACTAATCGTTTTTACACGATTTGCCAATTGCTTCGGAATATGGACTTACTTGCATTATCGTTTTGTGGGGTCATTCGAGTTTAAAATCGGATGGCGTTTTTAGGTTTAGGTGCGTCAATGATCTCTTGTACATCATCTTTGACTATGACGTCATCGACACACTTAACACGTGCGACACATCCAAAGCATCATTGCACGTATTCAAAGGGATAAAACAAGAGTAGTAAAACTAAGTCTTTGAATTTCGTCATTGAAAAGGAGTTTTATACACCTTTACTAATTTCCGATGTAGAGATGCCACAACCAATCGTCTCACCATGAGATGGAATATCTAAATAGAAATTTCTGTTAGCAACAGGGAGATATGTACCGGCGGGAGGTGGTTTTAGTCGGTAAAAATCGGTGTGTAGGTGTGCAAAATGCTCTATCTGATCATGTGTCTACCCGGCTTTATAATATACGGCCATTCTAGCTCAAGATACATTGATATGGTACTTCCTTTCCTAACCCTATCCCCATTTCTTCACAACATGATGTTCTTTTTTCATGACGCATTAAAGAAGTGAACTTCGGGCAAAAATCGTGAAATTGAATACAAAAATTTGGCATAGTCTCAACGAATGTCCGCTCCTTATGTTGTTATACCATTATCAAATATCTGTGGGAGAGGAAGTAATGACTAATTAAAACAATAATCATTTTCTCAGTTAATAAGAAAAATGAACCACATACGCAGGGAGAGAAAGGAGAAAAATAAATGCATTTACGGAAATATGGTATAACGTTTATTGTCAGCCAAGTGATTTACATTTGTAATGTCCTTCACAGTAAAAACAGTCACCTTCGCATTATTCTGTTTCAAGTCTAAATGCAACTGAAGCAATCCACCATTTCCAAATTTAAGAACTTCATACAATATGTATCGCAGGTGAGCAGATGATACAAGTTGATAATTAGATTGAAAGTACCAGCACGCTGACATCAGTATTTGCCTCCATTGTTGATTTGATATAAATAATATACAAAATTCCACCGGTTAAGTCAACTTCAATACATATGGAAAGTTTATTTAAAATGATAAGAGATGTATGGAGCTCGTAATTGAATTATGTCTATTCTATGCGTGGCGTTTAGATAAAAGGCCGTTAAATTTTAAACATCACCAAAAATTTCCGATTGGAAACAGGTAGTCGAGATGAGAGGTTTAAAGGACAAAGTAGCTGTTGTTACGGCATCCACTCGGGGGTGAGCTAAAACTTAATATCTGACCATATAACTAATAATTACATTTATTACTTTAATAAGCATCGGATTTGCAATAGCTAAGAGATTGGCCTTAGAAGGTACTAAGGTTGTGATAAGTAGCAGGAATCATGCTAACGTAGACTCCGCAGTCAAGGAGTTAAATAAGGTAAGTGAAAACGTATTAGGCGTGAAATGCCACGTGGAATCGCCAGAGGAAAGGAGTGTCCTGCTGAAAGAAACACTTAATAAATTTGGTCAAGTGGATATGCTTATAAATAATGCCGGAGTGAATCCGTCGCGAACATATGTACTAAATTGTGAAGAGTCCGCATGGGATAAGACTTTCAATGTAAATGTCAAGTCTGCATTTATGCTAACCAAAGAGTTTCTGCCGTACTTAAGAAAATCAAAGGCATCCAGCATTGTTTATATTTCCTCAGTAGCAGCGTACCTTCCCGTCGAAGTAAGTGTCATATATGAAAAAATATTATTTCTGCAACAAACTACAATATCTTTCTAATAGAATTTAGGGGTATATTCAGTTACTAAAGCTGCCCTGATTGCCTTGGCAAAAAATGCTGCCTTTCAACTAGGTCAGGAAGGAATTCGTGTGAATTGCGTGGTTCCAGGACTCATTTATACGGACTTTTCTAAATTTGTAAGTTGGATGCAGGAAAATTTAGCAATACGTGTTTACACAATTTGCGATTAACAGCTCCATGGCGATTCGGTTTTCCGTCAAAAAGTGCTACCACACGTTCCCTTAAATCGGTTTGGAGAACAGGATGAAGTAGCCGGAATCACAGCATTTTTATGTTCCGACGACGCCAGTTACATAACAGGCGAATGTGTATGCGTGACGGGTGGACTACCACTGAGATTTTGAAATTCGAATTTTTTAAATGCATATTGATTGGAAATGTATTATTAAAATTGTGTTGACCAAAATGTAAACTAATATATAAGTGGGATCGATATTTTACGAAATAAAAATTGTTTACGTCTTGCAGCACGACGTTGGTGTCGGGTTGATGCTAACGATCTACTCTCTAAAAAATAATTTGAAAAATCAACGGGTTGCGATTTGTCTGTTTGTCTCTTTTTTCTGTCGTATGTTATTATACCGTTTTGTGCAGCATTCCTGCATTGCGGCGTAATATGTAATATGTAATAATGTCGATTATTTGGGTCTAACCCACAATCGGCTATTCTGACGCTTCATTCGTCTCGAATGCAGGGTTCCAATTCATCATATATTCCGCGATACTGGGGAGGAGAAGTGTTATGCCGGACGTGGGCACACTGTTCACTTCTTCCCCATCATCTCTATTGTTCACTAAATAATGTTCCGCCGAGCACCAAAAGAAAACTTTCCAACACCCGGAGCAAGCGTAAAACACCGATTTGGCGTAAAATATTTTATTGTTTCCACTGGTTATTATCTTTAAAATTGAGAAGAATAATTGAAAGGTTGAAATCGTAACTTAATTTAATTAGAAACTGAAACCACACGTACACGTCCGCTGTAATGAATCGACGACTTGTATATTAAAACTTTACTCACACGAATCGCGGTTAAATTTCGCGTCCCCGTGTGCACCGGGGAGCGGGAGTGACATGGCCACGACTTGCTCGATCGGCGGATGTAAAAGGACTGTGGTTGTTTATCACTGTGCGTCAGCACGGACGCGGGTTATGCGTAATACACCACTGATGGTCCTCCCAGGAAACTCTTCACCAAACGAGGAAAGTCACTGCTTCGCGGGGAAAGTAATTAAAACGCGTGGAACACTTGATGTTAAAGCTAACTTTATTTAATTCACTGCAACGATGACCTGGGACAACTGTTTTTTTCTGGTTGATGATTCTTATTGCAAAACAAAATGAACTTCCTTTAATGGAAAATCTTGATTCACAATTTGATTTTAAAAGAACTTGAATCTTGTACACTGTTCACCAAAAGAGGAAAGTCACTGCTTCGCAGGGAAAGTAATGAAAACTCATGGAACACTTGATGTTAAAGTTAACTTTATTTAATTCACTGCAACGATGACCTGGAACAACTGTTTTTTTCTGGTTGATGATTCTTATTGCAAAACAAAATGAACTTCCTTTAATGGAAAATCTTGATTCACAATTTGATTTTAAAAGAACTTGAATCTTGTACACTGTTCACCAAAAGAGGAAAGTCACTGCTTCGCAGGGAAAGTAATGAAAACTCATGGAACACTTGATGTTAAAGTTAACTTTATTTAATTCACTGCAACAACGATCTGGAACAACTGTTTTTTTGGTTGATGATTTTTATTACAAAAGTAAAATGAACTTCCTTTAACGGAAAATCTCGATTCACGATTTAATTTTAAAAAAACTTGAGTTTGTACAACTGTAGTTCGAATGGATTGTTCAACTCGACTTTTTCTCACGGTGACTCGGACACGTCTCGCGACATCAAAAGTTAACTTAAACTCTGTCCGTTATAAGTACTCTGTTCCGACAGGCTAGAATGTGAGTGTACTCCTGGGACTATGAGATCTGACTAATTGGAAATCATCCAAGAAAAGGGAACCTCAAAGAGACTGAAAAAGAGGCGGAGTTACACGATTAACTCGAGGTAGTTAATCGTGATTGGACCGGGTGTGATAGGCATACATTACGCATGTGTGCGTATGCCATGCATACGATCGTTCAGCGACCGTGGATGGCGGGCAACATCGCTAGTGCATTTTCTAGGAATGTAAATAATAGCATCTGGGGTGTGAAAGACCCAAACCGATGATTTGGTCATCCTAATGGAAGGCCATAAATCATCATTTCTGTTGCCGATGATTAAACATTGCAACGAACATAGGGTGCAGCCATTGCCAGATGTTGTAAGTAAACATTTTCTGGCTGCTGGTGATCGTTGTTTGAATGTTATCTATGAACATGGGGAACGCTAATTGTGGTGCCAGCGATTGCTGGTAAACAGGGACATGTTTGATTTGCGTCAACAGAAACCTTGTCGGCGGTAGTAAATCGATAGGGGCAATAGCCGTATGCATGTTATGCAGGGGGTAAACAAATACAACGAGTCACAAGGAACTCTTGTTGATTGTTGTTTCCATAGCTTAAGGCTATGGAAACGAGATGCCCTGGCAGAATGTATGCCTAAAGATAAGATTTCAGATGCCATGGCAATGTGTTGATTTTGCCATGGACTTATGTTCTTTTCAGGAAATGATGTACGCCTCGGGGGTAAATTTTTGGTGCCACGGCAAGGTGATAAGCTTTGCCGTGGGCTCAATGTTTTTTAGGGAATATGGTTTGGCCGAGGGTGAGTTTTCGATGCCACGGCAAGGTGATAAGCTTTGCCGTGGGCTTAATGTTTTTTAGGGAATATGGTCTGGCCGAGGGTGAGTTTTCGATGCCACGGCAAGGTGATAAGCTTTGCCGTGGGCTTAATGTTTTTTAGGGAATATGGTCTGGCCGAGGGTGAGTTTTCGATGCCACGGCAAGGTGATAAGCTTTGCCGTGGATTTAATGTTTTCAGAGGTGATGCTGGAGAAAAAGGGGTTTGGAAGGAAATCCCCTACAGAATAGGTAAGCTGCCTAACATAAATTCAAAACGGTTATCCGATTGGTTAACCGTATTAATTCCGGCGATTTGGCTGAGGGTAAATGCCGTAGCAAGGTTACGCAACCTTGCTGAAGTTCGACCGAGAGGTAAGTCGTTCGCCTGGAAAGGTGGGGATCGAGCGATGTATGGCTCTTCGGGCCCTGAAAAGCCCCACATCACTCCCTCCCCAGTGACGTAGTCACGAAACAGGTAAGGCAGGTTAGGGGGTGGTTAGTTGGTTATGGGCGCGCGTTTGAGCGCGAGTACGGGGAGGTTGTGCTGGTGGAGTAGGAGCGGTGTCGATAGATGGAGGTGATTCTGGAGCGGAAGCTTCCAGAAAACAGGGCTTAAGCCTTTCGACGCTGACCGTGGATCGCTTGCCTCTAATGTCGATCTCGAAGACGCGGTCACTGATGCGGCGGAAGACTTTGAATGGGCCATCGTAAGGTGGGTCGAGGGGTTTTTTGACCTTATCCACCCTGACAAAGACGTGCGTGCAGCTGTGCAGTTCAGGGTGGACGAAAAGTTTTTTGGAGCCGTGCCTGGTTACCGGGGTTGCCCTAACCTTACGTAGCAGGTCACGGAGATGTCCCAATTCGCGAAGTTGGTCACGCGGTGTTTCGCCATTCAGGAAAAGTTCTCCTGGAAGAAGGAGGTTGGTACCATAGGTAAGCTCTGCTGCCGAAGCACCTAGGTCCTCCTTAATACTTGTCCTCAGGCCGAGGAGGACGGTTGGAAGGGCGTCAAACCATTGTGTGTCATTATGACACATGAGTGAGGCTTTAAGAGATCTGTGCCAGCGCTCTATCATCCCATTTGATTGCGGATGGTAGGCGGTGGTACGACTTCTTTGGCAGCCGAGAAGATCTGTTAGCTGCCTAAAAATTGTCGCCTCAAACTGTGGACCTCGGTCCGAAGTAATTGTGGTTGGTACACCGAAGCGTGTGACCCAAGTTGAGTAAAAGGCCTTGGCGACCGATTCGGCAGTAACTGCCCGGAGAGGTGTCGCCTCTGGCCATCGCGTGCAGCGATCCATCATAGTGAGGATATAAGAAAATCCTCTTGATGGAGTAAGCGGTCCCACTATGTCTATGTGGACATGAGCGAAGCGTGCCGTGGGAAGCTTGAATTGCGCTGGCTCCAGTACATTATGTCGCGCTACCTTGCAGCGCTGGCACTGGAGACAAGCACGGGCCCAACCGGTGAGGTCTTTGTTCATCCGGGGCCAAATAAATTTGCGACGGACAGCAGCGGCTGTTGCTCGGCCGCTGGGGTGGGCAGGGTTGTGGTAAACCTGGAACACGCCCTTACGAAGTTTCTCGGGAATGTAAGGTCTAGCGGTTCCAGTGGAGACATCACACCAGATTTCGCCCAAAGGGTCGCGAAGGGTAATTTTCTTGAGCTCTAGTGCCGTATCGGCAGTTAGGAGGGACTTGAGCTGTTCGTCCTCCTCTTGAGCTAGGGCAAGGTCAGTGTTATTCAAGGCGGTACGCAAATGAATCGTATCGATTCGAGAAAGGGCGTCCGCCGTGACATTTTGTTTACCGGAGATATGCCTTATCTCCGTGGAATATTGCCCAATGAGGTCTAATTGACGCTCTTGTCGGGGGGAGGCATTTCCCGACTTCTTCCGGAACGCATAGACCAATGGCTTATGGTCTGTTAAGATGGAGAGTGAGCGACCTTCTATCATGTGACGGAAGTACTTAACAGCGCTGTAGATCGCGAGCAATTCACGGTCGTAGGCGCTGTAACGTCGCTCAGTGGGACTCAGCTTCCTTGAAAAGAAACCAAGTGGTTCCGGGCGGCCTTCAATGTCCTGTTCAAGGACGGCTCCGATTGCGGTATCCGATGCGTCGCATTGGATAGAAAGTGCCGCTCCCTCGAGAGGGTATCGGAGTAAGGTGGCATTTGCCAATTGTTCTTTGGACAGTTGGAATGCTCGATCTGAGACTTCTGTCCAATTAATGGGGCGCTTATCATTGCGCTTAGCTCCTTTCAAAAATTCATTTAAGGGAGCTTGAATCTGAGCGGCATTCTTCAGGGTTGGGCGGTAAAAGTTAAGCATGCCCAAAAATCGACGCAGCTCACTTACGTTAGTAGGCCTGGGATACTTCATGAGGGCCTCCACGCGGTCTGGTAGTGGGCGAATGCCCTGGTTGTCAACGACATAACCCAGATAGGTGATTTGCTCCTTGGCGTATTGACACTTATCTGGGTTGATGACAAGACCGAATTCACGGAGGCGCTCTAGGACCTGACGTAAGTGGCGTTTGTGTTCGGCGAGGTCTTTGGAGGCGATGAGGATGTCATCAAGGTATGCATGGCAGCAATTAAGACCACGTAAAGCCGTGTCGATATAGCGTTGGAATGTCTGTGCGGCATTCCTGAGGCCGAAAGTCATCACTTTGAACTCGAAGAGTCCGAAAGGTGTAATGACTGCGGTCTTGGGGATGTCTTCAGGTGCCACCGGAATTTGGTGGTATGCCCTGGTGAGATCCAGGGTGGTGAAGACATTGCACCCTCGTAACTTGTACGAAAAATCGTAGAGGTGTGCAATTGGGTATCTGTCCGGGACAGTTGCTGCGTTCAACAGCCTGTAATCGCCACATGGGCGCCACTCACCAGAACGTTTCTTCACTAAGTGGAGTGGGCTTGCCCAGGGACTGTCCGACGGTTGGCAGATACCTAGTTCGATCATATGCTCGAACTCCGCGCGCGCCGCACGTAATTTTTCCGGAGCCAGTCGACGTGGACGCTGGCTCACCGGGGGACCACGTGTTTCTATATGATGAAACACCGTGGCTTTATGTCGGCGTTGGTTAGGTAGAGGAATTGTTGTACTCACAAATTCCTGTACCATAACCTGGAATGGGTCTATGCACTCTGTGGCCCCTGAAGTTGCCGCTGGAGATGCCGTCATGGGCAAGGGGGGTGCGGTTGGAGCCACAAGTCTGTTATGGGTCGAATCGACCAACAGATTATGTGCACCTAATAGGTCGGAACCTATCAGGGGTTCATTTACGTCCGCAATGACGAAACGCCAAGTGATCGGACGACAAAGACCCAATTGGAGTGTCAGCTTTTTACGTCCGTACGTAAGTATCGGCGTATTATTTGCAGCTGACAATTTAAGTGCGGCTGGCACGCGGTTGCGCGGAGCAAACGATCGCGGGAGGACTGAAATATCGGCGCCGGTATCGACAGTAAAAGCGATATTCAGTTTTGAATCCCGGATGGTTAGGCGACTTATCGTATGGGTGCCGGCCGATTGCGCGAGGGTGTCGGTCGGCAAAATTAGTTTAAAGAGCGCCTTTGGTTGGTGGAAGGTTGTGTCCAACCACAAAGCGCTTTGCAGTTAAATGCGCGATCACCATATCGTTGGTGATTGGCGCACCAAGGCAGAGTAACGGCATTATCGGGGATATTCTGCGTATTGCTATTGCCATTACGGGGAGGTCGAGCCGGAGCTCGCTGGGAATTGGCCCGGTGAGGGCCGTTTTGAGAGGAATTGGCTCTCTGTGGGGCATTTTGAGGGAAATAGGCCCTCTGAGGGGCATTTTGGGGGAAATAGGCCCTCTGAGGGGCATTTTGGGAGAAATTCTGCCGATTGGGAGGACGGCTCGGCATGGCACGATTCTGGGCGCTTCGAGGATTGTTCCTCACCTCTGCCCGCAATTGAGTTATCTCGCGGAGGAGTGAGGTTTGGAGCGCCCGGAGGTCAGCAGGAGTTAGTTGTGTGGGCGAATTTCTTTGGTTAGGGTTGGGGCCTGCCACTGGATTCCCCTGAGGGAAATTGGTTGAGGCGGGCCCTCTAAAAGGTAATTGGGTTTTAGGAGGATTGGGAGTTGAGACCAATTGATGGGCTGTAAAAGGTAGACGAGGGTGCCGTGTAGGCTGGGCGGCGTGTTGAGAAACCGCCGCTACCTGGTACGCAGGAGGCTCAGAATACTGATCTGAACTTTCCATAATTGCGTCCGCGATTTTGGATAAATAGCCCAAACTCTGATTGGGTTGGGCTATAAGTGCCGAACGGGCATGCTGGGGAAGACACCTCAAAAAGTGAGGCCTTATTAGGTCGTCCCCAATCCTGGTCCCCGCTATAGAGCGTAAATGGGTCAGGAAAAGAGATGGTCTCATCCCGGATAAGTTGGTTACAGCGGCCAAACGTTGTTGCCGCACACTTCCAGGTTCGTCCAAAGCTTCAAGCAGGGCATCACGCATGTTGCTATATGGGGTGCGGCCGGCCGACTTTATTATGTGTGCAACATGCGGTCGCTGAGTGCGGTCAAGCACTTTCAACAGCTCAACTGCACGAAGTTGTTCGTCGTGCAAGGCTGAGGCCTGGAAGATGCGGTCTGCCACTGCAAACCAAAGGTCCGGGTCCTCCTCATCGAAGGGGGGAAGTCCTATATTAGGGTGACGAGTCCCATTCCCGAGGCTGGAAGCATCGTGGAATTCTTGGGACTCTGAAGGTCTTTGGGGTTGTTGTGAGGTGCCGGCACCAGTTGTGGGCATTAAAATGCCGGAATTTGTCAAAGGGCCGATACCAGGGGCGTTGGAAGAGGTTGGGAGAGCGTTAGAAGATTGGGGTCGGTTCACGACGCTGGGGGCAACGGGTGGTGCCAGAGGAGTAGATTGTCCGGGCAAGTCTAAGTCAGCATCGACTTGCTCAGTGGGGAAATCGACGCTGGAGGCGTCGTGAAATTCAAGAGGCTCGGATTGTTCCAGAGCCTTTTTGGCCATGGTGTTCCTCGTGTTGACCATTATGGGTCGTGACGCGAAACTGAATTAAAAGGCGTAAGAGGACGCGCAGAAAGGTGAAGGGAGGCCGATGGGTCACAAGAGGACGCGAGGAGTTGGGGAAAGGTCGCCAAGGGATGGTGCGAATTTAAGAGGGTCGAGTAACGCGTATTGTCGGTTGAAGATGTTGTCGCTGGGGAAAGTGGGGGTTGGACAGAGTCAAATGGCACCTAAGGTAGTCGCTGAGCGTCGAGTGTAGTTGTTAACACGGACGTGCAGGGTTGGAGTATTGCCTACCCGAACTTCAAAATTAATGCTTGTCAATATGGATAATTACAACCACGATTAAAATTCCAAAAGGGAAGGAAAACAAGAATTCAATGTGTGCCGGAGTGTGTGTAACAGTGTTGTCGAAAAGTGGTGAAAAGAAGGCGATTGTGAGCTTCGGAGCCAAGAGAGAACCGTATAATGTCGAGTGGCGTTGCTTAATGTCGCGAATGTTAGTGAAAAAGAGTCGAGAGTGTCGAAAAGGAGTCGTGTGTAGTCGAAAATTTTCGTGTGAATCTGTACCCAAAAGGGGTTTACAATAATTATTTTTTGATCGTATAAATTTTAGGTATTTATTATAAGAGTATTTCTTATTTTTGTTTTTGATTTTTTGGTTTTTAAGGCTTTTATTGTTTTTCTGCTTTATCTTGTTTTCGATGTTAATAAAAAGTAAAGGTTATGTGTATAACAGAGAAGAACATAATGTGGGGTAATTGGGATATAAAGTAGTTATTCGATTAAGTTTGTTTAAACGGAAATTTCTTATGTTGATACGTCTATCGGTGTGGTTAAAATAAATTTAATACTATTCTGAAAGGGTTTACTCTTGTTCGTATCCTTATAGTATATATTTTTGTCCGTCTTTCATTTGGCGGACAGCAGAGAACAATGAGAAACAATTGTCTTTTTAATTAATTTAGGAATAGGTGCTTCTTCCTTGGTGATTTTTATCTTATTTCACTTGAATTTCGTTTTCCGGAGCTCTGAAGGAGCTTGCAAAATTTTCTCTAGTCGCTATTGGGTGTTTACAGTGATTGTGCCCAGAAGGGGCTTACGATAGGCAACAACGCAAATACCAATTCCTGAATAACTAACTGTTATGGAATGTAATTGATTAATATATTTTTAATATATTTTGTATGTCTCTTTTCTAGTATGAATATTAAATTGCTTCGTGATATGGGTTAGGTCACCATTAATTTTTAATTGAAAAGTGGTTATAGAGATAGTACTATTGTTGTTGAACGTTTAGGCGCTGCTAAATACCCTGAAGGGGCTTACAATGATAGGTGCCTTTATGGTTTTGTTTTCTTAAAAGTATAAAATTTTTCTGCTTCAACACACGCTATTTTGACACGATTAATTGAGTTAATAGCGATAAATATTTAAAAAATTGTATTTTGATATTTTGACGGTAAATGTTTGTTCGTTAATTGTCAACCCTTCTCTTAATCTTTTATTATTTAAGTAGGTGACGGTTGTCTAGACAATTTGTTCTCAGGAGTGATTTATGATTGCAAGTGTGTTATTATTTATTTTAGTTCAGTTACCGTATTTGGTTGTATATTGTAATTTAATCTTATTTTACAGTAAAACGCTATAACGAATTAAATGATAACTTTATATTTATTTGTTATATAATGGATAAATTACTAGAAGAATTTATGTTTCAATATTCAAAATTTTCCGATTCTATTGATTTATTTATAGGAGCTAGCTTGCCAGACTAACAAACTTTTTGCCTTACGCAAGGAGTTCAACATTTAGGTTTATTTGCTACGCACTTAATTTAGTTGGACACTGTTGCACCAATAAAGCAAATAACTGAGTGAAAGACTTACGAAAAGGAAGGATTCCTGTTGATGGGTTGCGGCTGCTAATTGTAGTTGACGGTGTTGTGGTGGCTTGAGTCCCTGTCCTGAGCTGGAGCGATGGTTAGCTGCGTACTGTTGAGGTGGGGCTCTACTTGCCCTTACAAAGTTCTTATTTTGGTGTACACCAAGTCACAATTTGACTATTGTCGTTGAGACCCACTTTGACGCGAATGTTCGAAAAGAAAGGTGGCGTGTTATTCACCCTTAGGTCACCAATGTGGTAGTTTATCGCTGTGCGTCAGCACGGACGCGGGTTATGCGTAATACACCACTGATGGTCCTCCCAGGAAACTCTTCACCAAACGAGGAAAGTCACTGCTTCGCGGGGAAAGTAATTAAAACGCGTGGAACACTTGATGTTAAAGCTAACTTTATTTAATTCACTGCAACGATGACCTGGGACAACTGTTTTTTTCTGGTTGATGATTCTTATTGCAAAACAAAATGAACTTCCTTTAATGGAAAATCTTGATTCACAATTTGATTTTAAAAGAACTTGAATCTTGTACACTGTTCACCAAAAGAGGAAAGTCACTGCTTCGCAGGGAAAGTAATGAAAACTCATGGAACACTTGATGTTAAAGTTAACTTTATTTAATTCACTGCAACGATGACCTGGAACAACTGTTTTTTTCTGGTTGATGATTCTTATTGCAAAACAAAATGAACTTCCTTTAATGGAAAATCTTGATTCACAATTTGATTTTAAAAGAACTTGAATCTTGTACACTGTTCACCAAAAGAGGAAAGTCACTGCTTCGCAGGGAAAGTAATGAAAACTCATGGAACACTTGATGTTAAAGTTAACTTTATTTAATTCACTGCAACAACGATCTGGAACAACTGTTTTTTTGGTTGATGATTTTTATTACAAAAGTAAAATGAACTTCCTTTAACGGAAAATCTCGATTCACGATTTAATTTTAAAAAAACTTGAGTTTGTACAACTGTAGTTCGAATGGATTGTTCAACTCGACTTTTTCTCACGGTGACTCGGACACGTCTCGCGACATCAAAAGTTAACTTAAACTCTGTCCGTTATAAGTACTCTGTTCCGACAGGCTAGAATGTGAGTGTACTCCTGGGACTATGAGATCTGACTAATTGGAAATCATCCAAGAAAAGGGAACCTCAAAGAGACTGAAAAAGAGGCGGAGTTACACGATTAACTCGAGGTAGTTAATCGTGATTGGACCGGGTGTGATAGGCATACATTACGCATGTGTGCGTATGCCATGCATACGATCGTTCAGCGACCGTGGATGGCGGGCAACATCGCTAGTGCATTTTCTAGGAATGTAAATAATAGCATCTGGGGTGTGAAAGACCCAAACCGATGATTTGGTCATCCTAATGGAAGGCCATAAATCATCATTTCTGTTGCCGATGATTAAACATTGCAACGAACATAGGGTGCAGCCATTGCCAGATGTTGTAAGTAAACATTTTCTGGCTGCTGGTGATCGTTGTTTGAATGTTATCTATGAACATGGGGAACGCTAATTGTGGTGCCAGCGATTGCTGGTAAACAGGGACATGTTTGATTTGCGTCAACAGAAACCTTGTCGGCGGTAGTAAATCGATAGGGGCAATAGCCGTATGCATGTTATGCAGGGGGTAAACAAATACAACGAGTCACAAGGAACTCTTGTTGATTGTTGTTTCCATAGCTTAAGGCTATGGAAACGAGATGCCCTGGCAGAATGTATGCCTAAAGATAAGATTTCAGATGCCATGGCAATGTGTTGATTTTGCCATGGACTTATGTTCTTTTCAGGAAATGATGTACGCCTCGGGGGTAAATTTTTGGTGCCACGGCAAGGTGATAAGCTTTGCCGTGGGCTCAATGTTTTTTAGGGAATATGGTTTGGCCGAGGGTGAGTTTTCGATGCCACGGCAAGGTGATAAGCTTTGCCGTGGGCTTAATGTTTTTTAGGGAATATGGTCTGGCCGAGGGTGAGTTTTCGATGCCACGGCAAGGTGATAAGCTTTGCCGTGGGCTTAATGTTTTTTAGGGAATATGGTCTGGCCGAGGGTGAGTTTTCGATGCCACGGCAAGGTGATAAGCTTTGCCGTGGATTTAATGTTTTCAGAGGTGATGCTGGAGAAAAAGGGGTTTGGAAGGAAATCCCCTACAGAATAGGTAAGCTGCCTAACATAAATTCAAAACGGTTATCCGATTGGTTAACCGTATTAATTCCGGCGATTTGGCTGAGGGTAAATGCCGTAGCAAGGTTACGCAACCTTGCTGAAGTTCGACCGAGAGGTAAGTCGTTCGCCTGGAAAGGTGGGGATCGAGCGATGTATGGCTCTTCGGGCCCTGAAAAGCCCCACAGGACTCCCCGAGGATAGAACTCTGGTTTGAATTCCATCCTTGGTTAGGTTAAGGAATGGAAGAGAGAGAGAACATTTTTTCTTAAGGGTGTGGCCACCAAGGAAATGCACTCTTTCAGTGCAATGGTATGCGTGAGTGAAGATCACATTATCGTGTTTATCAATGCATTCCAGCAAGGATAAACAAAACCTACAGCTAGGGAAAAAGAACAAAGGAGAAGCGACCTAATGGATCGGTCTGTGATTAGGGTCAGCTAAATAAATAAGCTGGAACTCATTAAATGGGAATTGCATTTGGGATACCACAAACGATGTTTATGGTATCGCCAGAAAACCTTTGAAGGACAGCGTTCTTTTGTTTGCACATTGCGTGCTAAGGAAATTAGTTTCAGCGTCTATTGCGCTAATTATATGCCGCTGCTTGGGTTGTTTATTGATGGAAAAAAAAGGTCGCCAGCCAATGTGTATGAAAGGGATTTGTTGTACACATGAATGAAGCTGGGAATAGGCGACGCAAGGGTAATATTTCCTGATATGCGGTTGTATTATATATGAACCGATGAATTTTCTTTCAAGGTAATTTATGATAAGGTAATAAAGAACTCTTACAGGAATTGTATGCGAAGAGATGCAAGAAAAGGTAAGAATTCTTTTACAGGGACTTTTTTAGATTATAGATTTGATCTATATAATGCGTGAAGCATTTACAGGTGCTGATGCTAATGTAGATTGGGTTATAATAATGGGGGTTTTACGGTAAGTAGGCAGTGGGGTTTTGCGGAGCCGCCACAGTGTTCTTCATGGCGACTGACCTTTTGGACTTCGTACCGACCAGGATTCATCGGTTTGACTACTTTTTAGGGTCCCACGAATTTCGGTCGTAGCTTCATCCCCGTACCGAATCGAGTACGTTTGATGTCGACTAGTTCCCCCACCTTATATGTTGCCCTTGGTACACGCTTCTTATTGAACGCCTTCCGGTTCTCTCGTGGTACCTCGTCAATTTTTGTATGCGTTTCCTCTCACACGATATCCCAGCTCATCTAGGCTTATGCGTTCAACAGCACTCTCGGGTCTAGATAGTCTGATAACCTCATCTTCAAACCAGTTAGTACATTGGAGTGGTTGTTCAGACGGAGTATTATTCAAGGCTTGCTGGACCCTATCTACATGTTTGTACTAATACTGCTGAATACCCAAATTTGCCGTCGTTAGCATTGGAATGGCGGTTTGGTGGAGTCTCTCCACCTGTCCATTCCTTTGAGGAACTCCAGTCGGGATCAGTAGATGTTGTGTTGTGGTGTTGTGGGGGGGTTTGCAGAGTTCCTTTGTCAGGTGTACCGTCAAGGGCACGAGTTCACCAAGATTCCACTCTCTCTCTTCTATGCTCCGCAAGGGCTGACCTCTGCTCACTTAGCGACGGAGTACATTAATTAAAACGCTTTTATAGTTCCTTTTTTTTCTTAGTTTTTATTATTTCGGCAGAATTACAGCTAAACAACAATTAATTAAACAAACAGTTCTATATAGATGACGGATCCGTTGAAACAATGAATGGATGTCACAATTAAACAACAGTTAATTAAACAAATAGTTCTGTATAGACGACGGATCCGTTGAAACAATAAATGGCTATTACGATTAACAAACAATTGGTGTAGGGTTCTGTACACGAGCAACTTCCGGACTACTACACTCCACATAATACATGACTTTTATGAACGGTCAACGCGGCTAAATATCGGCGGTGCGTGTGTGCACGAAGCGGTGGTTGGATATCGACTGGCTGATTAAAGCAAGAAATCGTTCATCGCGTCGTGGCGGTGGAGTCATAGCTGAATAATCTCACTGCCACTTAGCTGGAACTTGAAGGGGGTTGCTATGCTTGCATAGGGAATTCAGTTTCAGCGAATTACTGCCGTATAGGCTAAGTTAGATTCCTCTGTCGCTATGTGCACTGAGAAATCGGTTTGGAAACACGACCAAGTATGGGTATGAGTTGTCGGTTAGACAAGGGAATATGGGTCTTGGTCGTTCCGATGGTTGTTTTGCGGAAATGCTGGTGACTTACCAGTAAGGGGAATTGGTATTGGGTAGGATGGGAGCCGAAATGATTTTCGGGGGAACTGAATGTCGCCTGGTTACAAGCGAGGCGAATGGTTTAGTGTAGTGCTCCTCGAAGCCCTACCATTTTCCTCCCCCATACATTTTGCACCTTCTTCCATAACTCCATCCATATCCCCAAATCAACATTGAATCCAATGTTGAACAAATTGAAACAAACGATCAATTGTCACATTGATTCAATTCCCAGAAATCCTTCAATCCTTAAATCATATGCACCGTATTTTTCAATTATTATTTCCAAAATCCCTAAATTAAATGTGCGGACCAGATGTCCCATTTCCGAACAAATATTATTGAGAATCATAAAATGCGCGTCTGCAATTTTATGATCCTCTAAGAATTTGTTTGCACAAATTTGGTCTCAGAAAACTGAATATCTATTCACATCTTTCAAGTTGAAATACAAGCAAATTGCGCCATAAAACGAACCACATGTTCATTTTATCGCCCATCAACATCTAGAATAATAAATGCGCATCCGCAACATCCTTTATCTATTGTTTCCTGCCGAAGTGCATTTATGACCTTGTGGGGGTTCTCTACATCACACGGAGAACCAACCCACAACCCTAACCTGCAAACATGCAAAAACCCAATCCGCAATAGCATACATCTCACCAATCCGCAATAAAAACCATTTTCCAAACTGCCAACAGAATATAATTCAACAGAATATTGTTGTGATTCGTAATCACAACTCCTTTACCTACCACCCATCCCGAATAACCAAGCCCTAAAACCCCCTAACCTATCCCATTCCATACTTACCTTTATCCATATTTACCTTTTTCATCCACTCATCCATCCTACCATAGCGGGGCATATGTGCGACGGGTGAAACCTAAATATAATCTGTCGCACATTGCTCCAATGACTAAACTTTTTATTAGCACAACAATCGAGTTTGTGCTTGTCAAATAAAATACCGCATGTGTGCAATTCTCGATTGGCCACAGTATAAAACGGGCGGCCCATCTTGGTTCAGGGCAGTCCACCACGGCCAACTCCATTAATTAACCCAAAACCAAAGGCTGCTTGTGTTCCCAACACTACTCAGCCAGAGGTCGGGGAACGCCCACCTGTTTCTAAGAAGAAACAGCAACCCGGGGTCTTTGCACGAGACCTCAATTTAAACAATTTCGTCGGTGACATGAACCGGCTAGGGATTTCTAACTTCAAGGCAAAGACCTTAAGCCCATTCCTAAATAAAATCATAGCCCACGATAGGGAAACCTATCGCACGGTTAACGACAACCCCAAGGCCAAGGAGGTGAATTATTACACCTTCACTCCGGCCGACGAAAAGTCGAGGACAATCCTCTTAAAACGAGTCGCTGCCTCTTGGGAAAAGGACGACATCGTAACTGCTCTTGAGGCAACATTTCCTAACGTCAAATTCATTGACGTCAAAAAATTCTCTCCCCCACAGCGGTTTGTGAACATCAGACCGCAAAGATACACCAAGCTGAACATATGGCAGGTTCTCCTTGCCCCAGGAACCGACATAGATTCCATAATACGGACAAAGTCGCTTCCAACTTTGCATCAGCAAGTTGTCTTCGCGGTATTTCATAACAGAGAAATACCTCAATGCAGACGTTGCCAACGTTTCGGGCATGTCTCCCGAAACTGCAACATGAGTCGCCGTTGCGTTCGTTGCGGAAAATCCCACGATATTGGCAAGTGCGAACTACCGCTAGCGAAATGCGATCTCCCAACAAATGTGCAGGGTGAAATAACACTGCCAACTTGCTGCAACTGCGGCAACAAAGGGCATCCGGCTAGTTATAGAAATTGTCCTAAATATAAGGAAATTAAACAAAGACTCGAGCTAAGCAAACAGCCAAGTGAGACTTCGGAAAACAGGCCACACAAAATCTCATCTAAAATGGATTCACATTTGCCGACATGCTTAGGGGTCAGCAGGCAAGGAATACAGAAACTCTTTCAACTCCTCCCCCTCAAAAACATATTCAAGTCCCTAAGCGAGCCCCGGTAAAGGCCAATACGACGCCTCAAATTCAAGCGGCGGTGCAAAAGCCTCCGAGGGGGCAATCTTCAATGCTCGAGAAACTACTTAGTTTCTCCCGCTTAATTGAGGATATCCGACCCCGATATGAGAAACTATCAACTGAGGCAGAGAGGGAGGCCCTCCTTTTCACTGCATATGCAAGACATACCCTCCACAATGGATTCCAAAATTAAAGTTATCCTCTTAAATGTCGACTCCCTTGTTTCGCATTCCAAGCGTATGATAGTCTCTGACTTCATAAAGGATAACCGGGCGGACGTGGTACTTGTAACCGAAACTAGGTTGCATCCATGTCACCGTGCCGTATTCCCAAACTTCTCCATGATTCGAAGAGATCGAACCCTCACTGGCGGTCCCACCATCAACGGCGGTGGAACTTGTATACTGGTTAATAGCGGACTTCGCCATAAAGCTATTGACCTCCCACACCTAGAGTCCATAGAGGTGTCTGGAGTTGAACTGCATCTGGCTAGTAATGGTAGAGTGAATATATACTCCGTATACCACTCGCATAAAACCAATAATGGCCCCATTAATCCCGAAGATATCGGCAAATTAATAAGGACCTCGGGGCATACACCCTTCATCATAGGCGTCGATTTTAACTCCAGACATCCCCACTGGAACAACTCTGTCTCTTGCCCAAATGGCACAAAACTGTACCAATGGTACACCGCAAACATGTATGCCCTCAACTTCGAAATAGTCGCACCTATGGTTGGTACTCGAGGTAACTCAATTCTGGACATATTTATTGTGCCCAAAGACTTACTTCCACAAATCACTCCTCCTCAAGTTTCAGCGGGTGTATCTGACCACAACGCTGTGATCACATTCATTCGCGGCTATCGAGCATCTCGGGCTCATATCAGATACATACCCGATTATGGGCGGACAAATTGGGACAACTTCAATATTACATTGAACGATAAACTCCACCATTTCTCTCTTCCCACTGACAGGAACCTAACGACGGTTGAGATAAACAACGTTGCAAAACGACTTCACGAGATTCTAGTTGAAACTTTGGAGACTCATGTCCCGAAGTACAAACTTGAAAAGACCTATCAGATTCCCCATGACGACATCACTCTTCGTCTCATCCGGGAGCGTAAAAAGCTCTGCAGAATGAGATATCGTCACCGCTTTACGCAAAAGGGAGCCATTATTGCGATCCATTATTCACAATATTGGTACACTGATAAAACAGAGAATCCAAAGCAATCGTACCCGACAATTGGAAGACAAGCTGAAGGGTATTCAGATGGACCAGAACGTTTATAAAAATGTTAAAAAGATATGTGGCGCTTTCCGCATCACTGGGCCAATTATGCACAATGGTGTTGTTGTCAATAACGACACCAATAAAGCAAATATTATCGGAGAGACCTTCGAAAACAATCACAAACTCACTCTTCAAGATGGCGACCCGGAAACTAATGCAATCGTTAGTTCGGAGGTCCACAGTAAGTTGGACGACTTCAACGAGCCAATTGTTGTCTTTAACCCAACTAACGGTGCATACTTCGATGACACACGTGATAATGGTCACGGTTTCATCACACCAAATACCCTACAGAGTTTGGTTAAATCTCGACACCCTAAGAAGTCACCCGGTATCGACAACATGTCATACCACTCGTTGCGAAGGCGTTCTGCTTTATTCTTTTTAAAGCTCTCCATTCTGTTCAACCATGCTTACAACATGGGGTACTTTCCCCAAGCTTGGAGGCACGCTATTATTTGTCCAATAGCAAAAGTTGGGAAACCAACGTATCACCCCTCAAGCTTTCGCCCTATCTCGCTTCTCACTTGCATCAGCAAAATATATGAAAAATTCATATACGAGAAGCTAAATAACTTTGTCAGTGCCAGGCATCTAATACCTGATTTCCAATTCAGATTTCGAAGAGCGCACAGCACCACTATGGCTCTCAATTTATTTCAAAACCACGTCTGCGTGCGGCTCTTTAATAAGGAACCCACCGTTGCAGTAAGCCTAGACATTGAAAAAGCTTTTGATACGACTTGGATCGAAGATCTCGCTTTTAAACTACTGAATACTGGCCTCAGTAGAACGCTATGTAGCATCATCTACCAGTTCGTTCGAAACAGAACCTTCCAAGTTAGAGTGAATGGAAAGCTTTCCCGAACTTTTCACGCCGCTGCAGGCGTACCACAGGGCTCCATTCTAGGCCCCATCTTATTCAATATTTACACCTCCGATATTCCCCGCCCTGTGGACAGGAGAGTAAACCAGATATGCTATGCGGATGACGTCCTGGTTTACACGTCAACCAAAGGCCCTAACCTCGCAACATATCGACTCAACCGTCACTTGGACGAACTGTATTAGTATGTCAGTCGATGGAAAATCCGACTTAATCCATCCAAAGCAGTAGCCATAATTCTGAGTAGTAAACACTCCCAACCTGCTTCTCGGTATTCACAGAATATTCGAATAAAAATGGGAGATACTACGATTAGACCACAGGACAAGATGAAATATCTCGGGGTCACTTATACCCCAAAAATGAATTTCATCAAACATGTGACCCACATTCTCCAAAGGGGCCGCGGTCGGTCTAAGCAACTGCACAACATCTTGAAGTGGAGGAACAAAGTTGACACCAAAGTTAAGCTTCTCTGCTATAAGCAGCTAATCCGATCTGGAATATCGTACGCCTTTCCCATATGGTCCTGCATATCTTCGGCTCAAATGGAAAGACTTCGAGTTTTCGAAAGGAAACTCCTCAGAAGATGCACCAATCATTCTAGAAGGCCTGACGGTCCTCATTACCCCAACTCTCACCTATACGAAGGCGCCTCCATTACCCCTATCGACGAGTACTTGCTGCAATTAGCATATAAGTACCTCGAAAACATTCAGAACAGCGAGAACCTACTTGTACGGGACTCTTGCGTTCTTGACCCTTCTCTCTCTCGATCCCTTCGGATCAAACCCACACAATTTCTTCTTCAGTACAAATCTGAAGAAAGCACCCTTCCCAACAACATTCCCCTCTATAATAGAGGATTCCTGGACCCACCCCATAGGGTCTACCATTAACAAACCAAACACACGAACGCACAGTACAAGACGGCACAAACACAAACATACACACCGACCAAAGAGCAGATTATCAGACGCCAAAGACGTGATCTGCGTTTACTACCGCACCCAAGACCCACCGGTCTTGTATGATTTCTTTCCCACCATCCCTCTATAAAAGTAGTTAGAGAACACCTGGACTAACACTGTCCACACTATCCTTGGATACCCCCCTTTTTTCCTTTTCTTTTCAGATGCCGCGAAACCGAGCCCAACATCCTCACGGATGTGGGTGATTCTGGTTATCGCAAGATGACCAGAAGTCAGAGACAAGATGAAGGACACATATGTCCTGTCTCGCTAAATTCGGCCTTCTCGCCACAATTTTTTTTTTGTTTCGGGGCAGTCGATCAGAGGCAGCCACCACAGGCAGTTGGGATCCAGAGGCCGAGGCAAAGAACAAAATTAAATATTGTAGGGTTATATTTTATTAAAGATTTGTTTTCCTTACCTCAGATCCAAAGCCTGCCAAATTAAAAGCGATTTTAATTATATTATTTTATTATTTTATTTGTTGTGGCCGTTCTGGCCTCCGGATCCAAACTCATCTCGAATCCAAAATTCACTCCCCTTTTATACTCTGTGGCAACAGAGATTTGTTAAAAATATTACTTAAAAATTCCAAGAAGCCCAAACAAAATTGTGTGTGCTTCAATTGGAATAGGATTCCCGGAAGTGTACACGAACTCTATTTGAACTAATTCCCGGAAGGAGAAATCATGAAATGCATTTAGTATTACGCATTTCATAATTTCAATAGTTATAGGGAATTGAATCAATGCACGACAAATGGACTTTCGTTTAATTTTGTCGCGCATATGATTCAATTGGATTGGGATGTTAGGTACTTGGAAATTGAATCAATGCGCAACAAATGAACTTGTGGTTTAAATTTATCGCGCATATGATTCAATTTCCAAGTAACTTATATCCCAATCCAATTGAATCATATGCACGACAAAATTAAACGAAAGTCCATTTGTCGTGCATTGATTCAATTCCCTATAACTATTGAAATTATGAAATGCGTAATACTAAATGCATTTCATGATTTCTCCTTCCGGGAATTAGTTCAAATAGAGTTCGTGTACACTTCCGGGAATCCTATTCCAATTGAAGCACACACAATTTTGTTTGGGCTTCTTGGAATTTTTAAGTAATATTTTTAACAAATCTCTGTTGCCACAGAGTATAAAAGGGGAGTGAATTTTGGATTCGAGATGAGTTTGGATCCGGAGGCCAGAACGGCCACAACAAATAAAATAATAAAATAATATAATTAAAATCGCCTTTTAATTTGGCAGGCTTTGGCTCTGAGGCAAGGAAAACAAATCTTTAATAAAATATAACCCTACATAATTGGCGCAGCCGGTAGGATCAAGGAAGCCAAAGTTAAACACTTGTAAGTGCTTGAAAACCCTTGATCACTACAATAATATATATCCAAGCGTACTGGGCACAAGACACCTTCAGCCCTGCGTCCGGAGCTGAGTCTGGCTTCGGAGGTACGACTTGGTAATTAAAATCATAAACCAAAAAAAAAAAAATAATAATCAAACCAATAAAAAAAGCGTGCCTGGGACTTAAACACCAGGAAGTACTATAAAAAAATAATAAAAAAAAAAAAAATAATAATAATAATTCAAAGCGTACCTGGGGCTTAAACACCAGTGTCAAAACCAAAAAAAGAAATAACAACGAAGGCAGAGTACCACCACGAAATAAACAACTCAACACACAGAAAGAAAGCACAAAAAACAACATCAAGGCTCACGGGCAGCAACAGCCCCAACAACAACAGAAACAACAACGAAGGCAGAGTACCAACCACCTCATAACAACATCAACCAAACAGCAGCAGACCAACAGGGGCAGCAGTTAGCGCATAGATCTAAGTAAGCATTTTATTTCCTTTTATTAATATCTTCATGAAGACATTTTTTTTTAACATAATCTATAATTTGTTCCAAAAAATAATTTTTAAGACTCGGTCGTCTCCATCTCCGTCCATATTACCAACCACCCTTGACAAAATTGCCTATTTTTCTGTATTGTGTAACCATTAAACCTAGGGAAGAATTTCCACTCCTAAATAAATAAATAACGAAAATAATGAAATTAACGCGAAAACACTTACGGGATAGCAAATGTCTTAAATATTAACAGACTCCCCCCTAGTTATCATTACTACCATTTCTTCCTCCCTGTCAGCATCATATAAAAACCTAACCATTCCACCGTCCGTCCATGGAACAAGAAACCACCTCAAGCTCTAGAACATCCCACGACCAAGTACCCCCTTCACCCAAGAAACTTCGCAGCGGAACCATAATCGAAGCAAACCCTCCGATCAAAACTCGCGACCCCAGCCCATCCTTATCGGAAATTCCAGTTCTTCAGCACCAAACGGATCTCGCAACCTTTGAAACAATGGCCATTGATTACACAAAGGTTGCGAAGCTGTCAGCACAGCTAATCCCCATCTTCTCCGGGGAACCAAATCCGCATATAGGTGCAGAAGTGGAAACCTTTTTGGATTGCTGCAAGAGGGTTTTAAACTGCCTCAGGACTGAAAAACACGGGGCTTTCTTACAAATATTCCCTACTAGGCTACGGGGTGAGGCTTCTGCCTTATTCGCGTCCAGTCCGTTCGCATCTTTTCAGGAAGCCGAGGATGTGCTAAGGAAGGTTTATTTACCAGTAGAAAACTATCAGGACCTGGTAAATAAGCTATTAGCTACTCGGCAAAATCCGGCAGAAGCTATCATCTTATTCCAATTACGACTAAAGAAGTCGTTAAGGGAATGTAAGAAAGCCGCGGAACTAAAATACGGTCCTATATTGTCTGAGGCCGTACAGATACAATTAGATGACTTTGCAAAAAGCATCTACAAAAAGGGGTTGATAAATCCGTACCATCGTCAATTTTTATTACTGATGGGCGATGTACCAATAGATTCCTTAATGGAAAAAACATTAGAATTGGAACAAATCCAACAACCTCAGCGGCCATTAATCTCTTCGCAGGTTTCATTTAACTCTCCTTCGCCTTATACACCAGTAGCACCTCCAGAAGCTTATAACCCAACTTTAGGTATCGAATTGGGACAAACTTTAATGCCCAATACTCCAACTATAGAAGAGTTTTCATACAGACAACCCATTACACGGGGGATTCCGCAACTTCAGGCGCAAATACCGCCATCTGACCAACCACACAGGGGAACCGAAGGGGTTATAGAATCAGACCCTCCCAACATATCATTGACACACGATGCCTCCCTCAGCAGAATAACCTGCAGTTACTGCAACAAAAGGGGGCACGTCTATGAGGATTGTGTCAAAAGGAAAAATACACCCTTTTGCACACACTGCCAGCAATTAAATCACGATATCCGTGATTGCCGGCGATTAAGGGAAGTAAAAAGAGTTCTGCACATAAGGCAGACTTGCGACTTCTGTGGCCAACAAGGCCACAATTTAGGATCCTGTCAACAAAAGCTGAAATGGGAGTCGCGAGTTCAATGCCAACCTGCAAAGAATTCCCCCAATTCGAGCCCAAAACGAAGAAGGTCAAAACCCTCGGTGTCAAAAAGGACCTACCATGTAAGGACCCCACTCTCGCCGTTAACCAGCATACCTATCGTCCAACTATCAATAGATGTAGGTGTTAACAAAACCACAACACTAGTAGTCGACACCGGTGCGGAAGTAAGCCTGATTAACAAAAATTGCCTTAGAAAATCAGACCCCAAAATAAATCAGCAAGAGGCTTGCACTTTAGAGACGCCGTTGGGAAGCATTAGGACCTTGGGAAGCTGCAAGGTCAACTTCCAGTTAAAAGGTAGGCCTAAACTCCCATGCAAGTTCCAAGTAGTGAGCAGTATGCCCGGTCTACCAGAAGACGGTCTGCTTGGAAATGACTTTTTGTCAAAATATTGCAATGTGGAAGGCCCCAAACAACGCGTCACTTTTCCTCGGACGGAAATAAACCCCAAAGTATTTAGTGTGCCAATAAAGTTCTCACACGTCGAGAAAAAGGCACCTGAAAATAAATACGATAAAGGGAAACCGGAGTAAGCCCAAGGTAAGCGCAAAATCTTCAGGTTAAATTTTAACCATAAAAGGAGGAACCCCAAGGAACGAAGTGGTAACATCAAAAGTATTAATCAAATAACTGACACTTCGTCAGCTAATCCAAAAAACTCGTGCCCCAGCTCCTCTCAAACTACAAACTTTTTGCAAAAGCCCAACACATCCGAAAAAATAATAAACCTCGATGAGATCGCGACGATATTCAGGGTTTATCACAATTCCCCTTCCGGTGAACATCTGAGCATCACCAAGTCGTATAATAAAATACGACAAAGATACTAGTGGCCGTCCATGCTCTCCGACATTCGGAAATATAAAAAGCAATGCGAGGAATGCCGTTCTTCGAAGGCAACCGCATGCTGCGGAAGTGAAACGAAACCACAATCGTTTCAAGTGGGAACCAGGGTGCTAGTAAGGTATTGTGACGCATATGACAATCAGTACTAGAATATTCTAGAGAGTCCGAAACAGAGTACTAGAATATTCTATAAAGTAATGGAAAACTGAAGACTAGGAACAGTAGAACATTCAAGGCAATGGAACGGACGGAAGCGAAACGCTGGAACAGTATAAATACGCCGCACACAGAGCATAGCGATGAGTATGAAGTAGAAAGTGAAACAAGCGATTGCAGATGAGTAAGAAGTAGAAAGTGAAGCAAGCGATAAGTGCGGTAGTAAGGAGTCATAAGTAAGAAGTACGCAGTGAAATACGCGATAAGTACGGAAGCGATAAGAAAAGAAATCGTTGTGTACGGTAAAAGTAACGGTTGTATTACGGACTAATAAAGTGTTATATTAATTCAAAAATCGATTTAACGGCTCTTATTTATTCAAAAATAATGAATCCAGCGAACCCTAAGCTCGCTACAGTATAAAAACCGCAAGGGCAAACAAACACCCATTTGGAAGGGCCCTTTCCTCATTACAGGAACAACCGAGCCAAATAATACAAACATTCAAATTGGTCAAAAATCAATAAAGATAAACAATAGGAGATTAAAACAATATTCCTAGGTTGATTAGTTCTGATCTTCACCCTAGTTTCACATTCCTTTCCACTCTCAACCCCAGACATATACTATCTCCAGGGTATATTATAGTTCAATAATTAATCACTTAAAAATTCTAATAGATACACAATATTGACAAAGATGACAGATGACAAAAAAAAAAAAAAAATTCAGAAGATATATGATAAATAAAAACAATAATAGAAACAAACTAACAAATGTTATACTAAAAGAAGATATTAAAACAAATGTAATGAAATACAAAAAAAGAAAGCACATACAAATAAAACAAAACACATATTGACCCTCAATGAGGAAGACAATTTATGAACACTAAACAAAATTGTAAATAACTATTTCAAAGAATATATGTAAATCCTAATTAAGATCTAACTTAGAAATATGAAAAATATGAGCATTAAGAAAACACTAAATAGCAAACTGAAACAAAAACATATAATACAAAAAAAAAAATCAATACAGATATACGAAAACAGACCTAAGCTAAAATTGCCATGTAATCAATTGATTAAATCAAAATACAAAGAAAGAATGAAGATATAAAGAATTCTATATAATATTATAAAATATAATTCGTATTTACTACTAGTGTAAGGCGCTCTTCAAAAATTAATACACATCTATCTCTATTAATCTAGCATTAAATGAACAACAACAAAAAATAAATATTAATGGCTTAAGTATAGATTAGAAAAATAACATTATAAAACACGAAGTAAAATAAGAACATTTATTAATTCAAAATTTATTTACTTAGTCTTATAATACATATGTCTATTTTTAAAATTCACTTTCATTAATATACTTAAATGATAAATGTAAACATGACACCAGCCACAATTATTTCATAAATACCATACCATTCTTTATGCAAACAAACGTAAGAAGCATTACCGCAAAAGAGAAAATACAACATGTAGCACACATACTAAACATAACGAATAATGCATTAAATGTTAAACTAAAACAAAAAATGTAAACTATCGCGAATTCAAAATGCCACCGCCCCTTGCTTTTCACTTATTCTAGAAAATTAACCTCTTCCAGATTAATTTTCTTTTCTAAAGGGGGGAGGAATGTAGTGATCCTAAATCACTACTCTCTCCCACGTACCTATAATCCCAATCCACGTGAATCATATGAGCGACAGGTTAAACCAAAAGTTAGTTTGCCGCACATTGATTCAATTCCCGAATACCTTACCCTTACTCATAATTCCAATTGAATCATATGCACGATAGATTTAAACCACAAGTTAATTTGTTGCGCATTGATTCAATTTCCAAGTACCTAACATCCCAATCCAATTGAATCATATGCGCGACAAAATTAAACGAAAGTCCATTTGTCGTGCATTGATTCAATTCCCTATAACTATTGATATTATGAAATGCGTAATACTAAATGCATTTCATAATTTCTCCTTCCGGGAATTTGTTCAAATAAAATTCGTATACACTTCCGGGAATCCTATTCCAATTGAAGCATACAAAATTTTGTTTGGGCTTCTTGGAATTTTTAAGTAATATTTTTTAACAAATCTCTGTTGCCACAGAGTATAAAAGGCGAGTGCATTTTGGATTCGAGATGAGTTTGGATCCGGAGGCCAGAACGGTCACAAGGAAACTTTGAAATAAATAAATTAAATAAATTAAATAAAATTAAATAAAATCGGGTTTTCATTTTGGACTTAGCAAGGAGGTAAGATAGGCAAAAGAAAAACAAAATAACAAAATATAACCCTACAATATTAAATAAATAAAACAAATAAAATAAATAAAAGGAATCGCGTTTTAATTTGACCACCCTGTTTTAGAAGCAGTCGGATCTGCCCACAAGAGGTAAAATAATATATAATAAAACTATAACACAACAATATATTCTAATCATCCGCGCATCCATTTTCCCAAAATTGCTTCGGTCAATTCTCCACTTAATTCATATTTCCTCTTTGTGACCAAGCAATCTTAATTTCTCCGAAATTCATATGCCTTAACAAAACGCATATCCAAATCTACATTTCCACGAAATCACTTCGGTTAACATTTCTCCCAAATAATATTCCTTGCTTGCACCCAAGCCATTCCAATTTCCTCCGAAAATGCATGCACATACTTGCTCGCGTCCCCAAAGCCAATTTCCCGGTACACCCAACCAACGAATTCAACCCAGCCTGTACGGCCAGAATTCGCTGGAACTGAGTTCTTATGCGAGCGTAGCAACTCCTCCAAAATTCCTCGTAATTGGCAGCGAGCCTAATTTCGCTATGACGCACCGCCACGACGCATTGCACGAATTATTTTCATTCTTATTCCAATCGTTGTCCAACCACTACAGAGTGCGCTTCGTTCCCTCTTACTTGCCCCGTAGAGTGCGGTTTTCAGAGCCAAGTCTCCATCGGAGTTCAAAGCCCCAAGAATCGAGTCGAGTGGGAAGCCCGCGCCGGTATATTGATAAAAAAAAAGGGAGTTTAATAAACAATATAACGCTAGTTGTAAAACCAGTGATCGCGGCCGCGGATGATTTAGTAAACGATGTAATACTAGTTGTAAAACAAATGATCGTGGATACGGGGCAAACCCAAAGTGCGGGTATCACCAGGGAATAAAGACCAATTATAACTAAGCGACTCCGAGTGTTTTATTTGTAGTGTTTACGCCTCGCGGAGGACAGTTTCGCATCGAATTTTCAAGTGCTCGTGACGTGCCCGAAGTGCGACCTTCTAGCGGATGGCTACCAGTGAATAATTTCACGGTACGACCCGATCAGTCAAACCCTTGGAATAGTTGCCAACGATCCAGACTGACTCAGCGGTGACTGTCGGTTGGTTGTGGGTTTCTAAACAAAAGGGAAGGTAAGAATAGAGGACCGACAGGACATTAACATTTAAACTACGCAGCGGTGTATTCTTTCGTGGCTTGTCCCCAACCAATACATACCGACCAAACCACTTCGGTTCAATTTACATGAATCATTTAGGAACCTGATCGGTTCCTCTGGGTGGCAACATGCCAATCAAACATACACCAATCCTCCTGTGTCTTCTTGTTCCAACAATCCGTTGGTCCAAGAGGATACGTCGGGCAACTTGCTTGCTTGCACATCTGCAAGCCTAAGCCGATAACCAATCATCGAGCTGGACACGACAATAATCGTTGTCCAAACAATCAAATCAACGGCCGTGTCCTAGGATCCGTTTCTAAACGAAACACACAGTAATCTCACTGCGTTTATTTTTTTCCTACCATCCGTTGGTCCCTAGTCACCATGGGTAAGTTGTACACTTGCACATCTGCAAGGCAAATTTCCTTGGTGACAACCCCTCGTGTAAAAATCGTTGGGGGGTGAAAGTGAACCCCGTGCCGTGCGCCGGCACCCAAACATTACACTCCCACACTGGTGAGCCCAAAAGAAAAGAACATTGCAACCTTCTGCCCCAAAAAAAACTATAACAGTGCCAGTGCCAGCAACACAATTTTTTCAAAAAACAGTTAAAGTGCAACAAATTCCATGCCAAAAATAAATGAAGTTATACATTTGAGAGATTAGAAACGCCACAACTTACACTTTCTTACCGCATATATTTACAAAATGGTTTCACTTGCCCAACAGTAATACACACCGTTTAAACACTTATTGCCAATCAGAGAATTAAATTCGAAATTTAAGCATTTCCAACACCAGGACATCGTAAATGAACCAAATGGACAATACAATCACCGTTACACCAATGTGCAGAACCATCAGTTTCTTAGCCCAGCACTGATCGACATAAATTTATGAAAGGAGTGCAGCGTAAGAAACCCCAAATGATTGAAACACCTTAGCCGAGCGTTTTGGATGAGGTTAAAAATATACAACCAATCGATGCTAAACATCAGGCAACAGATACAACACCTTCGTGACTCACAAAATTGAAAACAACCAAAAAATAAAAAATAAAAAAAAAGACAAAGACTATTAAAGGGTACCCCGTACCCCAGCACAGCGGTATCTAACATCACCAGGGCTAGGAGCAACAGCCCCAAGACCACATCACCAGGCACCCCACACGAAGACAAGGTTTTTTTTCTCTCCTTTCTTTACCTTATGTTCTTTTAGTATTTTTCAAAACTTGCTAATTCCTTTCCGGCGAGCTCCTTCCGAGCCACCATATATAAATCTAAAAACGAACACCCCTTTTTCTTTATTATTTACGTTTACTATTTTTACAATTACACAAACAATTTTAGGTACTGTAAGCCAAAAATTAAATATTCAAAATAATTAACAAATAACACCTAAAACATAAGAGCCATAGCTAATAGACAACCGACAGAACCAAGTCAATTAATTATTAAGTAAAGCTAAAAACAAAATAGATATACTCCTTCACTTGGCACCTAATAGTAACACATCCAATTGGCAGGCATAGAATGTTAAGAACTCGAATCAGATCGCAATTCGCGGTTCAACGTAAAACAACGCAGAACTATATTTCCCTTTAAAACAAAGCAAAACGTTTGTACCGCATACACTAAATCATAATCATATTTAGGATTGTTTCGAATGTACTCGACAAATAAATTTTTAACTCAAAATCAAATTGAATAGAGACGGTTACTGCCAAATTCTATAAAGTATAAAAACAAAATTTAACTAAAACATTTGTAAACCCCTTCAGGGTACTGAGTAACACATAACATTACTTCAACGCCTCTCGACTCCTCGCGTTCACTGGCGACTCGTTTGACGATACCAAAACCTGCTCGACACCTTCGTGGCTCCTCTCGACTCACGCGTCCTCTTCACCCCCCTCCGCTACGCTCACAGACACACCCCGTCTCCCCTCAATTCCTCAATCCCGGCTACCCCTACGACTGCGGCACCACTATGCCCACCATACGAGCCGGTACTACCCAGCAGGAACAACCGCGATCCGACTCCCCCGCGTTCCAGGACGCTCCCGGCGTCGAAGTCCCACCCCCTACCCAAAATATAAAGCTCCCTACGTTCGACGAGGAGGATCCAGAGCTTTGGTTCGCCACAGCCGACCGTTTTTTCCGGTTCGCCAACATTCACGATGAAGAACATCGTGCTATAGAATTGCTGCGGGTGCTAGATGGGACACAGCGGATGCATATTGCGCACGCGATCAGGTCACCAGGCCCTGATCCCTACAGCAACATGCCGGAATTGCTCCTTAACCCTGTGGACGAGCCCATCAGCATCAAACAGCAACGATTGGCGAACGAGACCAATTTCTCGGGTATTAGACCATCGCTTTTCCTGACCCATTTACGCTCAATAGCGGGGACCAGGATCTCGGATGACCTAATTAGGCCACACTTTCTGAGGAGTTTACCTCAACATGCCCTGTGGCGGTTTCAACTAACGCTACTGCATCACATCCCGTGTAGACAAAATCAAATTCTCCTTACAGCGACGAAGCACTAGTCTGTGCGTTGCATAACAGGAGTCTCGAGTAGTATAACAACATGTAACGCACACCAAGGAATGCCACCGGCGCCAAAAGCCAACAGAAATATCCCAACCATTAGGTTTCCACCAGCATGCACCATCTGCTCGTCTGGAAGGAACGGTCGCATTTTCGACCGGCCGAGCAAAATCAGAAATGCCAGACACCCATATCTTCGGGCCGTTACCGCCTCCATATATACAAGCTGCGTCCTGTTGCCGTCTCGCAGCAAATGAGAATTTCGGTCGCAGGACCAATCTACACCCAATGCGGGCACTATGCTTGCGTACACAGTAAAAGCAGACCAAAGCACCACCATCTGCACCAATCACCTTTAAAGAGATATAGGATCAACGGTGATGCTGTTTGTGGCGACGAGCGTGGAAATATCCATTGTCTGTTTTGCCCCGTACAACCTCCCCTTTCGGTTATCGGATTGAGAAAAAAAAAGGATAAAGTAGTGCCCTCGGATATGGCGATCTGCTGAAAATTGCAGACGACGCAGTTGAGTGCCATGTATCTTGTTTTTTTTCATGTTCGGATCAACGATGGTGTGCGAGTTTCTGGTGTCCGTGGTGTAGGACCATGGATTTGGTTGGACAAAAGTTTAGTCTGGAGCAAAAGTCGAAAAACGATCGGTCGGTTGCCGCATGTGTAAATTTTTCATATTCAACAGAAATAAATAAGTAGATTGTATAGCGACAGGATATTTAATCACCTTAGTTTTGTTAATCGTCACAACGAAAATTAATAATAAGTGAATTATATTAAACATTTAATCACCTTAGTTCTCTAATCGTGACAACGAAAATTAATAATAAGTGAATTATATTAAACATTTAATCACCTTAGTTCTCCAATCGTGACAACGAAAATTAATAATAAGTGAATTATATTAAACATTTAATCACCTTAGTTTTGTTAATCGTCACAACGAACATTAATGATAAGTGACTTATATCGTAAGAAACATTTAATCACCTTAGTTTTTCAATCGTCACAACGAAAATTAATGATAAGTGAATCATATCTGAATTGTACGTGAATGAACTCTTTTGTGAATACATTGTTGAATAAATGGAGTCCATTGAAGGACAGCAAGTTTAGAAACGTGATTGGACTGGTCTTTGTTTTTTGCTTGGAGCGCATTGAACGTACCAGAGTGGTGCGATTAGCCGTTTGGGACGGGGTTAAGCCAAGATATAGTGGAAAGGTAAACCACCAGAAAAACACATTTACCACAGCCCGCTCGGCATTAATGGCCCAACCTAATCAAAGTTTGGGCTATTTATCAAAGATGGCTGACGCGATCATGAAAACTTTGGACCCACAGTCTGAGCTCCCAGCGTATCAAGACGCATCGATTAACCCACACGCCACACTGTCTACACGGCACCCACCACCCATACCCTCGAGAAGGCACGCACCTTTGCGCACACCCTATTCCCCCAAGCGAACCCACGACCGCAGGCCCAACCAGTCTTCCCCAGATAGCTCCCCTGCGCCCGCCACTATATCCGACCTTCAAGCTTTGCAGGCCTCACTCCGCCGCGAACTAAACCAAATTCGCGCGAAGATAAGAAACCCCCATCGAACCGCGCATACCCAACGGACAGATCGACCTTCGCCCCCTCACAATACCACACCAGTGGATCAACCCACTAGGGATCAAGGCGCCCACCGGTTGTACTCACTGACCGCACGCATCACGTGCAGCTTCTGCCAAAAAAGGCCACCTGTACGACGAGTGCCTAAAAAGGCGAAACACGCCTTTCTGCCGGGAACCAGAAGCACGGTGGGCACCAGGACAAATTGGATAACATAAGCAGGAAGAGTGCCGGAATGGTTTCGGGGGAAATTAATGCTGCTTGGGTGTAAGTGAGGGCTATAGTTTAAATAAGAAATTAACCGAAGCGGTATTTGGAAAAATGTATGCGGTTTGATGTAGTTGAGGGAGATGATTAATGTGCTCACACCCCCGAGCATTAATGATAATTAAGTCGAGTCGTGTGAGGCAATTGCGCCAATAATAGTTAAGTGAAAATTTAAATTGTGTATCGCTTACCTTACCTAGTGCCCCTATTAGTTGTACAATTACATATTCCGTGGATGTTTTGTACTGAATATAAAGTAAATATAAATGTTTTTTACGTAAAATAAAAAAGCGGTGATCACCAGCCATAACCTGTGTTTCATTTCTCCCGGGTGTGATATTTCCTCTGCTGCTATGGCGAACTAATTGCAGCGGAATTCCAAGGAACAATCGGCGAGTGAAAAGTGAAAAGTTTGTGGGGACGGAGTAGAACCCTGCGCCCATGCTGGCGCCACGACTTCATCTTCCCTACAGGTTTATCATATCCGATGTTTTTGGATTGATTGCTAAAGTCGTTAATCGCATTTACAAATACGCCCAAGCATAAGTATATCTTAGTGCACTTGTGGGGGTTCTTTAAGAATCGCCCGAAGAACCACCCATCGTCCTAACTCAACTCTCCTTTCCCAACCGCAATGACATTACCTACCGTAGCCTCTTACCTGCATATGAGCAATCCAAAGCTCTTCCCCAATCATTTCCCACCTGAAAAATAAGCCCAAGGCAAGATCATTATCTTGCCACGGCATCAACCAATACATACCGACCAAACCACTTCGGTTCAATTTACATGAATCATTTAGGAACCTGATCGGTTCCTCTGGGCGACAACATGCCAATCAAACATACACCAATCCTCCTGTGTCTTCTTGTTCCAACAATCCGTTGGTCCAAGAGGATACGTCGGGCAACTTGCTTGCTTGCACATCTGCAAGCCTAAGCCGATAACCAATCATCGAGCTGGACACGACCATAATCGTTGTCCAAACAATCAAATCAACGGCCGTGTCCTAGGATCTGTTTCTAAACCAAACACACAGTAATCTCACTGCGTTTATTTTTTTTCCTACCATCCGTTGGTCCCTAGTCACCCTGGGTAAGTTGTACACTTGCACATCTGCAAGCAAATTTTCTATGATTGGTCGCCTAACCGACAACCGATCATCGAATAGGACACGATCATGTTTGTTATTCAAACAATCATGCCAATGTGCAGGTCCCACGGTATCATCATCATCGGCACTACAACCGGGAACCGGTCTTGGCCTTATTTAGCAAGTCCTGAGGCTTGTTAAATTTTCCATAATTTGTTATTTTTTTCGGGCAAGGTCATTAGTCTTTCGCCAGAGTTCTCATGGTATATTTCTCTAAAACAAACATGCACCATCCATCCTGGTCCCTTGCCACCGTGGGCGAAGTTTCTGTTGACTTAACGTCAACAGAAAAATCTATCCTCTATCGTTTATGACGGCAATACAGCCAGCCTACGTACACGATCATCTATTTGATCAGCTGCGTATTTGGATTATCTTTTGTGCACCCTTCGCATCGTCGTTTGTCCTGGCTTCCAGCGAATAGGTTTTCAACCTGTACGGTCACTAGGGAAATTCTCCCAACAAAACTCAAATCGATCGTTCATTGGTCCTCACCAAAGAAAAGATCGGATTTGCTCCTCGGTGAAAATTCACCCCTGGTTGCGACTGGTGGTAGGTTCCGTACGACATCACCAGAGATTCAGACTTCAATCCCCATAGCGGATGGTCGCGCCTTTTAACGTTAATTTTCATCCCTCGCCGCGTTACAAGGAGTCAGTTTTTAACCAGGATCAAGATACACGAGTTCAGAATGCTAGTTAGCGCCTAGTGTTTTTAGTTATTGAGTCGATAAATCCGTTTGGTTTCTTTTTAAAGTGAAATTGGTACGGTACTTTTGGCGATCCTGAAGGAGTTGCAGGCGTTCATCACCAAAGGATTATGCGAACTTAGTTGTGAACAATTTCTGAGCTATTAACACTAGGATATATTAAGACTTCCTGGAGTTTTGTTGTGAAGCATTTTTCAAAGCCAGTAAACGCCCTATATTGTTAACTCCCAGTTCTATGCGCATGTGCCGATGCCATAATATAAATAAAATAAAAAACACTTAATCAACTAAATAACTTTCGTGTCTTTTCATTTTGCTGTTTGCTCGGAGTTCGGTTTATTGACGAACCATTGACTGTGAAACAAACGGTAAGTGTTGGGGAGTTGAGAGGATCTAGTGCCCATGGCTGGTACATGTAAACAACACCCCACACACTGTCTCACAGGTTAAATGGTAAAATTTAAAATCCTCTTTATTAAAATTCAAGAACAAATTAAGCAGCATCTTACATTGAAAAATTCTTTTCGTCGTCTATACTTGCAATTTATTACGATTGTTCATTGTAAAAACTCCACTAAGTTACAGAGGTTTTTCTAATATTACTTTTATGAATGAAGCCCAGTTGGGTTGGACATTATTAAAGTTGTTACCTCAAGTGAACTGGAGTAATAAAATTCACCTGATAAATTTAAACGGTGATATTTTTTAGTTTGCGATTCAGGTCCTCAAATTTCAAGATTTTTCTGATGAAAAAGTCGCCATATCGATGAGATACTTTGGTGTCGGCAATGTGAATCATGTCATTGTCGATATAAAAGTCCAACTGAAATTAATAACTTGTTATATCATTTAGTAAGCTATTAAATTAAATCTTACCTCAGAACCAGATTGAAATTGTCCTTCCAAACCGCTTGACCCCTTTGTCCAGACAAGGTTCCTCATTTTATGTTTAAAACACAACAATCGAATGAATAGCGTTTTAACTTCGTCATCACTTTTAGCATCGATGAAGGATGCCAATTTCTCTATCGGAAGAGTTGTATAGAGTTTTAAGTATGACCTCGTTGTAGGGACATCTTTTTGTTGGCGTACTTCATCCATAAAAACTTGCAATTGATGTTCCATTGGGTCCTTGACGTAATCATCCATTGGAGCGTCAATAGATGGCGGGCATGGACTGACAAAACGTGGACATGCAAAAACGAAGAACATTTTGAATGTCTCCAAATCACCGCATTGCATTTTGTACATGTTGTCCTGATAATTTTTTTCCCTCAGAACTTGTTGAATGGATTCATCAATGCATTGAGGATGCAATACCAAACAAATGGCCAAGAGATGGTACATTTGCTCGGCTTGCTTGTTAATTTGAACGTTCTGATAGCTCCTAGAGCTGTAAAGCTGTTTCGTTCGTTGAATATATAATAAAATCTCCGAGAAAGTTCGAATGGCATCAGCATATCGACGCATCATCAAATACGCAAATCCTACGTAGTAGCATGTGGAGATTTGGCAGGCGGGTATATGCGAATACTGGGATTTTTTGTGTATCTCAATTGGTTCCAAAACCTTTATGGCCTGATAGTAATCTCCAAGCAAAGAATGAACTCGAAGCAGCCCAATTAAAGAGAAATAACCCAACATCTTATAAAAGGTGTGTTCCCCAAATACTCCAGCAACAGTTTGAGGATCAGTACCTTGCGATGTGGCTTGCAGTTGTTTTTTAATATTTGAGATATCTACTAATGAATGCAGTACATTCAAGATGCACAGGATACTCCAAACGTTGTTATGTTGCAGACATAGTTGCTGTATTTCTTCCTGGGTTTTATCAGTTAATCGCGCTCTAAAAAATTGAGTCACTAATTAAATCTGGAACATATAATAATTCTCCAATTACCTGTATTGAGCGAAATTCTGAAATTGATATACAAATTCATCTACCAATTCCCACAACCAAATGTCTGGCAGCTCCAAGAGTACTGGGCTCGGAGACGATATTATTAGGTTAAAGAAGTCGCAGTAATTGAAAAACGAATTGATTCGTTGTTCTAATTTCGGTCCACCCGGGATTTTAGCGTGAATGTGACGGTAATAGAGCTCCTTATACAAAATAAGGAAAACCTTATCGTTATCGACTATTGCTGCTACTTCTTGCTCATCTGGCCAGGAACTCTTATCAAAATTGTGGTCACTAATTTGGGGAAAGGTGTTCTCATACATATTTTGAATGTCATATAGAACGCCATCTTTGATGGCCATACAAAAACTTTGAAGGAAGAACTTCACATTTTCAGGGATCTGCTTGGAGTAATAATTGCGTTCATACTCCATATCCAATTGCGCATCTCCCGTGTGCGCGTACTCATCATAGTACTCCTAAAAGTTTAGATCATTATTATTTGTAAATGTTAGCAACTAATGTGACTAAGTTGTTTGAGATAGAACAATTCTTTTAATTTATGATTTGTGTGAGGACAGCACTGGGTGTATTAGTTTGGTTATGTCTGATGGTGGTCACGGAATTATTTAACAAGATTAAACTGAATGTCCAACAAACTTACTTGATTTGGGTAATCTTCGCCACTGTACATTTTCTATAACACGCGGTATCAAAATACTTTATAGAATTAAAAGAAAAATGCTGACAGGAACACGACACCAACTAATGACTGGTGGCATAAACACGAAAGAGACACAACGCTGCCGAGTGGAAACAAAAATCATTTACTCCGAACACTGTTCGATTTTAAATTAAAATGTCACCCATAAACATTTTAAATGATTTATGTACTGCATATTTTTATAATATGTTTCCAATAAAACAATTAATCATATGCAAAAAAATCTTACGTATACATTAATGTATCTGCGGAAGTTACATAACTTACGGTACTATGAAAAGAATAAACGCGAGTTATATGTAATCCGATCAGCAACGCACCGATATCAACAAACCGCCGGCCATCAAAAATATTTAAAATTTAATTTGAGCTAAACAAAAAAAACGTATGTTCCCACCGCCACGAATAAATAAAAATCAGGACAACGTTCTGAACAGAAGCAAAGAATAATTTGATAACTCCCCTGGATTTTGTATAATAATTCTAAGTTAAAGCATTTGAAATTATATTAGTGGTGGGCAGTCTGTAAATGGTGTTTGAAGTAATAAAGACTCTTTTTTGAAAATAAATAGTGTTTCGTTTTTTATTGTGTTGAACTAAATCCTGTATCCTGCATCAAAAATTTATAAGTGGCGCAGTCGGTAGGATCTCATAAAAAAAGAGACCCAGTGGTCGAATCAAGGGGAGTGAAATATAACAACACATCAAAACGCATATGACAATCAGTACTAGAATATTCTAGAAAGTCCGAAACAAAGTACTAGAATATTCTAGAAAGTACTAGAAAACTGGAGACTATGAGCAATAGAAAATTCGAGGCTATGGAACGGACGGGAACGAAACGCCGAATCAGAATGAGAAAACGGTATAAATATGTTGCACGCAGATAAGGAAGTGAGAAGTAAGAAGTAAACAATAAAAGGCGCGATAAGTCAAGAATTCGTTAAGTGTACGGTAAAAGTAACGATTGTTATTAACGGACTAATAAAGTGTTACATTATTTCAAAATCGATTTACCGGCTCTTATTTATTAAAATAATTAATCCAGCGAACCCTAAGCTCGCTACAATAATATAATTTACGCAAACGGAACGCTGTGTTATAGACCACCAAAGACAATAAAGAGAGCAATGCAGTAAATTAAATTTACTAACGCAAAAATAACACTAGGAAAAAATAAATAAGCAAATATTGACAGGCAAAAGAAAAGGGTTAGTTTGTTTGACAAAAATCGAAACACGGCAAACGAACAAATTCAACACTGCTTAGTGACGCTAACACAGTTAGCAGTGCAAAATCAACAATCAAGAAGTGCAAGGGCAAGAAACGAGACGGAAATTCGTTTCCCACCATCATCATCATCGGCACTACAACCGGGAAGCGGTCTTGGCCTTATTTAACAAATCTCCCCACCGGCCCCATTTTGAGCGGTTGTCATCCAGTTTGGCACTCCCGGGTTCTGAGCATCCTAGTCTACGCCATCCCTTCATCGCAGACAAGGTCTGCCACGCTGTTTCCTTCCATACATCCTGCCATAATTGAAGAGAATTGTATGCGAAGAGATGCGTGATGGCAAGTTTTCTGGTTTCTTTTACAAAAGCTTTGACACAAATAAATTTGGTAAGCTTGATGCGTGCAGCATTCACAGGTGCTAATGCAATTGCATTAGCGAAGTTAAGAGATTGAATTGGTGTTAAGGGGGGCCTTTTTACGCAAGTTTTGCCCTGTGAGTAGGGCGTTAGAATATACTCACAGCTAGGCCAGCTTGTCGTAAGAGGCGACTAAAGGCCGAGTGGTAGCCGGGGTCCCAACGCCCTGTGCGCCCGGTGAAATACCACCCCATCAAGCTTTAGGCTCCGTGAAATGGTCGGGAGAATTCCCTGGCCATCTTTCGGAGCTTGGCTGATGGACCGGTTCGAGAAAAGGTTGGTTAGGTGGTAGTCGGTCCCAAGGTGAGATACCACCCCGTCACGCTGTACATTCCACGATATCGCCAAGAGAAATCTTCGACGGTGTTTCGAATGTGTGGCTGGTGGCCCGGACTGACACGGCGATACGTCATGATGGTGTCTTCTGATATAAAGAATTCCGGAGGTAAACTAGTCTCCCATTCGGATCTCCGGGGGGGACTATGTCAGGGGGAACATCATGCAGATATCATGATAAATAATGGAACTTTGAGAGGTTCGTCATCGCATAACCGGGCTAGCTCTCGAGGCTCGGCCCACGCTCGACTGGTGACGGCATTTTGTAACATCAGGGGCATCGGTTTCACCAATACTAATGTAAACGCCGTCCACCAATATTTGCAAACAACGAAACCTGATATCCTTGTCCTAACTGAGACCCAGGTCGATTCGTCAACTGATTGGACATATCTTCGTTGCTCAGGATACGACTTACATTCGAGATTCCGTTTTAAGGGCGGAGTCTGCGTCTTCGCACGGTCCGATCTGGCTTGTCAGTGGATGGAGGCGTTGGAACCCAATAATATGGACATCATATGGTTGAGGGTCGTGCTGAGGAATTCCGTTAAATTTCTTTATTGTCTTTACCGCTCCCCGAATGACGATCGACCGGCGACATTTTTCGAACATCTTTCATATACCGTCGACTGGATACAGATCAACCACCCAGCTTCTGAAATTATTGTCCTTGGCGATTTTAATGTGCACAATTCCGACTGGCTGTTACATTTTAACAGAACCGACGAGGCTGGGAGGCTGGCGGAGATGTTTGCTGTAAGCCACAACTTGACTCAACTCGTGGGGGAGCCAACGCGAATACCGGATGCCCGAGGCGATTATGCGAACACCCTGGATCTGTTTTTGACATCCGCACCGAGTATTTACACCGTAGAGGTTTCTGCGCCACTGGGAAACTCAGATCACTGCTTGGTATCTGTCGCGCAAGCACTTGCATACCAAGCAAATAACCGGCCTAAGCAGCTTCGCCATGTATGGAAGTATGGGGCTGCTAACTGGGACGATATGCGAGATTTCTTCGCATCCTTTCCATGGTCCGAGATGTGCTTCGGAAACTCCGATGTTAACGCTTGCGCGGAGTCGGTGTCAGAGGGGATGGAGATGTATATTCCACATTCCATCAAACGAAGTTCGTCTGATAAACCTTGGTTTGACAAAAAATGCGAGCTGATTACAGCGGCAGAAAATAGAGCTTTTAAGCAATGGCGCTCCAATCCCACTGATGTTAACAGAACGAATTTTGTTAGAATCAGAAACGTGTGCAACCAGGCGATTGATACCGCGAAGAAGGCTCACAACGACGGGGTGATCAATAAGCTCCTTCGGTGGCCAACTGGTTCGCGCTCCTTCTGGTCAATGGCAAAAGCTGTCAGCGGTAACTTCACATCCTCCTCTTTTCCTCCGTTGGTGACAGACAGTGGGACGTTATTAACGAATCCGAAATATAAAGCTAATGTGTTCGTGAATTTATTTTCCGCGAATTCAAACCTCGATCCCGGCCTTTTGCAGCCACTTGTGATCTCGCCGGTACGGTCTTCCATGCGGGATGTGCGATTTCGTCCGCGCACTATTCAACGCATTCTACGTGAACTGGATTGTAGGAAGGCAACCGGCCCGGACGGAATACCAGCAATAGTCCTTAAGAACTGTGCTCCAGAACTATCGCCCGTTCTTGGCAGACTCTTCCGCTTATCTTATGCACGGAGGACCTTTCCTGCCTGCTGGAAAATCGCTCGAGTTCAGCCAACCCCAAAGACAGGAAAAAAGTGTCTCCCACAAAATTACCGCCCGATAGCATTACTGTCTATTTTATCTAAGGTAATGGAAAAAGTCATCAATACAGAGTTAGTTAAGTATTTGGAGTGCAACGGTCTTCTGAATGATCGTCAATACGGATTCCGTGGCAGGCGGTCCACGGGAGACCTTTTGACACTTATAACCGATATATGGACATCTGTGATTGAACGGCATGGTGAGTCAAGGGCGGTCGCATTAGATATCTCCAAGGCTTTTGACCGCGTCTGGCACGGGGCATTGCTGAGCAAACTTCGTTCATATGGACTTTCCCAACAGCTTTGCGACTGGACGAAGAGCTTCCTCGAGAATCGATCGATCCGGGTTGTTGTGGACGGCGAGTGTTCGGATCTGTATCCTGTTAATTCGGGGGTGCCCCAGGGTTCTATTTTGGCTCCAACCTTGTTCTTGCTTCATATAAATGATTTGTTGGAGACAACGGATAACAAAGTGTTCAGTTTTGCGGATGATAGTACGCTTGTTTCTTTCTTTTCGAGTGATCGGCCGATTGGTGCATCAACGTCACACCGGCTGAGATGTAGAGAGATTGACTCTCTGAACCAGGATCTAGATAAAGTCCTGCAGTGGGGAAAGGCCAATCTTGTCGACTTCAACGCAACGAAGACCCAGTATACAACATTCTCAAAGAAAACTGGATCATCAGTTCCACAGCTGATGATGAATGGCCGGGCCCTCGAGGCTGGGGAAAGTTTGAGATTGCTCGGCGTCACGGTCTGTAGGAATGTATCATGGCATAAACACGTATCGGGTATCGCCAGATCAGCCTCAGGAAAACTGAGTTATCTTTTTAGAGCCAAGAAATACTTTACTCCGGCCCAACTTCTTCTCCTATATAAATCTCATATTAGACCCGCGCTCGAATATTGCTCTCATGTTTGGAGCTCGGCTCCTAAACATACCCTCGACCTACTTGAAAGCGTACAAAGGCGAGCGATCCGCCTGATCGGGGACTCGGCGCTGACGTCGGGACTACAGTCGCTATCACATCGAAGGCGCGTAGCCGACCTCTGTCTGTTTTACAGATATTATCACGGGTGCTGTTCTTCGGAGATTCTTGGCATTGTTCCACGCAATTCGGTCTATATGCGCTCCACAAGACAATCCGACGGATCGCACCCGTTTGTGGTTCATCTCCCGACAGCGCGAACATCCCTGTATCAGAACTCGTTCCGTAACAGAGCGGGGAAGCTGTGGAACTCCCTTCCCACGCGAGTGTTCCCGGAGCGTTACAACCTGCAACTGTTAAAAAAGAACTGCAACAGTTATTTGATGGCATCTCGGGGCGCCCACTCGACGCTATAGGTTCGCCTCTCCCGAGAGAAGTCTAATAAAAAAAAAAAAAAAAAAAAAAAAAAAAAAAGTGTATCGTGGGGATTCGCGGAACCCCCACAGTCCCTCTAGTTGTAACGCCAGAGGCACGGATTGCTTTCCCCAACGCCAGGTTGAAGAGGAGGCAGACCAGACCGTCCCCTTGTCGAAGTCCATTAAAGATGTTTATTGGTTTGGACAGCAATCCCGCTATTTTTACTTGACTAGTTACGTTGGACATGGTCAACCTATAAAGGATGCCGAACTCTCTTATGGCATTATATAGTTCTACCCTGGCTATGCTGTCCTAGGCGGCCTTAAAGTCTATATGTTGCAGTACAGCAACATGAGCACCAATCAGCTCAAATGTTGTAGGTTTATATTCAAAATCTAACCAACGCATTTGGCGGCCGTTAGCGATAAAACATTTTGAAATTAAAACATGTTTGCACTAAGCGTCTAAGCTTATGCAGCAAACAGAAAACGAAGAAGTTAAATAGTCAATCACTAGACTTCGAAATCTGTTCTCAGGCGACGTGAACCGAATGACCTTCAATGGTCACCGTTGCCAACTGAACAATCCTCGGTGGCGATTCGACTAGGAAAAGAAAAACAGCTACTGAAGACTAAAAAATAACATCAAATTATCCAGTTCAGCTTGACTATTAGAAGTGTAATTATATCGGTTCATCTGGAGACGCTCTGTAGTACAAGTGAAGGAAAACCTATCCACCAAAATAGTGCTATTAAAATGTGTAAGTTCGTTTTTTTCTTTATTAAAAATTCCTTTTTAACAAGGTGATAATCCCTCCAAAGGATAGAAATAAAGTGAAGTGAATTAACCGTCTTTTTTTTTACTTTTCATTTGTCAATTTGCTGGTTTGAAACACAACACTATAAATAGAAGATATAATGGAATCTTAAATTCCTGACATTTTTCCATCGCCTGCCTAAGGGTGAATAACTAATCAATCGCTGATTTGCCTGGGATGAAGCAACACTGATATTGACCAATGATGGCTTTGGCGTATGGGGCTATCCGATCTTGTAGGATAGTAGAGAGTATCTTATAGGCGATACTCAGCAATGTTATACCCCTATAATTGCTGCACAGTGGGATATCTCTCTTCTTATGTATGGGTCAAATTATACCACGACACCAATCTTCCGGCATCTCCTCTTGCTCCCATACGTGCACCACGAATTCATGAATTGTGTGATGTAACGCTGTCCCTCCTTGTTTGATCAGCTCAGCTGGTATGCCATCAGCTCTAGGGTCTTTATTTGATTTGAGCTGTCTAATGGCTTTTAATGTTTCCTCAATGCTTGGTGGCGGCAGCATTTGGTCTTGATCTTGCATTGGTGGAGCCTCCAATTCTTCTGTGAGCTGATTATTTAGCAATTAATTGAAGTGCACTTCCCATCGCTCCAGAATGCCTTCAGGATCGGTGATCAGATTACCCTCTCTATCCTTGCAGTAAGTGCAGCGTTGTGTGTATCGCGCCATACTGGGGATTATTTGGTAGAACTTCCGCGCCTGGTGCGGACCTCGCTCTCTACGTTTCTCTATTTCACAGACAAGGTTTTTTCCCAGGCACTTTTCTTTTGTCTGTGAATCTTTTTTTCAGATCTTCTGAGCTCTTTGCATTTCATCTCGCGCACCTGCTTCCAATGAGACTGCTGCATTGCCCGGTATGCAGCATTCTTACGTTCAGTCGCTAGTTTGCACTTATCATTAATCCAGTCGCTCCGATGTCTACGACTACTGCCTAAGATGGAGGTCCGTGAACGTTTACGAGACTTATGCTCTTAAATTAGCCTCGCACGCGAAGAGTGCATTAAAACCGATAATGGCAGGCTTTTGTTGTTGGCTGACTAGAAAGCCTACCCCGAGCACATGGGGTTTTGTGTGACAGCTGTAATAAATGTCATATTCGTTTCTTTGAATAACACCATGGCCATCTTATTTCTTGTAATAAAAAAAAAAAATTGTGGCGAGAAGGCCGAATTTAGCGAGACAAGGACATATGTGTCCTTTATCTTGTCTCTGACTTCTGGTCATCTTGCGATAACCAGAATCACCCACATCCGTGAGGATGTTGGCCTCGGTCTCGCGAAATCTGAAAAGAAAAGAAAAAAGGGGGGTATCCAAGGACAGTGTGGACAGTGTTAGTCCAGGTGTTCTCTAACTACTTTTATAGAGGGATGGTGGGAAAGAAATCATACAAGACCGGTGGGTCTTGGGTGCGGTAGTAAACGCAGATTACGTCTTTGGCGTCTGATAATCTGCGCTTTGGTCGGTGTGTATGTTTGTGTTTGTGTCGTCTTGTACTGTGCGTTCGTGTGTGTGGTGTGTTAATAGTAGACCCTATGGGATGGGTCCACGAATCCTCTATTATAGAGGGGAATGTTGTTGGGAAGGGTGCTTTCTTCAGTTTTGTACTGAAGAAGAAATTGTGGGGGTTTGATCCGAAGAGTTCGAGAGAGAGAAGGGTCAAGAACGCAAGAGTCCCGTACAAGTAGGTTCTCACTGTTCTGAATGTTTTCGAGGTACTTATATGCTAATTGAAGCAAGTATAGGTGAGAGTTGGGGTAATGAGGACCGTCAGGCCTTCTAGAATGATTGGTGCATCTTCTGAGGAGTTTCCTCTCGAAAACCCACATGTTTGATGAAATTCATTTTTGGGGTATAAGTGACCCCGAGATATTTCATCTTGTCCTGTGGTCTAATCGTAGTATCTCCCATTTTTATTCGAATATTCTGTGAATACCGAGAAGCAGGTTGGGAGTGTTTACTACTCAGAATTATGGCTACTGCTTTGGATGGATTAAGTCGGATTTTCCATCGACTGACATACTAATACAGTTCGTCCAAGTGACGGTTGAGTCGATATGTTGCGAGGTTAGGGCCTTTGGTTGACGTGTAAACCAGGACGTCATCCGCATAGCATATCTGGTTTACTCTCCCGTCCACAGGGCGGGGAATATCGGAGGTGTAAATATTGAATAAGATGGGGCCTAGAATGGAGCCCTGTGGTACGCCTGCAGCGGCGTGAAAAGTTCGGGAAAGCTTTCCATTCACTCTAACTTGGAAGGTTCTGTTTCGAACGAACTGGTAGATGATGCTACATAGCGTTCTACTGAGGCCAGTATTCAGTAGTTTAAAAGCGAGACCTTCGATCCAAGTCGTATCAAAAGCTTTTTCAATGTCTAGGCTTACTGCAACGGTGGGTTCCTTATTAAAGAGCCGCACGCAGACGTGGTTTTGAAATAAATTGAGAGCCATAGTGGTGCTGTGCGCTCTTCGAAATCCGCATTGGAAGTCAGGTATTAGGTGCCTGGTACTGACAAAATTATTTAGTTTCTCGTATATGAATTTTTCATATATTTTGCTGATGCAAGTGAGAAGCGAGATAGTGCGAAAGCTTGAGGGGTGATACGTTGGTTTCCCAACTTTTGCTATTGGACAAATAATAGCGTGCCTCCAAGCTTGGGGAAAGTACCCCATGTTGTAAGCATGGTTGAACAGAATGGAGAGCTTTATAAAGAATAAGGCAGAAAGCTTTCGCAACGAGTGGTATGACATGTTGTCGATACCGGGTGACTTCTTAGGGTGTCGAGATTTAACCAGGCTCTGTAGGGTATTTGATGTGATGAAACCGTGATCATTATCACGTGTGTCATCGAAGTATGCACTGTTAGTTGGATTAAAGACAACAATTGGCTCGTTGAAGTCGTCCAACTTACTGTGGACCTCTGAACTAACGATTGCATTAGTATCCGGGTCGCCACCTTGGAGAGTGAGTTTGTGATTGCGTTCGAAGGTCTCTCCGATGATATTTGCTTTATTGGTGTCGTTATTGACAACAACACCATTGTGCATAATTGGCCTAATGATGCGCCACAAATCATTTTAACATTTTTATAAACGTTCTGGTCCATCTGAATACCTTTCAGTTTGTCTTCCAATTGTCGGGTACGATTGCTTTGGATTCTCTGTTTTATCAGTGTGCCAATATTGTGATTGATGGATCGCAATAATGGTTCCCTTTGCGTGAAGCGGTGACGATATCTCATTCTGCAGAGCTTTTTACGCTCCCGGATGAGACGAAGAGTGATGTCGTCATGGGGAATCTGATAGGTCTTTTCAAGTTTGTACTTCGGGACATGAGTCTCCGAAGTTTCAACTAGAATCTCGTGAAGTCGTTTTGCAGCGTTGTTTATCTCAACCGTCGTTAGGTTCCTGTCAGTGGGAAGAGAGAATTGGTGGAGTTTATCGTTCAATGTAATATTGAAGTTGTCCCGATTTGTCCGCCCATAATCGGGTATGTATCTGATATGAGCCCGGGATACTCGATAGCCGCGAATGAATGTGGTCACAGCGTTGTGGTCAGATACACCCGCTGAAACTTGAGGAGGAGTGATTTGTGGAAGTAAGTCTTTGGACACAATAAATATGTCCAGAATTGAGTTACCTCGAGTACCAACCGTAGGTGCGACTATTTCGAAGTTGAGGGCATACATGTTTGCGGTGTACCATTGGTACAGTTTTGTGCCATTTGGGCAAGAGACAGAGTTGTTCCAGTGGGAATGTCTGGAGTTAAAATCGCCGCCTATGATGAAGGGTGTATGCCCCGAGGTCCTTATTAGTTTGCCGATATCTTCGGGATTAATGGGGCCATTATTGGTTTTATGCGAGTTTATTTGTTGTAATGCTGTTATGTCTTATATTCGGACAGCGCATCGGCTAGCTGCTGTGCAGCTCGAGCTCTGTATAGTGAGCGGATGTTCCATGAGAAAATTCTTAAATCGTTTAGCCATTTTTGTTTCCGTGGTCGTCGTCGTGTATCCGGTCCATATCCGAGGCTTGTTAAATTGTCCATAATAATTTGTTTTTACGCGCAAAGTTAATACACTTGCGCTAACCTGTCTTAGGATGTCTGACTTTTAATTTTAATTAATTATTTCTACCTTAATATTCTCATACAGGTGAGAAATCCAAATCTGTTGATGTAATGTACACACTGGCGCACAAATTCATTTTCCCGTAAAAAGGCGGGTCACCTTTTTTTATAAAGGTATTTTCGCAAAAACGGTTTTGGAGACTTATTCTACACACTATAAGCTATTGTGACGCATATGACAATCAGTTGTAGAATATTCTAGAGAGTCCGAAATAGAGTACTAGAATATTCTATAAAGTAATCGAAAACTGGAGACCGTGGACAGTAGAACATTCAAGACTATGGAACGGACGGAAACGAAACGTCGAATCAGAATAAGCAAGCGGTATAAATACGTCGCACACAGACTATGGAGATGAGTAAGAAGTAGAAGGTCAAGCAAGCGATAAGTAATGAGTAAGAAGTAATAAGTGTGAAGCGATAAGTACGGAAGCGATAAATGAAGAAATCGTTAACTGTACGGTAAAAAGTAACGGTTGTTATTAACGGACTAATAAAGTGTCACATTAATTCAAAATCGATTCAACGGCTCTTATTTATTCAAAATAATTAATCCAGCGAACCCTAAGCTCGCTACACTTAAAAAAAAAAAACAAAAAAATTAAAAAAAAAACTTGGAACAATATTTCCGACAAGAGTGGAATATTTAAAGCATATTAGGCACAATGGAATTCTTTGCTGGTGGAAGATGGAATTCTAAAGCGTAAATGGAAGCCGCGGACGGAAAATCCCATCGAATGCAGATTCTAGTCGCACCATCAAAAGTAGAGGATGTACTAATAGAAATGCACGACGGGGCCTCCGGTGGACATATGGGAGTTAATAAGACACTTTCAAGATTACGATGTCGATTCTACTGTGTTGGCGACGTAACATACGAAGCCAAGGATGGAGCAGCACACGACTGCTGACTGGCACACCGTAGATCGACAATTTATACCATTCGCTCTTTGGTTCTCGTGACAATACGCAAACAAGAGAACGGGGACAAAAAAGAGGATAAAATCAGCGGCAGTTGGAGAGTGCAACCAGTTCAGTTCAGTTCAGTGCAGAGGTAATAAGAGATCTTAACAGATTCTGGTTCTACCAAAACAATAAAATAAACAATAAAAAAATAATAATACAGTCCACTGATTGAATAAGGCGACCCGTGCTCGCAACATAATCGAGACGCCGCCTGCCAGTAAAATACTAGCTTCACATGAGAGATGACGTCGAGTCTTGGTGTAGGAAGTGCACAACTTGCACTGCGACCAAAGGACCAACAGCAAAACCAGAGCGCTATGAAGCAGTACAACGTGAGCGCCCCTTTCGAGCGAATTGCGATTTATATCTCGGGACCATTTCCAAAAACCAACGACAACAACAAATACATGTTGGTCATCATGGATCACTTCAGCAAGTGGGTAATAATTCATTTTTACGGGCATGGTTATTAGCCACAGGGCGTCTCAGCGGATATAGTACTACAGTCGATGGAAAATTCGACTTAACCTATCCGAAGCAGTAGCAATAATTCTGAGTAGTAAACACTCCCAACCTACTTCTCGATATTCACAGAATATTCGAATAAAAATGCGAGATACTAAGATTAGACCACAGGACAGGATGAAATATCTTGGGGTCATTTATACCTCAAAAATGAATTTCATCACACATGTGACAAACATTCTTCAAAGGACTAAGCAACTGCACAACATCTTGAAGTGGAGCAACAAAGTTGACACCAAAGTTAAGCTTCTCTGCTATAAGCAGCTAATCCGATCCGGAATATCGTACGCCTTCCCCATATGGTCCTGCAAATCTTCGGCCCAAATGGAAAGACTGTGAGTTTTCGAAAGAAAACTCTTCAGAAGATGCACCAACCACTCTAGAAGGCCCGACGGCCGCCATTATCCGAACTCTCACCTATACCTCCATTACCCCTATCGACGAATACTTGCTACAATTAGCATATAAGTGTGACGTATTTTGCCACATAAAATTTAGTGTATTTAAAATTGGTTACCTGGTTAGTCCAACGTGGAGAATCCATTATCTCGTTCTCCAGGAATGGGGAAATCTCTTCCTCTTCAGCGGCAGCTCCACCACGTTGGTTCTTCTGCAGGTTCCTCCTCTGAAACTTCCTCTGGTTCTTTCGTCTGAAACTGGTTCTTCCTCTCTACTCTGCCAGCGCGGCCACCGCCAAATGGTGATTTTGTGGAGAAGTTAAATATGTTTTTCTGCGAATCCAATCGCACCACAAGCGATGGGATGTTCTCCTTTTTGCTTCCAAACTTTATTTTTCCTTTGGCTCTTACTTTACTTTAAATTTTAAACTTTACTTTTAATTTTTAAAAACTAGGACCGGGCTTTTTCCTTTACACTTCAGAATCAACTCGACTAAGATAAATCAAACAAAAAACAGTATTCAACTGCTTAAAAAATCAACTAACTGGAATTTAAAACCGTATTAAACATCAATCGCTTGTTTGCGAATCAACCGTATCGAGAAACAAAAACAAAACAAACGGAATCACTACACGCTTCTTGTTCCTTTCTCTCCCTCTCCATCAACATCCACTCCGAAAACAGAAATCGAACTTGCACACGATCCACACTCGGACAGGGGTATGTCCGCACACTCAACATGTGGATCGTGTGCCTTTCCCACCACCTTAACATCAAATTATATTAAAAACAATTAAATGATGGGGGTGGCGGAAGCCGCACGTAACATAAGTACGTCGAAAGCATTCAGAACAGCGAGAACCCACTTGTACGGGAGTCTTGCGTTCTTGACCCTTCTCTCTCTCGATCTCTTCGGATCAGACCACCACCATTTATTCTTCAGTACAAAACTGAAGAAACCATCCTTCACAACAACATTCTCCTCTATAATAGAGGATTCCTGGACCCATCCCATAGGGTCTACTGCTGACACACTACAAACACGCACGCACAGTACAAGACAGCACAAACACACACACACACTGACCAAAGCGCAGATTATCAGACGCCAAAGACGTGATCTGCGTTTACTACCGCACTCAAGACCCACCGGTCTTGTATGATTTCTTTCCCACCATCCCCCCATCCAAATAGTTAGAGAACGCTTGAAATAACCCTGTCCACAGTATCCTTAGATACCTCCTTCCCCCCTTTCTTTTCAGATATCTCGAGACCGAGCCCAACACCCTCACGGATGTGGGTGATTCTGGTTATCGCAAGATGGCCAGAAGCCAGAGACAAGATGAAGGACACATTTGTCCTTTTCTCCCTAAAGTCGCCCCCCCCCCCCCCCGCGTCCATGTTTTTTTCAGCGTATATAGTTGGAATTTGGTTGCCGAACGAAATACATCGAGCCATAGTAAGCAAACTGGCAGCGTGATGATAAGTGTTAATTAATAATTGTAGAAGTGTGGAAAATAATAAGTGTAAATAATAAATCTGCTCCTCAATAGTATACTGGTTAGTATACCCGCCTGTCACGCGGGAGACCGGGGTTCGATTCCCCATCGGGGAGCCTCTGGCGCAAGACTAATGACCTTGCCCGGAAAAAAACAAATCGTTATGGAAAATTTAACAAGCCCCAGAACTTGCTAAATAAGGCCAAGACCGGTTCCCGGTTGTAGTGCCGATGATGATGATGAAATAATAAATCTATTAAAGTAAAGAGAACAAACTTTTGAGTTTTTATTGGATTATTCACAATCCAGAGATCAGACCTGGAAAGTCGATAAACGTCAAATTAAATTTAACGTAACAATATCTTAAACAAACAATTGATATTTCTTTTCGTTACCTATCATTTAAAAGGGAAGCGCTCTTAATTCAAAATGCAAAATAAAAACAAGGAAGTATACCAAGGAGTACCTGCAACGCCAGATCAAGGGGCAATTTGATGGGCCACCGCCAGCGATCACCAGGACAATCCTGGTAGGAAGATAGTCGAGATTAAACACGTCCATCGGACAAACAGTGTCATATATATTTATATTAATATATTTATACAACACCCCCACCGATCAGCCGAACTACTTTAATATGTGACATATGTTGGAAAAGAGTAGCAAGAGGTATCAACAATTTCCCAAACAAAACAACCACGTGATGGATTTATCTACCCTGGAATTTTTAGACCGATTAGCGCTGGCCACCAACTATTGGTGTCTTATAAGCCCCAACGCACTCCATGACATTTTCATGACTGTTTATCAACGCTGATGTTTTTATTTAAAAAAAAAGGAGATAATTGTAAACGAACAGTAATAATTCTTTATTACCCTTAATTGAACTAAATTAAATTTATAAGTATGTTTTCACTAATAGATTTATAAACACCCTTCGCCACAACAGGAAGGATATGACATTTTAGATCTTAAGCAACGAATAAATAAGAGCTGGAACTAATATGAATGTAGTAACGAAATACGTTAGTTCTAATAATTTTCTTCCTCGTAACCGTAATATTCATCCTCGTCGTCATTGTTAAGCATGTCCTTTAGAGAAAAGTGCTCATTCTCTGGTTTTGGGTCTTGCTCTGGTTCAGGTTCTTCTTCTATTTCCTCGTCTTCATCTAAATCTGCAGGCTCTATTTTGGTTGTTTCTTGTATGTGCTGCGGGACCCCTATTTCTGGTAAGTTGGCTTCTACTTTCGGTCGCTTGGAAATTGGACCTTCAGGTATAGACTCGATTACCGTAGCTTTTGGCGCAAGATCTACTTGCGGCTCCTCCGAAATATTGACATTTTCAGTAGTAGTATCTTCAACTTTAGGGCAATCAGTCAGAGTTCTTAAGATATCATAGTTTATTTTACTAGAAATTTTTTTTGTTTGTAGCATTTTCTTTATAGCTTCACCTGGGGTGCTAGATGGTCCAATGTGTTTCTTCTGGACAAGGCGTTTCTTCCTCTCCGGCTTACCTTCCTCACGTTCTTTAGCTAAGCGTTCTTCCTTTAGTTTCATTTCTTCCAAGAATTCAGCATTTAGTTTAAGCCACATTTCATTTTTGTTTTTCGCTTCTTCATGAGTCAAAATGTAATTATCAATCTCTTCATCATCAAGCCCCTCAAGATCAAGGTAAACATTTTCTTCCGAATTGTTATCTCCTGTCTTTTCTTGCGTTTCGTTTTCTGAGGGTGTGCACATGGAAATAATGTCCGGCTTTATTCCCTTTATCAATGAGTTGTTTGGCTTTCGGCTCTCCAAATCATCAGATAGACAATCCTGCAAGGTTTCCATGTTAGATTCGTCAATAAATCGGCCGGCTTCCATTTCTTCGAAATCATCAATAAATAAATTTTTCATACGGTTGCGATTAATTTTCTTCATGTCCCTCTCCAACTGCAAGTCTATTCGCCTTTGTAATTGTGTTAATTCTAGTTCCCCGATTCCTTTGATCCGTTCGCGATCTCTTTTTCGAGCCGCTTTGAAGGCTGGCGGATCTTGTTCAGCCTCTAAGTCGACAGCCATGAACTCATCTAAGGTCAAAGATGAACTTGGCGTGTCCGCGAATTCGACCAGTCTCTTACGTAAGGTGGTCTCGTGTATTTTGACGATGCGTACAATATCACCGACAGTCCTGTTGTACTCATGCATTCGCGCAGCAATCAAGAGTGCAGCACCACAGAGGCCGGTTGGTCTTCGTCCAGAATGCATGCAATCCTTCTTCATTCTCTGTACTATTCGAAGGGCAGTATTTGAGACTTCATGTGTCTTATTACCAAATTCAAGTCTGTTTGCGAATCTCATTATGTATATGCAGGGGTCCACTGATGGAATGTTGATGCACAATGAATTGGTTAATTTTAAGTAAGTTCTCCCCAATTCGTATGGACAAATTTGCTGGACGTCGCTAATATCGATCAGTAAATGGGATGTTCCTTCAGTGCGGCAAGTTATGTATACACATGCTGCGTATATGTGCGTGCTCTTTCGTCCTCGAGTCAAATGTCTCATTAGAGCCATTTTAAAGAAATTTAGTGATGTATTTATATAATGTTGGTTTAACTGTATTTGGTGGCATAAATGAGTTATATCCTTCTTGGCCTTTTTAACAGTAATATCACGCGATTCGTCCCCTGCACCCACTTGAAATTTTCCGTAACCATAATTTGTGGCGCCACCGGCTGAGTCGGCTGACACAAACTGTCCGACCAAAGCAGCACCTCCACGGCCGACTTCTTCAAATTGTACTTCGGATACAATCAAATTGTCTTCCAGGACAGAGCCGCAATTCGTACAAACAGAATCGCCCCGTGTGTTATCCACCTCAATCTCAGTTGAACCGCAATTTTTACACTTTACTCCCGACATTGTTGAGTATTTATCTACCTTAAATTAAAACGTTTGTTTATTTAAGATACAATTAAGGCGATGAAGAAGAGTAACTCAAGTAATTTGTGAATCCTTTAAGTACTTTATTGCCTCAACTTTTAGTGTCATGTAGACATTATTCTTTAAATTTAATTGCTTTTTGGTTTTCTTGATTGTTAGATTCCACCGTAAATTGGACACTTCATTCACATAAGTCAACTAGAAATATTAAACAGTTTTATGAGTCTAATGATCAATAATTCGTTTATTTTCAAATGCATGGTATATGCTAGACAATCAATAAAATATATTTGTCTCGAGACATTACTACGACTGACATTCCGCACTTTCCTTGAAATTGTTTTGACACAGCTGATTTTGACTTCTTGACAGTGACAGTAACAATTCTTGTAATTGTCATTTGGTGAGTAGTCGCAGTGGTAATTTTATTTAGACGTAATGTGTTTACATTGCTTGCACATTATTTGATCGTTTTTATTTAAATCTGCGCGCTATATTACTTGATCTTGCTGCCGAAGTGAATTTAATTTACCCACATGACCATAATTTTGTTCAATTGTTCTTATATGTTTTTCGGCTTTGCTGAATTTTTTTGTTGACCCTTACTCTCGGGAAAGCCTTTGTTTATGTTGCTATTGGTGAGTGCTTCATTTGTACTTATGCGTACAAAAATAAATGAATATTTTCTTTTTACTACTATTATTATTTTGGTTATGTTGCTTATTCTTAGCTTGGATAAACATATATAAGTATATTATAGATATCCGTGCACTAGAATACCTATACATATAGAGTTCATTTTTAGGAGGATTTCTGTAAGTTACCTACTGTAGTTTTGATTTATTTATTTAGTTATTACATTTTTTATCTGGGGTTGTTTCTTTCATTCTGCCAGATTTTTTTTTGTGCACAAAATAATTTTTTTTTAACCTCTCGATTACCGCGTGATCTCGAGCAGCGTCAATCCGGAAATATTTTTCTTCAATCTGAGCACCTTCATCACCATGTAAATTACGTCGTCCAGTTTGTTGTCTAACTTCAACAATTCTATCTCTAACTCTTCCTTCGCTGTAGCTTGCCGTATGAACGGCGACCTGAAACCTTCCCAACTGTGGCGAAAAATGAAGGCCCTCACCGGCATACGGATCGACCAACACATCGAACATCTGCGCGATCTGCTATCCACCCTCCGAGGTGCCGGCCTGCCTTTCGACGCCGAGAAAACGCGCCATCGGCCAGCCCCAGGTAACCTACTTGCGCTACCAAATCTCGAACAAAGGTTTCAAACCACCCTCGACAAAAGTGGCCGCCACCAGGACCTTCCCCAAACCAACCACTTCAACAGAGCTCCGTCGTTTCCGCAACAAACCACAACCCCCACGCAGCAAAGTAAGCAAAGACTCACCGCGAGTGGTTTTCGAATAATTAAGGCAAGTGCACCCTCAGTCACCTTCACACACACAAATGATAAATCACTTGCACATCAGCCGCGGCCGCGAACGCCAAAAGACGCAACCAGGGACTCTAGCAGCAGCAGCAGCCCCAACGACGCCAACAACAGCCGCCTCAATTGGCGCACAGTCGACGCGGCATTACGTGGGTCTCGCTAAGAGGTAGAACGGAAGCCGACGCCGAATTTTTCCCGCCAATTTCTTGTGACACACACCACATGTGTGTATAATTGGCGGGAATACGATTTCACTTGCAGATCAGCCGCCTCCGCGAACGGACACACCACAAGCCACCACTAGGGAATCCAACTGACATAACTCGACCATCGCGGTGCACATATCCCCCATAGAATTTACAGCACACAAGCAAGAGATACTCTCGCTTTACTTCAATGCTGCAATGCTGCTGCGACACCGGTCGCTAAACCGACCTACATGAAATGGTAACTCGCACCTGGCCGCAAAAAGGGGTCGAGTTCTCGTTAGTGTAAATACACACAAGACGTTTCGACCCTCTGTTGACGCCAACAACGTGCGTCCAATCAACATGGAACTCTTACGCGGTGTCAATCGGACAAACATTGCCTTTTATGGAAATGTAATGTCCATGGTCGTGAGAGCGTACAACCATTTTCAATACCTATGCAAGGATATTGACACCAGCTGCATCCACGTCGGCTTATGTTCCCCTGTGAAAATCCTGATGCCCACGGTTCGATTGCTCATGCACAGCTTGAGGGTGCGACGGTACCTCATCTGTATGTGTGCACATTCCTTTCGGTGATCAGCATCAGGATCATCCCTTATATGGTCATCGGGGCGATAAATGAATTTTGAGTAATTCTGTCGCTTCGATGGCGAGCTTTAATCGCAATGTTGATTCCGTGAAGGCAGGTTGTGCAGCGACCTTTCACCAAAACGTGACGAGTGCTGCAGAAGTAGGTGTCTTGGTGAACCGGTACCCTAGCGGCACACTACTAGGATAACACAACCACCTATAACTTTCGTTACGATCAACTTTGAAATGCGAACCATTGAGCGAACAGCGAGTGAGAGAGCGATCGAGAGAATATCAGAGCAGGCGAGTGAGCCGGTGCTCTGCGTAGAAGTCGTGTGATTGTAAGTAGTAAAGTTCTGTTTGCGTATGGGAGTTGTGTGTTATGTCGTACAGATCACGTCGGGGTCACCAGTTATAGCGTTTGCGACGGTAGTGAAGAGCGTGCGATTCGAACCGACGCTATCACGGTAAGACTCACTAAAAGATAGAACCAAAGCTCAACACACCTGGCCACTGCTGCGTGTTGGTAGTGTTGTTCTTTACTATTGGACGTGTTGTTACCTAGTAAACTCCCTAAACTAAAATATGAAATATAAATAGAAGCGTGTAAAATGAAAGACAAACATACATTTTAAATTGAATATATAACATAAAAAACAGAAACATTAAATACGACTAAGTGCATTTTAACCCGCATTCCACTTTTAATTTACATTTAAATACTAGCGATTGCACAAACCTGCATCGTTAAGTTATCGATCTTCGAAGGGACAGTAATGGCGAAGATTGTTTTTGAAAGCTGGCGGATTGACGAGGAGTGGAGAGACAGTGGATCTTTAGGAGAAAGGGGGCTGGGGAAAGCTTGAAATTGCTCGGCGTCACGGTCTGTGGGAATGTATCATGGCATAAACACGTATCGAGCATCGTCCGGTCAGCCTCAGGAAAACTGAGTTATCTTTTTAGAGCTAGGAAATATTTTACTTAGGCCCAACTTCTTCTCCTATATAAATCCCAAATTTGACCCGCGCTCGAATATTGCTCTCATGTTTGGAACTCGACTCCTAAACATACCCTCGACCTACTTGAGAGCATACAGAGACAATCCGACAGATCGCACCCATTTGTGGTTCATCTCCCGATGGCGCGAACATCCCTGCATCAGAACTCGTTCCGTTACAGAGCGGGAACGCTGTGGAACTCCCTTCCCACGCGAGTGTTCCCGGAGCGTTACAACCTGCAACTGTTCAAAAGGAACTGCAACAGTTATTTGGTCTTATCTCGGGGCGCTCACTCGGCGCTATAGGTTCGCCTCTCCCGAGAAAAGTTTAATAAAAAAAAAAAAGAATAAAAAAAAGACCTCCTCCGAGAAGGACGTGTTTGTCGCCTGAAGCGCGTTTTTTGTTTTTCCCTTCTTCGTAATTTTGTTTTAAGTTTTTGTTTCAGCATTGGAATTTGTAATATAAAGAATGTGAAGTGAATCGGTACAGAAAGTTAAGTAGTCTTGTTTGCTTTTTATTGGTGACCGAAGCGCATCCGTTCGAGGGGAGGAGGAAGCTGCTCTTAAAGGTCCTCAGGAATTGTGGGTAATTGCGGTGAAGAAAGAACTACAAGGTGATTCCAGAAACTCGAACAAGGGGAAAATTGCAATCGCCGGCAAGGAATGCCGTGGTTTTCTCCGTTACCCAATCGGGCGACTGCCACCAGCACGTAATGGATCGTTACCCTGCTATCTGATGCCCTGGTCGTGCGGTAAATCGGTAACGGTACCCGAATCACGCACCCGTGACTGATGAACCACCACCGTTGGAAGGGTATGAACGGTCTAAGAAGAATTGACCTACATTTTGAGTCGGCCACTCGACTGCCGAGAGAAAAACTTACACAATTTGGTGTTGGAAAAATTACCCCAACACCTGGCGCAGCCTTTTTATTCGATTTCTTCTTCATCCACGCCAGTTACAACAGTTAATCTAACAATCTGGATATTTCGAAGACAAACCGTAATCATTTTGCAGGTAACCATATTCATTCCACAACCAACAATTCATTTTCTACAACAATAACAAAAATCTATAATGAATACATTTATTGCAACCAACCAAAATTCCGTCGTTGCATCATCATAACTTCATTCCATTACAAATGAAACAACGGCACCCAGGCACAGTATTGAAGCGAACAACACAGCATTCATTTTATAACAATTTCCTATTCTTCTTACAACAACTGTCATCATTCATTCCATAACAACTTACTCCTAACATACTAATTTCATTCTATAACATTTGACACAGCTTCTTTTCTGTAATAAGTCGTGCAGCCGACGTCCCCAAAATTCTCTTTCAGTGTGTATCTGCTTGAACCGCCAATATGTGTTTATTTTTTAAATTGTTTAAATGTTTTGTTTATGTTTTCGTTGGAACAAAGGTGGTGGGGGAGTTACTGCGTAACATTAGATATAACCCCTTAAAATAGTTTATAATTATCTGCATATACAGATGGTGCAAAATTAATCACCCTATCGGAAGATGTTATAATTTTTGCAAATGGCGTCGCACGTCAATCATATTTGACATTTGTGAACTAGACATCATATTTGAAAAAAAAATGTAAAGCTCCAAATAAAGATTTTTTTTTATTTAGTAAAACAAGTAATTAAACAACAAAATTGCATGATTAATTTTGCGCCACCCTGTACTACATAGTATAAATTGTATGTAAGTTTATGGGGCAAATAAAAAAAAAATAGGAATATTTTCCGGCAATTTATTGATGGTTACCTCCACTCTGCTCCAACCACCGTCTTAGTCAAAAGGAAATACCGGAGGTCCACCCCGGTCATATTCAGCCGGCGGACATTGTGTTAGTGGGTCTATTTTGACATGTATAGCAAAGTCCGGCATAACAATGTTTTTATAATGGGTTCTCCAATAGGGACTTGACAACTTTTTTCAGTAGTAAATTTTTATAATTGGCAGACGTTGTTCGTTCGTGTACTTAACCATGATGAAAATGTTGAGTTTACTGAATAAATTGACAGTGACGGTTCGATGATTAGTGAATGGGTGCGTTCACAAATTAAATTCAAAGTTATGAAGTCCCTATTGGAATACCCGATATTTATATCAACTGTGAATCCCTCTGTAATGTTATACGTTAGCAAAAATATAGTTGTTAATATATTAATTAACACAAACATCTAATTAATAATATTTTATTTTGTATTATTATTCGCTTCGCAGAAGTCCAGAAAAACACATTTTTTTACCTGAGCCCATTATAAATTACACAATGAACTAAAAATTGAGTTATGCGTCGAACTGTTATACATCACACGCCTTCATAAATTGCTATGACATAATAACATTTATAACATATCTGAGTTCCTATCATTAAGCAAAGGGAGAGCTCTAAATGTGTGCATTCATCGCAGTCTTCGCACCAGCCTTCAAACGTCAACTTATTTGCTTTTGCAAAGTAAGTAAACCTATCCAATAATAAAGTATTCCCAGTTGTAATAACTCATATTAATGTATTGTTTACAGAAGTAATCCACGTAGATAATTTTGTGGCTCCATCTACGAAAATGTGTCGTAACGTTTGGTAGAGTTTATAACAGATTGTTTAATTGAATACCATTGCGACCTTTGGTACTAAGAGGCTATACAGTTGGCAAGTTCAAAACATACTCTGGAGAAATATATATTGTTAAGTAGGCGATAGCTAACCAAAATGGCAACAAAACGGCGACCAATACGATCTGTTAATAATTCACCGAATATGAATTTCCGACCAGGTGGACCGGATATATCAAGATCCGAAGCTAGAGGTACTCGACCGACTGCCCAACCGACGACAGTACAAGAAATATTAATTACCACAGTAATGTACGTCTGTAAAAAGGCGATCTTTTTTGATACGAATTTAAAAGTCGCTCTCTACTTGGGCAGCTTATTTTTAATATCGTTAATCGGAGATTTTGTTCCGTATCCAAAAACCTACCTCGCGAGATCAGACAATTTATTCAATGTGTACTTCGTTAAAATTGGATGGGGCTGGACGTTACTTCTAAGCCTGCCGTACTTGGTAATGACTTCTTTTGTGCTGTGTTGTGGTGATAAAAAGAAAATGTTACTTTGCCATTTACCACGAATTGGCATTGCGACGTTCTATTGGTTCTTCTGGACAAAACTATTCAATGTGATTGAGACGTCTTATGGCAGATGTACGGTTCGCGAGTATGATTCTAAGTCGCTTTGTCTTCGTGCTGGTCACTTGTGGAGTGGTTTTGATATATCTGGACACGCATTCATTTTGATCCATTCGAGTTTAGTGCTTATTGAAGAAGCCAGACCTATCGTGAAATGGGAATCAATTAAGGAGCATCTAAGAAATGAAATTCACAATCGCAGTGTGTCGGAGCGTTGCAGCACGAATCCGTTACGGAATCTGAGTAATGAACAAATAAAAACGTTAAATATTTTGTATGAACGACTGACGCCGGCAATTAGAACATTATTTATTGGAATAGTTGTGTTGCAATTGTTGTGGGATGTAATGCTGGTTGGAACAATGTTGTACTTTCACAGAATGATAGAAAAAGTAATAAGTGGGGGTATAGCTATATTGACGTGGTATTTTACATATCGTTTTTGGTACCCCTCGAAGATACTTCCCGATTCGCCCGGTAACGGATGTTTTCATTATCAACGAGAACGATCTGAACAATTTATATTCAAAAGAACTTCAAGCCTGTCCCATGGTTCATCTAGTCAACGAACCCCCGCAACTGTTGGGCAAGGGCCTATGTTTATGGGATTACCCATATACACCAATAGTAGACTTCCACAAACCTCAACGACTTCTTCATCGGTAAATTATTCAAATGAAATACCTTCGTAATAAATCGATTCGATTATTAACTGACCATGATTGTTTTTCTTTTTTTTTATGATTCAGTTTATTTTAGTTTATTTATTTATTAGTGTCGTTCTTTTTATGTTGTATAGGCTTGGTAAATGTTTTCTTATTGTCTTAATGTTTTTACTTAATTTTGTTAAGCTTTTCATTCTGATTGTATTGTTGTTCAATAAAAACAAAAAAGATACTTTTGTGAATAATTTTGTGTAGCGCGTTTATCGTTTATATTTTGTTATAATTATTTGTTATACTTTTTGTTTTGGAGTTTCAGTTGGACAACTGAAAGCTACAGTAGCAAATGAACTGCGAATTTACATGAATAATATAACAGTGGTAATAGTATCGAAAAACTTTCCGCGGTGAAAATATCTAATTAACCTCCACTTTAACTTTTTTTAACTATTGGGCTGCGATTAATAAAATCATAAAAATGTTTTCGGAAGACAATGGCCTCACTACCGGTTTTCAGCCACTATTCAACTTGGGTAACTGAATACAGTATTTCAAATGGATATAAGGAGTGCGGAGTTATATTATTTAAAACACAAGTAAAAAGATATGTTGGTTTTTTGAATTTAGTGTGAATGCCTTAAACGACAATATTTACAACTCAATTCTGCTTGATGATGAACAAAAATCACACCGCGCTCACGAAGATCAATTGAGGCGCCGAGGATTTCCACTCTGTATTGAAGCCAAAGCTTTAGAAGGGTTGCTGGAATATGTAGAATTAACCATATATAGGACTGTAAAATGTTGAAAGAGCGCAGTGACGAGTGGTAACTTGTGCTAGTGAATTTATCGCGTATTGCGACGATAGTGAAGAACGTGTGATTCGATCTGACGCTATGACGGTTAGAATCACTAAAAATGTAACCAATGCTCAGCACATCAGGCCACGTCCGCGTGTACGAATTCGATTTCTAAACTCAAGTACACTCAACTGATGTGGAATTGTTATTGTAGCGAGCTTCGAGTTCGCTGGATTAATTATTTTAATATATAAGAGCCGTTAAATCGACTTTCTTTGTAAACACTTTATTAGTCTGTTAATAATAACCGTTATTTGATATTTCGCTAATAATTCGGTGACTCTTCTTTCACTTCCGAGACATCGTGTAATTCCTATCGCTTCTCTACATTGCTTCCTTACTGCTTACTTGCTTCCTTGATCTGCGCGCGGTGTATTTATACCGTTTGTCCTCATTCTGCTTCGGCGTTACGTTTTCGTCCGTTCCATAGCCTCGAATTTTCCACTGCTCATAGTCTCCAGTTTTCCAGTACTTTCTAGAATATTCTAGTACTTTATTTTGGAGACCTACCAGATATCACAGCTGATTGTCGTATGCCTTACACTACCCCCCGCTTACCAAGAGAAAAAGCTAGCATGTTGCTGGGTACAGGTTTCCTACGGGTTGGATGGGTGAGATGCAGATTTCGAGATCACGTCGCACCCATACGATGTTTCAGATGTTGGCAATACGGTCATGTGGCGAAATCAGAAGAAGATCGTTCGGAAAACTGTTTGAAATGCGGAGAAAAAGGCCACAAAGCAATGGGTTGTAAAGCACAACCCAAATGCATGTTCTGTGAATCAGGATGCGAAGGCGGTAACCACCACTCAACAGGGAGTTACAAATGCCGAGCATTTAAAAACGCGATGTCCAATCTTCTCAATAAAAATGGACAGGTTTAAGTGCATTCAAATCAACTTAAACCAGTGTGGAGCCGCACATGATCTTTCCCAAACGGTTAAGGAATATGGTGCCGCTGGGGTACTCATCAATGAACAGTACAGGATGCCTGGCACTGGTACTATTAAATGTGAGGAAGACAGCAGCGGAACAGCGGCCACCTGGACAACTGGAAATTCACCCATGGAATGTAGAAGTGTCCAGCGGCTGGGAGGAATTGCCTCTGCTAAGATCAGAGGAATTCATTCCTACCGTTGTTACGCTCCGCCAAGGTGGGAAATAGAATATTTCAAGTCCTCTTTAGACAGAATAACACAAGAAGCTAGAGATAAGAGCTCTCTTATAGTTCCTGGAGATTTCAACGCTTGGGCAGTAGAATGGGGAAACACAAGGACCAACAGTAGAAGCTTAATAATAGCATCGATGACACCTTCATAAACGAGAGAGGCCGGTCCAAAATCGACATCACATTTGCCAGCTCCATGTTGGCAAGAAGTATGGATTGGCGAGTTTTGGACACCTACACCCACAGTGACCACCAAGCCGTGATGTACGAAATATTACCGCACAGGGGATTCATCACTGGCAAATTGGCGAAGAAAGCCCAAAAAAATGGGTGGAAAGAGAAGGACCTCGATGCGGAACTGCTCGATTATATACTGGAAGACCAAATCGCACAGTTTGACGCAGAGGCCGATGCGAACAGGCAGGCTGGAAAAGTCATGAAGTGGCTAACTACCGCATGTGATGCTTTTATGCCATGACAAAGACAACCAGCAGGGGCTATCAAACCAGTCTATTGGTGGAACTCAGAAATCGCCCATGTGCGATCGGAGTACAACGGGTTAAGACGCTTGCAACAAGGGCAAGAAACCGTAACACCTACCCACAGTTGCATGCGGAATTCGTCAACAAACGGAAAGAGTAGAGGAATGTGATCCGCAAAAGTAAATATGACGCGTTCTGCTCCCTAAGGGATGAATTAAATAACAACCCATGGGGCAGCGCCTATAGGATAGTCATGAAAAGACTACATAACAACAGCACTCAAATGCAAAAAAGTAAAAGTGACATGACCAGAATCGTTGCTGCCGTCTTCCGCCAGTGTGATGAGGTATTGAGAGTGCAAGAGGAGTGGAGTATCACTGAAGGAGAGATACCTCCCGTAACCAGCGAAGAGGTGCTCTTGGCTGCAAGGGACGTCAAACAAAACAACACCCCGGGACTGGATGGTATCCCTAACGCTGCAGTGAATACTGCTTTAACAAAAAACTCGGAAGTCTTCAGCAGTCCCTTCACAATCTGCCTTCAAACAGGACAATTTCCTAAACGATGGAAAAAACAACGGCTTGTACTTATTCCAAAAGGAGTCAAGAATCCAGAGGCGCCGTCGTCTTATCGTCCGTTGTGCATGTTAGACACGACAGGAAAACTGCTTGAGCGAGTAATTGCCACTCGCCTGGAACAATTCACTGAGGGGACATCGGGGCTCTCTGAATCGCAGTATGGGTTCCGAAAAGGTAGATCAACCGGTAAGGTACTATATGTGGCGTGCGCCACGCTCGCAATGCGATCGCTGGAGCACGATGGCTAGGTGGTACCAAAAAATATTGTGCGGTGGTGACGCTAGAGGTTAAAAATGCGTTTAACTTGGTGAATTGAAATCGGATTCTAGAAGCGTTGCGCGATCTACAAGTCTCACCCTACTTGGCGCGTATACTAGCAAACTATATCTCGAATAGAAGACTGCTGTATGATACAGATGAGGGACCACAGGAATATAAAGGAACAGCGGGTGTACCTAGGGATCTGTATTAGGTCCTCTGCTATGGAATACAATGTATGATGCTGTGCTCAGGGTCAATGTACCGGAGGGGGTTAGAATCATTGGGTACGCAGATGATTTGGCAATAGTGGCCGTAGCTAAACATCTAGATGACCTGGAGAATATTTGCTCGCCAGCGATCCAGAGCATTAAATGCTGGCTAGATATAGCCGGACTGAAACTAGCTGGACATAAGACGGAGGTCGCCACCTGACATTGCAGCTGAAGAAAACCCTGCATTGCATAAGGTTTTTTCAAGGGAATCGTCGGAGAATGCGGTTACAATTAGAGCTCTCAAGCCTAAGAGAATGGCAACGAAGGTGGGATTCTTCCATCAAAGGAAGATGGACCCACACCATGATACCTGATGTAGAAACATGGGAGAAAATGAAACATGGCGGGCTGAAATACCACTTGACTCGGCTAATATCAGGACATGGATGCTTTCGGCAATACTTGCACAAGTATAAGCATGTGAATCACCCTTACTGCTTGTATTGCGAAATCAAACTAGAAAATGCGGAACACGTACTCACAGAGTGCGTGAGATTCGAGACCGCACGAACGATTTTAGAGAGACATATGAGACGGACAGTTACTCCGGGAGGAGTAATAGAATACATGTTTGGTTCAAAACAGGCGTGGTCCGTAACAAATGGTATTCTCTGTGAAATGATGCAGCAGTTGCGACGTGACGAGCGGAGTAACAGGTAAACTCCGTCCTACCCCGCGATGGAATATCTAAAAGAAAGTTCCGCGGGGATCAACGGGAATATGAGGCTGGCGGGAGGAGGTTTTAGTTGGTAAAAACCCGGCATGCCTCTGGATCGGTCCAGATGTATCTTTTGAAGATTTCCACCTTCCTACCGAAATCAAAAAAAAAAAAGCCCTCCGTCTTGATTAGTTCGTCCCGAACTAAGTTCACTGGCCTTCTGGGTTAACAACAAGTCGCCAGTCGGTCATGATGTACCACTTTCATCTTGGCGTTCGGTCTTCGCTGAATCCTATAGACAACGTTGTTAATTCTTGTGAGAATCTTATACGGCCCTTCCCAATGTTGCTGCAATTTCGGAGACCTTCCTTTTTGCCGATGAGGGTTATAAAGCCACACGTTATCGCCTGCATTAAATCCGGATGCGTTGGCTCGAACGTCGTACCTTGTTTTCATCCTCTCACTTGATACCATGATTTGCTTTCGGACCAAATGATGAATCTCGTCGAGGCGATTTCTCCATTCGGCTACGCAGTCTTCAGTCTTATCTATGGCGTCTGGAGGTATCCCGAATCGCAGATCGGCTGGTAATCGTATCTCTCGTCCAAATATAATTCTTGCTGGAGAATGTCCCGCCGTATCGTGATTAGCCGATCTATAACTCATGAGAAAGGTTTGTACATATTTGTCCCAATCTCGTTGGTGATCACTAACGACCTTCGATAAATGCTCTTTCATTGTTCGGTTGAATCTTTCGACCATTCCGTCTGACTGCGGATGTAAGGGTGTGGTTCTGGTTTTCCTTATGCCCAGTGCCGCACAGATGCCTTGAAATATCTGTGATTCGAAGTTTCGGCCTTGATCGGAATAAAGCTCACAGGGAACTCCATATCTGCTGATCCAATTATTGATAAGCTGCTCAATGATGGTTGTTGCTTCTTGGTTTGGAATTGGAAGGACTTCCACCCACTTGCTGAAGTAATCCATGGTAACCAACATGTATTTGTTGTTGTCGTTGGTTTTTGGAAATGGTCCTGAGATATCAATAGCAATTCGCTCGAAAGGGGCACCCACCTTGTACTGCTTCATGGCGCTCCTTGGTTTTGCTGTTGGTCCTTTGGTCGCAGTGCAAGTTGTGCACTTCCTACACCAAGACTCGACGTCATATCTCATGTGGAGCCAGTAGAATCGAGATCGTAATCTTGAAAGTGTCTTATTAACTCCCAGATGTCCACCGGAGGCCCCGTCGTGCATTTCTGTTAGTACATCCTTCACTTTTGATGGTGGGACTACAATCTGCATTCGATGGGATTTTCCGTCCGCGGCTTCCCATTTGCGCTTTAGAATATTCCATCTTCCACCAGCAAGGAATTCCATTGTGCCTAATATGCTTTAAATGTTCCACGCTTGTCGGAAATATTGTTTCCAGTTGGCCGCTCGTTCTTTTCTTTGTGTTCCAGGATTAGCGACATATCTTTATCCATGCGTCACATTATGTTATCGCTATGGTATACGGCTCTAATGCTTTGCTTATTTGAATTTCCTTTCGGTGTTCTTCACTATTTGCTTGGATATTGTGTGTGTATCTGTTAGAAACGCCACAAATTGGTCTTGCTTTAGTTTGTTATCTGTGTATTTTCTATACGGGGCTCTGCAGGAAGTTTCCTTTTTTCATCATCACGGCCAATAAAGTGAAATTGCCTTACTGATCCGTACCACGAGAAGAGAATCATCGATTAAGGGGAGGTTCTCATCAAGAAGTTTAAGAAAAAAAGGTTTTTTTTTTAATTTTTTTGATAGCTTATGGTGTGTCGAATAAATCTCCAAAACCGTTTGGCGAAAATACATTTATAAAAAAGTTACAGTATAAAAAGGTGACCCTGTGGGGGTTCTCTAAGGAGCCCGAAGAACCACCCATCGTCCTAACCCAACTCCCCTTTCCCAACCTGCAAATACCATTACCGATCATAAGCAGCTCACCTGCATATGAGCTGTTCAAATCTCTCCTTCATCATTTTGCCGTGAAAAATAAGCCCACGGCAAGATCATTATCTTGCCATGGTACAGGAATTCGCCAATACAATTCCCCTACCTAATCAGCGCCGACACAAAGCAACCGTGTTCCATCACATTAAGACACGAGGCCCCCCGGTCAGCCAGCGCCCAGGCCGATTGGCCCTCGAGAAACTACGCGCGGCACGCGCAGAATTCGATCGCATGATCGCGTTAGGTATCTGTCAACCGTCGAACAGCCCCTGGGCAAGCCCACTCCACTTAGTGAAGAAACGTTCTGGTGAGTGGCACCCATGCGGCGATTATAGACTGTTGAATGCAGTACCAGTCCCGGACAGATACCCAATTGCACACCTCTACGATTTTTCGTACAAACTATGAGGGTGCAATGTCTTCACTACCCTGGATCTCACCAGGGCTTACCACCAAATCCCGGTGGCGCCGGAAGACATTCCCAAGACCGCAGTCATCACACCTTTCGGACTCTTCGAGTTCAAAGTAATGACCTTCGGCCTCAGAAATGCCGCACAGACATTCCAACGCTACATCGACTCGGCGTTACGTGGTCTCAATTGCTGCCACGCATACCTTGATGACATCCTCATCGCTTCTCGAGACCACGCCGAACACAAACGCCACTTACGTCATGTCCTAGAGCGTCTCCGCGAATACGGCCTAGTCATCAACTCAGATACGTGTCAATACTCCAAAGAACAAATCCCCTATCTGGGATACGTCGTTGACAACCAGGGCATACGCCCACTGCCAGACCATGTGGAGGCTCTTTTGAAGTATCCTCGTCCCTCCAACGTAAGTGAGCATGGTTAACTTCTATCGTCGGACTCTGAAAAACGCTGCCGAGATACAAGCCCCATTAAATGAATTCCTGAAAAGAGCTAAGCGCAATGACAAGCGCCCAATTACCTGGACAGAAGCCTCTGATCGAGCATTTCAACTGTCCAAAGACCAATGGGCAAATGCCACTTTACTCCGATACCCCCTTGAGGGTGTGGCACTGTCCATCAAATGCGACGCATCGGATACCGAGAAGGGAGCCGTCCATGAACAGGACATCGAAGGCCGACCAGGCCCACTCGGTTTCTTTTCAAGGAGGCTGAGTCCCACAGAGCGACGTTACAGCGCCTATGATCGTGAATTACTTGCGATCTACAACGCTGTGCAATACTTCCGTCATATGATAGAAGGTCGCTCACTCTTCATTTTAACAGACCACAAGCCGCTGGTTTTTGCGTTCCGGAAGAAGTCGGGAACCGCCTTTTCCCGACAAGAGCGTCAATTAAACTTCATAGGGCAATATACTACGGAGATCAAGCACATCTCCGGTAAGCAGAACGTCACGGTGGACGCCCTTTCACGAATCAATACGATTCACTTGCGTACCGCCTTAAACAACGCCGATCTCGCCCTGGGTCAACAGGAGGACGACCAGCTCAAGTCCCTCCTAACTGCCGATACGGCACTAGAGCTTAAAAAAATCACTCTTCGCGACCCTTTGGGCGAAATCTGGTGTGATATTTCCACTGGAACTGCTAAGGGCGTGTTCCAAGTCTACCACGACCCAGCCTACCCCAGCGCCCGTGTGACCGCCGCTGCTGTCCGTCGCAAATTTGTTTGGCCCCGGATGAGCAAAGACCTCACCGGCTGGGCCCGATCTTGCATCCAGGGCCAACGCTGCAAAATATCGCGGCATAATGTACTGGAACCAGCACAATTCAAGCTTCCCACGGCACGCTTCGCCCATGTCCATATGGACATAGTGGGATCGCTTACTCCATCAAGAGGATTCTCCTATATACTCACCATGATGGATCGCTTCACACGATGGCCAGTGGCGACACCACTCAGGGCAGTTACTGCCGAATCAGTCGCCAAGGCCTTTTACTCAACTTGGGTCACACGACTTGGTGTACCAACAACTCTAACTTCGGACCGAAGCCCACAATTCGAGGCGACAATATTCAGGTAGCTAACAAACCTCATTGGCTGCCACAGAAATCGTACCACCGCCTACCATCCCGCATCCAAAGGGATGATAGAGCGCTGGCACCGATCCCTCAAGGCCTCACTCATGTGTCACAACGACACCCAATGGTTCGACGCCCTTCCCACTGTACTTCACGGCCTGAGGACAAGTATTAAGGAGGACCTAGGTGCTTCAGCAGCAGAACTCACCTACGGCACCAACCTCCTTCTTCCAGGTGAACTCTTCCTGGATGGTGAAACACCTCGTGACCAACTTCACGAAGTGGGCCATCTCCGTGACCTACTACGAAAGGTTAGGGCAACCCCAGTAGCCAGTCACGGGGCCAAAAAACTTTTCGTCCATCCTGAATTGCACAGCTGCACGCACGTCTTTGTCAGGGTGGATAAGGTCAAAAAACCCCTAGACCCCCCTTACGATGGCCCGTTGAAAATCTCCAACCGCATCAGCAACCGCGCCTTCGAGATCGATATTAGAGCGATCCACGGTCAGCGTCGAGAGACTTAAACCCTGCTTTCTGGAAGCTTCCGCTCCAGAAGAACACCCATTACCTGATACAGCTACCAACCAGCCTGCACAACCGCCCCGTACTCGCGCCCGTGCGCGCACCCAGAGACAGCTACCCCCCTCTCAACATTCTATACTTATTTCGTGTCTAGGTCACTGCCCATGATCGGCACCACTATCTCCAAACCACACAACCCACCTTTTTACGGGAAAATGAGTTTGTGCGCTAGCGTGTACATTACATCAACAGATTTGAATTTCTCACCTGTATGAGAATATTAAAGTAGAAATAATTAATTAAAATTAAAAGTCAGTAATCCTAAGACAGGTTGGCGCAAGGGTAATAACTTTGCCCGTAATAACAAATTATTATGGAAACTTTAACAAGCCCCGGATATGGACCGGATACATGATGATGACCACGGAAACAAAAATGGCTAACCGAATTGAGCATTTTTTCATGGAACGTCCGCTCACTATAAAGAGCTCAAGCTGCACAGCAGTTAGCCGATGCCCTGTCCGAATATAAGGCTGACATAACAGCATTACAAGAAATAAGATGGACGGGGAGTGGTGTTATTCAAAGAAACGAATATGACATTTATTACAGCTGTTACACAAAACCCCATGTGCTCGGGGTAGGCTTTCTAGTCAGCCAACAAGTGAAGCCTGCCATTATCGGTTTTAATGAACTCTTCGCGTGCGAGGCTAGTTTAAGAGCATAAGTCTCATAAACGTTCACGGACCTACAGAGGTAGGTTTCTTCCTGACGACGAAAAGGAAGAATTCTACGAGAACGTCGAACGGGCCCACAATGCCTGCCCAAGATACGATGTGAAAATCGTTCTTTGTGGTTTGAATGCAAAAATAGGTCGGGAACCGGCTTTCAGGCACTTCGCAGGTTCCCAGAGTTTGCATGAGAACACTAATGACAATGGAGTACGAGCCATCGAACGGGCATGATCAAAGAAGTTAGTCGTTGCGAGTACCAGGTTTTCGGGTAAAGATATCCACAAAGCCACCCGAGTATCACCTGATGGAGCCACTCGCAACCAAATTAACCACGTGTTGATAGATCGCCGCCACTTCTCGAGCCTGATGACGACACGAACGTACCGAGGTGCCAACGCCGACTATCTTGTTGGTACAGTTTTCCGAGTGCGGATTGCCTTATGAAGACGTATTGCATCCGCGGATCAGGTTCGAATCAACACGGCTGCCTTACGCAATGAGAACACCAGCAACACCTTTGGTCATGCACTAGGACTCGCCCTCGAAGAGCTCGACGGAGGGAGAGTAAGTCCTGGGGCCAGAATGCCGGGTGTAGAAAACAAATGGACACGCCTTAAGAATACTGTCATTAGTACTGCCGACTCCATCTTAGGCAGTAGTCGTAGAGATCGGAGCGACTGGTTTGATGATGATTGCAAACTAGCGACTGAACGAACGTAAGAATGCTGCATACCGGGCAATGCAGCTGTCTCATAGGATGCGGATGCGCGAGGAGAAATACAAAGAGCTCAGAAGATCTGACAAAAGGCTTCACAGACAAAAGAAAAGTGCCTGGGAAAAAAACCTTGTCTGTGAAATAGAGAAAAGTAGAGAGAGACGTCCGCACCAGGTGCGGAAGTTCTACCAAACAATCTGCACTATGACGCGATACACACAACGCTGCACTTACTGCAAGGATAAAGAGGGTAATCTGATCACCGATTCTGAAGGCGTTCTGGAGCGATGGGTAGTGTACTTCAATAAATTGCTAAATAGTCAGCTCACAGAAGAATTGGAGGCTCCACCAATGCAAGATCAAGACCAAATGCTGCCGCCACCAAGCATTGAGGAAACATTAAAAGCCATTAGACAGCTCAACTCAAATAAAGCCCCTGGAGCTGATGGCATACCAGCTGAGCTGATCAAACAAGGAGGGAAAGCGTTACATCACGCAATTCATGAGATCGTGGTGCGCGTATCGGAGCAAGAGGAGATGCCGAAAGATTGGCGTCATGGTATATCTTGCCCCATGCATAAGAAGGGATATATCACACTGTGCAGCAACTATAGGGGTATCACATTGCTGAGTATCGCCTACAAGATACTCTCCACTAGCCTACAAGATCGGATAGCCCCATACGCTAGGGCCATCATTGGCCAATATCAGTGTGGCTTCATCTCAGGCAAATCAGCGGATGATCAGATATTCACCCTTAGGCAGGCGATGGAAAAATGTCTGGAATTTAAGATTCCATTATATCATATATTTATAGACTTTAAGGCCACCTACGACAGCATAGCTAGGGTAGAACTATATAATGCCATGAGAGAGTACGGCATTCCAAACAAATTGATACGACTTTGTAGGTTGATCATTATCAACGTAACTAGTCAACTAAAAATAGCGGGATTGCTGTCCAAACCAATAAACATCTTTAATGGACTCCGACAAGGGGACGGTCTGGCCTGCCTCCTCTTCAACCTGGCGTTGGAGAAAGCAATCAGTGACTCTGGCGTTACAACTAGAGGGACTATGGTCACCAAGTCTAGCCAGATACTTGCCTACGCAGATGACATTGGCATCGTCGGTAGATCCGATTCGGCTGTACCCGACTCCTTCACCCAGATCGAACAGGCGGCACAAAAACTGGGACTACACATTAATGAGTGAACAACTAAGTACATGGTGGCAATTTCTGCGAACACAAGACCTAACGTTGGTCAAACTATCAGGGTAGTGGAGCACGAATTTGAAGTAGTGCAATCCTTTAACTACCTTGAGTCAATAGTATCAGCCGATAACAATATGGAAGAAGAAATACGCGAACGGCTGATCAAATCCAACAAAGCCTTCTATGGTCTATCAAGGCTCTTTAAATCCCGAAATTTATTCAGAACATCCAATTTACTACTGTACAAGACCATGGTCTTACCAGTACTCATGTATGGATTTGAGACCTGGGTTCTCAATAAATGGCACTCTGAACTCTTAGCCGCGTTCGAGAGGAAGGTCTTAAGGAGAATTGTTGGCCTTGTATGTGAAGGAGGACGATTCCGGAGACGCTACAACCATGAGTTGTACGCAATCTACCTTGAAGCTAATATTGTAAGAAAAATCAAGTTCGGTAGACTCAGGTGGGCGGGACGCCTAGCTCGAATGAGCGAAGAGGAGCCTGCCCGGAAAGTCCTTTGTAGCAGTATGTATGGAAGGAGACAGCGCACAGACCTTGTCTGCGATGGAGCGATGGCGTAGACCAGGACGTCCAGAGCCTGGGAGTGCCAAACTGGTTGACATCGGCTGGAAATCGGGACCGGTGGAGAGATTTGTTAAATAAGGCCAAGACCGGATCCCGGTTGTAGTGCCGATGATGATGATGATGATGATGAATAGTGTACACTTTTCTGCGCATTGGTAAACGGCAATCATACAGCCCATTCCAAAAAAGGGCAAGGACTGTACAAAACCAATGAACATGCGTTCCATAAGTTTACTCCCAAGCATCAGTAAAATATTTGAAAAGACCGTGAACAAAGCTCTGCTAAAATGGGTAGAAGACAACAACATTATTCCGAATAACCAGTTTGGCTTTAAGACAGATCATGAAACCACACATGCCGCAGCTAAACTAGTCTCCGACATACAATGGAATAAATATAAGAAACAATGCACAGGTGCCTGTCTGGTCGACTCGGAAATTTGACATCGTCTGGATCGGAGGGTTATATTACAAACTGGTCAGACAAGGCATATATAAGCCTTTACTATATGTTTATTACGATATGTTAAACCTCCTGTTCGTGGTCAAAAGTGGTAATGTCAGGGAGCGATACTTTCTCCGATTCTTTTTAACATTTATATTAGCGACTTGTTGGATGCACTTCCGCAGGCTATTGCATACGCAGACGATCTCATAATTTACAGAACAGCTCCGAAAGTTGAGATCATAAATTGTTTACTACAGTGAGACTTCAACAAAATGCAGCGCTATTGCGACGACTGGAAACTTAAGATCAACTTCCAGAAATGTGAAGCCATCTTATTTAGAACTCAATTATATAAAGCGACGAACGACACAAGGAAAATATGGCGAAAGTTAGTTATCGTGGGACCGCATGGAGATAAACTGGAAACCAAGAGTGTAGTTGGTACCTTGGCATCTGGCTAGATCAATATCTATATTTCAACAGACATGTAGAGGCTGCTTAGGCCAAAGCTAGGAAAACTTTTGCTATGACAGGGAGGTTATTTCACAGTAGCCAACTTGACAACAGGGTAAAACTTATATGGTACATTACGCTAATCAGGCCAATGCTCATATATGGTTGTCCAGTATGGTTTAACATAGGTCCAAATTTGATGGAAAAAATTCGGGTGGTCGAAAGGCCACTTGTCTTGTCTCAGATTATATCGAACACCGGAATCGGACTATAAAAAGTTCTATCTAAATGAGATTTTATATAATGAAGCCGACATAAATAGGGTGGATAATTTTATGATCAAATTAATCAGAGGACATATTGGGAGAGCAATAAGTTCGTCCAGTGACCTAACTTCCGGAGCTTGTTATACAAATATTTGGATTTTGAGAGGGTGCGCCGCAACGACTTTCTCCCACCAGAGGCGTTCCTTGATTTGGACATGAATGGGCTTGTGGGGAGGAAGTAGGGGTGCCGGCACGGGGACTGGTTCACTCCTATCCCCATCATATTACACGAACACTGTTCTTTTCTCTTTATTTTATTATTGGTATTGTGGGGGTACGAGGTCGCGACGCCGCCTGGGCGAGAGTTCTACCTCGTCCCCACAAATCACTATGGTATCTAACAAGTACAACACCGAGGGAAAAGCACAAACATCGGACCAAAAGAACGATTAGGTACACACATCTATGAACGCCGAAGGCACTGCAACACAGAAAATTAAAAACACGAATTGAAAGGTGATCACCGACTTTTTTTTTGCTTTACTTATAACTTAATATTAAATTGCCTTGATTTTTATAATTGTTAACAAGGTGAAAGAAAACTACTTCCTCACACGACTTCGAATATTTTTGCGTCCTCGGCGCGCAACGAGGAGCGAAAAAGTCAACGACCATGGCTGTCGGCTGATGTAAAGGCACTCCAGTAAGGATATCGTTTTTACCTACCACCAGAGAAACGTAAAGTCTCTCTTGGTGGTATGTGTGCGATCGTTCAGATCTGCGTGGTTTACACGTGCTCGAGGGCAATGAGAAAACGACGTTGCATTTCAATTGATAACAATGGGTGCCGAATGTTGTGTATTTATGGTGCATATGCACATTAAAGAACTATTTTTAGGAATTTTATTTAACGCGTTGTATGCATTAAATATCCTTGGAGAAGGAAATGTTTCAGATATGGGAAATTGGAATTTGCGTGGGATTCTTGAAAAGATAGAAAGAAATTCTTACAGGAAATTATATGCGAAGGGATGCATGAAGGTAAGTTTCCTTTCGCAGGGACTTTTTAGATTGTATATTTAATCTATATAATGCATGAAGCATTTAAGATGCTAATGCGAATTGCATCAGCGAAAGCTTATGCAGACTGGGTTGTGGTTATGGGGGTTTTTAAGGTAAGTGTACCGTGGGGTTTGGCGGCACCGCCACAGTATCCTTTCACAAGGGAACTCAGCAACTTATAAACATGTATACTTTTGTATAGCGGATCTTGTCACTATCCTTGCAGATGCACTCTGTTGTCCTGCTGCTTGATGCAACTGTTCCAAGCAAAAAAATAAAACACTTGTTCACAGGGATTCGACATTTATTTTTTTGGTATTTTGTTTTAATTTATTTTAACAATGATTTGTAAGGAGCAATCACTGGTGGCATTCACGGCACTGTTTATTGATTATTTTTGTTACACAACTTTTTTTTAAACGAAACATATGCGTTTAGAGTTTATTAATAGTTCTATTCGGCTCACGTTTAACAGACAATTAATGTGACATAAACCAGTAAGGAATTGACAAACAAGGAGAACTCGCGCGACGACTTAAGTTGTGGTGGAAAACTCTCGTACGCACTCGACTACACTCGACTACACTCGGGGGTGTGTGCACTTGCGTGCACAAGCTACAAGAGATGAAAGACGACTGACTGGTTATATCCACATGATCAACCAATCTTGATCACACTCTCATCTGCATTCGCTCATTTCCCCGCCCAACGAGGTGAATAAACTCTTGTGAATTTACCCAGCAGTCAATGGATTTAGAGAAAATGGAGAACAGAAATGGAGAGCGTGACGATCTCGGGGTTGAATTTGCTTTGGCGTGCTACGAAAGCAAAACCAACTAGTGACCGCATGACCCAGTTACATATCTAATTGATCTCAGAGTGCAATGCACTCCGAAAGGGGGGAAAGGGGTAGGTTGAAAAGTATATTTCTTATACTCTTCACCTGACTCTGAGGTTATTGTTCCCCAGCGAATAGTGGTGTCTGGGGGAGGTCGAAGGACGCCGCGATAGCTTGGGAAAATATCGGCGAGAGAAAAAGAACTAACGGAATCCGATATTAACCAAGCGGTTTCGCTATGCAGCAACAGCGTCGCTCGCCCAGACCTTGCTGTTGCTAACCAAACATGAGATTTTTGATTTCCAGTGGAAATCTCATGTGGTATATGAATATTTGATGCCATATGGCATAAAAAGGCTGAATTCAGTTATGCATTATCTGCATAGAAGGATGAATTCAGGTTATGCTCCCTTTGGGTATGTACCTTTTGCAGGTGAAATAGGCCGACGGAAGGGATTGGGGTTGGGGTGATGCACCGTTAGCGGGCGAAATTGGTTTGTAATTGTGGGTTGGTTCTCTGCGTAATATAGGGAACCCCCACAGGCGTATACGGGATGGATCTCGAATTCCGCTGTTCTATCATATAAGTAGATCATCTGTAGACGGGCGACTGTGCTACGACCGGAAAGTCACGTGCATCGAAGAAAAGCTCTTGCGCTTCAGTAGGGCTATCTTCCACAGAGACCAGGACAACAATATTAAACAGCACCAACAGTTCTGGTAGTTGAATAGCAAATTAAGACCCGAATACCAATGTCGGTAGAATAACTGCATCATCAGCCAGGTTACACTGACTTGGCTTTTCTAGAATTAGTGTAGTATAAGTCCTGAGTTAAATTATTTTACGTAAAAAAATTGAAGTAAGTTAAATTTTTAGTAAAAACATAAAAAAAATTCGGCACAAAGTTTTTCTAATTTTCTTTGTTATACAAATATTCATAACTAAAGCCACAAACAACTACAGAATAGTCATGTAATGTTTAACTTAGAGCGCCTGTGTAGGACCAGTGAGCTATAATATAAAATAATTTAGAATCTAAGAATATAAAACGAATATAAAAAAAATGTTGCAAACATGAAAATGAACCAATGTTTCACGAGCCGTGTGGCTGGAAAAAAGTCTTGTTCTCGTCATGCTTCAATTTCATGCAGCAAATAGCTCATCATCATGGCGCAATGGCGGCCATTCCCAATTAATATAGGTTGCGGTCGGGCTCACTTTTGAAGAAATATGAAACGATGATTCTAACAGTTCATAAACCGCACCAAACCTTTGTTTTGTTTGTATATAATAGCAGCTCTATAATCAAAATGGGCTTTTTTTCGATTCTTCTTATTGACACACCTCTTAAACCAGAAATATGCGTTGCATCTCGCTACATAACCCCCCATGACTCATTAATCAACCAACCCCATAACTTATATTGCACAAGAAGCCATCCTCAAGATATTAACGCTTCTTCCCACTCATTAACTAATTGACACTCTTCCCGCAGGCAATTAATGTTCATATGGCATACGTTGCGATATTCATTCGAATACCCCAGTAATTGCCTCCTTACCCAGTGTTATACGCTCATCTTATCATGAATACTCATGTTACACGCTCGTCGTGTCGGGCGATTAGCTGGCGCCTAATGCCATACGCCCCATAGCATCAAGTTGCAGGGGAAACTTCACGTCTAGAACCCATGCCGTAAACATGACACCGGCAGCATTACCGCCAAACAGAAGCAACAAAAGCGAATACAAAGCCGACACGGCGACACAAAGCGTACCAACAAAACGTAGGCCTATTGCACAGAGCGGATACAATCTGTCATATTTCGATTTGCCGGACACAGTTAACGTATGAATGATGCGAATGACCGGAACAAGAAAAATCGTTTCAGCAAACATTTAAGCGGATGTGCCTGGCGACGGCCAATTAAGTTTAAATTATAATTGACCCATATCGACGGCTCGTGTGGGAAAATCGGTGTCAGTGCAGGTCGTGCGTTCTGGATCAAAGTCCAGGCTAAAGGAAATGCGTTGTTTGCTATTCTACACCCGATTTTGGGGTATATAAGGAGTGGTTGCAAAGGGGCTAATCAAGCAGTCTATAACTAGAGTAACAGGTTGCAGCCTCGCCATTGTACAGCGGGCCTGTTACTCAAAAATAAAATAGTGTAATAGTTTAATTTAATAAAATATAATAAATTAAGGAAACCGAACAACATAAGTGCCCATTTCGACTCTCCATCGGGACCCGGTGCGGAAAGGGCGGATCGCCCTACAACAGTAAGGTAAGGGTTTCAATTCAAATAACCTCATACTTTGGCATGGACGGCATACACACAGCCGGTGCCAGATAACAAATTAAAAGTAGTATCTTGGTGGTATTACATATGGCGCGGACGGTAGGATACTGTCGGTGGCATTTCATTTTTGCTAACTTTTTTTTATTTCGTTTTATATTCTTAGTTTCTAATTTAAATGCTAGACAAAAAATGCTTAAATTCTAACTTAATTATCTTATATTATAACTTACTGGTGTTACGTGGTAACTGGCCCCAATCCCCATTATCCCACGGAGCTAGGAGATTTTGGCTACAGTAAATACACAATTTGAAAATCAGAAAGTAAGGGAAAAGCATTTAGATCACGATCCACATGTTGAATGCACGAACCTACATTTGTTAGGTTGTGGATCTTGTGAAAGCAGCTGTGGCGGATTCCTTTTCGGAGTGGAGAGAAATTCGGAGAAAAAGAGTCGAGTTGTTGTTCGCGGCAGTAGAGGTTACGTCTAAGACCTAATTCCGGACAGAAATGAAAGAATATTACTTGAGACTAAGAGAAGAAAGAGAAAAAGGACAACGGTGTGGGGAAATGTAGTAAAATGTAGTGAAAGTCAGAAGTAAAGTTCAAAAGTAAAAAGTAATAATTAATTTCGTAACATAAATGTGTCGTAAAACAGTATATCAGTGTAACGTTAGAATGGACTGTAAAACATGTAAAAGTACTCCTGAAAAATAAAATTGTTACTAGTGGACGTAAAAGGTGTTTGAATTATTTGGTTCGTGCTGGCTCATCGGGAGAATTGGAGACGGGAGCTGGTGCATCTTGGGATGTTAGCGAACCTAGGAATCGGTAGGCTAAAGATAAAAACATAACTTTCACAGGCCAGGAAACAGGTATCCTGATACAACGGAACTGTGAAGTGCGCACGTCGACCATACGCAACGGTGGTTCCAGTTCAAAAACGTTATCATCCGACTAATTGGCGAGTCGCTCAACTTGACCTTGCGGATCTTCTGAAATTGTTTTTAATTTCTTTTTTTTTTTTAAATTAGATTTCCTTCGGGAGAGGCGAACCTAAAGCGCCGAGTGGGCGCCCCAAAATGCCAGCAAATAACTGTTGCAGTTCTTTTTGAACAGTTGTAGGTTGTAACGCTCCGGGAACACTCGCCTGTGAAGGGAGTTCCACAGCTTCCCCGCTCTGAAACGGAATGAGTTCTGATGCAGGGATCTTCGCGCCGTCAGGAGATGAACCACAAACGGGTGCGATCCGTCGGATTGTCTTGCGGAGCGCACATAAGCCGAATTGTGTGGAACAATACCAAGAATCTCCGAAGAACAGCACCCATGATAATATCTGTAAAACAGACAGATGTCGGCTACGCCCCTTCGATGTGATAGCGACTGTAGTCCCGACGTCAGTGCTGAGTCCCCGATCAGGCGGATCGCTCGTCTCTGTATGCTCTCAAGTAAGTCGATGGTATGTTTAGGAACCGAGCTCCAAACATGAGAGCAATATTCGAGCGCGGGTCTAATTTGGGATTTATATAGGAGAAGAAGTTGGGCCGGAGTAAAATATTTCTTGGCTCTAAAAAGATAGCTTAGTTTTCCTGAGGCTGACCTGGCGATACTCGATACGTGTTTATGCCATGATACATTCTCACAGACCGCGACGCCGGGGAATTTCAAACTTTCCCCAGCCTCGAGGGCCCGGCCATTCATCATCAGCTGTGGAACCGACGATCTACTTTTCTTTGTGAATGTTGTATATTGTGTCTTCGCTGCATTGAAGTCGACGAGATTGGCCCTTCCCCACTGCAGGACCCTATCTAGATCGTGATTCAGAGAGTCAATCTGTCTACATCTCAGCTGATGCGACGCAGATGCACCAATCGGCCGAACACTCGAGAAGGAGGAAACAAGCCTACTATCATACGCAAAACTGAACACTTTGTTATCCGCTGTCTCCAGCAAATCATTTATGTGAAGCAAGAACAAGGTTGGAGCCAAAATAGAACCCTGGGGCACCCCCGATTAACAGGATACAGATCCGAACACTCGCCGTCCACAACAACCCGGATCGATCGATTCTCAAGGAAGTTCCTCGTGTGACAGTTTTCCGCCACAGAAAATTGTGATTTATATGTAAAAGATTACCTGTCCTTAAGATGGTCAGATCAGCAACTCTCCCAGCTCGGCTCAGGTCTGAGCGGCAGTCTTCCCTCCGGCCGCGGTTCCCAATTTCTCGGGTACTAAGTGGAGATAATTTCCAACGCACTCGTGATACTTCTTCACACTTCTGGATCAGAAACTAGAAGTACTTCCAGCAAGACACTGAATGATTGGCATCAAAAACTGATCGAATGAATTCGTAATAAAGTTTTTATTTCTTTTTAAACAAAAACAAAGCCGTTCTCTTATAACACCAATTACGAATAGCCAATTTTCGTTCTTTTTTTTTTACAATTTCTTCACGTCTCGAACCGGGACACACTGCCGTATATTTTTCTTTTTCTTTTTTTTTTTTCTTCAATCGAAGACGGAATTGCAAAAAACCGTATCTCAAAAAACATTTTTCTGTTCTCTCTCTCGCTCCCTATCAACGTCCACTTCGAAAACCGAATTCGAACTCGAAGAGCTGCACGATCCACACCCCAATCGGGGCGTGTTTGAAAACTCACTTGTGGATCGTGCAACTCCTCCACCACCTTACCATCATACCACCTTAAAACAAATTATATTATAATTACAAAACGATTAATTGATGGGGTGGCGGACGCACGTAACATACCCCCCCCCCCCCCCACAAGACTGCGTGGCATTCTTAGGAGAGGAATGTCACGCCGGAGAGTGGACGGCGGAGAGCAAACAAACAAACAATCAACAAACCAAAAATAAATAAATAAAGAAACATGCTTAGGTGTTAAGGTTAGTAAAGATTATATTACTTATATATTAGTGTTAGTAGGAAATAAATAAATAAATAACAATTTAATAGGGGAACACTAACAACACAGATTTCCATCTATCGCGGCGGGCCCGACACTTAAAACGATGGTCCGGCCGAAAGCTCGACCGCCCACACGATCCGGTTAGGACCCCCCTGCTAAGGCGAAGCGATCCCCTCTCGTCCAACCACTCCAAAATGACACCCGGCCGGCGAAAACGTCCCGCTCCTATATATTTAATTCAATCCTCCTCTTTTGGACTCGGTACTTGCCCCGGTCCATGGGTTGGTAGATCGGGGGGTTTGTCCCGTTTCGGCGGCAAAACCTACCATCACCCGACATTATAGTGCGCTTTCGCACTTGCTATTTGAGATCCAACCCCCAGCACTGGGGTTTGCCTCAGCAGTCTGCGCTGGGACTGCGCCTGCAGCATTAGGCCTGACCTTAAAGACTTTTTCGTCAGACTCCATTTGGTATCCCTGCGACGAAGATCCTTTACAAGGACGAAGATTCCGGGGGGAAACCAGAGTCTGGCCAGCTGGGATCAGGGTCTCCAAGTTACCGGAAGGCTTAACCTTTCCGTAATTGTTCTTTTATAAAAAAAAACGTTGTCTATAACTATATGTTAACAACGTCCGCTGCTCGGGGCTTATCCGGATGACCACGTGGGTAGCACGTGGTTGAACAGCTTTTCGCAGCCCTCCCCTGTATGGGTAGGGTCTCCGGGCGAGTACCTGCCGCCGTATCGACCTTAACAGGTCCCTTTGACACGTCTCCCCCGTTCGGCTGCCACATGCTCAACCCTTCCCGTTCCATTGTTGACAAATTGAATGGAGAATGGTACGGGATTTACGGTCGTTCAGGGAAAAACCAAACAACCACCCGGCCCGTCTACCTTACAATTCCGAGACAGGAAGTCGTACCCCAACAATCCGTCTTCCTCCAAACCCGGCAAGGAGTCTACTATTTGGAAACTGCAGGGAATCTCATGGTGCAACTTGAAATTCCCAGTGCAGCATCCCCTCGACTTGCCTTTGACAAACAGCGCTTGGAGCGTTGTTGATTTGTGCACATCCATGCCATATCTAGGATGGAGTGCCTTCAGCTTCAACAGGCTGATCTCGGCGCTGGTGTCCACGATTAGGCGCGTAGGGTTCCTACGGCCAATGTCTAAAGGGAGAGCGACAATCGGGACCCAAGTCGGCGAAAACTGAGAACAGCTGGAGCTGGGTTGCGTTTCTAGTGCGGTCGGGTAGAATCTTGCCGACCCGACCTTGGGGAGTTTCCCGAACTCTCCCATTTTGCCTTATGTCGACACTCTGCCGCCTTGTGTGTGTGTCGACCGCAAAACTCGCACAATGTTCCGCTCCTCCGTTCAGGAATATTCCGCTCGGGAGTCCCACTGGACTCCGAACTAGTGGAACTGGAGCTATTCTTTCTGCCCATTTTGGGCCCAATGCGCCGGGGCCGCCATTCCCGGCTCCCAGCGCTAACTGATGCGGCGTCATGCCTCGCATCTGTTTTCGAGGACTTCGAGTCCATGGAGTCGGTTCGCTTACCGCCATCGCTCGACACGGACGACCGTCGCCCATCATCTCCACCTACTTTCCGGGAATCCATACTCTCCGCGCGACTATTACCGGCTTTCCGATTTCGCCGACGCGGTCCCCAACGCCCTGTGCGTCTATTTCTCGCGCTTGCCCCAGTCTCCACACGGGTGTCCTGCTCTCGGCTCGCAACAGGTGCTGTTCCGGCGTGCCGCTTGTGGGGAGAACCCTGGGAATCCTGTTGTTGTTCGCACCTTTGTTTATATTCGCACCCGCGCAAGCTGTGACCTTGTCGGCCACAAAACTCGCAACAGCACCGGACGCTAAATACTCTGGGGCCCGATGACGCCGGCCCGCCGCCCGTGGACGGGGGCTGCGGCTCCGGCAGGGCTCTCCTTTGAAACTGCGGTCGCTGATAAGGCGGTTCTTGCCGTGCGAATCCGCCCTGCTGGCCTTTGGCGGAAGTTAGTCTATCTGGATCGTAAGTGTTCCGCCGAACACTGCTGCTACAAGGACTTCCACGAAGCGGAAAACTGCGCACACGCAAAAACACTGTGAAAATAGTCACGAATGAAACTCAAAAAATATTAACTTTCCTTTATTCGCACAAGTTTTTGTAAGTTCATGAGTATACGATTCCTGGTGTTGTAACTACAAGCTATCGAAAGTCGGTAACAATATCACATTTATTAGGTAGTTGCTCGTGGCAAGACAAAATACTATATACATTTTTTTTCTGGTCGCGACCGTTCGTTTGCACACTGACGTTACTTTCCGGTTGTATGGTTAATACGCGGATCAACTCCCTCGTTTGGTTCTCGTTGTTCGGCTCGTCGCGATGACTATCACTATCTGACTGTCTGTCTGCCCACACAGATATCCAGATTCCAAACTGGTATCTGTATCTACACGGAAAAATTTCCCTAATTGCTCTGCTAACAGAACTTCCGAATTTCTGTTAGCAGCATGTTATCACGTCCCAGGGGTGATTTTTCATTCCTGAAAGAAGAAACTCGCTCATCATCGAACACCATTATCACCATCAGTGGTGGTGGTCGAAATTAAGTTCGACGGTTGTCGATTGTATGCCGCCTTATTTATATAACACATCTGGCGCTAAGGCCGAAAGATATCCTGCAATTTGCATGGATGCATGGTTCATGGGTTTTGTTTGACTTTTGTCAATACACCCGAAATCCATTAAATCTTTCTAATGGGTGTGAAATACAAACAGACACCGTGGGATCGGAGTAGTTTCCTTGTAGGTTTTCAACCTCATACAATTTGAATTATCTCGTTGAGATAATTACGGTTGCCGTTTCTTTATGTTTGCCGATAGACTTGGTGGTCTTTATGGCAGCTACTCGCACGTGCATCGTTGGTCGGCTAATTTGCATTGCATAGACGTTTGAAATTTCCGATTCAATGGAATATTCCTCGGCGCAGGCAGATTGAATGTTTCTTTTTTCTTTCAGGTATGATGACTTACGAATGTTGAGCTTGGCATTAAAAGCTTTGGGGACGTTCAGTTCCTTGCTTTTTGGTGTCGGTCTCAACGTTGGCTGCGAGTTGCAGGCCCTATGGTGGGACTTTGGGGGCACGTGTCTGTGGGCGCGTGCAACGCTCTCAGGTAAGTAAGTTCTTCGAAGGTAGGAACCTTACCTGCGCGGAATTGTGCGTTCGTAGAACGCTACAGGCCTCTACCCCTGTATGTAGTCTGGGGACCGCGCGTCCTCGCCGGACGATCCGGGCAGTCCACTATGTCGTGGCCATACTGCCAACACTCGCGACAGAAGGGAGTGTTCCGTCTTTGTAGACACTCGTCGTATACGTGACCCCTCAGATGGCAAAAATTGCATGTGGTCTGGGATTCCAGGGGGTGGGCCGATCGACCAACTGGATCCCTGAACGGATTGTCGCGACCCGATCGATCATGAGGCGCATACGTCCCCTGAGCCAAGCTCTGCCACTCTCCACTCCGGCTCAAGGAAGGCACGGTATTTGACCACGCTCCCTCGCCAGAGGAGGCCGGAGCATAGGCACCAGCATCCCGTCGATAATTGAGAGGTCCGTACGACCGCTCCCGAACGAAACTATCCTCCTCCCACCGACGACTATCAGACTCTTCGGCCGGCAACACGAATGACACCGCCCGGGGATTAAAATTCGATAAAACCGGCGCCGGCGCCGCGGCGCAATCCCCAAAAGTGGAGGATGGGTTTTCTAAAAGGGTCGAACAACTTCCCGGTCCCACATCTAATGTCTCCGAAGCTCGCTCGGCGATTCCGGGCCGCGCGTCCACAAACAGGTCGTCCTGCCTCAACATTATCCAACGTGAGGAGGAAGTGCTTTAGTCCTTCCTTCCTCAGACCCCTTACCAACACCGACTTGGCCATGCCCTCAAGCTGGCTTGCGAAGACGGTCCTACCTTGGCGACCATAAAAGCGCTCAGCTGCCTCCTCGCACAGTACCACGGCCCGCTTCACTCGGGAAACGAAACTTGTGGCATCCTCAGAAGGAAGCTGTCGCATTTTGGAGAGTTGTGCACACAGCTCCTCATACGACACTCGGGGTTCGTAGGCCTCTCTAAGACGCTGTTCCGCTTCGAGGAAGGTCGTGGGTGGTCTCTCTTCGAACATTCTATATGCCTCGCCGCTCAGCCTAGAGGGCAGCCATCGGAGGAATGTATGTTCCTCTTCCACCGCCAGCCCACCCAGGGTCCTTCTACAGCCTTTGAGAAACGAAGAGAGTCTCTCAGCTGTATCCGGACCTTCCTGTCCCGAAAACATGGGGACCGCCTTCGACACGAGGTCGAAAACCCTATCCGTGCCCAACATGGTCCGTATAGGACATGGTTGCGGGCCCAGTTTAAAATATGAGGGCATCGGCGTGTCCTCCATGCTCCCAACAGGCAGTTTGCTGACGGTGGGAGGGGGCCTCGTTGGCGATCGCTCATCCACAAATTCATCCCGCGAATTGTGGAATGCCTCCGGATCCACCTCGTCAACCGGCGGCTCGGGAAATGCCTCGGGCCGCGCCCGGGCAGGGGTGCCATCTCGGTCATCTCTTTGACGTTGCCTTGTCTGCATCTGCAGGCCGTCTCCTAAATCTCACTATCACCGACACCAAAATCAATCCCAGAAACCCAGCGGAGAAAAAGCAACCTCGTCGCCGACAGTATCAACCAACAGAAAGGGCGTGGAAAACAAAAAGGAACACAATTCCCACAACAAACAAACAAACACTTTCAAAGGGGGACAAACAACAACGACACCGCCCAAGAAAGGGGAGAGCCAGAGAGAAAAGGAAAAGAACTCGGAAATGAAAACAAAAAATTTTCAACTCGACGATGTAGCAATAACACCAAAAATATACACAACAAAATTACACGCGCAGTCAAAAAAGAAGGAAGAAAGGGCAGAATTACGATTTCAAAAAAAGATCCCAGATTAACCAATGTTACTAATAAATGATTATCACATATATAAATAAATAAATAAATAATAGCACCAATCAATTTTCAAAAATAAAGAGAAGAGAAAAAAAATAAATACATATATATACATATAAGTTTCTGCTCTGCCTGCAACTCCGAAATTTCATTCCAATTGACATGTTGGCTGTCTCTTCTGTTTCAAAATGAACAAAACCATAACCTTTGGAGACGCACTCTTCATCTACAGCGACCTCGCAGCTCAATATTTTTCCAAATGCGATGGGGCACCTATATCGACTATTCGGTGCAGACAAATAACTCCGATCGCCTCGCTGAACCGCAAAGCCAAATCAGCAAACCTGCCGCGGTCCGTCCGGAAGGTCTGTCCAGTCAGTTTGTGACGTGTTTTGTGACTTGAGAGAGACTACTATCATCCGCAAAACTGAACACTTTGTTATCCGCTGTCTCCAGCAAATCATTTATGTGAAGCAAGAACAAGGTTGGAGCCAAAATAGAACCCTGGGGCACCCCCGATTAACAGGATACAGATCCGAACACTCGCCGTCCACAACCCGGATCAATCGATTCTCAAGGAAGTTCCTCGTGTGACAATTTTCCGCCACAGAAAATTGTGATTTATATGTAAAATATTACCTGTCCTTAAGATGGTCAGATCAGCAACTCTCCCAGCTCGGCTCAGGTCTGGGCGGCAGTCTTCCCTCCGGCCGCGGTTTCCAATTTCTCGGGTACTAAGTGGAGATAATTTCCAACGCACTCGTGATACTTCTTCACACTTCTGGATCAGAAACTAGAAGTACTTCCAGCAAGACACTGAGTGATTGGCATCAAAAACTCATCGAATGAATTCGTTATAAAGTTTTTATTTCTTTTTAAACAAAAACAAAGCCGTTCTCTTATAACACCAATTACGAATAGCCAATTTTCTTTCTTTTTTTTTTTACAATTTCTGCACCTCTCGAACCGGGACACACTGCCGTATATTTTTCTTTTTCTTTTTTTTTTTTCTTCAATCGAAGACGGAATTGCAAAAAAACCGTATCTCAAAAAACATTTTTCTGTTCTCTCTCTCGCTCCCTATCAACGTCCACTTCGAAAACCGAATTCGAACTCGAAGAGCTGCACGATCCACACCCGAATCGGGGCGTGTTTGAAAACTCACTTGTGGATCGTGCAACTCCTCCACCACCTTACCATCACACCACCTTAAAACAAATTATATTATAATTACAAAACGATTAATTGATTGGGTGGCGGACGCACGTAACACTCGTCCAGTCGCAAAGCTGTTGGGAAAGTCCTTATGAACGAAGTTGGCTCAGCAATGCCCCGTGCCAGACGCGGTCAATAGCCTTGGAGATATCCAATGCGACCGCCCTTGTCTCACCATGGCGTTCAATCGTAGGTGTCCATATATCGGTTATAAGTGTCAAAAGGTCTCCCGTGGACCGCCTGCCACGGAATCCGTATTGACGATTATTCAGAAGTCCGTTGCATTCCAAATACTTAACTAACTCAGTACTGATGACTTTTCCCATCACCTTAGATAAAATAGACAGTAATGCTATCGGACGGTAATTTTGTGGGAGACACTTTTTTACCGTCTTTGGGATTGGCTGAACTCGATCGACTTTCCAGCAGGCAGGAAAGGTCCTCCGTGCATAAGAAAAGCGGAAGAGTCTGCCAAGAACCGGCGATAGTTCTGGAGCACAGTTCTTAAGGACTGTTGCTGGTATTCCGTCCGGGCCGGTTGCCTTCCTACAATTCAGTTCACGTAGAATGCGCTGAATAGTGCGAACTTCGTGGCTTCGTGTGAACCGCGCAGTAAAGTATACGTGCCCGCAGATGCTCTAAGCTAAACATAATAAGACTATTGTGCCATTTGTCTTTCGGCGACAGGACTTATTTGTGGCTTTACTTCTGATTTATTGTCTAACAAAGAAAATTTCGAAAAACTTTCTGCCATTTTTTTTTTTACTTAACATTTAACTTAATTTTAAATTTTTTTTATAATATCATTTTATTTACTTAAAATAACTTAACTTAGAACTTATACTACCCTAATTCTAGAAAAGTCAAGTCTGTGTAATGTTATATAACGATGTATTGAACGAAGGAAACCCAAAAAAAGATGATGGATTGGTGGAAACCAAATCAAGGGTTGACTCCACGTGGACTAAACAGATAGTCGGTTTACACGTCAGGGGTTGAAAAAAGAAAAAAAAAAACCCGAATGACGAATGTCCACGGAGAGATGATGATTTGAAAGGAGTTGAAAAAGAATCACGAAGTAGAAGTACGTTATGAGTGTGAACCAATCATCGTCGGTGGTCGGCTGGTGTGTTTTAAAAACAATAGCTAAAAGTAAATAAAAAACAAAAAGAAAAACAAGAAGTAAAGTTAAGCGAAATAGACAAAGTTTTAAAAAGAATAGTAAAGACAAATAAAATATTAAGAAGACCAGCAATAGCTCGTGTGGTGTTTTCAATAAAGAAAAAATTGGCCGAGATCTTTTTGCAGAGAGGTAGAGGAAAAGAACGAAAGCAGAATGTAAGCGAAAAACCAACTAACATTAAGAAGAATTGTCATAAAAAATATAACAGTAAGCTGGCTGATGATGCAGTTATTCTACCGACATTGGTATTCAGGTCTTAATTTGTTGTTCAATTACCAGAACTGTTGGCGCTGTTTAATATTGTCGTCCTGGTCTCTGTGGAAGATAGCCATACTGAAACGCAAGAGCTCTTCTTCGATGCACGTGACTTGCCGATCGTAGCACAGTCGCCCGTCTACAGATGATCTACTTATATGATAAAACAGCGGAATTCCGGATCCATCCCGTATAAGCCCATTCATGTCCAAATCAAGGAACGCCTCTGATGGGACAAAGTCGTTGTGGCGCACCCTCTCAAAATCCAAATATTTGTATAACAAGCTCCGGAAATTAGGTTGTGAGGTTTTAGTTGGTGTGCGGGTCAGGGGCACGAATTCACTTCACCCGCCAACGATTTCTCCATTGTTGTCACCGAAAATTCCAGCACCAAAAGGAAAGAAATGAAATGCACTGGTGTTGATTTGATGTTTTTATTTGTTGTTTTTATTTCGAATTTATACTTTTAAATTTGTCCTTTATTTATCCTTCAATGCGTGGCAAATATATAATTGCAAACAGTCTATTTTGAAAGGCAACGCGTTTCTCTTTCTCAATTGACTAACAAGACACTACGTTCATCTGACAACACTTCTCTTAGGTTCTGACTCGAGCGTGTGCACCAGCGTGCAGACACTACGGTAGTTGAATAACGGCTGACTGAAAAACGGATGAAGATGGGTAATTTAATTTTTGCACGCCGAACAACCAATAGAGATCATCTTAACGCTTCTGCTCTCTCATGTGCCATGCCCGTCGAGATGTGGTGAACACTTCGGTTAATTCGATAGTCGACGAACATGGGAGAATGAGAGAACAGAAACACAATGTACTATGATCTACGGGTGGGTTTGGTTGTGTGTGCATGAATCAATGCAACAACCACTGACCCAATTCGGTGAATGTGGTGACCTCAGCGTCCATCGACCTGTAGCGAGACAGAATTGTGGAGGAGAAGAAAATTTAGCTGGTGCTATTCACCTGCGAAAAGATCTCATTGATCCCCAGCGGATAGAGTGTCTGGGGAAAGTCAAAGTGACGCTACTTTGGCTAGGGTAATATTAACGTGGGAAACATGTTATGGACCTTGATAATTACCCAAGCCGTTGAATTATTATGCAACAGCATCGTTGGATTCGACTTCTTGTTGCTAACCACATGGATTGGAATTTCCGGTGGAAATCTCATGGTTAGAGGACTGGAGTTGCCATATGGCAGAAAGGTAGCTGAATTCAATTATGCATTACTTGCATAGAATAATGAATTCAGCTATGCGTCCGTTATTGCAACATGCTTTTCAGGTGAATAGGTAAGTAGGAGAATTTGGGGTTGGTTTGACACGCTGTTGGCGGTCGAAATTAGGCGGAACTAGTGGGTTGGTTCTCCATCTATTTAGAGAACCCCCACAAGGTCATTGGGCGAACTTATTGCTGTCCCAATATGATCTCTGATTAATTTGATCATAAAATTAATCACCCTATTTATGTTGGCTTCATTGTATGAAATCTCATTTAGATAGAACTTTTTATAGTCCGATTTTGGTGTTCGATATAATCTGAGACAAGTTCTGAGACACTTCCTTTCGACCACCCGAATCTTTTCCATCAAATGTGGACTTATGTTAAACTATCAGGTGTACCGGGACGAAGTGAGCGTTTTTTTTTTAAAGTAAAAAACATTTTTTTTTTAAATTAAAAAACTTTTTATTCGAAGTATCGGCTATTGCTTTCTACACATTTCGACCGCCTTTCTGGCAATTTGTGGATACCACACCAATAAAACCGGTCGTCTTTTGAGGCTAACCATTCGGAGACCCAATTTTCGACTTCTTTGTAGGAATTGAAATGCTGCTCAGCCAATGCGTGTCCCATTGATGAAAACAAAAGGTAGTCGGAAGGAGCCAAGTCTGGTGAATGCGGCGGATGGGGTAACACTTCCCACCGGAGAGCTTTTATTGTTTCTTTGACGGGTTTTGCTGTATGACTGGGAGCATTATCATGCAACAAAATTACCTTTCCGTGTCTTGTGGCCCATTCTGGTCATTTTTCGATCAATACATGGTTCAAATTGATAATTTGTTGCGGTAGCGTTGCGCATCAACAGTTTCGCCAGGTTTCAGAAGTTCATGATATACCAGCCCCTTCTGGTCCCACCAAATACAGGGCATCGTCTTTTTTCCGAACCAATCAGGCTTTGCAGTAGATGTTGACGCTTCTCCTGGATGTACCTATGATTTTTTGCGGTTAGGATTTTTAAAATAAATCCATTTTTCATCACCAGTCACAATTCGATGCAATACTGACTTCCTTTCGTGTCGTAGAAGCAACGTTTCTCATGTGGTGTTTCGCGTTTCCATATGCCTGTCATTCAATTCATGTGGCACCCAGTTTCCACACTTTTGGATCTTTCCCATAGCTTTTTGTTGAATGTATCTGGGTGTCGGACGAGGAATGTCGTCCGTCGAGATCCTTTGTGTTCCGCCGAACGAGGAATGTCGTCGGGGAATAGCGAACGATGAGCACGGTGCGAGGAATGACGCAATGGCGTCCGACCCAACGATGCCTGAAACCAAAGTTTATATTAGAAAGGCACGGCAATACCTTTTTGTAGATATCAAGCCGCCATTTTGGAATGATCACTGTGCGAAGGCAGGTGTTTATTGTTATGCGCGTGATTCTCGGCGCCTGACCCTGGCAAAGTTGTGCCTCCTTGTGTGGAATATGTATTACACTTGAGTCCGTGATGAGGCCGCCAATGTGATGATGCAACTGCTATTAAGCTGTAGGTAGCCGAAGAAACATCTCCTCGCAGTCAATGAACTTTGCACATGTGAGTTCGGGTTCGCAGCTCGTCTACAGCATTCGAACCGCACTAGCGTAATTTACCGGCAATTGAATTAAATTCGTAGGGTAAGAATTTAATTCTAATTGGCACCAATTCAAAGGACAGACAAATGTAAATCACAGCAATCTTATCGTTCGAAGAACTGTTGTTTTTTGTATGTTACTACTCCTGTTTCCACCAAGCAAAACCGCAAGTTATTAAAATCAACTAAACTTTTATTACAAGGTACTAAAAAATATGCCACGATAATTGAGAATTACGATTAGCTAACAAGTCTATGTTTCAGTTCTCCGAATACACAAAAGCCACATGGTGGCGTGCGAAACTGGGGAGCGCTGACGGCTGGAGGGTCGATGCCGACGGGGTGGTATTTTCCATCGCTGGAGTCCGCTAACTTTTGAGGTCACGGAACCGGCCTTCGGGCTTCGTAGGTGGCCCCTGGGGCCGATGCCGACGAGACCTCCTGTTGGTTCTCTGATGGGAGCTGCGGTCGTCAGTCGGAAGGTCGACCAGTTCCTCTGGGTCGGAGTTGTAAATTCGCAACCCACGAGGAAAGGCCATATGATGGCTGGTGACAGGCCTTGTCACCTCTACGCTGGATGCCGTGGTGGGTGCTGCGCCTGTTAGCACCCATCCCAATTCAGTGGCCTGCGCGACGAGACCGGAACGTTGGTCCTTCTTTAGACCCTTCAGAATGATGTTGGGGCACATGTCTGCCCCAAGGATGATGTCCACCTTGTCGGCGGAGGCGATGTTCGGATCGGCAAGCTCCAGATTCCCCATGAAAGAGAGATCCCTCGTCGCCGGTTGTGATGGTGGTGCATACACTGATAGCCCTGACAGGATGAAGGGCCTCAGTGTCCATTGTTTCGAGCCGTGGAGGCGAGGAGTGATGCTGATGGCGGCTTGAGTCCTGGTGGCAAAGCCGAGAGTGCCCCCAACACCGTAGGTGGGGACGGATGATGCTTGGCGTCGGAGGTGCAACCTTCGGCGAGTGATGATGAAATGAAGGTGCCGCTGGAGTAGGGGTCCAGCAGATCACGGACTTCAATCCTCCGTTAGTTCTCCGACGCCACGATGACTTTGGCTGTTGGTAGCAACGCGGAATGCTGTGACGGGGTGATGACTGTGTGTGCACAGGCCCCTTCATGGCGGTCGATCCGGGGGGGCAGATCCTTTGGCCCCCGGCGGCGGTGAGGTTGTCTCGTCGATGGCGGTTGTCCGAACATGCAACAAGGCGTGATGTCTCCGCTGGCAACGGCGGCACGTCTTGCTGGAGTGGCAGTCGGGTAGGCGGTGGCGACCCAAACAGTTGATGCATAAGTTTCTTTTGTGTGCGAAGGACTTCCGACGGCCAGGTGTGAGTGATCGGAAACCCTCGCAAGCGTAGATGGAGTGTGAGACCCCGCAGAATCTGCATGGAGCCTGATGCCTTAGGAGTGCCGGCGGTGTTTTGTGCATCGGGACACGGGACTGGTTAGTCATTGGGCCGGCTGCTGTTGCTGGAACAGTCGAAGGCGTGTTCGTGGAAGGCACGGGCAATGGATCTGACACAGATCCTATGTGCGCCGTGCCCACTGCTTTCTCTGGAATGGTCGTGAAGGTAACCAGTTCCTCTGGGTCGGAGTTGTAAGTTCGCAACCCACGAGGAACGGCCACGTCATGTTGTGCCCTACAATGCGTGCGCGGCATCGGCTTCTGTGGGGGCTTCGGCATTGGTTCTATCATCAGGATCTGGGGTAGGTTGGGCATTTGGCAGGCGGCATTCTGGTCGGCGGCCTGCTGACTCTTACCCACTGTTCTGGGGTGCGGTTCCTTTTCCGCTGACTTAATGTCGACCGTTGGCAGCTCGCTAGGGTGGAGGCGATTGGCGCTGTTGGCCATGGTTGGGGAGGCTGAATCGAGCGCGTACTGGGTCTCGAGGAGCTTCGTTTCTTCCTCAAGGTATATTTCTTCGGTCTCGCCGAAAAAATCCTCCGCGAAGTACGCGTGTTGTTGATCATCAGGTGCCCCCATGTAGAAAATTTCGTAGTGCCACCTGGAGATGGCTTCCCATTCGGCGCGGAGTGCATGTTTGGTTATCTCGATCCTGGTCAGGGTTGGTTGTCCCTTGTCCTGCATGTTGAGGAAAGTGCGAGCGATGGTGGCCTGTGCCGCGAACTGAGCGGCGATGAGTTCCTCAATCGTCACTGGTTGTTGTATTAGAGCAGATGTTAAAGGCACTTTGGTTTGAACTCTCGTTGTAGAAAGTTCGTCTTTCAATTCTTCATCTTCGGGGATGGAAGCTGCCGTTTTTGCATAGCAATTGGCAGCATTTTTTGGCGCTGTTACTTTTGGTTCCGACTCGTGTAGCATCTTTTCCGCATGGGATTCATCAAAGTCGTCGTCATGCTTTCGTTTCGAAGCAACAGTGGTTTCCGATGATTTGTTATCCAACAAATCACCAAGCACGACTTAAAGAATCCTTGGAACTGTCATCTTCAATAATGCATGTACTTGTATTTTTACTTGACTCAGGTAGGTGGTGAAAACATGTATGATCTCTCCCGACCGAGGAATGTCGTCGGTCGAGATCTTTGGTGTTCCGCCGACCAAGGAATGTCGTCGGGGAACCGTTGTGTTGTTTTTCCGATGTATTTGCCAGCTTTATAGGTGAACTTTGTGTATGTTGCGGTTGGGCTGGTGATCGGTTCGGTGGTCCGGCAGATGGGACCACGGTTTCAGTGCTTGTTCGAGTGGGTAAAGGAGTTTCATCAGTCTGAACACTTTGCGCAGAAAAAATGTATGATCTCTGCCGACCGAGGAATGTCGTCGGGGAAGTGTTGTGTTGCGCGTTCATAGGATTGCTGTTTATTTAGCCGCTTCCTTGCGCATTCAACTGCCTTGCTTTTGGACCTTTTTTCTTCTTGGCTCCTGTTTGCTTCCTCATGCGCTTGACGCAAACGTTCTTCTTCAGCTTTGCGCTGTTCTGCATATTTACGCTGTTCTTCAGTTTGTTGACGTTTAAGTTCAGCTAAACGTTCTGCTTTGGCGAGTCTTCGGCTTTCGGGTAATGCAGCCTTTGTTACTTTCGCCTTAGTGACCGCTGATGCCGGCATTTCGTTTTATTTCACTCAAGTCGGTCGTACGCTTCGAAATAGCTGTGGCAATTGTCGATTTAGTTTCCGTGTCTAAATCTTCTGGTGCACTATCTGTAGTGTATTGTGAAGCGTCAGCTGTCTTTCAGTTGTCTGTACGTGTCGTTCGTGTGTTGATTCCTTTAGAGGACCTCACGCCATTGGCCACCGATGGACGGCCACAACGAGCAATGGCTAATTTGTATCCTTCCTTAATGGGGTTGGTCTTTGCACTAGAAGCACGTGGTGGTATTGAAGTAGTTATAAGATTTTGTCGCTTTGGAGTTGAATTTGTGTTACTCTTCACAGATAATCGATGGATAGATATCCTGTGTCGCGAACTGGGCGGATATGGTGTACAATTTTCAACACCAAGCAAATCGAAAATATGAAAATTAATGATCTTGGACAAGATATATAAATACGTGTACTGAATGATTAGTACACAAGCAATTGAAAATACGTTTCCTTGGTCTGCAATTACGGCGGAGAGAGCACGACTACGCGAAACGTTTTCGATTTATTAATGAATCTGCTCTTCGTCTGCGTTGCTGAACCCTTATCGGTTTTAAGTTCACTGCACTTTGGACCATTCGATTGGTTGAAATAGTTTCTTCGGAAACTAAGCTTCTGCAGTATTCGATTGTTATGCGGCGATAAGTGGATCCAAATAAGCACTGGATCCGATTTGTTGTTCCTCAAACTGAGCGGCGATGAGTAGATCCAATAAGCACTGGATCCGGCTCGAAGGACCAGGAAAAATGTTGAATGTATCTCGGTGCCGGACGAGGAATGTCGTCCGTCGAGATCCTTGGTGTTCCGCCGAACGAGTATTGTCGTCGAGGAGTAGCGAACGATGAGCACGGTGCGAGGAATGACGCAATGGCGTCCGACCCAACGATGCCTGGAACCAAAGTTTATATTAGAAAGGCACAGCAATACCTTTTTGTAGATATGAAGCCGCCATTTTGGGATGATCACTGTGCGAAGGCGGGTGTTTATTGTTATGTGCGTGATTCTCGGCGCCTGACCCTGGCAAAGTTGTGCCTCCTTGTTTGGAATATGTATTACACTTGAGTCCGTGATGAGGCAGTCAAGGTGATGATGCAACTGCTATTAAGCTGTAGGTAGCCGAAGAAACATCTCCTCGCAGTCAATGAACTTTGCACATGTGAGTTCGGGTTCGCAGCTCGTCTACAGCTTTCGAACCGCACTAGCGTAATTTACCGGCAATTGAATTAAATTCGTAGGGTAAGAATTTAATTCTAATTGGCACCAATTCAAAGGACAGACAAATGTAAATCACAGCAATCTTATCGTTCGAAGAACTGTTGGTTTTTGTATGTTACTACTCCTGTTTCCACCAAGCAAAACCGCAAGTTATTAAAATCAACTGAACTTTTATTACAAGGTACTAAAAAATATGCCACGATAATTGAGAATTACGATTAGCTAACAAGTCTATGTTTCAGTTCTCCGAATATACAAAAGCCACATGGTGGCGTGCGAAACCGAAATTCAAATCCTCAGTTCAGAAATTAAATCCAATACATAGTTCGATCAAATCCATAGCAATGTTGATCATTGAAAATCAATTATATCCCGTAGATCGTGCACCAAAAAAGGATGGTAAAGTATTGACAGTTGCAGATAGTTAAAAATCGAGCACCAAAAGCAGTAAACAATGAACGTTAGCATTGACAGTTTCTCATGCACTGTCATCGTGTTGCCGGCACGTGTGGTGAATATTTGTCGGGGAGAGTACTAGACGATGCACTAGATTCTCCCCGAGCATATAATTGTGAATCCGCAACATTTTAAATGGTCAGAAATTGTTTTTTGTGCAACATTTAACATTTATGCCATTTGTTTTTGACTTAAAGTGTCATCTTGATCCAATATTGCTTGCAATTCGCCGTCTTCAAACTTTTTTGGTGGTCTTCCACGTTCTTCAATTCGCATATCAAAATTCAATTCAATTCAATTTTATTTGGTAGATAATTACATTTATGGTATATTTTACAACTAGTATTTCAGAGATTTAGGATAGCAATTCCTTTACAACTATAATCTTAAATCTATATGTTTCGGATTCATAGTTATATGCTCGGGGAGAATCTAGTACATCTGTTGCAGTTCCGCAACATACATACCAGCGTATACCAGTTGGAAAAACTTACCATATGGAACGCCACCTATTGCGGAATAGACAAAACCAAATTGTCTATTCATGTGACGTTTTTTAGGTTACTGTTTACACACAGTGCTTGTTTACTGTTTTTTTCTAAGACAGTTTTGGTGTTCCGTTTTACTGTTCTGACGTTCTGTTAAAAAGTAATTGGAGTTTTTTCGGCACTGTTCTTACACAGTTTTTAACGTTAAAAGATTAAGAGTTTTGGACGGTGCTTTCAGCACCTGGTTTGTTTGATTGTCCTGTGGCGATTCCGCCAGATCCCACGGCTCGCCTTCCTGAAAAAACCCCCATAACCATAACCCGGGTCTGTACCAGCTTTCGCTAATGCAATTCGCATTAGCATCTTAGATGCTTCACGCATCAAACAGACCCAATTATTATAACCCTAAATTCCCTATAAAGAAAACTTACCTTCATGCATCCCTTCGCATACAATTTTTCATAAGATTTCTTTGTTTGCTTATTTGGTATTCTGAACCAATTCGGTACCAGACAAATACCATAAATATCGCGCCGTCTATTTTCCCCAGCCGCGCCATATACCTTTTCATATACATTGCCTGGCAACCTTTTTCTGTTTGTCTTATCAACAAACAACCCAAGCAGCTGCATATAATTAGCGCAATATACGCTGAAACCAAATTCTCCAGCATTTCCTAATGCAAATATGAACCCGGTTTCTATTGCAGCCAGAGATGCCATAAACATCCAATTTGCTTTTAGCACCTTTTTCTCCTAACGTCGAAAATAGCGACGAGGCATTGTATAAACATGACCCTCATTAAAGAGCGAACCATTTGGTCGCCTTTTCTTTTGTCCTTGCCTGTTTCGCTGTTCCTCTGCACGTGTGAATAGCATTGATCTCAACGATCCCACCTATACCACCATGAGAGACTTTACGTTTCCCTGGTGGTAGGTAAAAAACGATATCCTTATTGGAGAGGATATCGTTGGAGTCGTATGACAACCAGCAAGGCGGTCGGGTCGCCTGCCATCCACCGGTACCGGAGGCGGCCGCCGACAGCCATGGTCGTCGTATCTCCCCCGTACCCGTTTCGCGCACGGGGATGTAGATATTCGAGTCGAATAGAGTGATCGGGCTATTAATTAAAAAGTAATTTAGTTATACCAGTAGTGTACACTGTCGTATATTTACTTTTCTAGTGAATTCGTTCGTCGTCCGTATAAGTTTGTGTGTGAACTATAAACTAATTAAGTGTAGCCCGATTAGCCTTAAATAAAAAGAACCTCTACAGAATGAACAAGGGTGTGTTTTACGTGTTTACTTTTGGTGTTCGTTTTGTTGGTTGTTTCCAAACGTGGCGTCGTTTCGTTCCTTTGCCTCAGCGGAATTGTTTAATGCTCGTCGGTGGAACAATACATGATGGAGGAGGAAGTTAATCAGCGCCGTACGCCGGTGCACTAATTCCTACCCCATAGTCCTAATAAAAATATAAAATAAAGTTAAATTCATGTTAACAAGTTTTGTTTTAACCATGTGCTATTACTGGGCTATAACGCCACAAGACTTGCTGGGCAACAACGCCAACAACATTTTGCTGTCACGTCGAGGAGCCTATCTCGACGCTGAACATTATGGTCCTTCGGAGCCGGATGTATAACATCCGAGCAAGAAGTCTGGATTACGTCCATCGGATCACATCCTCAACGAGGGAACTATCAACGAACACGAAAGTGGATTACGTCCATGGGATTACGTTCACATCCTCAACAAGGAAACATCAACAACATGTGATCAACGTGAGCAGCGCTCCAGTAAAACAGGTAGGTGGCAATCATTTTATAATAATATATACAATTAATTAGCGATCCGAATGGATCCTAACTTAAGGAGTGTTGTGCTGTGTCGTGCTTGTGTTTAAATCTACGTTTTGACATCACACTCTTTTCATCAAAGTTAAATAAATCAGTAATTAAATCAACAAATGGACGGAATTGATACAGGACACAATAGCTGTTATTCCTGAGCAGCGAAAGCAAGCCGAAGAACAACTATCACAGATCACTAAATTAGGTGATTTGTTCAAACAATTTTACAAATCGTTATGAAGAACGATGTTGAATTTATCTACATCAAGAGTTTCATTTCTTCCCACTGGTCCGTCAAGAAGACAAAACCTAAGAAAACAGGTATTTTCTCAGTCCATGATCAGGACTGTGCAGGGATTCGGGGCAATATTGAGGAGGCAGTTGTGCATGCTCCCGACATAATCGTGCGCGTGTTTGAAAGATATAGAAGTCCCGAAATCGTTAATGAGAGACACCTGAACTTACAGAATGGTACTTTGACGTTTACGTCGGGTGTTTTGGATATTTCACTGAGGGATTTCGACCAATATCGTAACCGCGTTTATGTGCCACCGCGAGTCTTAGCACATATGCTAATGTATCTAAAAATGCTGATTCATGTGTATTCTTGGATGGAGTTAGTTGAACTTCACATGAATGCAATATTGATTTAAAAAAGGGAAAAATCGGAATTAATAACGATTGTGAAACGGAAAACAATCACCTTCTTCTATCAAGAACAGGATCGCGCAGTGATTTGAGACCAATAACGGCAATTCAGTGTTTACGGTTGATAGATTTCGAAAATGTCCGATCAAGTCAACAAGCAGTTCGTTAAATCCTTCATTGACTATGTAGAACAACCGAGTGAGGGCTAATCGCTGGGCACTGACGTCGTCGAAAGTCTGGATGTTGTTATACAATGTTTGCAAGCAGCGTTTAATCTGAGCGATGACGAGGATCTCGATAGCGAAGAAGCTACGTCTAACAGGGCAGGCACAACCTCACAAGCGGAACCACAAAGGTTAGATCTATTCGAAATGTTCCAGTCGATGTTTATCGAACGCAATCTACAATCCCTTGAAACAGCCGAACAGATTAAGAATAAAGGCAACCGCCTGATGAAGGAATGCAAATATCAAGAAGCAGTAATCCAAGACAACCGGGCAATTAGTTTCGATCCGAAAAATCCAACATTCTACTGTAATCGAGCTGCAGCATATATCCGTGTAACAGAAAACGATAGTGCGATTAAAGACTGCAACTCTGCATTATTCTACAATCCAAATTACAGTAAAGCATATGGTCGAATCAATACAGGAAAGTATGATGAAACCATAGACGCCTATACGAAAGCTATTCAATTAGAACCTGATAACGACAATGGGAATCTGATGCAGGTATTACATCACCAAGCGCTGATGATAATCGAAGGGATGGAGCACTTCATAATTGGAACTCTGGCAAATATGCTTCTGAAAAACGAAGACGTATGGTCAAGTAGAATATGCTTACCACATATCTATTTCCAGAGTTTCACATCGGGCAGACATCTACGAGCCCGTACTGGTTGCGTGGTTCGTTAATCTTGTGAAGAATAACTTAACTTCTGCTTTATTTAATTAATTTGTCTTTTGTAATCAGCGGAAAATAAAATCAAATAATACACATTTCCTGTTTTGTCCCATACTACAACTCCAATATAAATAGAATAAACATTTTTTGCGTTTCTTACGAGTGGAACGCGTATGGATTTACTATCCAATTTAGAACTACGTTCAAGGATTCATCGATGACATGAGGGATTCACGATCCAAAAGAGGACTACGTCCGAGAAGTCATCGATGACATAAATGGATTTACGAGCCATCAAACACCATTTCAGCTTTAACACAGTTAAACAACAAGTTAAATAACAATCAACTTTACAAAGCCAAAATACAGTCCACTTATAATATCCGAGGTTGTTGCATTTCTCTTCATTCTGCAGAGGTCACCGCGGGTAAATGAAGAAGTTGTCTATCGGTCTCAGTATTTCGGTTGAGGACATCATTCGGCTCCTCCTTCAACGATGTTGCGGGTACTTTTCACGATCCACGCTACAGGATTTAGGCAAGCGTCACCTGCAACAACATCAGGGAGACAAAAAGTTTTGGAAACTTCCCTCCGGTAGAAAACTAAGCTTCAGCGTTTCACTCTAAACGGTCAGTACTGAGACAAAGTTCGTCAACGAAGACACTTCCGGTCCTATACCTGCAAGTATCATCTCAAACATCGAACTTGCAGATGAATAAGTCCAAGACCACCGGGAATTGCGATTTACCATCTCATTTACATCCGTTCCTGGGGCACAGCTTCTCGTCACCCGGACTCATCGCTCAAGCATCCAGGATTGTCGCTTCTCGCCACCCAGGCACATTGCAGTTAAGTGTCTGGAGTTCTTCGCTTTCGCCGCCTGGACGAAATGCTCTGGGGGCACCCTCTTAATACTGCCCATTGCACGTAGCTGCCACGGGGCACCACTCCAACGGAGTCGGTGTTTAAGATAAACTTTCGGTTACAAGACTAAGGGACAAGAAAACGAGGAACAAGGAAAGATGCCGGCACCCTTCGGAAAAGCATGACATCAGAAAACTGTCGCGGATTTGGAGTTCACCGCTTCTCGTCAAGGATTCATCGGTCGAGCATCCTGATTTTGCCGCTCTCGCCACCCAGGCACATCGTTGTCACGTGTCTGGGGTTCTTCACCTTTCGCCGCCTGGACGAAATGCTTTGGGGGCATCCTCTTAACACCGCCCATTGCACATAGCTGCCACGGGGGCACCACTCCAACGGAGTCGGTGTCTAAGATAGACTTTCGGTGCAAAGTATATGGAATATAGAAAGAGAAGAATAGGAAAGATGCCGGCACCCTTCGGGAAATCCAACCAACGGAAGGCAAATAGTGAACACTTGGTCCAGCCACCAGTCAAAGAAGAAAGTACCTGGCTTTAGAACTATTCCATCCTGTGGCTCAATTGAACATAAGTCTAATAATGAGCAGATTAATCCTCTTAATAGCAACCCGGATGCGCAACTTCTCTGGCTCAATCAAGTGCCAGGTATAAGTTAACAGAATATGATCACTATCAGAACCTGAACAACTATGCTGTTCCAACAATAAATCATATGCGGTCACAGCACCCACAACAACAATTGCAGCAGCAGCATAGACCTTATGATGACAATCTCAGCTCCCATCAAGAAATTCGCCCAACGCCGAGCATTGGTTTAGCGGCGTAGATGGGACATATCCCCAACTGCAACAGCATCAGCCAGAGCAATCAACTTGGATTCGAGTCGCAGATGATTCTATGCAGTTGGCGGTATACCTAAGATTTCTGGTAGCGGCACAGGCTGGACATACTGAGAAGATGGTGGAATTACAATCCATCACCTTCAACATATTGACGATCACATCGCTCACTTATCATTCATGGATCCACGATCCAACATAGGACTACGTCCAAAATATTCCTACTACGTACGGATTCACGATCCGACATGGGACTACGTCCAACATATTTTATTATACATATGGATTTACGATCCGACATGGGACTACGTCCAACATATTTTATTATACATATGGATTTACGATCCGACCAACATTTAACATTAAACACAAGTCACATCGTTGCCGCAGCTGATGCGGCAAATATCGCCTCTCAGGCAACCCCTCCAACATGTCGGAGACTATCAACAATAAACAACGACCCACACACACACACACACACACACACTGATACTATAAATAATACTACGGCCACATAACCAAGTATACTCTATAACTTAATCAACTAATAGAATACATATATAGTATAACAATATAATTAATTTTGCCACCCTACCGTTATGCCGGTGTATGAGCAATACGAGCATTAAGGTCTCTGAGCTCAACCACCATACCAACCGCTACTTCCCACGGCGCTGACACCAGGTGGTGACGCCAACTAAGGAGGCCTACTGGCTCCATCGTCGCGGCCCGGGAAGATGTTGCAGTTCCGCAACATACATACCAGCGTATACCAGTTGGAAAAACTTACCATATGGAACGCCACCTATTGCGGAATAGACAAAACCAAATTGTCTATTCATGTGACGTTTTTTAGGTTACTGTTTACACACAGTGCTTGTTTACTGTTTTTTTCTAAGACAGTTTTGGTGTTCCGTTTTACTGTTCTGACGTTCTGTTAAAAAGTAATTGGAGTTTTTTCGGCACTGTTCTTACACAGTTTTTAACGTTAAAAGATTAAGAGTTTTGGACGGTGCTTTCAGCACCTGGTTTGTTTGATTGTCCTAATAAAAATATAAAATAAAGTTAAATTCATGTTAACAAGTTTTGTTTTAACCATGTGCTATTACTGGGCTATAACGCCACAAGACTTGCTGGGCAACAACGCCAACAACATTTTCTGTCACGTCGAGGAGCCTATCTCGACGCTGAACAACATCGTCTAGGACTCTCCCCGACATATACTCACCACACATGCCAGCAACACGATGACAGTGGAGAAACTGCCAATTCAACGTTTGTTTACTGTTTTCGGTGCTCGACTGGCAATTGACTAAAAAGTGCATACGGTATTTTGGTGTCGATCAACTTCAATGTTGCAACTATAATTACGGGCTTCACATACTGTTTTTGGTGCGGATCAATTGATCAATGTAATTGTATAAAAATTGGATTTAATTTGCACGCCACCATGTAGCCCTTTAGTGATAAATAAATAAAGTTCTCCATCGAGAACTCAGTCGAACATTATCTCTATTCATTTAAAGGCATTCGCCAGTCGCATCGGCTTTACTTCAAATTTAGTGAATGAAGCTTTAACTTTCCTGCTTAAACACAAAGTCCAACAAATACATCAACGCGGGAACTTCAACCAGATTGCAGCGAAGATCCTGGACCGGATTTCGACCACACAGGTATTGCTGTTCCTTTTTTTAATAGAAACTTTGATTTCAGGCAACGTACTCGTAATTCCCCAACGACATTCGTCGTTCGGCGGAACATCTGCAACGATCTCGGCAGACGACATTCCTCGTGCGGCATCGAGACATCGCACACTATATAATGACAATAGCACAATTTTAATGAATAACAAATAATAAATTAAGGGAAAACTACAATAAAAAACCCTTATTTGAATCTTAAGACTAATATTGCACTGGTTTCCGGTTATTTTATATAGTAATGACCTCGATATAATTTTCATAGACAGAATACGTATGTAGTGATTTAGGATAACGGAAGACGCGAAACAAGAACATTGTTAGAAAAAGAACAATTGACGAAGAAGTTTCGATTGATTTTGTCAATAAGGAACTCTACCGGTTTAACGTTAGCGTTCAAATGAAAACAAAAAATTAATGCTTTCCGCGAATAACTATTTTCTGGTACAAAATTCGACATTTTTAACAGTATTAAAAAAAATGATGTTTGTACAATGAGTTGATGCATAGTAAATATGTTTGACAGATGTCATAAAAACCAAATAAAAAAAATATATGGGCTCGTTCACAACAAACGTTCCCTATCGATACATTTGTATCCTGACGCTCACTTCAGACCGGTATACCTGGTATACTGGACAATTGTCTGTGCATTGGGTGCCACGTTTGCTCACGTTAAACCAACAACGTGTTCGAATGAACATTTCCAACGCTCTGTTGGCGCAGTTTAGGCGCAATAAATCCGAGTTTTGGCGCCGATTAATTACTGTCGATGAAACTTGCACGCACCATTATACGACCGAAACAAAAATACATTCAAAACAGAGGACTGCAACGGGGGAATCGACTCCAAAAAAAAACAAAAATTGTTTTTTCGGCTGGGAAGGAGATGGCGACTGTTTTTTGGGATGGTCATGGAGTTATTTGAATCGATTATCTTCAAAAAGGAAAAACCATTACAGGAGCATACTACGCATTATTACTTGACCAACTGAAGGCAGAAATTGCGGAAAAACGGTCACATTTGCAGAAAGAGAAAATCCTGTTTCACCAAGATAACGCGCCGTCTCACACCCCAGCGGTTGCCATGGCGAAAATCTACGAATTACGGTTTGAACTGCTTAACCATCTCCCTTACTCACCAGATCTAGCCCCAAGCGACTTTTTTTTGTTCCCTAACCTAAAAATGGCGCTCGGAGAACAGAGATTTTCGTCAAATGAGGAGGCAACTACCTTTGTGAACAGTTATTTTGCAGAGAAAACTGTCGAGTACTATTTGGACTGATTAGAGAGATGTGAGCATCGCTGGGAGAAGTGTATAGAGTTACAAGGAGATTATATAGAAACATCAAAAAAATTTAAGAAAAAATTTCTTGTTTCTTTGTTAGGTCGGAAACTTTTGAGTCCACTCTCGTATAACTAATGTTATCATATTTTTAAGATTTCAAGATATTTTTATAATTTATTCTGAAAACATTTGAAAACTATTTCATATGGCATTAAAATATCTCGTATGTGTACATTTTAGAAACATGCGAAATTTGTTTTATAGTCTAGAATTCATGCCACCAGTGGCAAGCACACATTCACCTGTGATATAGCTAGCATCATCTGAACATAGGAAAGCAGCGATCCCACCCATTTCATTTTCGTTTCCAAAACGATTCAGTGGTATTTCTAAAAGCATTTCCTCCGCAATAGCACGATTTTCAGTCAACTATAAAAATAAATTGCTGTAAACATATATTGTGTTTATCAACTTTTCAAGTCATACTTACTACTTTTGAGAAGGGTGTACGAATAATTCCTGGCGCTAGACAATTGACGCGAATTCCTTCTGATCCAAGTTGATAAGCAGCCGTTTTTGTTAGAGCCACCAAAGCAGTTTTACTAACGCCATATGCTCCCAATATCTAAATGAAAAATCTTTTAGAGATAATAAATTATTTATAATTAAGTATATTCAAATCACTTTATAAGGAAGATATGCGGATATCGAGGAGAGATAGAGAATACTTGATCCTTTTGATTTTCTTAGATATGGCAAGGCTTCTTTGCTCAACATAAAAGCACTCTTGAGGTTTACATCAAAGATCTTATCCCATGCACTCTCTTCACAATCCAATACGTGTGTTAATGAGGGATTAACTCCAGCGTTTGATACAAGGATATCTAACTTTCCAAATTTCTTAATAGTTTCACTCAACAGTGTCTTCCTTTCTGATGCTGAGCTGACATGACATTTAACACCCAATATGTTCGGACTGAATTCCGCTAACTTTTCGAGAGCAGAATTTACATTATCTTGTTTTCTGCTGCTTACAACGACATTAACACCTTCAACTGCTAATCTCTTGGCGATTGCAAATCCAATACTTTTTGAAAAAGAAAAACTTTTATTTCAATCAAATATCTTGGGTTATTATATTGCTTACCCTTGAGTTGACGCCGTGAGGATTGCTACTTTACCCTTAAGACCTCTCATTTTGACGATCTTTTTACAAATGATAATGTGTTGTTTTCGTGATCTAGCGTTAGACTGTACGAGTATCGAATTGTTGCACTTATTTAATATAGAGCCAAACTTATTTAATATAGAGCCAAACTGGCTTTTGACCTTTATATAAGCTTATAAGTACGGGTTTAGTATTTTGGCGGACCTGCACGCTTGTTCTGTATAATTAAGAGCAACATTTTATTCCTAATAACAGCAATTAGCAACAAACAATATTAAAACTAATTAAAATTTCTGAAAATATGAAAATACTAGAATTAATTAACATTACACTTGTTTCATTCCTTTTACATAATACGAGGGTTGCCTTTTATATTTCGGGATTAGAGAACAAAAACAAATATTGATCATCGAAAATCACTTTATTGTTTTTCAAAATATTCCCCATGAAGGTCTATACACTTTTGCATGCGTTTGAACCAATTGTCGAAGCACTTTTGCCACTCTGATTGAGGTATCTCCACATGGATTCTGAATGCAGCAACCGCTTCTTCAGGTGTCGAAAAACGTTGACCTCTCAGTTTGTTTTTTACGTACGGGAATAAAAAGAAGTCATTCGGTGCCAAGTCAGGACTATACGGCGGATGACACATCAAATCGATGTTTTGGGTGTTCAAAAATGCAGTTGTCGCAGCCGATGTGTGAGAGCTCGCATTGTCGTGGTGAAGAGTGATCCGTCTTCGGCGGTTGGTTTTCCTGATTTCTTGGAAGACAACTGGCAAACAAATGGTTGTGTACCACTCAGAATTGACTGTTCTGCGTTGTTCTAGTGGTACGGTTACGACATGTCCAGTTTTTCCGAAAAAACAGGCGACCATTTGCTTGTAAGTGCTTCGTGCGCGAACAACTTTTGTTGGATTTGGCTCATCTTGAAACACCCAGACAGTCGACTGCTGTTTACTTTCGGGCTCATACGCGTAAATCCACGATTCATCACCTGTCACGATGTCATAGACGTGTTTCGAAGCACCGCGACCGTATTTTTTGAGCATTTCTTTCGACCAATTGACACGATCCTTTTTTTGGGCGATTGAAAAATTGTGTGGGATCCAACGCGAACAAATTTTTTTCACAGTCAAATGTTTATGCAATATTGAATGTATGCTGGTCCCACTAACGCCTAAGGTTGTCTCAATCTCACGATAGGTCACATGACGATCTTCCAATATCAGTTCGCGCACAGCATCAATGGTTTTCGGAACAACAACTGATTTTGGACGACCTTCACGAAATTCATCTTGGAGTGAACTACGACCACGATTGAATTCACCATACCATCGATAAACACTGGTCCTTGATGGAGCTTCATCGCCAAAAATTGAATTAAGTTCATCCATACACTGTTGCTGAGTTAATCCACACCGAAAGTTGTAAAAAATAATCGCACGAAAATGTTGACGATTTAATCCCATTTTTGGGCCGAGATGAATCTTTTAAGTTACTGTAAACAACACAAATAGCGCTCGTATGTCAAAACGTTCTGAGTGCGTGTAACCTCAAAAATGTCCAACTTTACGACAGAGCTGTCAATTGCCGGATTGCAACACTAGGGTTGCCAAATCCCGAAACATAAGAGGCAACCCTCGTATCGAAGATTATGGATGCAGTAGCAGCTTTAACTATATTCGGCGAGACAATCCCCAATATTCAAGCTGTTATCATCATCATCAACATTATCTTCATCAACAACAACGCGGAATCTGCGCCTTAGAAAATTCAATGGTGATAAGACATGTTGTGCCTGTAAACAAACTAATAGAAGGTGAATAAAAAAACGTCTTTTCAAATTATATAAACATTTTTTCTCTTTATTGATTATCTACAAAAATTTTTTTCCTTGATATTTCCAGATGAACAGTTTTATTTAGGGGTCCATGGTATGTCAATGTAAATCCTTTCTCGTTGATTGCTTGCATTGTTGCCTCTGACATTTTGGCATATCGTGATGGAAGGAAAACCTGGGGAGGGTGCAAGAAAAAACAATTATTAATATATACCCTTTTCTTATTTTTAATGGATTACTTACTTGAAAGTCGCCCAGATCATAAAGAATGGCATTTCCATATATAGTTTTGCAAATTTTTACTTCTTGGATATCGTATGGCGTGCCGAGGGTCAAATTTGTAAATTTAATTGTGTTTCTAAAAATTGTTGCCTCAAGTTGATATAGCTCTGCTTCAGGGTCCATTGTTGTGTTGTTGTTGTTGTCGTTAAAATATCTAAATTATGTTACAATATTAAATATGAATAAATGAAAAAATATATAATAACTTACCGTTTTGAAGTTTACCTGTTAAATGATGAAGTGTTTTGACCACAACTCGCTTATATATCACCACAGCTAAACAACTCTACCTCTCGTCCATTCAGTCACTCATTCGCGAATAGACACACACACACACACACTCTCTCTCTCTCTTCATACGCATAATTTTAGTGAGGACACATATAGAGTGCAGACGTGTTCGGACGTGTTTCTATTCGATCCAACGATTACAACTTAGAAATTGATTTGTTTTTTTTTCTGCTGACGCCGCAATTACGCAATATGATGAAATTCACATAATCACCCGTTGACTCATCAATACACTTAAAAATTGAGTTCATTTTCTTGACGCCGCAATTACACAATATGATGAAATTCCTTTTTTTCTTATATTTTTTATTTTTTTTTTGATTTTTTTTATTTTTTCTTATTTTTTTTTATTTTTTTATTTTTTTTATTTTATTATTTTTTTATTTTTTTATATTTTTTACGGAGACACCAACCTCCAGTCGGGACACTAACCCCACGCCCGAGACACCAACCCATAGCCGTGAACCAACCGCCCTATTTAAAAAAATCCCCCCTATTTTAAAAAAATCCGCCCTATTTCAAAAAAATCCGCCCTATTTCAAAAAATCCGCCCTATTTCAAAAAATCCGCCCTATTTAAAAAAATCCGCCCTATTTAAAAAAAATCCGGCCTATTTCAAAAAATCCGCCCTATTTGGGAAATCTCTAGCCGGGGCACCAACACCTAGCGGAGCACCAACCCCTAGCCGGGACGCCACACAAAACTGTTATAATACGGTACAATCCAAATAGCCCGGACACCAACCCGCGGCGGGACACCGCCTCGTGGCCGAGACACCAACCCATATCCGGGACACCAACCCCAGCCGGGGCACCAACCCCGGCCCAGGCACCCCACCCCCTGCCCACAAACCATCAATCGTGACGTCATTGTCCCAGAAGCGGCATAAACATACTACTTGCGACAAAAAGAAATTTCGCAATATTAGTAAATTATCGCCAAAGAACAAAGTGTAATTAAGAGAATTGATTACGGGAATTAATCCGACAAACCGGTCTGTAGGATCGGTCCACACACCGGCCAAAGCGCATATTATTAGACGCCTAAGACCTACTATGCGTTTACTACCACACTCAAGACCTGATTACTATCCCACCGTCTCTCCATACAAGTAATTAGAGTCCTTTGAACTAACCCTGTAGACACTATCCTTAGATACCCGCCCCCTTTTTATTTTTCAGATATCTTGAAACCGAGCGCAATTTCCTCACGGATTCTGGTTGTCGCAAGATGACAACCCATTCCTTTACATTTCCTTTGACCGTCCATACCTTGAATATGTTAATCATGTGTGGTCCCCCTATCAGCAGGCTTGTGGGGAGAAAGTATTTTGTGCTAGGTATGGGCACTCGGTTCACCTTCCTCCTCCATCATACACTAAAGAGCTCCGGCGCGAATTGTCCATCAACGAAAGAAATAAATACAGGTACATCATCTCAGCACACCGTCCACCAGAAGTAAATAATTGAAACACGGTTTGGTCTATTGTAGTGGATGATCTTTAATTTATTTAATGGGTATTGTTTGTCCTTTTCAACAATTTTCACTATTGTATTAAAACAATGGTCACAAGAAAAATTACTTTTACTTCATCTGACTTAATTTGCGTTAATCACAATTTTCACACTTTTTCCAAGAAGGATATTGACACTTGACAGCGACTTAACGTAAACGCACCGTACCGTGCAGGATAAATGTGGGTTTTTTTTTTTTTAATTATTCCACGAAAACACATCTTTTATTTTATTCTTAATATTACTTCATTTTAAATAAATTTATGTACTTAAAACTAAGTTTACTTTATTTTAAACTGCTCGGAGGCTAGCGGACGACTGACTTTCATTTTTCACCTCAAAAACTATTCTAACTCGAAAATACAACTAGTGTTTACATATTCGATTCATAAAACGAATTGTGTTTAGGTTTTGTTTGTATATTCAAGATAACATAGGATCGAGGAGTTGAGTTTGAGTATTCATTACATTTGAGATAACATAAGATAGTAGAATAGAATTGAAATATTGCTTACAATGTGTGAGACACTTGGGTGGCACGTATGGTTGGCATAACCTGCTCGGTACGGTGGGTGGCGACGCGACCGCCTCGATCTGTGGTTGGTAATGGACTCCGCGATATTTGGCCCGTGCAGAGCCGACTCGCTAATGCGGTGAGTTTCACCGAGAGAGAAAGTGTTCCCCTCGTGGTGAAAACGAGGAAAGAGGATCTCACTGATGAGGTCCTGTAGTGGTGTGCGTGAAGTCGATCGTTGGATCAGATTATTTACATAACGCTTGCAGATCAAAGGCGAAACAGAACCTAGACAAGGGATACAGACAAAGAAAGAAGCGACCTAATGCATCGTCCGGTAATGAGAGTCAGTTGAGTAAATAGCAACCACTCATTAGATGCTAAAAGGGATTGAAATAATGGAGATCGTATATCGTATCTCTGCCGACTGGGAGAATCGGATTCCTTTGCTTGCATATGTTTATACTATTGAATCCAATCCGACGGCTAAGCGCGACGTCGGTGATTGTTTGAAGATTCAAACAAGGAAATATTTCAGCGAGAAGTACTTGCAGCTGAATCAATAGTTGCAAGTCTTCGGAAAGAATTTTAGATGGTTACACAACGACGGTTGTGTATACCATCTGTGTCAATTATACATGGCATCTATGGCGACGCCAGGATTGAACTATAGTGTGAATATCTACACTAATTGGAAATTCGGTTCTTGGTCGCTAATGCAGAGATGCATTGACACATGTATGAATGCCCTTGTAGGAAAAATTCTTTGCAGGCATTTCCAGGTAATGCATTGAAAGCATTAATTATCCTTGAGAAGGAAATGTTTTTGCTGCGGGGAGATTGTGGTGCAGGTGTGGAGGGGGGAATTTGTCTGGCAACCGAAGGTACCGAATAGGTTTTGGGGTTCATGATAAGTTAGGAAAGAATTCTTATAGGAAATTTGTATGCGAAGAGATGCATGAAAGGTAAGAATTCTTTACAGGGACTTTTAGGTTATACCTTAGATAACCTAGATGCGTAAAGCATTTAGGGTGCTAATGCGATTGCATTAGGGAACTTATAAGATTAGGTTGAAGTTATGGGGGTTCTTCAGGTAAATGGACTGTGGGGTTTGGCGGAACCACCACAGGCTCACATTCGCAGAGTCGAGAGAGGATTCAACGTCATTTCTTACGTTTCACTCACTTACCCGCTTACACCAACCGTTTGAAATTAATTAATCTGAAAACCCTAGAGGTACACAGAATTCTTTCGGATATTCTATTAATCCACTGGCTTCCCTCTGGCTCGATCAACTTCACCAATCTTCTCAACTCAACCCTATTCAACAGAAACCCTCATTACATACGTAATCCTCGCCCGTTCGAATATTGCCTTGCAGGGAGAAGGTTCTGTATACAACGCAATATCAATTTTCCTTTTGTCGTTCTAAAAGGATATTGAGGTGTGGGGTACGAAGTCGTGTGCCGGTGTGCGACACGGGGTTCTACTTCGTCCCACCGTCACTAAAGGTTCATCCGCGTATTGTCCACAACGAGAAGAAATGAAACACACGGAATGTTGTTTGTATGAAGTGTTTTTTTATTTAAATTGTTGTTATTTACTTAATGCCATTGGTAAAACGTATCGAACTATAAATGTACACTCGAACTTTGGGTACTAAACTGTTACCATGAACCTATTGTTTTATGATGTTATAGTTTATTTCTTATTAATTAAAAAAAACGAACTTAATGGGATAGAGCAGATATGCTCTTTACACACACATTTCGCGATGGGATGCAATTTATTTTTTGTTGAGCACTTAGCATTGACAATTTATTTGGATAAAGTTAATTTTTGTTAGCCGATTGTTCGTCTCACTTCGTTGATATATTTAATTCACAACATTTCGCACAAATAAAATTATTAAAAACTTTACTACTATAAGCGACCCGACCCCGGCTTTGGGTATGTACGCGTGTTTGCAGCGCTACAGACAGCGGGAGCGACATGACCATAGTGGTCAGCGGATGGTAAGGGACTCACCGAGGATAGAACTCTGACATGAATTCCATCCTAGGTTAGAATTAAGAACAAAAGACGAGAGAGAAAAACTTTTCTCTTAAGGGTGCGGCCGCCAAGGAAATGCACTCTTTCAGTGCAATGGTATGCGTGTGTGACCGTACAGATCGATGTTATTTACACGTGCTCGAAAGCAGTGGAACAACGAAACAGGCAAGCGGCAAAGACAAAGGAGAATTATGATCCGTGTGTATGCTGTCCATTGCAGCTATCATAGACGGCAGTTCATCGGAGAAATGTGGTAAAAGCAAATAATGTTACGGACCGACCTTGAGTCCAGGTCCCCCAACACCCCCCAATCCCCTTTCGTTATTTTCCCCTCTTTACCTCTGGACGGAGAACAACTCGCCAAGTAGTTAATTTGCATAAACTACTTTGTGCAAATTCTACTTGGTAGAGAAAATAATAAAAACCGGCGTTGGCGCCGAATAATAAATAAACAATGATTGATTCGACGAAAAACTGCGAGACGACTCGCTACTGATTAGTTGTGTTTGGTATTCTCGCGATAAAATAAACGCAAAGAGAACTTCGACAAAGGTCAGGCAGAATGAGAAAGCAGAACAACCAACGGAAGCTGATCAGGGGAGCATCACGCTCAACGCCCCCTGCAACTTGTCGCAGACCAACCGCAGCTGCAGCGACCGCTCAACGATCGACTCAACATAATTAAGTCCCTTTAAACTTACCATATTATAACTATATACAATTTATATATACTATTTAAATTGTTAAAATTCGATAACAATAGGGGCATCATACAGACACGGATGAGTGGTGCGGATGCGTAAGTAAATGTATCGCCATTAAGAAGAAGTGCTAATGGTTTTCCTATTTACACAATGGGAAATATGTATCGCTAGTGATGCTAAAGGGATCGAATTGTATACATGATTACATGCGAAGGTCTTCGTTTTATGACTCTAGGTTAAGATGAGAGTATTTGCTTTTGTCCGATAGTCAAAGAGCTGCCGCGGCCGTGGAAATGCCAGGGACATGTGGTGTGTACAGCGGAATTGCATTGGTGGAACAAGGGTGCCTAATGGTCGGGAATCTATGGTGCATATGCACGTTAAAGAATTGTTTTTAGGAATTTCAGATAATGCGTTGTATGCATAAAATGTCCTTGGAGAAGGAAATGTTTTCAGGTGCCAATGCAAATGCATTGGCGGGAAACAATGGGAGTTTTGGGATTTCCTAAAAAGGTAATGAAGAATTCTTACAGAGAATTGTATGCGAAGAGATGCATGATGGTAAGTTTTCTTTTACAGAAGCTTTGAAATAAATAAATTCGGTAAGCTTTAGCGAAGTTAAGAAATTAAATGGGAGTTATCGGGGGTTTTTTAGGTAAGTGTACCGTGGAGTTTGGCGGAACCGCCACAGAGGTCTGTAATTTCTTTACGAATAGCGGCATTATATGGTAAGTGATAAAAGGCGACCCGAAAAACTCCATTGTGACGCGAAGCAAAACCGCGAAATTGACGATGGATAAAGGAGATCAACAATTGGCGGACGACAGTGAGCTTCCCTTCCCCTCCAATTTTAACATATATGGGGCAAATAATTCATTCGCTCCTCTTGCATCCTCAGAGTCTGAGGATGAAGAGGAAGAGATAAGTGAATTGGAGGCGAAACTGGCGTTGGCAAGAGCCCGATTACAAGAGAGACGCCGAAAGAAAAAAATAGCGGCGCTCGAACAAGAACAAAACCAGCAACAACTACAAAAGCTAAAGCCAAAAGTCGGCCAACAGCAACAATTTCACCATCAACAGCAACATCAACTTCAACATCAGCACCATCAACAGCAACAGCAACAGCAACAGCAACTACCAACACAAAAGCGATCAACGAACCAGCAAGCAACACAGCAGCAGCAAAGCAACAATAACAGCGGAAAAATAAAGATGCCACCAATCAACACCATAGATGTTGACTGTAAGGAATTGGTAAGTCTTTGTAAGCTAGCCATAGGTAACAATTTTGCAGTTAAAAGACTGACGGGTAACAGGCACGCCATTCAAACATATACGGTGGCAGACCACGACAAAATTAAAGAGGTCTTAAAAAGAGCCACCGCGGAATTTTACTCGTTCACGCCGAAACAAACGAAGAGCGTAACGGTTCTATTAAAGGGTGTCGACCCTGAAATGGAACCGGAGGCTCTGCTCGAAATGCTTCAAAACCTGAAGCACGAAGATCTCGAATTTACCGCGGTAAAACCATTCACCACACCCAAGGCAAGAAGGGAAAACCGCAAGCTACCCTTCTTTTTGGTGCAATTAACACCCAGCAGTAGGATTGGTGGTCCAAGAAAAATTACAGTCTTGGATCATCAAATGGTCACATGGGACAAATTAAAAAAAGGCAAAGACATCCTGCAATGTGTACGTTGCCAAAGGTTTGGTCACTCGGCGACTAACTGTGAAATGCAGCGCCGTTGCGTAAAATGCGGAAAGGACCATAAGGCAGAAGAATGCCCACTGGGAAAAGAAAGGGTAGAAGACAAAGCCCTTCTAAAGTGCGCAGTGTGTCGGAATGAGGGACACCCCGCTAACTATCGAGGATGTCCTAAATTCCGAGAAATAATGGCAAGAAGTGTGAACCGGCAAGAAAACACAGAGCCAGCTCGTACTACAACAATGCCCGTAACATCGCAGCGGTCGTACGCACAAGTTGCTTCGGGTGGGAGAACACCAAATCAGGCTACATCACAGGTAGCCACAAATACTCCCACACGGACTGAAACAACACCGCAAGCAGACGTGTTCGCAATCCTGCTCAATCTGCAGAGACAGATGACACAGCTACAAAGCCAAATAAACGAGATCTACTCGCATTTCCCCAGTCTAAATAACAAGTCGATATAAACCCTCTAACCACAACATCAATAAAAGCTCTTGTCGTGAATGTAAATTCACTAATAAGAACTGAGAGAAGAGCCAATCTTTTTAACCTGTTGCAAGAGGAACAACTTGATGTACTTCTGGCGGGGGAAATAAAGTTAAACCAGAGACATAAGATAGGACATAAAAACTACGATATTATACGAAGAGACCGACCTAACTCCTCTCAACGGGGGGTGTCGCAATCTTTATTAGAAAAGGGATCAATCATAAAGTAATATATAGTGGAGAAGTGCGCAGGTTCCGGGTGCTGGAAGCCTGTATCGTCCGCATACCCCTTCAGCAAGGAAGGGGTTTGTATGCGATTGCGGTCTACGCACCTGAGGAGCACCAACAAAACCTATTTATAGCTGAGCTCGAGACACTCTTTCGATGCTTACAATTGCACCTGGACAAAAATTACTTTATCCTAGGGGGAGATATGAACGCCAAGCATAGAAATTGGGGAAATTATATATCTAATGCCAGAGGAAATCAGTTGGCTGGTTGGTTAGATCAGTATCATATTGAATATAGAACTGACCTGCTAGCTACGAAATATCCATCGTTCCCCAGAGGTAGATCGTTCTTAGATATCTTGCTAATCGACTCACGACTGAGATTACTTAACACCAACAGACGAAACACAAACTGTTTACGGACAATTGAATACGACAGCGACCACTGTGCATTCACGGCAGTAATAGAGCTTCCGAACGAGCTCGCAGATCTGGAGGAATTCGTGATCCCGCAACCCTATAACTACAGGGCAATGCGATGGCCGCGGTTCACCAGATCATTAACAAGAGAACTTTGTTCGAATGACTTGAATCTGCCAGTAAACAGAAACCTGACAAATGACGAAATCGACAAATACATTCAACAAATGGACGAAACCGTAAAACGAACAATGGACAAAACAATTCCCAAAACAACAGTGACAGATCAGATTAACATGTACAGAAACGCAACAATAAACGCACTCCACAAGAAAAAGAGCAGACTGCTATCGAAATTAAAACAATTACACAGACAGTTTACAGACAGACAAGACCAGGAGATAATATCACTGAAATCTCAATTAAAAAACCTCCAACAATTACTTAAAGCTAATTATAGATTAGCAACAAATTTGTATTGGAACAACAGAATTCGAGCTATAAAAACTAATAACCCGAATATGTTCCCACAAATAAATAAAATATTCAGGAGAAATAATCAAAACGAGATTCAGTGTCTCCAAATTCCACGTACCGAGGTAAACAAGCAGCTGCTAACCAACATTGGCATAGATACAGAGAACGCTATCCTCAATAGTGAGCTCTTCGTGATCGAAGATCCTTTGGAGAAGGCGAACGCTGTGGGAGCTGTCTTTCAGGAAATGTACAAGGTGAATGAAAGCATTCACCGAAAGGCAATAGATATATACACGGTCCTGTTTAACAACGCGTTGAATAATGCATATTATCGCGCGCGTTGGAAAACGGCTATCATTCAGCCCATCCCAAAAAAGGGCAAAGACTGTACAAACCCAATGAACATGCGTTCGATAAGTTTACTCCCAAGCATCAGTAAAGTATTTGAAAAAATCATTAACAAAGCTCTGCTAAAATGGGTAGACGACAATAGCATTATTCCAAATAACCAGTTTGGCTTTAGGGCAGGTCATGAAACCACACATCCCGCAGCTAAACTGGTCTCCGACATACAATGGAATAAATGCAGGAACCAATCCACAGGTGCCTGTCTGATCGACTTGGAAAAAGCCTTTGATACCGTCTGGATCGAAGGGTTGTATTACAAACTGGTCAGACATGGCATACATAAGCCTTTACTATATGTACTTTACGATATGTCAAAGGACAGGAGGTTCGTGGTCAAAAGTGGTAATGTGACCTCTAATAAAACGTATAATATCAAGAATGGCTTGCAACAGGGTGCGGTACTCTCTCCGATTCTTTTTAACATTTACATTAGCGACTTATTAGATGCACTCCCGCAGGTTATTGCGTACGCAGACGATCTCATAATTTACAGAACAGCTCCGAAAGTTGAGATCATAAATAGTTTAATACAGCGAGACTTCAACAACGTGCAGCGCTATTGCGATGACTGGAAACTTAAGATCAACTTCCAGAAATGTGAAGCCATCCTATTTAGAACCCCATTATATAAAGCCACGAACGACACAAGGAAAAACTGGTGAAAGCTAGTTATCGTGGGACCGCATGGAGATAAACTGGAAACCAAGAGTTTAGTTAAATACCTGGGCATCTGGCTAGACCAATATCTGTATTTCAACAGACATGTAGAGGCTGCTCTGATCAAGGCTAGAAAAACGTTTGCTATGACAAGGAGGCTATTTCACAGTAGCCAACTTGACAGCAGGGTAAAAGTCATATGCTACATGACGCTAATCAGGCCAATGCTCATATATGGCTGTCCACTATGGTTTAACATAGGTCCAAATTTGATGGAAAAGATTCGGGTGTTCGAAAGAAAGTGTCTCAGAAGTTGTCTCAGATTATATCGGACACCGGAATCGGACTATAAAAAGTATTACTCAAATGAGACTTTATATAATGAAGCCTGCATAAATAGGGTGGATAATTTTATGATTAAATTAATCAGAGGACATATTGCGAGAGCAATATGCTCGTCCAATGACCTAATTTTCGGGGCTTATTATCCAAATACCCTGTACTATGAGAACGTGCGTCGCAACGGTTTTGTTCCACCAGAGGCGTTCCTTGATTTGGACATAAAAGGGCTTATACAGGATAGATCCGGACTTCCGCTGATCTATCATGTAAGTAGATCATCCGTAGACGGGCGATTGTGCTACGACCGGGAAGTAACGCGCACCGAAGAAGAGCTCCTGCGCTTCAGTAGGGCTATCTCCCACAGAGACCGGGACGATAGTATTAGACAGCGTCAACAGTTCTGGTGGTTGAATGGCATATAAAGACCTGGATACCAAAGTCGGTATAGAATCACACTATTGTGGCGAACGTACAAATTCCCCACAGGAAAAGTCCAGACCAACTTGAGGTAACGCACTTACCGGGACAACATCACGCCCACAGACGCGGTCTCAAGCCCAGCGGGGGCCGCCAGTAACCCAACGTTGAGTCGACACCAGAAGGCAAGGAACTTAACGGCCCCAAAGCCTCTAATACCGAGCTAAACGCTCCATACCTAAAACCTACGACCTGAAACAAGGAGAAACATCCATGCATCCTTCGACGTGTGCAATCGCAAGCTGAGTGAGGGCCAGCACCACAAGTCGGCAACCCTGAACATCTGCACGGGATGCAGGGAATTGTAATCAAAACAATTAACCGACCAACGGACGTGGTGCGGTTGATCTAAACATTAGATCACCCAAATAGTCACCGCAAACAAGGAGCGCATTCCTTAGCCTCGTAAACACCCAGATGGCGCGAAAAACCAAGCACCACGTAACTCCAAACAATACTTTGTTTGGAGTTTTACGAAGGCCAGCTGCAATAAATAAATACGGCACAGCATTGCGCCGTTGCCACTGTCCGCCAAGCAGAAATGCATCAGAGGAATGTTTGTTTTTCACACCATGTGAAAAACTCTCTTGGATTCCAAATCCAATAGATACCAGCGGACTAGACGTCCAGGCGATCGTCAACACCAGATGGTCGACCTAACCAAGCAGCGTGGGAATAGAATCCACCGTCAACAACGACGGTGAAGCTTCCATATGTATGCGTGAGAATTTTCGCCTTACAGGAAATTGTGTCTGCACAACTGCAGATACAAAACACACAGATACTGAAAAAACAGTATTCGATAGGTTGCAAGACAGTGAGTTTGATATCGAGCATCGAGCCAGAAGAGTCCTGTCACAGAGAACTCGACGAGGAGGTCGGTCCGCGCCGCGCATTACGATTGATAAAGTTGTCCTGATTGCCGTGAATATAGTCGCAAGTTTAGCTTCACAACGGATGTAAATATCTAACGATACAAACATAGCGCTAGCGAACATAAGTGAAGTAGTTAACGATACGAATATAGTGCTAAGGAGCATAATTGATATAAATAGCGAACGATACAAATATAGTGCTAGCGAACATAAGTGAAGTAGTTAACGATACGAATATAGTGCTAAGGAGCATAATTGATATAAATAGCGAACGATACAAATATAGTGCTAGCGAACATAAGTGAAGTAGTTAACGGTACGAATATAGTGCTAAGGAGCATAATTGATATAGATATCGGACGATACCGATATAACAAACTTAATCGAAATATTGAACGACAAATAGAGTGCTAACGAACATAATTGATATAAATATTTAACGATACAAATACTGTTAAGGAACATTAATTGAAATATTGAATCGGTGCAACCATAGGGCTAAAGAGCACGACCAAAATTATCAAAACTGTCTTAGTCGATTAAGTGATACGAAAGAAACATACGATGGAATAAAAAGAACATAAACAATAAATAGCAGAAACTGTGTTTTGATTGGTGGTCTACTGTCTCCGTGTTCCGGTTTGTCCAATTTCCTCTGTGGTGAACGGTGTTCGGCGGAACACTCCAACGGTCGACTCTACAAAATCCGCCAAAGGGAACAAATTACGCCAAAGTGGTGACCGCGACGCGAGTAAAAGAACACGCACGTACAATTTAAAAACGGTAAACCGCGTAAAAACCAAGTGTAAAAAAGTATAAGCACACGTGAAAATAAAACAGTTCCGGTAACTTAGCACTAGACAGTGCAAAGGAAAGACACAGACAGTGCCAGTGACGTGATGTAAACACCCCCCAAGTGACGCCCAGCGAATAGCAGATCACCACGACACCACGGACCAGAGGACATCCTTAGGGAAAAAAAAAAAAAAACCGCAAGTCTTTTAAAAAAATTTTGTTTTCTTCTCTTTTTAAATATATTTTATTTATTTATTTTTTTTTATGCATAATTTTTTTTCTTCTCTCTTGTGAAAGCTCCTTCTGAGCCCAAAGTGAATTTATAAAGCTCCTTCCGAGCAAGAATTTAAGACGAAAACGAACAATTTGTAAAACTCTGAATTTGTAATAAAAACTTCTAAGCAATGTGGAAAGAACCCAATTAAATTGTAAATTATCATGTAACTGGTTAAATCGGTATAAATCAAGACAAGATACGTAGGACAATAATTGTTACATTGAGAAAGTTTAATAATCCAATTAGCATTCAACGATTAACTATTGTAAACGCGACAGTAAAAGAAAAATAAACCCAGAGAATTCGAATAGTAAATAGGGGTTTACTTAAACGAAAAATAATATATAAAAATTATTGTAAGCTCCTTCAGAGTCCGAAACACAGCGAACCGACAACACACGATATTTCTTCCTTGTAACGACCGCGAAATCATGCGAAATCAAACTCCACATAAAGGAAACGCGAAAAATTGACGACACCTCGTACCTCCTCGTTTTTCTCACCTCTTCCAGACTGAAAGCTTTTCTCTTGTTCGTCACTAACACCGTCGAATTACCCAAAATATCCGCTGGTGTAGGCCCATCCTTGTTCCATCTTCGGAATTTAGATATTTTTCTCTTGTGCTAGGCCTTTTCCCTGACTCCATCTTTGGACCCAGCAGGTTCTTTCGCCGCGTGCACTAATTTAAAGAAAAACTCGCGCATCGAGCGACCGAGTTACAGCACGAAACCCCCAGGAAATTAATGACAACCACGAGGTTGCAGGCGGCGACCCAGAAAGTAAAAACGTTGAGGGGAAACGTAATCGCTCCCTCACAGAGAAAATCGACGCGAAATCTCCCGAAGTCAACGATAACAACCAGGTCGAAATCCACAATTTCTAAAGCTACAATGGCTAACAACGCCGAAGCTTCTCCAACGACGTCACAGGCCGCAGCCCTCCGTCAAGAAGTTAATATTGCAACACAAGCGGACCGTCGTTCGAATCGATACATTAAATTACCGGACTTCACGTCCGATGACCCAGACTTTTGGTTCGGTTACGCCGAACAAACGTTTGCCTGCGAAGGCATCACCGGCGAATAGGAGAAATTTCTCCTAGCAACCCGCGATTTAGATCCTGTCTTGCTCCCTTACGCGAAGCATCTAATTAAAACGCCATCTCCACAACCGTATACAGCATTCAAGGAGATGGTGATTAATGCCTATAGGGAAACGCCACAAAATCGCTTGCGACGTTTATTACGGTCGACCGACACCTCTGGGATGCGACCATCCCAGCGCGCCGCCTATTTCCGTGCACTGGCCGGCACGGACATGTCCGAAACAGCCTTAACGGCTATATTTAGAGAATCTTTGCCAGAATACGTTCGGGCAATCGTCGCACCTTTAGCCGAATCTGGCCTCGACGAATTAGCGCGACACGCCGAGGCAGTCATGGCCACAGATAGATCCCGAACGGATCTCCAGCTTCCACTGGCGGCGACGCACGTCCAAATTCCACCCCAACCCCAGCCACGAACCCCCACGGTTACATATACCCATGCGACGCAGCCAAGCGAACTCGAAGACTTGAGAGTGCAAATTAGGCAAATGCAAACGCAGCTAAATAATCTCAGCATGGGGAACAATTTTCGGGCTGGCCGTGACAGATCGCGACGCCGAGACAGGTCGCGAGACAATTCAAGGCGTCAGCATAGCAGACGACGCACGCCAAACAATGAGAACACCTTCGGCAGGTGTTATTATCATCATCGATTTGGAGCGCAGGCCAGGAATTGCAGGCAGCCCTGCAACTGGACACAAAACCCAGCATTACCGGCTAGTTCTTTAAACTAGAACTGCCGACCGACGAAAAAGCGCAAACGGCCGGCAATCCCCAAATAAGTCGCTTGTCAATTTATGACTCAAAATTAAACATGGACTTCATAATTGACACAGGTGCGGATATTTCCGTTCTTCCTCGCTCGTACGCACCTGCCACTCGGTTGCCGGATGAAATGAAATTGTTCGCCGCGAACAATACCCCTATCAAGACATACGGTAGGAAGTTAATGACGCTAAAAATAGGCCTACGTCGACCAATTCGATGGTACTTCGTAGTAGCCGATGTCACCGAACCTCTAATAGGGTCGGACTTGCTGCGACACTATAAACTAGTAGTGGACGTAGCACGTAATAGACGGATGGACCCGTTAACGTCTCTTTCTCAGCCAGTAAACGCAAAGGCGGGAAAGGCATTGACGTTAACGTGCTCAACCGCAAACGGTCCATTTAGCGATCTGTTGCGCGAATTTGCGGACATTACAGTTCCGCTTAGTAATCCCCGACGCGCAAAAGCCGGCGTTTTTCATCACATTGAAACGCGCGGCCCCCCAGTGAGCCAACGCCCGCGCAGATTGGCTCCCGAAAAATTGCGTGAGGCTCGTGCAGAATTCGAGTATATGCTCGACTTAGGAATCTGCCAGCCATCCGATAGCCCTTGGGCGAGCCCACTCCATCTCGTCAAAAAGAGCAACGGCGAGTGGCGTCCATGCGGTGATTACCGAATGCTGAACGCGGTGACGACACCCGATCGGTATCCGATAGCAAACCTGCACGATTTCTCCTATAAGCTGCAGGGTTGCGAAATCTTTTCGACCCTCGATCTCACGAGGGCATACCACCAAATCCCGGTGGCCCCCGAAGACATCCCCAAAACCGCGGTAACTACACCTTATGGACTGTTCGAGTTCAAGGTGATGACGTTCGGTCTTCGAAATGCAGCGCAAACGTTCCAGCGCTACATTGACTCAGCTCTCCGCGGACTTGACTTCTGCTATGCGTATATCGACGATATACTCATAGCATCGAAAACTATGACAGAACATCGCGCCCACTTGAAGCAGGTGTTCGAACGCCTCCGAGATTTCGGCCTGGTAATCAATCCAGACAAGTGCCACCTCGGAGAAGCGGAAGTCAAGTACCTTGGCTACTGCATTAACGGCCGAGGAGTCCGCCCATTACAAGACAGGGTGGATGCATTAATGCAATTTCCTCGCCCCACGAACGTGCGAGAATTAAGGCGTTATTTGGGCATGCTGAACTTCTATCGCCCAACACTCCGAAACGCCGCACAGGTCCAGGCTCCTCTCAACGAATATCTAGTAGGAGCCAAACGCAACGATAAGCGACCAATTAAGTGGACCGAGTCAGCTGATCAAGCATTTCGCTCATCAAAAGAACAGCTGGCGAATGCAACGTTACTTCGACATCCCATCGAAGGAGCCCCATTGGCCTTACAGTGCGACGCTTCCGACACCGCAATTGGGGCCGTACTCGAACAGGAGTGCGACGGCAAATGGGAACCGCTGGGCTTCTTCTCGAAAAAGTTGAACCCAACCCAGCGACGATACAGTGCTTATGACAGGGAGTTACTAGCGATTTACTGCGCAATAAGTACTTCCGGCACATGATTGAAGGACGCCAGTTGACGGTAAAAACCGACCACAAACCACTGACGTATGCCTTCCATAAGAAAGCGGGAAGTTCAACCCCGCGACAAGAACGGCACCTGGATTTCATCGGGCAATTCACCACCCGAATCGAATATGTCCCAGGTGCAGACAATGTAATTGCAGACGCCTTTTCGCGTATCGATGCAATTAAACTCCGTGCGCAAATCGATGGTGCCGACTTGGCACAAGCACAAGAAGATGACCATCAACTCGAGTCACTACTGAAAGCGGAGACAGCACTAGTTTTGCGTAAACTCCCTTTCAACGACTCAAACGATGAAGTCTGGTGCGATGTTTCGACAGGGACAGCTCGACCCTACATCCCAGAAAATCTGCGAAGGAATGTGTACGAAACATTCCACAACCCAGCCCACCCAAGCGGACGCGCAACCATTGCCGCAGTCCGACGCAAATTTGTCTGGCCACATATGGCCAAAGACATAACAAAATGGGCACGAACTTGTTTGCAATGTCAGCGTTGCAAAGTCGATCGACACAATGTGCTCCACCCAGGACAGTTTAAGCTCCCCGAGGCACGATTCGCCCATGTTCACATCGACATTGTGGGACCGCTTACGCCGTCGAGAGGTTACCTGTATCTCCTGACGATGATCGATCGTTTCACTCGGTGGCCAGAAGCAGTGCCACTACGAACAGTGACCGCAGAGAATGTAGCCAAAGCATTCTATTCGACTTGGGTCACACGTTTCGGCGTCCCAGCTACCCTCACAGCCGATCGAGGACCACAGTTCGAGGCGGCGATTTTCAAGCAGCTGACCGATCTACTCGGCTGCCAGCAAAGCCACACAACAGCCTATCACCCACAGTCCAATGGGATGATCGAACGTTGGCATCGCTCTCTTAAAGCCCCACTGATGTGTCATGACGACAATCAATGGCTGGACGCACTACCAACAGTTCTTTTAGGCTTGCGCACAAGCATAAAAGAAGACCTGGGAGCCTCAGCAGCAGATCTGACGTACGGAACCAATCTGCGCCTCCCAGGAGAGTTCTTCGCCGATGGAGAGCCACCGCTCGAACAGTTGCCAAATTTGGAAAACCTACGCAAACTCATGCGTAAGGTCAGGGCAACGCCGGTCGCCAGACACGGTTCCAAGAGGTTATTTGTTCACCCAGATATGGGCAGCTGCACGCACGTCTTCATCAGGGTGGACAAAGTTAGGAAACCTCTAGAACCGCCCTACGAAGGGCCATACAAGGTGCTGGAGCGAATAAACGACCGAGTTTTCTCCGTAGACATCGACGGAAAGCCGTACACCGTCAGTGTCGAGAGATTGAAGCCGTGCCACCTGGAACTACCGCCAGATACCGTGCCAGGAGAGGTACACCATCAACCGTCGGCGGCAGCCGAAAACCGCCCCGTGTACCATCCACCACACTCCCAGGAAACACCAGGCACATTAAGAGTTGAGAATCAACCTAACCCTCGCGAAATGGTTGCTCGTGGGGCATCGGATATCGTGCACGGACCGATAACGCGGCAACGCGCTCGAGATCTGCGCGCCCAAGAAGACGCCGCAAGGATTCTCAACTTACGGCAACCAATAACCGAAACCACCAACAACGAAAGCGCGACTAACACCCACAAGGAAACAACAAACGCGATTGCCTTCGCTCCTTTACCGCCTAAACACCGACCACGATGGAAAGGAGCACTCTCCGACCTTTAACAGCACCCTCCATACTCCTACCTTTTCCTTATCGTGACTACGTCACTGGGTGGGGGGGGGGGGGGGGGGGGTCCTGTGGCGAACGTACAAATTCCCCACAGGAAAAGTCCAGACCAACTTGAGGTAACGCACTTACCGGGACAACATCACGCCCACAGACGCGGTCTCAAGCCCAGCGGGGGCCGCCAGTAACCCAACGTTGAGTCGACACCAGAAGGCAAGGAACTTAACGGCCCCAAAGCCTCTAATACCGAGCTAAACGCTCCATACCTAAAACCTACGACCTGAAACAAGGAGAAACATCCATGCTTCCTTCGACGTGTGCAATCGCAAGCTGAGTGAGGGCCAGCACCACAAGTCGGCAACCCTGAACATCTGCACGGGATGCAGGGAATTGTAATCAAAACAATTAACCGACCAACGGACGTGGTGCGGTTGATCTAAACATTAGATCACCCAAATAGTCACCGCAAACAAGGAGCGCATTCCTTAGCCTCGTAAACACCCAGATGGCGCGAAAAATCAAGCACCACGTAACTCCAAACAATACTTTGTTTGGAGTTTTACGAAGGCCAGCTGCAATAAATAAATACGGCACAGCATTGCGCCGTTGCCACTGTCCGCCAAGCAGAAATGCATCAGAGGAATGTTTGTTTTTCACACCATGTGAAAAACTCTCTTGGATTCCAAATCCAATAGATACCAGCGGACTAGACGTCCAGGCGATCGTCAACACCAGATGGTCGACCTAACCAAGCAGCGTGGGAATAGAATCCACCGTCAACAACGACGGTGAAGCTTCCATATGTATGCGTGAGAATTTTCGCCTTACAGGAAATTGTGTCTGCACAACTGCAGATACAAAACACACAGATACTGAAAAAACAGTATTCGATAGGTTGCAAGACAGTGAGTTTGATATCGAGCATCGAGCCAGAAGAGTCCTGTCACAGAGAACTCGACGAGGAGGTCGGTCCGCGCCGCGCATTACGATTGATAAAGTTGTCCTGATTGCCGTGAATATAGTCGCAAGTTTAGCTTCACAACGGATGTAAATATCTAACGATACAAATATAGTGCTAGCGAACATAAGTGAAGTAGTTAACGATACGAATATAGTGCTAAGGAGCATAATTGATATAAATAGCGAACGATACAAATATAGTGCTAGCGAACATAAGTGAAGTAGTTAACGATACGAATATAGTGCTAAGGAGCATAATTGATATAAATAGCGAACGATACAAATATAGTGCTAGCGAACATAAGTGAAGTAGTTAACGATACGAATATAGTGCTAAGGAGCATAATTGATATAGATATCGGACGATACCGATATAACAAACTTAATCGAAATATTGAACGACAAATAGAGTGCTAACGAACATAATTGATATAAATATTTAACGATACAAATACTGTTAAGGAACATTAATTGAAATATTGAATCGGTGCAACCATAGGGCTAAAGAGCACGACCAAAATTATCAAAACTGTCTTAGTCGATTAAGTGATACGAAAGAAACATACGATGGAATAAAAAGAACATAAACAATAAATAGCAGAAACTGTGTTTTGATTGGTGGTCTACTGTCTCCGTGTTCCGGTTTGTCCAATTTCCTCTGTGGTGAACGGTGTTCGGCGGAACACTCCAACGGTCGACTCTACAAAATCCGCCAAAGGGAACAAATTACGCCAAACTATCATCAGCTAGCTTACATAGACTTAGCTTTTCTAGAATTAGGGTAGTATAAGATTTAAGTTAAGTTAAGCTAAGTGATTTTACATTAAAAAAAAAAAAAAAAAAAGTAGATAAGTTTAGGTAAGTTAAGTAAGTTAAATTTTAAGAAAAAAAAAAAAAAAAAAAAAAATTGACAAAGTTTTTCAAATTTTTCTTTGTATTTCAACTAATTATCAGTACTGCCACAAAGTTCTGTCGCCGAAAGGCAAATTATACAAATATTAAGTAATGTTTAGCTTAGAGCGTCTGCGAAGGACCAGTAAGTTATTATATAAGCTATTTAAGCTAGAATTTAAGCATTTTTTGTCTAGCCTTTAATTTAGAAACTAAGAATATAGAAAGAAAATAAAAAAATGTTTAAAAAAAATGGAAAAAAATGGAAATGGTAAGTGATAAGATTCAAAATGTTGTTACTTAACTTATAATCCGCACAGAATTCGGATTGACAGAATTTCGATTCACCAATCACTTGACTTATGTAAAAGTTTAATTGGTGGCATATGCACTTCTTTGATCATTTAAAAAAAAAAGTCGTCCATATAAATAGCTGTCGGATTGATATTATAAACCGCTGTAGGATTGATTCATGATTAATTCTGTAAATGACACTTTGTTCTTTGGCGATAATTCACTAATAATGCAAAATTTCTTTTTGTCGAAGACAAGTGTTTGTCCTATCTAAGTTTATGTATCTAACTTTATGTATTTGTGGCTTTGTCAGCCGTTGAGATTACGCAAGATACACATGGTACGCACATATCTTACTCGCAGGAGAAGTAAAGCGTACATGAAAGACAAGGCATTAAAAAATTAATAGACCATAAGTAATATGACAATGGTCATATCAAAATTTCGGAAATCTCCTATTGTGCATAAAAGTACACGTTTTGTCATTATAGGCAGTTGGAATGAAAGTGGTCGCGTTTAATTGCCAATGACTAAGTGACGTTTAGTGTCTCCGGTGATTTAGATTTTAAGTGAATGACGCTCGTCAATTAAACATATATAAGACTATATATGTTATCTTGCAATTGCTTTTATATTGAAAAAGAAAATTGTTAAGTACAAAAAAGTAATGATAATATATAACATGTTCATACATATAAAAAAGTGGACATTTGAAAAAGCACATTGATTTCTATAATATTATGTAAAAGGAATGAAACAAACGAAATGGTAATTAACTCTAGTATCTACATCCTTTCAGATATTTTCATTAGTTTTAATAGTGTTTGTTGTTAATTGCTGTTATTGCGAATAAAATGTTGCTCTTAATTATGCCAGAGTACAAGTGTGTAGGTCCGCTTGAATACTATAACCGTACTTATAAGCCTATATAAAGATAGTTCGGATCTATATTAAATAAGCGCAACAATTCGGTCCTCGTACAGTCTAAAGCTAGAACACGAAAACAATACATTATCATTTGCAAAAAGGTCGTCAAAATGAGAGGTCTTACGGGTAAAGTAGCAATCGTCACGGCGTCTACACAAGGGTAAGCAATACAATAACCGAAGATTTTTGATTGAAATAAAAGTTTTCCTTTTTCAAAAAGTATTGGATTTGCAATCGCCAAGAGATTAGCAGTTGAAGGTGTTAAGGTCGTTGTAAGCAGCAGAACACAAGATAATGTAAATTCTGCTGTCGAAAAGTTAGCGGAATTCAGTCCGAACATATTGGGTGTTAAATGTCATGTTGGCTCAGCATCAGAAAGGAAGACACTGTTGAGTGAAACTATTAAGAAATTTGGAAAGTTAGATATCCTTGTATCAAATGCTGGAGTTAATCCCTCGTTAACATATGTATTGGATTGTGAAGAGAGTGCATGGGATAAGATTTTTGATGTAAACCTCAAGAGTGCTTTTATGTTGACCAAAGAAGCCTTGCCATATCTAAGAAAATCAAAAGGATCAAGTATTCTCTATCTCTCCTCGATAGCCGCATATCTTCCTTATAAAGTGATTTGAATACATTTAATTATAAATAATTTATTGTCTAAAAGATTTTTCTTTTAGATAATGGGAGCATATGGCGTTAGTAAAACTGCTTTGGTGTCTTTAGCAAAAACGGCTGCTTATCAACTTGGACCAGAAGGAATTCGTGTGAATTGTCTTGCACCAGGACTCATCCGTACGCGCTTTGGAGAAGTAGTAAGTATGACTTGAAAATTTGAAAACCACAATATATATTTACAAGCAATTTATTTTTATAGTTGACTGAAAATCGTGCTATTGAGGAGGAAATCCTGCCACATATACCATTGAATCGTTTTGGAAATGAAGATGAAATGAGTGGGATCGCTGCTTTTCTATGTTCCGATGATGCTAGCTATATCACAGGTGAATGTGTGCTTGCCACAGGTGGTTTACCTTCCAGACTATAAAACAAATTTCGCATGTTTATAAAATGTACACATATGAAATATTTTAATGTCATATGAAATAGTTTTTAAATGTTTTCAGAATAAAGTATACAAATATCTTGAAATCTTAAAAATATGATAACATTAGTTATACGAGGAGAAGGTTTCCGACCTAACAAAGATACGAGACATTTTTTTTTTTAATTTGTTTTTATTTTTCTATATAGTCTCCTTGTAACTCTACACAATTCTCCCAGCGATGCTCACATCTCTCTAACCAGTCCAAATAGTACTCGGCGTTTTTCTTTGTAAAATAACTGTTCACGGAGGTGGTTGCCTCCTCATTTGACGAAAATCTCTGTCCTCCGAGGGCAATTTTTAGATTAGGGAACAAAAAGAAGTCGCTTGGGGCTACCATAGATCTGGTGAGTAAGGCGGATGGTCAAATAGTTCAAACCGTAATTCGTGGATTTTCGCCATGGCAACCGCTGAGGTGTGAGACGGCGCGTTGTCTTGGTGAAACAGGATTTTCTTTTTCTGCAAATGTGACCGTTTTTCCGCCTTCAGTTGGCCAAGTAATAATGCGTAGTGTACTCCTGTAATGGTTTTTCCTTTTTGAAGATAATCGATTAAGATAACTCCACGACTATCGCAAAAAACAGTCCCCGTCACTTTCCCAGTCGCAAAAACAGTTCTTCCTTTTTTTCCGATTTCCCCTTTGCAGTCCACTGTTTTGATTGTATTTTTGTTTCGGGCGTATAATGGCGTATCTAAGTTTCATTGACAGTAATTAATCGGCGCGAAAACTCGGATTTATTGCGCCTAAACTGCGCCAACAGAGCGTTGGAAATGTTCATTCGAACACGTTTTTGGTCTAACGTGAGCACCCAACGTTCGGACAGCTCTCTCATGCCTAAATCTTGATTTAATTGTCACAAACACATTTTGTTTTTGACATTTTCATAGCCTCTGCTATCTCTCTCACTTTAATTCGGCGGCCGTCTAGCACCATTTGGTACGATGTTATCGTCAGTTGTTGCAGTTTTTGGACGTCCCGAACGTTCATCGTCTCTCAAGCTCTCACGGGCACGTTTAAATTCAGCTGCCCAAAATGTCACTGAGGTAAATGATGGTGCAGAATCCCCATATACAGAGCCCAACTCATCTTTGATTTGTGTAGGCGTATTGGCTTTCAAAAACAATCATTCAACGACAGCTCGATACTCAATTTTGTCCATTTTCACAAAAACACTCACATCGACTCACTCAACTCTCATATAAAAAGTACGTGTCCAAAACGGATGACATTTTGGTGAGTAACTGTCTAAAGATACACAACTACATTCACTTGTATTGACGAGAGTTATGGTTTTTTCGAATATTCCACTAAACAAAAGTCACGACACCGAGGGAACAATGACCAAATCTTCCTTTTACACCAACAATTCAAACACAGAGTCTTTCTTTGATCTTCTTCCGCTTTTATTGTTTTTATCTTTGCTATAACTTTTAATCTCCTTAGAGAGTTGTTCTTATTTTATTTCTTAGTCTTAACTTAGTTACTTAACAGTGTTGATTTTCACCTTGTGTATGTTACTTCAAACTACTTTTTTGTGTCATGCTTTACTTTCACAATTCTATTTGAGTATACATTTAGTATACACTTCATTTTTCACTTATCAGCGTCACCGTTTGTTTTTACAACTTACTTACTAGCAATAGTTTAGTTCGTACTTTACTTTCACAATTCCATTCGAGTATAAGATTAGTATCGACTTTTTTTTTGTACAATTCACTTACTAGCAAAAGTTTAGTTCGTACTTTACTTATCGTTACTTTGCACTATTTTCTACTTTCGTTTTCTTTCTAATCTTCAGTTGCTTCTCTTTAGAAAACTTAAAGGTACACGAACTGCACTAACATTTTAACATCCGTAATTCAATTCTCCTTCCCGGACTCTCGATTCATATGCTTTTCTCAAGACTCACCACCAGACTCAATTACTTTACTTCAAGATTCACCACCAGACTCAATTACCTTACTTCAAGATTCACCACCAGACTCGATTGCTTTAACGATGAAAATCAGACTCCCCCTATCTTGTTCGTACTTCATTACGTTACCTCGGGGTCAACACTTCCCGATGACGATAATGCAATTTCGATTTGCAATGACCTAATTTCCGTTTCTTTGCACTGTGGCGTCCGCCGATATTTCTTCATCGATTTGCGCCATAGTTTAATATCCGCAATTGCGAACTGGCCCAATTAATTTGTGCAATTACTTTTTTGCGATTTATTAATCGTGCCGAAATATGCAATTAATTGTTTTTATGCGATTTGTCAATTGCTCTGAAATGTGCAATTAATTGCATTGTCGTTCTGGGGGTTATTCGAGTTTAGAATTGGATAGCGTTTTTTTGATTTGAGTGCATCAATGACCTTTGTCTGCGACGTCACTGATGCACTTAAAACGCTGTTATCTTCACATTGAGGTCGGAAACTTTTCAGCCCACACTCGTAGTTCATTTATATGCGGGAAACTATTTGGTCCGCTGTTTTTCATTTGTTTTAGTCTTCGTTGACAGTCAATTTATAGCGTTCAGGGATCAATCGTTGAAGATTTTTTGTCAGTGATTGAATATTTCCGATTTGGTTCGGCCTATATAGTGATTTTAACTTTAAGGATAGAACTCTTTTTCTTTTGCAGAGAGCATCCACCTTTGAATTTGAATTCGTTCGTTCGACCCTATGTTGTTGCGATATTTGAGAGGATATTTCCTTGCTATGAAAATAACTATCTAAGGATTTTGTCTACAGGGTTAGTTCAGGCGGCCTCTAACTTATTGTATGTAGGGATGGTGGGAAAGAAATTATACAAGACCGGTAGGTCTTGATTGCGGTGGTAAACACAGATTATGTCTTTGACGTCGGTTTATCTGCGCTTTGCTCGGTGTTTTTTTTCGTTGGGTGTGTGTGTGTGTGTGTGTGTGTGTGTGTGTGTGTGTGTGTGGTATTTGTGCGTGCGTGTGTGTAGAGTATATGCAGTAGACCCGATGGCATGGCTCCGGGAATCCTCTAATACAGGGGAGAATGTTGTTGGGAGGGGCGCTTTCTTCAGTTTTGTGCTGAAGAAGAACTTTTGGCACTCGGTTTCGAAGAGATCGATGGAGAGAACGGCCAATTAGGTTCTCATTGTTTTGAAGGATTTTGAGGTACTTGTATGCTAACTGTTGCAAGTATTCGTCGATAGAGGTAATGGAGACACCTTCACATAGGTGAGAGTTGGGGTAATAGAGATCGTCACGCCTTCTAGAATCGTTGATGCATCTTTTGAGGAGTTTCCTTTCGAAAACTCGAAGGGCCGAAGATATACAGAACCATATGGGAAAGGCGTACAATACAGGACGATTGTTATTTTGAGGGAACGGAATTAGGGAGACTATGGCTGTGTGCAGTATGATAGTGATTGTTATTTTGAGGAAACGGAATTATCGAGACTATGGCTGTGTGCAGTATGATAGTGATTTTGTAATAGGGGTTTTAATTTATTTTAATTATTTATCTATCGTATATGGGAATATTTAAATGAACTTAATTATATAACAGGCTCAATCAACTGTTCTAATCTTCCCAACTTAACTTAACTAACCATACAAACCCACACAGAATACGTAATCCTCGCCCGTTCTACATCCTCCTCCGCCATACCGCTTATGGCTCCAACGAACCCATCTCCCGGATGTTATAATGTGTCAACTCTAAGTCATCCATCTTTGATTTCAATATTAGCGCATTCACTCTAAAACACCGCGTTCTGGATATCTCCCTCTAACTTTTTTTCATCACCTGTCCCACCCCGCACCATCGTAGATAAGTTATCAATTAAGTTAGTTTGTAAGTTAGAACTAAGTATCTTTTTGTAAGCTTGCTCCGAGCTAATAAATGGGGTGAAGTCCCACTAAATCTTATAATGTTAAGGGTGGAATATCCAAGAAATTAAATAGGATTGGGTCTCTAATAGGGCTCTGTGGTACGCCTGCGGTGGCGTTGATAGTTCAGGATAGCTTTCCATTCACCCGAACTTGAAAAGTTCTGTTTCGAACGAACTGGTAGATAATGCTACACAGCGTTCTACTTAGACCAATGTTCATCAATTTAAAGACGAGACCGTCGATCCACGTCGTGTTTAAGGCCTTTTGAATGTCCAGGGTCACCAAAATGGTGGGTTTCTTATTAAAGGGGCGCACGCAAATGTAATCTTAAAATACGTTAAGAGCCATAGTGGTGCTGTGCGCACTTCTAAATCTAAATTGGAAATTAGGTAGTAGGTTCCTGGCACTGACAAAGGTGTTGAGCTTCTCGTATATGAACTTCTCATATATTTTGCTGATGCAAGTGAGAAGCGAAATGGGGCGAAACCTTAAAGGGTGATATGTTGGTTTCCCAACTTTAGCAATTGGACAAACAATAGCATGTTTCCACCTTGGGGAAAGTACCCCATGTTGTAGGAATGGTTGGACAGAATGCAGAGCTTTATAAAGAAAAAATCAGAAAACCTTCGAAACGAGTGGTACGACATCTTGTCGATACGGAGTGACTCCTCAGGGTTTCGAGATTAACTAGGTTTTGTAGGGTATTAACAGTGTTTTAAAAGGCGTGGATTACGAAACGGAACTGGAGTTTCTGCTCGAATTGCTTCATAAGGTGAAGCATGAAGATCTCGAGTTTATCGCGGTAAAACCTTTGACCACAAACAAGGCAAGAAGAGAAAACCGAAAGCTACCCTTCTTTGTGGTCCAATTATCACCGAGCAGCACAATTGGCGGTCTAAGGAAAATTACAGATCTGGATCACCAAATTGTCGCATGGGACAAATTAAAAGAAGGCAGAGACATTCTGCAATGTGTCCGCTGCCAAAGGTTGGCTGGCGCAGCGGCGAATTGTGAAATGCAGGATCGTTGCGTTAAATCCGGACAGGACCATAAGGCAGAAGAATGCCCTGCGGGGAAAGAAAGGGTAGAAGACAGACCGTCTAAAGTGTGTAGTGTGCTGGAACCTGCTTACTATCGAGGATGTCCTAAACTCCGAGAATTAATCTTGAGAAGTGTGGCTCGGCAAAAGAAAACACAGACAACTCGAACAACAACAATGCACGTAACATCGCAGCGGCCGTAGGCAAAAGTTGCGTCGGAGGGGAGAATAGCAAAACAGCCTATAACACTGGTAGCCACAAATACTCTCACACAGCCCGAAACAACATCGCAAGCAGACATGTTAACAATCTTGTTCAATCTACAGTCAAAGTCAAATAAACGAGATCTACGCGCACTTGTCCAGTCTAAATAAAAAGATATAAACCCTCTAACCAAAACATCAATCAAAGCTCTTGCCGTAGATGTTAATTCACTTATAAGAACTGAGAGAAGAGTCACTCTTTTCAACCAGTTGCAAGATGAAAACTCTGATGTACTTCTGCCGGGGGAACCAAAGTTAAACCAGAGGTATCATCATCATCATCATCGGCACTACAACCGGGAACTGGTCTTGGCCTTATTTTAACAAGTCCTGAGGCTTGTTAAATTTTCCATAATGATTCGTTTTTTTCCGGGCAAGGTCATTAGTCTTGTGCAGGAAACCAGAGGTATCAGATAGGGCATAAAAACACGAGATTATACGAAGAGATCGACCTAACACCTCTCAAGGGGCAGGTGTCGCAATATTTATTAGAAAAGGAATCCAATATATAGTGGTATATAGCATCGTACGCTTACCGCTTCAGCAAGGAACGGATTTGTATGCGATTGCAGTCTATGCACCTGAGGAGCACCAACACAACCTCTTTATAGCAGAGTGTTACATCGTAACTACCCCACCACCATTGTCTCAGCGAGAGAAGTATTAAAAATGAACAGACATACATAACGTGTAAGCGTTAAACAATTTCAAACTAAACTTAAATACAACTAAACCAACATTAAATAAATATAAAATACAACGTACACCGTGATTTACCACATAAATTAAACATATCCATTTTAACAATGTACATTTCACATTTTGAATACACATAAAGTTAAACGTATTACAATTGGAATAAAAATTAAAAACCAAAAAAATAGCTGGTGCACAAACCTGCATAAGCCAAATTCGGCAATGACGTCTACGATCAGTTTCGGGACGGTCATGGCCAAGTTTCTTCGCCGAGGCAACGGTGTCAGGGAACGGAGAGGTAGCGTAGGAAGATATGGCATTTTGATACATAGGACTTGGTTGACGGTTTTTGAACAGAGAGAACGGCTTTACAAAGAATGTAGTTGAAGGTTTTCTTTTGACTCCTCCGTTGTGTGTGTCGTATGTTCTTTTTGCCTAGAGACGAGGTAAAGTAAAAGAAGTTTTGTTATAATGTGAAGAGTATTGATTAAATAAACATTCCAAAGAGCTATGTATAATTTCGTTGTCGTTGTTTTTCGTGGTGCGATTTGAATATAAAATTACACGTTGGAAATTGTCTTCTGTTTCGAATCGAGGTACAGCGGGGAGAGGGGAAGATAGGAGGTCCTATACGGCTGTGTCACACGGGTTAAATATAGTTAGTCCGGCATCTGAATCCCAGGACGGCCCACAAGTTCCATGTGGGGCAGCGAGCGTGATATGTCCAAATTACGCATGCATCTATTTACAGTAGACAGCCAAAAAACCAAGAGACTTATTCTAGCGTAGAGACCACAGCCACATTTCTTGTAAGGCACGAAACCCTGGTAAGCATCCCGGAGGTGACCAGCATTGTTGAGCAGGACGGTAGAGGGCGGTATCGAGATTCCAGTTGGCAGTACTCCAGCAGTTTCCAGTACCACCCAACCAGCGAACGTTAGGAGGATAAAAGCATCAGGCCAGCCCAGGAGTACCGAGAAGTAGTGAGTACAGACTATTTATATATATATACATATGTATACATATACATATATATACATATATATATATACATGTATATATATATATATACATATATATATATATATATATACGTGGGTTGCCTTTTATATTTCGGGATTAGAGAACAAAAACAAATATTGAACATCGAAAGTCACTTTATTGTTTTTCAAAATATTCCCCATGAAGATCTATACACTTTTCCATGCGTTTGAACCAATTGTCGAAGCACTTTTGCCACTCTGATTGAGGTATCTCCACATGGATTCTGAATGCAGCAACCGCTTCTTCAGGTGTCGAAAAACGTTGACCTCTCAGTTTGTTTTTTACGTACGGGAATAAAAAGAAGTCACTCGCTGCCAAGTCAGGACTATACGGCGGATGACCCATCAAATCGATGTTTTGGGTGCTCAAAAATGCAGTTGTCGCAGCCGATGTGTGAGAGCTCGCATTGTCGCGATGAAGAGTGATCCGTCTTCGGCGGTTGGTTTTCCTGATTTCTTGGAAGACAACTGGCAAACACATGGTTGTGTACCACTCAGAATTGACTGTTCTGCGTTGTTCTAGTGGTACGGTTGCGACATGTCCAGTTTTTCCGAAAAAACAGGCGACCATTTGCTTGGAAGTGCTTCGTGCGCGAACAACTTTTGTTGGATTTGGCTCATCTTGAAACACCCAGACAGTCGACTGCTGTTTACTTTCGGGCTCATACGCGTAAATCCACGATTCATCACCTGTCACGATGTCATAGACGTTTTTCGAAGCACCGCGACCGTATTTTTTGAGCATTTCTTTCGACCAATTGACACGAGCCTTTTTTTGGGCGATTGACAAATTGTGTGGGCGCGAACAAATTTTTTTGACAGTCAAATGTTTATGCAATATTGAATGTATGGTGGTCCCACTAACGCCTAAGGTTGTCTCAATCTCACGATAGGTCACATGACGATCTTCCAATATCAGTTCGCGCACAGCATGAATGGTTTTCGGAACAACAACTGATTTTGGACGACCTTCACGAAATTCATCTTGGAGTGAACTACGACCACGATTGAATTCACCATACCATCGATAAACACTGGTCCTTGATGGAGCTTCATCGCCAAAAATTGAATTAAGTTCATCCATGCACTGTTGCTGAGTTAATCCACGCCGAAAGTTGTAAAAAATAATCGCACGAAAATGTTGACGATTTAATTCCATTTTTGGGTCGAGATGAATCTTTTAAGTTACTGTAAACAACACAAATAGCGCTCGTATGTCAAAACGTTCTGAGTGCGTATAACCTCAAAAATGTCCAACTTTACGACAGAGCTGTCAATTGCCGGATTGCAACACTAGGGTTGCCAAATCCCGAAACATAAGAGGCAACCCTCGTATATATATATATATATATATATTTGTATGTTGGATAAAAATAAATTATAACAATTTTGATTGCGCGGTCGAAATCTGGCAATCTTACCCTCGAAGTAAGGATGTACCGGCAGGACTTAAACGCCCGCCAACCCGAAAAGAGTCCGGTTCAGGGGTATGGCAACACGACGAGAGGGAAAAGGTTGTAATCGTAAAATAAATTATAACGAGAGCTCGAGACACTCTTTCGATGGTTACAATTGCACCTGGAAACAATTATTTTATCCTAGGTGGAAATATGAATGCTAAGCATAAAAATTGAGGAAAGTATATATTTAATGCCAGAGGAAATCAGGTGTCTGGTTGGTTAGATCTGTATCATGTAGAATATAAAACTGACTAGCTACGGAATATCGATCGTTCTTAGATATCTTGCTTATCTGACTCACGACTGCGACTACTTAACACCAATAGACGAAACAGAAATTGCTTACGGAGAATTGAATACGACAGTGACCCCTGTGCATTCACGGCAGTAATAAAGTTTCCAAATGATTTGGCACATCTGGAGGAATGCGTGGTCCCGCAACCCTACAACTACGGGGCAATGCGATGGCCACGGTTCATCAGATCATTAACAAGAGAATTTCTTTCGAATGACTTAAATCTGCCAATTAAAAAGAACCTGACAAGTGACGAAACCGACAAATACATTCAACAAATGGACGAAACCTTAAAACGAACAATGGACAAAACAATTCCCTAAACAACAGTTACAAATCACATAAACCTGTACAGAAACACAACAATTATCGCACTCCACAGGAAAAAGAGCAGACTGCTATCAAAATAAAAACAATTACACTGACATTTTACGGACAGACAAGACCAGGAGATAATATGACTGAAATCCCGATTAAAAAACCTCCAACAATTACTTAAAGCTAATTATAGAATAGCAACAAATTTGTATTGGAACAACAGAATTCGAGCTATAAAAACTAATAACCCGAATATGTTCCCACAAATAAATAAATATTCAGGAGAAATAATCAAAACGAGATTCAGTGTCTCCAAATTCCACGTACTGATGTAAACAAGCAGCTGCTAACCAACGTTGGCATAGATACAGAGAACGCTATCCTCCTCGTGATCGAAGATCCTTTGGAAAAGGTGAACGCTGTGGGAGCTGTCTTTCAGGAAATGTACAAGGTGAATGAAAGCATTCGCCGAAATCATGACCTAGGCGACAGAATTCTACTGAATCACCTGCACCTCCGAAATGAAATTTCACTTTGGCAATAGGAGAATCGTGGTTTTACCGAATTCAGTGACGATAATCTGTCAATTGACATTAATGCCAATGGTAGGGCTAATAGCTTTTTAATTACGTGGGAAGGAATCTAAAGTATCTTCGACTCATTAAGAAGCAAAAAGTCAGTGGGAATAGATGGAGTACCTAACATCTTACTCAAGAGCCTCCCCCCAATGGCAATAGATATACACACTGTCCCCTTTAACAATGCGTTGAATATTACATACTGTCTGGCACGTTGGAAAACGGCAATCATACAACCCATCCCAAAACATGGTAAAAACTGTACAAACCCAATGAACATGCGTTCGATAAGTTTACTTCTAAGCATCAGTAAAATATTTGAAAAGACCATGAACAAAGCTCTGCTACAACGGGTAGACGACATCAACACTATTCCGGGTAAACACTTTGGTTTTAAGAAGGGTCAAGAAACCACACATGCTGCAGATAAACTGGTTTTTGACATACAATGGAATAAATGTAAGAACCAATGCACAGTTGTCTGTCTGATCGACTTGGAAAAAGCCTTTGATACCGTCTGGATCGAAGGGTCATATTAAAAACTGGTAAGACAAGGCATATATAAGCCTTTGTTATATGTACTTTCCGATATGTTAAAGGACAGTAGGTTGGTGGTCAAAAGTGGCAATGTGACCTCTAATATAACGTATAATATCAACAATGGCTTGCAACAGGGAGTGATACTTTCTCCGATTCTTTTTAACATTTCTATTAGCGACTTGTTGGATGCACTTCCGCAGGCTATTGCGTACGCAGACGATCTCATAATTTACAGAACAGCTCCGAAAGTTGAGATCATAAATAGTTTAATACAGCGAGACTTCAACAACGTGCAGCGCTATTGCGATGACTGGAAACTTAAGATCAACTTCCAGAAATGTGAAGCCATCCTATTTAGAACCCCATTGTACAATGCCACGGACGACATAAGAAAAAACTGGCGAAAGTTAGTTATCGTGGGACCGCATGGGGGTAACCTGGAAACGAAGAGTGTAGTTAAACACTCTGGCTAGATTAATATCTGTATTTCAACAGACATGTGTAGTGTAACAGCATACCCACGAAATGACCATGAACAATCATATCAAATAAATCAATTGCCCTTGTCACAACTAGCAAGTCTCAAGTAACCAGCATTCATTGCCTATGGCTGAAGGCCAAAATATCTTAAAGATAATGAAGGTATCGGTATTCACTTCTAAGAATATCGACCTGCGATAATTGTCTGGGATAAATGTCGGCGACCTTTTTGAGGTATTTGTCCGCCATCTATGATCCGCTGATGGGAAATCCCGACATTGCATGTTTGTTGTTGTAGTAACATCTGCAGGCTGTTGTTATAGTTCTGTGATACACCAACAGCTTGCTTGATCTTCGGTTATTAAGGATTTCTATTTTTTTTTTTTTCATTTTTTTAAACATTTTTTTATTTTCTTTTTATATTCTTATTTTCTAAATTAAAGGCTAGACAAAAAATGCTTAAATTCTAGCTTAAATATCTTATATAATAACTTACTGGTCCTTCGCAGACGCTCTAAGCTAAACATTACTTAATATTTGTATAATTTGCCTTTCGGCGACAGAACTTTGTGGCATAACTTATAATTATTTGAAAGACAAAGAAAAATTTGAAAAACTTTGTAAATTTTTTTTTTTTTTTTTTTTCTTAAAATTTAACTTACTTAACTTACCTAAACTTATCTACTTTTTTTTTTTTTTTTTTTTTTTTTATGTAAAATCACTTAGCCTAACTTAACTTAAATCTTATACTACCCTAATTCTAGAAAAGCTAAGTCTATGTAGGCTAGCTGATGATAGTGTGATTCTATACCGACTTTGGTATCCAGGTCTTTATATGCCATTCAACCACCAGAACTGTTGACGCTGTCTAATACTATCGTCCCGGTCTCTGCGGGAGATAGCCCTACTGAAGCGCAGGAGCTCTTCTTCGGTGCGCGCTACTTCCCGGTCATAGCACAATCGGCCGTCTACAGATGATCTACTTACATGATAGATCAGCGGAATTCCGGATCTATCCTGTATAAGCCCTTTCATATCCAAGTCAAGGAACGCCTCTGGTGGAACAAAGCCGTTGCGACGCACGCTCTCATAGTATAAGGTGTTTGGATAATAAGCCCCGAAAATTAGGTCATTGGACGAGCTTATTGCTCTCGCAATATGTGCTCTGATTAATTTAATCATAAAATTATCCACCCTATTTATGTACGCTTCATTATATAAAGTCTCATTTGAGTAATACTTTTTATAGTCCGATTCCTAAGGATTTCTATTTCAAAGGTGTTTATGCTGAATCATCTCTTCGATATAGAAAGATTAAAAACGTGCGGCAGATACATTGTTTTCGAATACATGAGCTGGGTCGGATTCTGTGAGACCGTATCTATTATCCGTTAGGTTCTTGATTTCCAGTGTTTGAACTATTATCGTGATTGCTCAGATTATTAATATGGTTTTTTTGTAGTTTTTATGTTATCTTTATGGACAACTTTATTGGTGGTGGTTACGATCGTATATCCCTTGTCTAATTTTACTTTGTACTCCGTGAACCTGTCCGTATTTTTGTTCCTTCTATTGGTTTTTGCGTAAATTACATCTCCCGGTTGAAATGTAACATTGAATCTATTTTTGTTAAAATATTCCAAGGTCTTTGACTGATTGAACTCGAGTTTCTGTTGTTTTCTCGTTCTCGGGTTTTTCCTTGGTGACTGAATGGACGGTTTTATTATATTGAGTTACCGCATTGAAGATTACTTCTTTACAGGTTGAATTATTTTGTTTGGCTAATGCTCGAGTTATTTCCAGCAGGGTGGAATGCACTCTTTCGATTTGACTGTTGCTTGTGGAATGTTGGGCTGGTGCGGTTGAATGTACTACATTGCATTTCCGATAAACAGCATTTGCTTGGTAAGCGATGAAGATGAATTCGTTATCAGTCATTAGATATTGGGTATCGGAATAATGGAAAATCTGTGATATTATTTCTTCTAGTACTACATGTGTATTCAGTTTGTTTGGAATATGTCGTAAGTAAGTGTATTTAGAATATCTATCTATTGTTGAAATGTACATTTCGTTATACATGTGGAATTCATCTATTTGCAGATATTGAGATATTTTGCTTGCGGTTGGCGTTTTACCGAATGGTTGTCTATGCGGTTTTCTATCATATTTCACTTTATTGCATATGCTACATGTTGCTACTCTCTGTTTAAAGTCTTTTGTTATTGTTATACTTGTTGTATTCCAGAATACTACCCTTTATTAAATTTAACACTGAATCTCCTTAGACATCCTTAAAAACTTCCCTTAACATATATTACATTCTCACTTAATACATTCCATTCATAAACATTCACAATATTCTATATCATTTAATAACATGCACATTTAATAACCTGCATCTTTTTATTCATTCAAAACATAGTAACTTTGATTTTCGTCCAAATTTTAATTAAGTTAAAAGTCACAGAGACTTTGTTAAAATTTGTTTTGTTCATGTTATAATTTCCAGTTAATTAGAACATAATGTTCTATAAGTAGAGAAAAAAATCATTTGAGAGTTCAGTCACAGCCATTATTGCACTTCATTAGAACCAGTCATACATATGACATCATTCATTATTATCCATACGACAATTCGTGAGAATAAAAAAGACGCAAATCGTTTTGCCTGAAACAATTTGCCAGTTTGTTTTCTCAGGAAAACAGTGTACATTTAAATTAAATATTGTTTTTTTAACAGTGAGCTTTAAAAAAGTTGTGTGTTTAACAAAAAAAAAAAAAAAAAACTTGTGAGTGTGAACGATAAACAGGACGTTTGGTTTGGACATTTTCAATTTAATTTATATTTCTTCTTTTATATTTTATTATTTGTTTTAATCTTATTATCTTTAGGTTGGAATATTCTTAATTTAATTTATATTTTTTAAATTTATATTTTACTATTTTTTGTTTGTTTTAGGTTGATTAGGTCTGTTTGTTTCCCTTCTTGGTTTTTGTTGTTACTCTTTTCTTTTCCTTGCGCCCCACGCGTTTCTTGTTTCTTTTTCGTGCCCGATGTTTGCGTACCCGCAATAAATGGACACCTGTTCTTCTCGTGGTCTGGGCCATCAGCCCGATCAGGGCATGATGGCTCTCATAAAGAGATTAAGGGAGGACCTCGAGGCTCTCAAGGCAGAGAACGCTGCCTTGAAAGATAAATTGTCGCGCCTGGAAGCCGCACCACCCGCATCCCCATCCAGTGCCAGTTCGGTGGCTTCTGATTCAGAATCGGAGCTCGAGCCCGAGTTGGAGAGCGTCACTGAGGGCTCTGACGACTCAATGGACGACGGTGAATCGCGCACCCCCACCCCAAACTCATCTAGGGCCCCTAAGCGGAAAACACCGCTACCAATACTAAACTACGAAGGAGGACCCTCCAATAAACGTATGGCCACCGGCTGCCCCCCAACACCACCCCTACCATCATCATCAGCTGTCCCCAAACAGTTGTCGAACCCCGCGATAACACCAACTCATGTGAGGGTCGTACCTCCGCAGGAGCCTTGCCCACCGATCATTAACCCAAAACCAAAGGCTGCTTGTGTTCCCAACACTGTTCAGCCAGGGGTCGGGGACCGCCCACCTGTTTCTAAGAAGAAACAGCAACCCGGGGTCTTTGCACGAGACCTCAATTTAAAAAATTTCGTCGGTGACATGAACCGGCTAGGAATTTCTAACTTCAAGGCAAAGACCTTAAGTCCATCCCTAAATAAAATCATAGCCTACGATAGGGAAACCTATCGCACGGTTAACGACAATCTCAAGGCCAAGGAGGTGAATTATTACACCTTCACTTCGGCCGACGAAAAGTCGAGGACAATCCTCTTAAAACGAGTCGCTGCCTCTTGGGAAAAGGACGACATCGTAACTGCTCTTGAGGCAACATTTCCTAAGGTCAAATTCATTGACGTCAAAAAATTCTCTCCCCCACAGCGGTTTGTGAACATCAGACCGCAAAGATACACCAAGCTGAACATATGGCAGCTTCTCCTTGCCCCGGGAACCGACATAGATTCCATAATACGGACAAAGTCGCTTCCAACTTTGCATCAGCAAGTTGTCTTCGAGGTATTTCATAACAGAGAAATACCTCAATGCAGACGTTGCCAACGTTTCGGGCATGTCTCCCGAAACTGCAACATGAGTCGCCGTTGCGTTCGTTGCGGAGAATCCCACGATATTGGCAAGTGCGAACTTCCGCTAGCGAAATACGATCCGGCAACAAATGTGCAGGATGAAATAACACTGCCAACTTGCTGCAACTGCGGCAACAAAGGGCATCCGGCCAGTTATAGAAATTGTCCTAAATATAAGGAAATTAAACTAAGATCCAAGGAGACTCGAGCTAAGCAAACAGCCAAGTCAGACTTCGGAAAACAGGCCACACAAAACCTGATCCAAAATGGATTCACATTTGCCGACATGCTTAGGGGTCAGCAGGCAAGGAATACAAAAACCCTTTCAACTCCTACCCCCCAAAAACATATTCAAGTCCCTAACCGAGCCCCGGTAAAGGCCAACACGACGCCTCAAATTCAAGCGGTGGTGCAAAAGCCTCCGAGGGGGCAATCTTCAATGCTCGAGAAACTACTTAGTTTCTCCCGCTTAATTGAGGATATCCGACCCCGATATGAGAAACTATCAACCGAGGCAGAGAGGGAGGCCCTCCTTTTCACTGCATATGCAAGACATACCCTCCACAATGGATTCCAAAATTAAAGTTATCCTCTTAAATGTCAACTCCCTTGTTTCGCATTCCAAGCGTATGATACTTTCTGACTTCATAAAGGAAAGCCGGGCGGACGTGGTACTTGTAACCGAAACTAGGTTGCATCCACGTCACCGTCCCGTATTCCCAAACTTCTCCATGATTTGAAGAGATCGAACCCTCACTGGCGGTCCCACCATCAACGGAGGTGGAACTTGTATACTGGTTAGAAGCGGACTTCGCCATGAAGCTATTGACCTCCCACACCTAGAGTCCATAGAGGTATCTGGAGTTGAACTGCATCTGGCTAGTAATGGTAGAGTGAATATATACTCCGTATACCACTCGCATAAAACCAATAATGGCCCCATTAATCCCGAAGATATCGGCAAACTAATAAGGACCTCGGGGCATACACCCTTCATCATAGGCGGCGATTTTAACTCCAGACATCCCCACTGGAACAACTCTGTCTCTTGCCCAAATGGCACAAAACTGTACCAATGGTACACCGCAAATATGTATGCCCTCAACTGCGAAATAGTCGCACCTACGGTTGGTACTCGAGGTAACTCAATTCTGGACATATTTATTGTGTCCAAAGACTTACTTCCACAAATCACTCCTCCTCAAGTTTCAGCGGGTGTATCTGACCACAATGCTGTGACCACATTCATTCGCGGCTATCGAGCATCCCGGGCTCATATCAGATACATACCCGATTATGGGCGGACAAATTGGGACAACTTCAATATTACATTGAATGATAAACTCCACCACTTTTCTCTTCCCACTGACAGGAACCTAACGACGGTTGAGATAAACAACGTTGCAAAACGACTTCACGAGATTCTAGTTGAAACTTCGGAGACTCATGTCCCGAAGTATAAACTTGAAAAGACCTATCAGATTCCCCATGACGACCTCACTCTTCGTCTCATCCGGGAGCGTAAAAAGCTCTGCAGAATGAGATATCGTCACCGCTTTACGCAAAGGGAGCCATTATTGCGATCCATTATTCACAATATTGGTACACTGATAAAACAGAGAATCCAAAACAATCGTACCCGACAATTGGAAGACAAGCTGAAGGGTATTCAGATGGACCAGAACGTTTATAAAAATGTTAAAAAGATATGTGGCTCTTCCCGCATCACTGGGCCAATTATGCACAATGGTGTTGTTGTCAATAACGACACCAATAAAGCAAATATCATCGGAGAGACCTTCGAAAACAATCACAAACTCACTCTCCAAGATGGCGACCCGGAAACTAATGCAATCGTTAGTTCAGAGGTCCACAGTAAGTTGGACGACTTCAACGAGCCAATTGTTGTCTTTAACCCAACTAACAGTGCATACTTCGATGACACACGTGATAATGGTCACGGTTTCATCACACCAAATACCCTACAGAGTCTGGTTAAATCTCGACACCCTAAGAAGTCACCTGGTATCGACAACATGTCATACCACTCGTTGCGAAGGCTTTCTGCTTTATTCTTTATAAAGCTCTCCATTCTGTTCAACCATGCTTACAACATGGGGTACTTTCCCCAAGCTTGGAGGCACGCTATTATTTGCCCAATAGCAAAAGTTGGGAAACCAACGTATCGCCCTTCAAGCTTTCGCCATATCTCGCTTCTCACTTGCATCAGCAAAATATATGAAAAATTCATATACGAAAAGCTAAATAACTTTGTCAGTGCCAGGCACCTAATACCTGATTTCCAATTCGGATTTCGAAGAGCGCACAGCACCACTATGGCTCTTAACTTATTTCAAAACCACGTCTGCGTGCGGCTCTTTAATAAGGAACCCACCGTTGCGGTAAGCCTAGACATTGAAAAAGCTTTTGATACGACTTGGATCGAAGGTCTCGCTTTTAAACTTCTGAATACTGGCCTCAGTAGAACGCTATGTAGCATCATCTACCAGTTCGTTCTAAACAGAACCTTCCAAGTTAGAATGAATGGAAAGCTTTCCCGAACTTTTCACGCCGCTGCAGGCGTACCACAGGGCTCCATTCTAGGCCCCATCTTATTCAATATTTACACCTCCGATATTCCCCGCCCCGCGGACGGGAGAGTAAACCAAATATGCTATGCGGATGACGTCCTGGTGTACACGTCAACCAAAGGCCCTAACCTCGCAACAAATCGACTCAACCGTCACTTGGACGAACTGTATCAGTATTACAGTCGATGGAAAATCCGACTTAATCCATCCAAAGCAGTAGCCATAATTCTGAGTAGTAAACACTCCCAACCTGCTTCTCGGTATTCACAGAATATTCGAATAAAAATGGGAGATACTACGATTAGACCACAGGAAAAGATGAAATATCTCGGGGTCACTTATACCCCAAAAATGAATTTCATCAAACATGTGACCCACATTTTCCAAAGGGGCCGCGGTCGGTCTAAGCAACTGCACAACATCCTGAAGTGGAGGAACAAAGTTGACACCAAAGTTAAGCTTCTCTGCTATAAGCAGCTAATCCGATCTGGAATATCGTACGCCTTTCCCATATGGTCCTGCATATCTTCGGCTCAAATGGAAAGACTTCGGGTTTTCGAAAGGAAACTCCTCAGAAGATGCACCAATCATTCTAGAAGGCCTGACGGTCGTCATTACCCCAACTCTCACCTATACGAAGGCGCCTCCATTACCCCTATCGACGAGTACTTGCTTCAATTAGCATATAAGTACCTCGAAAACATTCAGAACAGCGAGAACCTACTTGTACGGGACTCTTGCGTTCTTGACCCTTCTCTCTCTCGATCTCTTCGGATCAAACCCCCACAATTTCTTCTTCAGTACAAAACTGAAGAAAGCACCCTTCCCAACAACATTCCCCTCTATAATAGAGGATTTCTGGACCCATCCCATAGGGTCTACAATTAACAAACCAACACACGAGCGCACAGTACAAGACGGCACAAATACAAACATACACACCGACCAAAGAGCAGATTATCAGACGCCAAAGACGTGATCTGCGTTTACTACCGCACCCAAGACCCACCGGTCTTGTAAGATTTCTTTCCCACCATCCCTCTATAAAAGTAGTTAGAGAACACTCGGACTAACACTGTCCACACTATCCTTGGATACCCCCCCTTTTTTCTTCTCTTTTCAGATGCTGCGAGACCGAGCCCAACATCCTCACGGATGTGGGTGATTCTGGTTATCGCAAGATGACCAGAAGTCAGAGACAAGATGAAGGACACCTATGTCCTGTCTCGCCAAATTCGGCCTTCTCGCCACAATTTTTTTTTTTTTTTTTGAGAGTTCAGTTAGTTTTGAGGTTGAATTCGGAAGCAGTTAGTTCAGTAGACTTTGAGTATTAGTTTGAGTTTGGAGTTGAGTTCAGTTAGTTGGTTGCCAATTAAAGAGTTGACGAAGTTGAGAAGTAGTTTGAGTTTTGTTATTTAAAAAAAAAGGAGAAGCTGTAATAAAAATAAACAAAGTAACACACAATAAAAGAAAATAAACATTTTCAATTCTAAACCGGACAACTTTATATCAAGAATTGAAATAAAACAAAACGCGATTTGATGAAAGAAGATTTAATAAAGGAATAATAAAAGGTCCCCGCTCTTCCCTCGATAGAGGAAGCACGGCGCCGGACTCATAACATACTCCGGGCCGTGCTTTCCCATAAATCGGGAGAAGGGCGAGTTAACACCCCTAAAATATAAGATAGCTAACATTCCTGAAAGCTTAAGATAGGTAACAATCAAAACATAAAACACAGATACCTCAAAATCTGTTCAACTTAATGTCATTCCCAAAACACGAACAAAAGAAAACGTGAACCACTGTATTTTAATAATAGAAACACAGGTACTTCGAAACCTGTTTTACCTAATAGATTCGAAATATATAAATAGAGTTAAGTTCGAAATGTAACAAGAGATCCTGTCTGACTACGGACTCGAATACACGAGCTGCTCAGAGGAGGAAAATAATAAAAGGAAACATAGTTTCTAAATAAACAAAGACAAAGGTCTTTTCGTTTGAAAATATTTTCTCCAGGAACAGCACAAAATAACTAGCGCGAAGTGTCGGGAGTGAAAAGTAAAAGGCGAACGGATCTAGTTAGAATAATAATAGTAAATTTTAATTTTGGCTTGAATCAAAAGGTACAAGATGTGAATGTCGCTAAGGAATGATCGATGCGATCTTTTTAAAGGTATGGTCGATACTGACTTAATGGGTGGCGAGAGGGCCGCCTTTAGCGAGACAAGGACATATGTGTCCTTCATCTTGTCTCTGACTTCTGGTCATCTTGCGATAACCAGAATCACCCACATCCGTGAGGATGTTGGGCTCGGTCTCGCGATATGTGAAAAGAAAAGAAAAAAGGAGGGTATCCAAGGATATTGTGGACAGTGTTAGTCCAGGTGTTCTCTAACTACTTTTATATAGGGATGGTGGGAAAGAAATCATACAAGACCGGTAGGTCTTGGGTGCGGTAGTAAACGCAGATCACGTCTTTGGCGTCTGATAATCTGCGCTTTGGTCGGTGTGTATGTTTGTGTTTGTGCCGTCTTGTACTGTGCGTTCGTGTGTGTGGTTTGTTAATAGTAGACCCTATGGGATGGGTCCAGGAATCCTCTATTATAGAGGGGAATGTTGTTGGGAAGGGTGCTTTCTTCAGTTTTGTACTGAAGAAGAAATTGTGGGGGTTTGATCCGAAGAGATCGAGAGAGAGAAGGGTCAAGAACGCAAGAGTCCCGTACAAGTAGGTTCTCGCTGTTCTGAATGTTTTCGAGGTACTTATATGCTAATTGAAGCAAGTACTCGTCGATAGGGGTAATGGAGGCGCCTTCGTATAGGTGAGAGTTGGGGTAATGACGACCGTCAGGCCTTCTAGAATGATTGGTGCATCTTCTGAGGAGTTTCCTTTCGAAAACCCGAAGTCTTTCCATTTGAGCCGAAGATATGCAGGCCTATATGGGGAAGGCGTACGATATTCCAGATCGGATTAGCTGCTTATAGTAGAGAAGCTTAACATTGGTGTCAACTTTGTTGGTCCACTTCAAGATGTTGTGCAGTTGCTTAGACCGACCGCGGCCCCTTTGAAGAATGTGGGTCACATGTTTGATGAAATTCATTTTTGGGGTATAGATGACCCCAAGATATTTCATACTGTCCTGTGGTCTAGTCGTAGTACCTCCCATTTGTATTCGGATATTCTGTGAATATCGAGAAGTGGGTTGGGAGTGTTTACTACTCAGAATTATAGATACTGCTTTAGATGGATTAAGTCGAATTTTCCATCGACTGTAATACTGATACAGGTCGTCCAAGTGACGGTTGAGTCGATTTGTTGCGAGATTAGGGCCTTTGGTTGACGTGTACACCAGGACGTCATCCGCGTAGCATATCTGGTTTACTCTCCCGCCCACAGGGCGGGGAATATCGGAGGTGTAAATATTGAATAAGATGGGGCCTAGAATGGAGCCCTGTGGTACGCTTGCAGCGGCGTGAAAAGTTCGGGAAAGCTTTCCATTCACTCGAACTTGGAAGGTTCTGTTTAGAACGAAGTGGTAGATGATACTACATAACGTTCTACTGAGCCCAGTATTCAATAATTTAAAAGCGAGACCTTCGATCCAAGTCGTATCAAAAGCTTTTTCAATGTCCAGGCTCACCGCAACGGTGGGTTCCTTATTAAAGAGCCGCACGCAAACGTGGTTTTGAAATATGTTGAGAGCCATAGTGGTGCTGTGCGCTCTTCGAAATCCAAATTGGAAATCAGGTATTAGGTTCCTGGCATTGATAAATTTATTTAGCTTCTCGTATATGAACTGTTCATATATTTTGCTGATGCAGGTGAGGAGCGAAATAGGACGAAAGCTTGAGGGGTGATAATTTGGTTTCCCAACTTTTGCTATTGGGCAGACAACAGCGTGCCTCCAAGCTTGGGGAAAATACCCCATGTTTTAGGCATGGTTGAGCAGAATGGAGAGCTTTATAAAGAATAAAGCAGAAAGCCTTCGCAACGAGTGGTAGGACATGTTGTCGATACCGGGTGACTTCTTGGGGTTTCGTGATTTAACTAGGTTCTGTAGGGTATTTGGTGTGACGAAGCCGTGTGTACAGCGTCGAGATGGGCTCCTCGACGTGACAGCAAAATGAAAATCATGGTGTTGACTCAGAAAATGCCTGTCGCATCGGACAGTAATTAAACACATTTTAACACTACAATTTAACCTTTATTACACGAATTTAAATTGACATCGTAAAAGCACAGGTGCAGAAGGCACCGTAAACAACATGACATTCAACGTAAAAAAACCATACTGTCCACAAAAACAGTAAAACAGCAACGCGTGAAAACAGTACCATGGAAAACGTCACATGAATAGACCATTTTGCTTTGTCTATTCGGCAATAGGTGGCGCTCCGTGTGGTATGTTTTTTCCGACTGGTATACGCTGGTATGTATGTTGCGGAACTGCAACATCTTCCCGGGCCTCGACGATGGAGCCAGTAGGCCTCCTTAGTTGGCGTCACCACCTGGTGTCAGCGCCGTGGGAAGTAGCGGTTGGTATGGTGGTTGAGCTCAGAGACCTTAATGCTCGTATTGCTCATACACCGGCATAACGGTAGGGTGGCAAAATTAATTATATTGTTATACTATATGTATTTTATTAGTTGATTAAGTTATAGAATATACTTGGTTATGTGGCCGTAGTATTATTTATAGTATCAGTGTGTGTGTGTGTGTGTGTGTGTGGGTCGTTGTTTATTGTTGATAGTCTCCGACATGTTGGAGGGGTTGCCTGAGAGGTGATATTTGCCGCATCAGCTGCGGCAACGATGTGACTTGTGTTTAATGTTAAATGTTGGTTGGATCGTAAATCCCTGGTGTCATCGATGAACTTCTTGGACGTAGTCCTCTCCTTGGATCGTGGATCCCTCTGTGTCATCGATGACCTTCTTTGACGTAGTCCTCTCTTTGGATCGTGAATCCATTTGTATGTAAAATTTCAATAAGTTGAACGTAGTCCTATGTTGGATCGTAAATCCGTATGTAAAATTTCAATAAGTTGGACGTAGTCCCAAGTCGGATCGTAAATCCGTTTAAATGAATAAGAATATCTTGGACGTAGTCCCATGTCGGATCGTAAATCCATATGTATAATAAAATATGTTGGACGTAGTCCCATGTCGGATCGTAAATCCATATGTATAATAAAATATGTTGGACGTAGTCCCATGTCGGATCGTGAATCCGTACGTAGTAGGAATATTTTGGGCGTAGTCCTATGTTGGATCGTGGATCCATGAATGATAAGTGAGCGATGTGATCGTCAATATGTTGAAGGTGATGGATTGTAATTCCACCATCTTCTCAGTATGTCCAGCCTGTGCCGCTACCAGAAATCTTAGGTATACCGCCAACTGCATAGAATCATCTGCGACTCGAATCCAATTTGATTGCTCTGGCTGATGCTGTTGCAGTTGGGGATATGTCCCATCTACGCCGCTAAACCAATGCTCGGCGTTGGGCGAATTTCTTGATGGGAACTGAAGCCTCTGTCGGCAGCGTTACCTTTGGTCGTATTTGATGAACTGATAGAATGATGGTGCTGGACATGGTGTCTTTTTCCATTTGGAATGTTGTGGTTGAATCCTTGCGGCATATTTTGTTGAATTATACTGGCACTTGATTGAGCCAGAGAGGTTGCGCATCCAAGTTGCTATTTAGAAGATTACTCTGCTGATTATTAAAAGCTTACGTTCTATTGAGCCACATGATGAAATAATCCTAAAGCCAGGTACTTTCTTCTTTGACTGGTGGCTGGACCAAGTGTTCACTATTTGCCTTCCGTTGGTTGGATTTCCCGAAGGGTGCCGGCATCTTTCCTATTCTTCTCTTTCTATATTCCATAATCTTTGCACCGAAAGTCTATCTTAGACACCGACTCCGTTGGAGTGGTGCCCCGTGGCAGCTATGTGCAATGGGCGGTGTTAAGAGGATGCCCCCAAAGCATTTCGTCCAGGCGGCGAAAGGTGAAGAACCCCAGACACGTGACAACGATGTGCCTGAGTGGCGAGAGCGGCAAAATCAGGATGCTCGAACGATGAATCCTTGCGACGAGAAGCGGTGAACTCCAAATCCGCGACAGCTTTCTGATAACATGCTTTTCCGAAGGGTGCCGGCATCTTTCCTTGTTCCTCGTTTTCTTGTCCCTTAGTCTTGTAACCGAAAGTTTATCTTAAACACCGACTCCGTTGGAGTGGTGCCCCGTGGCAGCTACGTGCAATGGGCGGTATTAAGAGGGTGCCCCCAGAGCATTTCGTCCAGGCGGCGAAAGCGAAGAACCCCAGACACTTGACAGCGTGCCTGGGTGGCGAGAAGCGACAAATTCTGGATGCGTAAAAGATGCGCCCAGGTTTCGAGAAGCGGTGCCCAGGAACGGATGTGGATGAGGCGGTGAAAATCGCAATTCTCGGATTTCTTGGCCTTATTCATGTGTAATTCGATTTTTTGGGATGATACTTGCAGGTATAGGACCGGAAGTGTCTTCGTTGACGAACTTTGTCTTAGTACTGACCGTTTAGATTGAAACGCTGAAGCTTAGTTTTCTACCGGAAGGAAGTTTCCAAAACTCTCCCGTTTCCCTGATGTTGTTGCAGGTAATGCTTGCTTTTCGGCGAGAGCGTCTTGCTCTGTCGTTGTACTTGATTTCACACGCTTAGGTTTCATTGACTTGTCCTCTCGACTATTCTGCCCGATGGGCCATCGTCCTCTTCTTGAGGCTCCTTCATTGTACGCGGGGCTTATCGAATTCTCTAGCGTAGGCCGTGAAAAGTACCTACAACATCGTATAAGAGGAGCCGAATGATGTTCTCAACCTGGTACTGGGAACGATTAGAATGTTCCTTGATTTACCTGCTGTGAATTCTGCAGAAGTTAGATAAATGAAAACAACCTTGGATGTTCAAGACAATGGACTGTAATTTGGCTTTGTTTAATAAGAGTAATTTGTGGACTGTAAATTCTATTTGGTAGAATTACTAGCTTTGTTTATTAATGATGAAATCAATATTTTTATTCCGGTTATTGCTCGACCTATGTGTTAAAGTTGGAATGTAAGTTGGGTTATCTTGGAGTTTGTAAAATGGGACAAATAGAAAGTATTCCTTAATTTATCTTAGACACCGACTCCGTTGGAGTGGTGCCCCGTGGCAGCTATGTGCAATGGGCGGTGTTAAGAGGATGCCCCCAAAGCATTTCGTCCAGGCGGCGAAAGGTGAAGAACCCCAGACACGTGACAACGATGTGCCTGAGTGGCGAGAGCGGCAAAATCAGGATGCTCGAACGATGAATCCTTGCGACGAGAAGCGGTGAACTCCAAATCCGCGACAGCTTTCTGATAACATGCTTTTCCGAAGGGTGCCGGCATCTTTCCTTGTTCCTCGTTTTCTTGTCCCTTAGTCTTGTAACCGAAAGTTTATCTTAAACACCGACTCCGTTGGAGTGGTGCCCCGTGGCAGCTACGTGCAATGGGCGGTATTAAGAGGGTGCCCCCAGAGCATTTCGTCCAGGCGGCGAAAGCGAAGAACCCCAGACACTTGACAGCGTGCCTGGGTGGCGAGAAGCGACAAATTCTGGATGCGTAAAAGATGCGCCCAGGTTTCGAGAAGCGGTGCCCAGGAACGGATGTGGATGAGGCGGTGAAAATCGCAATTCTCGGATTTCTTGGCCTTATTCATGTGTAATTCGATTTTTTGGGATGATACTTGCAGGTATAGGACCGGAAGTGTCTTCGTTGACGAACTTTGTCTTAGTACTGACCGTTTAGATTGAAACGCTGAAGCTTAGTTTTCTACCGGAAGGAAGTTTCCAAAACTCTCCCGTTTCCCTGATGTTGTTGCAGGTAATGCTTGCTTTTCGGCGAGAGCGTCTTGCTCTGTCGTTGTACTTGATTTCACACGCTTAGGTTTCATTGACTTGTCCTCTCGACTATTCTGCCCGATGGGCCATCGTCCTCTTCTTGAGGCTCCTTCATTGTACGCGGGGCTTATCGAATTCTCTAGCGTAGGCCGTGAAAAGTACCTACAACATCGTATAAGAGGAGCCGAATGATGTTCTCAACCTGGTACTGGGAACGATTAGAATGTTCCTTGATTTACCTGCTGTGAATTCTGCAGAAGTTAGATAAATGAAAACAACCTTGGATGTTCAAGACAATGGACTGTAATTTGGCTTTGTTTAATAAGAGTAATTTGTGGACTGTAAATTCTATTTGGTAGAATTACTAGCTTTGTTTATTAATGATGAAATCAATATTTTTATTCCGGTTATTGCTCGACCTATGTGTTAAAGTTGGAATGTAAGTTGGGTTATCTTGGAGTTTGTAAAATGGGACAAATAGAAAGTATTCCTTAATTTATTTTATTTTCCGCCGATTACAAACAAACCTGTTATTCCAATAAAAGTAGAAGTTAGGTCATTCTTCACAAGATTAATGAACCACCCAACCAGTACGGGCTCGTAGATGTCCAGTCCGATTTAAAACTCTGGAAATAGATATGTGGTAAGCATATTCCACTTGACCACGGTATCTTCGTTTTTCAGAAGCATATCTGCCAGAGTTCCATTCACATGAAGTGCTCCATCACCTTGATTATCATCAGCGCTTGGTGATGAAATAACCGCATCAGTTTCCCATTGTTTTCGGTAGAATTCTTTTCTGCGTTCTACCTGATGTTGAGATATTTGTGCTACAGGACCTGGACAATTCAAATCTGCAAAAAATGTCAAATGTTGAAATTGACTGAATACATTCCTGTGGGTCGCTTTCCTAGAGGTCCTGGTCAGATTCTGTGAAGGAAGTTATTAGAAATATAACATCTTCAATATTGCAACCATGTGACGTTTAATTAACTTCTAGGAATAGACATGAACCACCGCATTTTTTTTTTTTAGGTACATTGAAAATGTGTTAAGACTCGCTGTGACAAAGCTCCGTGCTTACGAGTTTGGTCGAAATCCTTGAGTGAAATCGAGAACAACTAACGTGAACGCAAGAAGATACCACTTCGCAAATCTCCGATAATTATTATCAACGGTTTCTGTATCTTCCAAATATGCGTACGATTATGTCAGGATCATGCACAATTGCATCCACAATATTGCTCCGAATCACTGCACAGCACTGTTCATTAATTGTTGTTATCAGGTTCTAATTGAATAGCTTTGTATAAGCGTCTATGGCTTCATCGTACTTTCCTGTAGTGAGATATACATCTCCTATTCGGCCATATTCTTTGCCGTAATTTGGATTGTGGAACAATGCAGAGTTGCAGTCTTTAATCGCACGATCATTTTCTGTTACACGGTTATCTGGTTGGAATAATTCAATTTGTGATTGTAATTCATATTTGATTCTTTGGAAAGCTTTTTTTGCTGCATCGTTAAATTGTATTTTTATGTTTTTGCTTCTGTGTTTTGTAGAATCTTTTTGTCCTTGAAAGTACAGTGTCATTGGTTGTACTATTGCTGCATATCCCTGTATAAATCTTCTATAATAGCCTGAGAGTCCTAAGAATCTTTGCAGTTACTTTAAATTACTGGGCTCAGGGAAATTTTGAATGCTTTTAATTTTTTCTGGATCCACTGTGATTGCTCCTTGCTGGATAATATGTCCTAAGTAATTGATGGAGGTTTTAAAGAATTGGGATTTCTCGTTAGAAATTTTGATGTTCGCTTCTTGCAGGGTTTCCATGATAATTTTGATATGTTTGATGGGCTCTTCTTTATTGATGGAAAATATTAATACATCATCAATGTATAGGTATGCAAATTTTCCTATACATGGTCGGAGTATATCATCAACTGCTCTTTGAAAAATACTGGGAGCATTTTTGAGTCCAAAGGGCATTCTCACGAATTCATATTTTGCACCATTTATATTGAAACTGGTTTTAGGTCTATCTTCTTTTTTGATTTTGATCTGATGAAAGTCAGACCCCAAGTCTATAGTGGAGAATACTCTAGCGTTTCCAAGATTCTGTAAAGTCATATTCACGTCAGGTATTGGATATCGATCAGTAATGGTTTCCTTATTAAGTTTTTGGTAGTATATGACCATTCTTCTCTTCGGGTTTCTTTGCTCGTCGACTCCTTTCTTTGGTACCACCTTTTTTTTTTCAAAACTGTATTTATTGACCATAATTAGAATTTGTACATTTAAGTAATACAGTGACTAAAAATTATTTTCGTAACAATTGCTTACATGTAATTATTATAATAATGTAACGCATATGACAATCAGTACTAGAATATTCTAGAAAGTACTGGAAAGCTGGAGACTATGAACAGTAGAACATTCAACACTATGGAACGGACGGAAACGAAACGCCGAATCAGAATGAGGAAACGGTATAAATACGTCGCACACAGATCAAGGAGTAGTAGTAGTAGAAGTGATAAGTGCGAAAGCAAGGGATAAGTAAGGAAGCGATGAGTAAGAAATCGTTAAGTGTACGGTAAAAGTAACGGTTGTTATTAACGGACTAATAAAGTGTTACATTAATTCAAAATCGATTTATGGGCTCTTATTTATTCAAATAATTAATCCAGCGAACCCTAAGCTCGCTACAATAATATGTACATTTTCCAAACAATATTTTATGAGATACAAGATAGAAGCGTGTTTATGAATTTAGTAGTATTATCTTCCTGGAAAAGGTCAGAAAACCAGGAATTTGTTTTTTCAACTTTACTTAATCTAAACTTAATCCTAATTATATAAATAACCTCACCTAATTTAGCCTGATTACAGTATGATTTTCCTAAAGCCATAAACTAAGTTTTATAATTAATGGTATATATGAATTAAAGGATGTGGAGTGAGGTCAGTTATGGGTTTGAGGAAGAGTATTTCTTTCCGGTTGTTCGTTGGAAAAACATAGGATGTTGGAAAATGGTTGGACGTTACAGTATTTGAACTGGTTATGGGTAATTTCGGTGTTGTGGTATATGATCTCGTTTGAATCATTTACCAGTCTGCCTGAGGCGAAGATAGCTCTGGTGTGGAGACAGTTGGGATAGTTAGTTCTGATATCTAGAGGGTTCGCTAAGAGCGATTGGGATTATTTTGTAGGTTTTCGATAAATTTGATAGCTCGAGGAATCGTCTATCGAGGCGCTCAATACCAGCGGTATTGTAGAGTTCGACGTTACTATAGTACTTATAGGAGTTAGGACGAGGATGTAAGCCAGAGACATACCTAAAGCATTTTCTTTCGAATACCCGCAACTTCTCCATTTGGGAGGGAGTGATATGGTACCACAATAGGCACGCGTACGTGAGTGTGGGTCTGATAATTTGGTTGTAAATGAGCAGTTTGACTTTGTGAGAGAGACTATTAGGTTTCCACATTACTCTTCTACAGAGATTAAGCTGAATTGTGGCTTTTTGAAGGGAATTTTTAATGTGGGAGGAAAAAGACCAGTTATTAGAAAAGGTGATTCCCAGATATTTTAGGGCTTTGGAGGGTTTTATCAGAGTGTTGTTTAGGTTAAGTTTAATTTTGTTGTGGCAGCGTCTAGTGTTGTTTGTATGAGCTGCGTTTTATTTGGGTTAAGGTGAATTTTCCATTTATTGAAATATGTTGTTATGTTAGGGAGGAAGTTGTTAATGCGGTTTCTTGCAGCCTTAACAAATTTGCTGCTAGAGTAAATTAATGTATCATCAGCATAATTCAGCATCACAACATTAGGAGATAGGGGTTGAGGAATATCCGCGGCATATAACAGATATGAAATTGGCCCTAAAATAGAGCCTTGGGGAACGCCCGCGGTTATGTTGCGAGTTTCTGAGACGGAAGAATTTATTCTCACAACGAATTTTCTGTCAGAAAGATAAGAGGCTAAGAGCTTTGTTGTGTAAGAGTTTAGATTAAATATGGAGTGCAGTTTGTACAGAAGCCCTGAGATCCAGATGCAATCAAACGCCTTAGAAATATCGAGAGATATACACACAGTAGGGCTTTGGTTTTGGAGACCAGTTATAACATAGTGTGTAAGTTTTAGTAGAGCATGACATGTGGATTGTCGCTTACGGAATCCGACCTGAGAGTTAGGGATGAGGGCATTCTCATTGGCAAATGAGAGAAGATTTTGGTAGATCTTGCGTTCCAGTATCTTACTTAGTGTATTTAATAGGGAGATTGGACGATAATTGCAAGGGCTATTACTACTACCGGGCTTCTTAATAGGAATTACTACCGCAGTTTTCCAGTTCTCTGGGAAGTGCGATGCATTAATTATATGATTAAGAAGAATGAGGATGGGAAGTAGATTCGGTGGGTGCAGCCTTTTAAATAGAAGACGTGGGATTCCATCTAATCCAGTTGACTTTTTGTTATTTCCTGATCTTACGATCTCGGATAATTCGTCCGCAATTAGAAAATTTGTAGTGTCTAAGGGGTGTGAAGCTATGTTTGTGTTGTTGAATTCACCGATGAAAGGAGTAAAAGATGGGAAGAATCTGTTTGAGATGTATTCGTTTACTGTGTTCTCTGTGTTGCTGGTGAATTTTTGCAAAGTGTTCTGCGAGGCAATTTGCTATGTCCGTATCGGACTGGGCAATATTATTGCTGAATGGGTTAATGAGGTGGTCAATTCGGGGTTTATATTTACGATTGATGTTCTTGAAAAGATCACGATTTGGTTTGATGTTACTAAGCGTGGAGATGTAGTTCTCATCTGCGAACTTTTTCAACTGCTCATTTATCAGAGTGGATAGGAATTGGATCTGGCTTTTAATAAAGGGGCAGTATCTTGTATGAAGTTTTCGGCGGAGCTGCTTTTTAAGGCGCAATAATTTGGTTAGGATGCTGGGCAAAGGCTGTCCTAAATAGTTATGAGGATTGGTTGCCGGGGTGTTGTTGCTGAGAGCCTCCTTAAGAATTTGCTCTATTCTTAAATATGTTTGATCTATTTCAGTAGGGAGTGGGTTAGATGCTTCGGGGATATACAAGTCAGAGAAACTTGTTGCTATGTCCCTATTGACTTTTCTCCAGTTTGTTTTGGTGAAGTTTGGGACAGGGTTTGACGAGTAGAATGGGTCGAGAGAGGGGATTTGGATCGTGGTGTGAACGGAACCATGACCAGAAGGAAATATAAAGGAGACTGTAGGTGGACCCGCTGAATAAACATCGTCGGACTTGAGGAAGAAGTCGATTGTTGACTTGACTGAGCTAGAGACACGAGTTGGCTGTAATGGGCAGTCAATGTAAGTATATGGATAAGACGGGAGGAGGGCTAGCAATTGGCGACCATATTTGTTTCATTTATTATCATTGAATGCTGTATGATGAGCATTCCAGTCTCCTCCGATTATAAATGGAGCGGGAACGGACTGTTGGATAATCTGCGAAATGTCAGTATCTGGGAAATCTGGTTGTCGTGAAGGGTGAATATAAATGGATGCTAAGACGAGCACTCTATTGTTCTCACAGAAAAGTTTTACTGCTGTGTATTCAATGCTGGATATACCGGTGAATCTAATTTCACTGAATTGAAATTTTTTACGAATTAAGATGTCGGTACCTCCATGAGATCCATTAGTTCTGGGGTTAGAAACTAAAGTATAATTGGGAATGGAAACTCGGGAATTTGGTTTGAGCCAGGTCTCTGAAAGGAAGAGGATATCTGGGGAAAACTTTTCAACAAACAACCGGAGGTGTTGCTTACGTATGTTAGAGTAAATCGATTCTGTGTTGATGGAGAAAGAATATGGGGAGTTATTAGTGAAAGAATCTGACCTTTTTTTCTGTTTCTGACATCTTCCTCAGCGAAGGTAGCATGGCTTGTAAGCTTTGGATGTATCCCATGATGTCCAGATTGAAATTTTTAGTATTGTTGTTCGGGGGAGTGGTAGTGTTGAGGTTTCCTCTTGCTGCATCCGCGTACGATATTCCGGTTCGGATTGACTTTGTTTCCTGCAATACTGTTGGTTTCGTTGATGTTGATTTAATTGTTGTTGCTAAATTCCGTCTTTGGAGAAGTTTTAGCTTCTGAGGGCATTGCGAAAAGTCTGCCGGATGAGGACCTCCACAGTTACAGCATTTTGCTGTGATCTTTTTGGTGGTAATGGATCCATCGGCGTTGACGGTTTGCACTGTTTCAGGTTCCAGGCCTTGTGGATTTACCTTCATTCATCGAGCTCGTGTTCCTCTGCGCATCTGCCGCAACGTCTTTGCTGGTGTCATGAGACCGCCAAGTGTCCTGAGTCTTGGCATCGCTTACAATGAAGAATTTCTTGTTTGTGGGGCTCTTCGATTGCGATTTTTTGGGTAAACAAATATTTAATTTGGTTAAGTTGCTTGATGTATTGATTAGGTGGGATTTGTATGATCCGGAGGTTTTTTACGTTGTTTGTCCTCATGTACGGTGTTTGGAAGTAGTCCAGCTTATTGATCTTTTTTTGTGGACATATCTTAGCGATTTCCAGCCACACTTGATATTGAACTGTTTTTTAACTACCCTATCATGATCGAGTAATGATCTGACTGTTATTGAAGTCCTAGATCCTTTTGCATTGGTGCTAAAATTCCGGTGACCCAGGGCATTTTGCAAGGTTTGAATTAGTGCTTTGGTGCTGGTCGGGTTTCTGATGTAGATTGGCGGTGGTCTTTCGTTTTTGTGCTGGGTAGGCAGGGGTCTCGGTGCTGGCTTGGCTTGTTTGCTGGATTCCTTATGGGCTGATGATTGTTGTTTGGGTGGAGATGTTTTATGGTTTAAGCTGGGATAAGGCGTCATCTCCATACTGGCATCGTCGCTGTTTTGGGTGGGTTGTTTCCTCCCGGAGTTGCTTCACCTCTGCTGAAAGCTGTTGGAAGTATTCCACGGCTTCGTGGAATTTTTGTTCGTAGTCCATGTGTTTTCCTGGATTTTACATTTTTGTGGTCTTCTTAGATGAGTTTTGAAGAGTTTCAATGGCTCTTATCTTCCGTTCCAATAGATATTCCCGGGTAGCGCTCGGGTCGTTGTCTGGCATCTGTGAAGACAGATTTCAACTACGGCATCCACCGAAAATTACACGTGTTTGCTCGTGTTTGTATAGTTTTTTTTTGTACTTATAATTTGTCGCAATACTCACGAACAAACTCAATATATCACATAAGGTTCGATGTGAACGCGATCGATCGTCGACGACTTAACGTCTACGAATTCAATTTTTTTTTCCGTTTATGATCCGTACCATATCTCCATCGGCTCGGCTTGTCAACAATTATAATAGATAAATACTAGCTGGCCAGCGTAATTGTTGACATAGCTGAAGCCGATGGTTTCTTGCTACGGTTCATATCCATTTATTGCCCCAGTTCCCAAGGTTCGCAACGCTTGCGACCAATTTCCTTTGTCGGTTATCTACGTTAAACAATCATAACCCAAATCATGCTAACGATGATCCGGCCTGTAAAACAAACAAAAGCTACCATAGTCTAGGTCATAGGCGAGCAAACCATCGGTTTGCTTATCGCCACAAAAAATCTATAGCCTACAATGGCATTAGCATGAATGCCTAAGTAAACACGATGTGCATATCATCGTGACCCTTGAAATAGCGCTTTTGTGTATCTTGAAGCAAAAAACCTATTTCGTTCTCAGGCGCAGGTCATCAAAGATTTATGGCCCCCGAAATAACGTTTCTGTTTATTTAAGACACAGAAATCTATTTCTCCCTTCGGCGATTTTTCGCCATCGCATATCTCTATAATACCAATTCATTGCACCAGCCAATGTTTATTTAGGTGCACTTTCGTCGTCGCCGATATCCAGGCTGAAGGGCAACGTACTTGTGCTATACGCACACATACACAATCCTACCCTATCGATAAAATTCGCGGGCATGGAACTGATAAATGTAAATTACATTAGAGTCAGATGTCAATCTTCGTAGAGGACGGTCGAGCCGCGTTATGTAAAAAGTCAGATTTAATATCTCAACGTGCACGCACACCCTATTCGAGTCGCCAGAGGGTTGTCGCCGTGTTTTTCTAAGTCGAGTGCATTAATTTAAGTTGTTTCAATCCGAGTCTTTGTTTTCCTTAAGTGGCGTGTTTCGACGAGTAATTTCGGTTGTTGTTTGCTACGCGTCAATCAAGGTGCGTGTTAAGTCGTGCTTGCGAACTGCAACTAAGCCAATTAAATATTGTATTAGCGAACTACTTCTCGAAGCGGAACTTAATAAGAGAACAAAACTAAATAATAAGGAAATTCGGTTCGACAAAAACCAAAGCGTTTTATTTTGTTCTTCGTGGTGTTCGGTCTCCGTTGAAAACAATTCCAGCGAACCGCGGTTGTGAATAGTGGTGTGTTTGCAGAACCCGCGTCCATGTCGACGCACCTGCATTTAACACCCACAGGTGACGTCCTAGTGTACGACTCAACCGTCATCTTGACGAACTGTATCAGTATTATAGTCGATGGAAAATTCGACTTAATCCATCTAAAGCAGTAGCTATAATTCTGAGTAGTAAACACTCCCAACCTACTTCTCGATATTCACAGAATATTCGAATAAAAATGGGAGATACTACGATCAGACCACAGGACAGGATGAAATATCTTGGGGTCATTTATACCCCAAAAATGAATTTCATCAAATATGTGACCCACATTCTCCAAAGCTAATCCGATCTGGAATATCGTACGCCTTTCCCATATCTTCGGCTCAAATGGAAAGACTTCGAGTTTTCGAAAGGAAGCTCCTCAGAAGATACACCAATCACTCTAAAAGGACTGACGGTCGTCATTACCCCAACTCTCACCTATACGAAGGTGCCCCCATTACCCCTATCGACGAGTACTTGCTGCAATTAGCATACAAGTACCTCGAAAACATTCAGAACAGCGAGAACCTACTTGTACGGGCGCCTTGCGTTCTTGACCCTTCTCCCTCTCTCTCGATTTCTGCGGATCAGACCACCACAATTTCTTCTTCAGATTAATCCAGGATTCCTGGATCCATCCCATAGGGTCAACTGTTAACAAACCACACACGCACGGACGCAGAGTACAAGACGGCACAAACATACACACACCGACCAAAGCGCAGATTATCAGACGCCAAAGACGTGATCTGCGTTTACTACCGCACTTAAGACCTACTGGTCTTGTATTATTTCTTTCCCACCATCCCTCCATCCAAGTAGTTAGAGAACACCCGAACTAATACTGTCCACACAATCCTTGGATACGCTCCTTTTTTCTTTTCTTTTCAAATATCTCGTGACCGAGCCCAACATCCTCACGGATGTGAGTGATTCTGGTTATCGCAAGATGACCAGAAGCCAGAGACAAGATGAAGGACACATCTGTCCTTGTCTCGCTAAAGTCGGCCTTCTCGCCAACCCATTTTTTTATTTTTCTTTATTCGAGGATCAGTCTCTAGGTTGGTGTCCGACGTCTAAGGACGCCAATCAATTAAAATAAATTGGATTAAATTATTAAATCAAAAATTAAAGTAGTTTTTTACTATTGGATCCGGCCGAATTTCAGGTCTCCTTGTGCAGCAATCGGTCGTCACTCTTCCCTCAGGTCTGAGGGAGCACGGTGGCGACCGCAACGGGTCCCCTCAGGAGCGGTCTAAAGAGATCCCTCATCCTTTTCAGGTCAAGGAGACACGCTCCCTGAGAGAAGGACCACAACACTCGGAACAACCAGCAGCTGCCGGCACAACAGTTTCACAGATGAATCGCCCTCACGAATTTTCATTTGTTGTTTTATAATCCTTTCAAAATGAATTTGTGTTTTAATCATTTGTCTCGAATCTTGTCTCGAATGAAGAATTCAGTTACTGCGTATTTCGATTTTTTATATACTCATCTATCAGATTGAATAGATGGCATCGTAAAGAGTCCCACGACCTTGCGACAGCCGGAGTATGTTTATACTTGCCGATCCCGGATCGACAGTGTAAGCCTTTTGCAGGTCGAAGAATGCAATTTTCTGCCACACACACTCAAAGTAAATTGGTGCTCTAAAATCGAGTCGCAATTGGGGGAACATACTGATGAAACCAACAACAACATCGAATCAATAGCAAGAGCAACAAGTTAGCGACATAGAGATACTTGCCACTGACTTCGACTCGAGTCTGACACTTGGGGTGGATGTTCCTTGTCGATTGTTGGCATCGTATTCATTCTGTAGTTAGACATCATCGTGGTTAGTTTAGTTATCGGGCACCGAAAGTATTCTATGTGTGGTCAATTGTATCCTTGCGGACGGTTTAACGTGTTGTTGCGCTATTCTTGTCAAATATAGAAGTGTCCAATTTAGTTGGCTTTAAAGGTCTGGATCCTCTTAAAACGTAGAAGTGTTCAATTAAGTTTGTGGTGCTCACGAAGCTTTACCATTTCCCTCCCCAAAACATTCTCCAGTTCTCCTTTCCTACAACCGAATTCATATAAAAAATCCTTTCACACACTTTTTTCCATTCAATCATATCAAACAAATTTTATCACACGCATCTTTGCACATGCAAGTTATGTTTCCGCGATTTTTTTTTTCTCCGCATTAGAGCACTCCCCACAATAAAGGAAACAAGTCTATAATAATTAACCATTTTTTTTCCTCTATCTTTCTTTTCTCCTTTTTTTATTTATCTTTACACTTTGTGTTAACTCTATTTACCAAAACTTCTCTTTACTTATAGTTCACAGCGGTCATTTTTCATTTTTTTTTTTCATTTTTAAAACATTTTTTATTTTTCTTTTTATATTCTTAATTTCTAAATTAAAGGCTAGACAAAAAATGCTTAAATTCTAGCTTAATTATCTTATATAATAACTTACTGGTCCTTCGCAGACGCTCTAAGCTAAACATTACTTAACATTTGTATAATTTGCCTTTCGGCGACAGAACTTTGTGGCAGTACTGATAATTAGTTGAAATACAAAGAAAAATTTGAAAAACTTTGTCAATTTTTTTGTTTTTTTTTCTTAAAATTTAACTTACTTAACTTACCTAATATATATATATATTTTTTTTTTTATTTTTATTTTTTTTTTATTTATTTTTTTTTATTTTTTTTTTATTTTTATTTTTTTTTTTTATTTTTATATAAAAGCACTTAACCTAACTTAACTTAAATCTTATACTACCCTAATTCTAGAAAAGCTAAGTCTATGTAAGCTAGCTGATGATAGTATGATTCTATACCGACTTTGGTATCCAGGTCTTTATATGCCATTCAACCACCAGAACTGTTGACGCTGTCTAATACTATCGTCCCGGTCTCTGTGGGAGATAGCCCTACTGAAGCGCAGGAGCTCTTCTTCGGTGCGCGTTACTTCCCGGTCGTAGCACAATCGCCCGTCTACAGATTCAATTTCAATTCAATTTTTTATTTGGTAGATAATTACATTTATGGTATATTTTACAACTAGTACTTAAGAGATTTAGGATAGCAAATCCTTTACAACTATAATCTTAAATCTATATAACGACAATAGCACAATTTTAATGAATAACAAATAATAAATTAAGGGAAAACTACAAGAAAAAACCCTTATTTGAATCTTAAGACTAATATTGCACGAGCTTCCGGTTATTTTATATACTAATGACCTCGATATAATTTTCATAGACAGAGTACATATGTAGTGATTTAGGATAACGCAAGACGGGAAACGAGAACATTGTCAGAAAAAGAACAATTGACGAAGAAGTTTTGTTTGATTTTGTCAATAAGGAACTCTACCGGTTTAACGTTGGCGTTTTCATGTAGTTCATGTGTCGAATAATGCCATGGCAAATTCAGCAACATTTTCAATATTTTATTTTGACACCTTTGCAATTTTATTTTGTGTGTGCGAGCACAATTACACCATACAGGGGCCCCGTACAGGAGTATCGCTTGAAAAATGGTTTTATATATTATAATTTTATTTTCGATGCTAAGCTTTGACTTTCTACACACTAATGGATACATAACTCTTACGAGTTTGTTTATTTTGTCAATTGTGGTAGTGACGTGTTTTTGAAAGATAAGTTTTTTATCTAGAATAATACCTAGATATCTACAGTCTTCGGACCAATCAATATCAACTGCACACATACTGAGTTTAGTGCCATTTGGTAGGTAGCAGTGTTTCCTACATCTCGAAAACCAGACAGCTTGTGTTTTATTACCATTTATTTTTATTTTCCATTTCCTGTAATATACTGCTAGCTTGTCAAGAGCTGCTTGCAAAGAGTTGTAGACATTAGTGAATAAGGCACCCGAAGAGAAGATGGCTGTATCATCGGCAAACATAGCTACCTGAATGTTTTCACCTAGACATGGTAAATCTGCGACAAACAATGTAAATAATATGGGACCAAGGACCGAGCCTTGGGGTACACCATGGTGGATTTGGTGAGTAGAGGATATGTCAGTTCCTAAACTCACAACATATTTTCTCGAACGAAGAAAGCTCTGGATAATTTTGATAAGCGGTATTGGCAGCTTAAGTTTTAGTAGCTTATAAATCAAGGCATCGTGCCATACCGTATCAAAAGCTTTTTCGATATCTAGAAGAACCAGTCCCGTTGACTCCTTGTCGATGAATTTACCAGCTATGTGGTTTTTAATGCGCAAGACTTGATGGATTGTGCTGTGACCACTACGGAAACCGAACTGAAAGTTTGGCAAGATGTTATTGTCTTCCACAAAACGATCAATCCTTTCCTTAATGATTTTTTCTAAGAGCTTACTTAGACAGCTAAGTAGACTAATAGGTCTGTAGCTTTCGGGGCTGTTCTTCGGTTTGCCGGGTTTCGGGATAGGTATTACTTTTGCTGTTTTCCAACAGTCCGGAAAATAACAATTCTTAAGACAAGCGTTGAAAATGAACGTTAAATAGTTACTTGCAGCAGGTGGAAGTGCTTTGATTAATTTGTTGTTAATATTATCGAGACCCGCAGCCTTTTTTGATTTCGATTTTTTTATCAATTCTTTAACTTTGCTGATATTAGTTGCGTAAGTACTTTCAGCTGGTGTTTGAGAAAGTACATGGATAGTGTTAGCAACTTCAGCTTCAGTATACGCGTCGCTTAGATGCATAGATATGGAGTGGTTCTTACTAAACGTGTTAGCAAGTAGGTTCGATTTCTCCACTGAAGAAATAAACAACTTGTCGTGAACTTTAAACGGAGGAATACTTGACCCTCTCTTTTTCATAATTTTTGATATTTTCCAGAACGGTTTGCTTGCTTTGTCAAGAGAGGAAAGGTGTTTATTCCAACACTTGTTCCTATATGTTGAGATTTCGTTTTTAATGATATTATTTAAGACTTTAACATTAACCAGAAAACAATCGATTCTATAACGCAGCCATTTTCTTCTTTCAGAGTTTCGTAGCCTAATCAGATGTAAGATATTTTCAGGAAGCGGTGCCTTATCAACTGGAGCAGTGGAACATTTAGGTATCGCAAGATCGGCCGCTCTATTGATAACAGAAACAAAATTGTTACATAGGATATCAATGTGCTCGCTGCAGGTTATAGAATTTAGGCTGGTATCACCTAGAACCAAGTTCGTGTTTATATATGATTTATAACAATTCCAGTTGGCGGCGGAATAGTTGTGGTATAAACTGGTACGATTTACAGCTACTGTATGATTCACTGTGAGGCTGATCGGAAGGTGGTCTGAACTTAACGCATTTAGAGTTAATGGCACTGTGCAGTAATTTGGAATATTAGTGATATATAGATCAAGAGTTGAGGGGTTCTTGTTAGCACTCGCTGGGATATAGGTGGGGAGAAGTGGATAAAGTATGGAAAAACTTGGGCTGGATTCAGTAACATCTAGTAAAATGTTACCCCAGCAGTTTGCCCTAAGACAATTCCACGACTGATGTCTGCAGTTTAGATCACCACCAATAATTACCCTGTTTCGAGTGTTGACTCTATACAATTTTTGCAGATCCCGCTTAAAGTAAGTAGATTTCTCTAGGTTTCTATTTCCTCCAGGGAAATAGACCGAAAAAAGACTCACCTTGGAGTTGTCACTTAATGTTACATCTATACTAATTTCCTCAATTAACTTAAGGCGCAATGAAGGACGCAAGGAATGTTCTATACATTTTTTCACAACAATGGCGACACCTCCACCACTAGCATGTACCCTGTCTAGGCGATAACATGTGTAATTTTGATGTGAGAAAGAAATGTCTTGTTTGAGCCAGGTTTCTGAAACAAGTGCAATGTCAATATTAAAATTTATCAAGAAACTAAAAAATTCATGCTTTTTGTTTTTGATGCTTCTCGCATTCCAAGTTATGATGTTAAGAGAGTTTCTTAACATGTTTTTTCAGAGTATATGTACTTAATAGCTAATGAAGTAATGACGTTAAATTGGTCAGCTTTGGTTTGACAAGCACTAAGCTTGGTTACAACTTCATTAAGAAGAGAGTTTATCTCGCTAAATGAGAACAGGTTATCATTAGTTAATGTTTCTGACGGAGTTTTCTTCGTGTGTGTCTTATCACTGTTGGAAGGTTGCTGGGTTTGATGGAGGCCAGAAGCCCAGGTGGATGAAGGAAGTGAAGGTTGACGCACAGATCGGGGTAGTGGAGGAAAATTATCAATGGATAATCGGTCGGGCACTGGCTGCTGTTTGTCACTCGGAGGCTGTAGGAACGTTGTATTTCCAGCACCACGTCCGCGTGGGGATAATTTGCGGCGAATGTCTATGTACTGCTTTCGGCTTATGCATTCTGGATCGGTGGATTTATGTGGCCCACTACAATTTGCACACTTGATGACCTCATTCGTTTTGCAGTCTGATGTTTTATGGTTTCCCGAACATATTGCACAGAAGCTATTTATATGACAATGCATCGAGCCGTGACCATAAAGCTGGCAATTGTGACATTGTGTGACCTTACCTGGATTATGTTTTTTAAAGTCCCAGCGAACGATGGTTTTGAACAGGGTGGAGTAGTTCCGTTTTAGTTCGTTTAATTTAACAGTACCGCGTTGAATGTAGACGATGTACAAGTAGTGTTTGTACAGGGCTTTTGTTGACGGATTTAATGTGATGGTTTTAACATCTAGGCACTTAATCCCGAGTGCAATTAGCTTATTTTTCACTACATCGTTGCTAATTAAGTCTAGCCCGGATAACACTACCTTTAATGGACGATTTTCCTTACGCGAGTGGGTGAAAAACTCACATTTTAACCGTACGAGTTCGGTTCTGATTTTATTATATATGTCCATTGTTGGGGCACATATTTTTTGCCCAAGCGAAATGTTTTTGATTAAGTATTTGTCTATCTTAATGTTGCTTAAAATATCACGCACTTGAGCACTAGTTGTTTTTAATACCACAATTGGCGGAACGGTTTCTTTAGGAAGTTCTGCGCACTGTTCGTCATTGGTCGGATCCATTTCAGGAGAGTCTTCCATCAGACTCTGAAGTGGTTGAAAAAAGTTAGTGTTTGAACACATTTTAGATTTTTCTAGGACTTTATTGTTCGCTTTTAAAAGTTTATCGGGAGGAGTTTGGCCTCCAATAACGGGGTCGTAACGCAACCGTTTGCGCTTAATTTTGTTTAACACACGTGGCCCAGGGGCCATAACTTAACGGTTTTAACACTTGTTCAAATTTTTGTATGCGAAAAACGAGGCAAAGAAAACAAGATAATGATAATTAAATTGTGAAAATTATTGTGAAAATAACGGTTGATTAAGATAAATAGCACGAGCAAAACTGTGAGACAAGTTGTCTGTTAGAAAGTCAGCCAGGTACTGCCCGTCTACAGATGATCTACTTACATGATAGATCAGCGGAATTCCGGATCTATCCTGTATAAGCCCTTTCATATCCAAGTAAAGGAACGCCTCTGGTGGAACAAAGCCGCTGCGACGCACGCTCTCATAGTACAAGGTGTTTGGATAATAGGCCCCGAAAATTAGGTCATTGGACTAGTTCACAGCGGTTTTATTGTTTCATTCTTAACACTTATTCACTTCAATTATTATTATTACTGGTATTTAGGCACTTCTTTTCCGCTCCTTATCAATAACAATTACAGTTCACAGAGGTTGTTAGCTTTTTAGGTCCAATGTTGGAAACCACTGAGCACCAGAAAGGGTATCTAGTGTGGCGTCGATTCTAGAAAGTGGGTAACTGTCTTTCTTCGTAACGTCGTTTAACCGGCGGTAGTCGATACAAAATCTAGTTGTCCCATCCTTCTTCTTGACGAGCATTACCGGCAAAGCCAATGGGCTCGATAATTTTTCGATGACTCCTTGCTCTTCCATTTCTCGAATCATGTTGCATACTTCTGATTGTTTGGCCAACGGTAGTCGACGAGGTGGCTGTCTTATAGGTCTTGACTCACCCGTGTCAATGCGATGTTTAACTATACCGGTGCGTCCGAATTTATCATTTCCTGTCACAAAAATATCAGAAAAATCGTTCAGGAGTAATTTAACGCTTGCCTTTTCTCTGTCTGTTAATCCGATTTCCTGGGACATCAACCTATTAACCACAGAGGATGCACCAGAGGGCTGTTGAATTGAATGGTCATCTCCCCTTGTCTGAATTGAGCTTACATTGATACGGGCGCACATTCTGCGATTACCTCTCCTTTTCTTATTGCGACCGGCTCCTTGGACGCATTTAGTACTCTGACAGGTACAGTGTGCTTCTTCACCTCAGGTTGGTCCGTTGATAGTCTCCTCTTATGATTAGCGCATGAACAACAATTCTCACTTGATGTTTTATTCATTCGTCGACGTTTCCTACAGCCAACAGATATGTGGCCGACTTCGCCGCATGTCTAACACTTCATATCAGGTCTCGGGGTTCTCCGTTGTACATGCCCGATTCTTTGGCAGGAACATTCCTCGAAGATTCTCCAAATGTCGATCTGACATCGTTACAACACACTTTCACAGACTTATTTACTTCACCAATAATTAATCCCACTTCTGACACAAATTGTAGTGAGCTTCGGGTTCGCTGGATTAATTATTTTAATAAATAAGAGCCGTTAAATCGATTCTCTTTGCAAACACTTTATTAGTCTGTTAATATCAACGAACGTCGTTCGCTCTAATAAAAACGGTGAAAGTAAAAATTAAAGCGAAAGACTACAGACAATTGCAGATCCCTCTTTTTCCTTTTTTCGAACCAAGAAAAAGACAGTTGCCACTCTTCCCTCAATCGCGAAGAAGCACGATGCACAACGGTATAACAAATTGTTTTTAAAGGTCTGGATCCATTGAAAACGTACTCTTCCAAAGAGGCCACCGAGTAGCGCTTAGAATCAGTGGCCACATGTACCCACAATTAGGGTCGCACCAATCCAACCACACCTGGAGCATCAGCGTTAATGAGGGATATACTTGCCCATTACAGGGAAAGTTTCGTTACATTCTCATGTGTTGCTTGCATGTGGTATTGCGCCCAGACGTTGAACGAGGGTGTCGATCAATATCACTGCGGAACATCTTCCTTCACGCGTCGCGGTTTTGTTGCTGAAGAGTGTTATTCTTTGGACCTAATTGCATTTGTGTTTTGTCTGCTCAGCATTTCAGTCTGTATGATTATCATTCAGATATCGCTTTGTTTTGTTTTACATCCACATTTATTTAACAAATTAATTACATATTTTACTTAAGACTAAATGTTAATTTCTATTTTACAAATATCACTTTTACATTAACTTACTGGCTCTTCGCAAGCACAACATAACTGTTTTTATAATATGTCACAATAATTGATATGTTTTCTTTTTTAAATGTATTCTATTTTTTTCTATTTGTACTATTTATAATTTTTTTTTTTAATGACATATATAGGGGGTTGACACGCAAAAAATAAAAAATAAAATAATGAAACAAAACGGACAAATATAAACAAGGAATACAAATAAAAATAAAAAAATAAAACCAAATTAAAAATGAAAAACAAAAAAATTAATAAAAATATTTGGGAATTGGGGATAGGGGGAAGGAAAGCGGTGCGCCTGAGAGGCATACTATGTTTGGGGACGTGTAGTCCTTTCTTCATCACTGATCCACCACCAGTTGGGATGGGATCGATCTTTTATTGATTTATCTCTTTCACCGATCACCATACTAGAACGCAGGCGCTCTGGAAAATTAGAGATATCGTTATCGTGGAGAATTCGTTTAAACTGATTGTTTGGAATAATACCATTTTCCTCACACCAGTTAGTCAATGGCTTATTTATAATTTTCTCGAATATCTTGCTGATGTTCGGAAGCAAACTAATCGAGCGAAGATTGGCTGGATTGCTCCTGTCCTTGCCCTTTTTGGGGATGGGATGGGCTACTGCAGATTTCCATTGGGTTGGATAATATGCATTATTTAGAGCGTTATTGAACAAAATAGTGTAAACCTTCACTACTTCAAGAGGTAAATGCTTTAGAACAATGTTTGGAATACTATCTATTCCAGAAGATTTTTTGTTCTTAATCGATCTAAGAATGCTCGTTAGTTCATCCTTGTGTACAAATATGCTAGTGTTTAGACTTCTAAGCGGAAAATCCGCTCTATGATTTTCACTAAAGATAGTGAAACTTCGACTTCGACGCCTATTGTTAAGTTCATTGCGTAGCGAAATATGTTTTTGGAGAGCCCTATTTTCCAGGTCAAGGTTAGAATGGGGCGATTCGTTCAATCTATACACTGCTTCGAAACAAGCGCAAATTGAGTTCGCCTTTTTTTGCGGATCCTCGACTATTATGAACTCTTCGTTAGAGTTGATGTGTTCTGGGGTAAGTCCTGCGTTCAGCAGAGTTTGACATTTCTCGGGAGTCCGCGGAACTCGCAGACATGGGATGTCATTATAATCTTTCCTTCGAAAGACTTTATTTATTTGCGGGAACATATTCGGTCCAGTAGCTTTGATGGCTTGAATTCTGTTGTTCCAGTCTTCATTAATTACTGATCTATAGTTGTTACGGATCAGTTTTTGAAGATTTTTAATTAATGACTTAATTGTTTTTATTTCCTGGCTATTTGGATCTCTGAATTGTCTGTAGAGCAGTTTTAACTTAGAGAGCAGAATACTCTTTTGCCTATACAGCTCGTCGATCGTTGCGTTTCTGTACCGGTTTGTATGGCTCTCGGAGTGAGACAGTTTTGGGATAGAACGATTCATTGTATTAGTAACAATGTTGTTCATCGTCGAAAGATAATGATCAATTTCGTCATTATGAAGATTTCTGTCAGCTGGTGGATCTATTCCATTGGAGCGTAATTATTTTTTTATTATCCGATCAAAGCGCGACCAGTGTGCTTTTCCGAAATAAAAAGGATGTACCTGTTATACTGGTCAAGTATTGAGTGTTCGTTTGGTACATGTATTACGGCGCCAAGTCCATAATGATCGCTATCGTACTCGATTATACGAAGACAATTTCGAGTAGTAAGATCCGTATCTAATATATTGTATTCACTCGTCGATCAACAGTAAATCCAAGAGGGAATTTACTCTTGGATATGACGGAGTACTTGTAGCGTAAAATTCTAGCTTAAGTTCTATAGCGTTTGTTTGCCACCAGTCGAACAACACATTACCTGTTGTGTTTGTAATAAGGTTACCTCAATCACTGCGCTTGGAATTGAGATCTCCCGCCATAAAGAAATAATTATATTCCGAGTCTAACTTGAGAGTTCGGAAAAGGGTATCAAGTTCATTGATGAACGACACTGTGGTGCTTCGGGAGCATAAGCAGAGATCACATATAGATGCCTTGGACTTTTCAAAGGAATATCTATAACGCAGGCTTCTAGTACCTGGAACTTGTAAACGTGTCTACTGTAGACGACTTTGTGTTGTAGACCACTTTTAACTAAGACAGCGACCCCGCCCCCCTGAGTGGAATTTGGACGATCTCGTCTAATTACTTTATAATTTGGGTAGCCCAATTTGTGCCTTTGATTTAGCTTAGTTTCGCTAGCCAAAAGCACATCTGGGCGTTCAGCTTCCAGCAGATTGTTCAGATTATCCCTTCTTTCCATGCGGTTTAGTGAATTAACCTTCACAGCAATAATTTTTAGGGTTAAAACAGCCGCTGTGAACGTTATGATTAGAGTGTGGGTTCTTCTGGAAACCGGGTCGAATAGATAATGTCCGTTCGAGCCACTTGTTCCATCAGTTTTTTTCGATCTTTTCGAATTTTTTATCAAACGCAGCAAACTGTCCTTGTATGGACAGTAATATTCCTGTTATATCAGTTTGTGCCTCTGGAGCAGGCGTTTTAATGATATTACGTGATTGTTCTAAGATTGGTGCATTTTTTACTCCACCTGTCATTTGGGCGTATGACACACATGGTGCCACGAAGTTGTTGTAAGAGCGAGTTTTCATCCTATTCTCTTCTTCAACTTGCTTCTTTCTGGCTTCCAACTTTGATTTTAGTTGTTGGTACTTAGGGCAACCTCTAAATTTAGCAGGATGACCTGAGTTGTTACAGAGGACACTGGCTAGTCTACTTGTATCCGGAAGCTGTTCTTTGCCCAATGGACATTCTCCAATGATATGTTTGTTTAGGCATTTGACGCATCTGAAATGCATATTGCAATTCGCTGCCACATGCCCGAAGCGTTGACAGCGCATACACTACAATACGCGGTCGCACTTCTTTATTCTCTCCCAACTTATTGTTTGGTGCTTAATGTATTTAATATATCTAAGTCCATCAATTTTACTACTGGGGCTTAGCGACACAATGAAGAAAGGCAACCTACGGTTGCGCTTTCTAGAATCTGCTGTAGAAAATGGTTTCACACCTGTAAATTTCAAGGTATCGTTTTCACAGCTTTTTAGTTCTTGGAGCACCTCTTCGGGAGTAAAGGAAGGATCAACTCCTTTGAGGAGCAGGGAGACAGTTTTCTCCGATTTAGAGGTGTACGTGTAGTACTCGCTTTTCGATTTCCCTAATGCCGATTTAATTTTGTTATACCCTTCTAAATCCTCGCATGTTAAACTTATCTTAAAATTATTTATTCGTTTTGTTTTAAAAGTTTTGCATGTCAACTCACCCAATTTTATGAGATCCTTTGTCTCCATGTAGCTGATGTATATAGGAGGTACGTTCTCCCTTTTTTTGACTGGCACCTGCTGAGAGGTTTCCTGCCGAGATGTGTCCTGCTGTTGGTGTGATTCCTGCTGTTGATGTGGTTCCTGCTGTTATTGTTGATGTGATTCCTGCTGTTGAATTTCCTTATCTTGCCGTGTTTTCTTTGCCTTCGTGGGTTGCTGTTGCCTTTGTTCTTGCTGTTGTTGTTCTACCATTTTCGGTTTTCGCTCGTTCTGGGACAGGTTGTTTTTTAGTTTAACAACTTCCTCCATTTGTCTATCCAGTTCTTCTTTTTTACGACTAATCTCATGGATGAGTCTGTTGAGGACCTCGATCTGATTGCTAGCGTCTGCATTTGTTCCGCTGACAGCTAGTTCTTTGAATTGGTTTCCAGCCCCTGAGTACTGGGCACCATGGCTGTTGTCTTCGTCATCGCTGGTTACAATCGACGTGTCTGTATTCTTATTTTCGTTTGTTTTAACGCGTTTAGCCTTTAGGTTTAGGTCCGTATTTTGCCTTCTCCGATTTACCATTTTGGCATCCATTTGTTTTACGTCCATATTATGGACCGCGTGTTCTCACTTTTTTTTTATTGTTTTTTTGTTTGTGGATCTACGTCTGTATTATGGAAAGTATTTTTTTTTGTGCGTGAAGGACAAACAGATTGTGGCCTCGCGCACACACTCACAATGTTCGCGCACTCACACGTAAACACCGTTAACGTGTTACTCACACACTTTTTGTATTAAACTTGTTCTTCGTTTTAACTGTCACAACACGTGGCTTCGTTCTCTTTTATTTGATTCTATTTATTTATATTTACTTTGCCTTACCGTTTCTATCACTGTAATTTATTTGTTTATAAATAGTCTTTTTATAACACTTCAGCCACTCGCGACTCATAGAAGAAACTTTTTTCATTCAACTCGATCGCCGAACCGAAAACACGTCCGCACTCGGTCACTGTGTATCGTTGTATGCCTTCAGATATCGCCTTCTTACTGAGATTAACGTCACATGCTATAATAACTTATCGGAAAAGGATGAGTAATATTGAGGAGATTGGACTTCTTGTTTGCATATTTTTAATCATCATGTCCTATTCTCGAGAGGAATGTACACCATTTTGAATGTCTTCTAACTCATCGGAGATACTTTCCTCACTTGTAGGTAATTTGAGTTGTTTGGTTTAATTTGAGTTAATAAATATTCAGAAGTTTTAATCTGGTTACGGGATGAAGTCTCCTCATCGTTTTCTTGTGACGGTCGCTCTTTAATTGCGGGAATTGTCGGATTCGTTAGACCAGTTTTGCAATGTAAGATGTGAAGATCGCAGAAATTGTCTCTCTTATATTTCATTTTCATGTTCTTAGAATCTGTCCCATACTGACTACCCCACATTCCAGTCACTGAACTGGCCATATCGCGCTCGTTGCCTCTTTCTTTTCACGGATCTACGACAACGGTCTTGTTTCCTGTGACCTACGACAACGGTCTGTAAAAAACATGATCCGAAATAACGGTCTGCATGGTGGAGGAGATTCTGGCCTCACGACAATTCATTCGCTCACCCAGACCATTCAACAAACTTTCGCTACCATCAGAGTTCGACAAGCCTCACTAACTTCATTGTTTATTCCATCAAGGGTGTCATCAGCACTGTTATATAATTTAATAACAATTTTTTTTAAACCTTGTGTCACAAAACTTACCCCCTGTTGTTCGTGATAGGTGTTTATTGGACGATTTCGGCTTCTGCTGCAGGGGGCTGGAGAGCGATGCGGGTCTCAAATGAAAACTTCTTTGTTGTAATTTAAGGTTCTCCGCATTTTTTATTGTTTTATTCTAATAATTTATTTCTTTGCATTACCATAATTCGCAATATTCTTTTTTATTTTATTAATTAACCAATTTATTTCTTTGTATTACAATAATCCACAATATTCTTTTTAATTTATTAATCAGCCATAATTTTGCGCAAACACGAACCACACGCTTTAACGACTCAATTCAGAAGGACTCATCCTGTTTTCGGTCTATGCATATAATTTTCTGTTTCGTTCCCCTTCAATGGAGGAACTGTAGTTCTTGTGAGGAAACGAAATTAGGGGGACTATTGTTGCGTTCAGTCTACAATATTTGGGACTCTTAGGTCGAACCAAATATTATCTACTGGGATTGGGATCAGGTATTTTTAGGGTGGTTATTTTATTTTAAATATTTGTCTATTGCATGATGGGAATATTCTATTGTACTGTTAAAGTAATGTTTTGGTATTGGGGAAGGATAGGTATATGCCAGGATTTTAATAGCCAGAATGCTAATTAACCGATATTAATTATATAACAGCACTCAACTCCGGTTGCCAATGCGAGTTATGGTTTTAGATGTTTCTCCAGCACTGAAACTTCCCAAAAATTAAAACTGATTGAAATGATTTGTTATTTTATATTTTCTCTCTTTATTTTCACTAATGTTGTAATGTTTGTTTCTATTTTATTTTATCTCATAGTTTGACACACACTTGATTTAGTTAATTGTCTTAAATTACTTCACAATTATGGGCAAAGAGCGTTAAATAAATAAAGTCCTGTCGCAAATTGCGCAATAGGCTTAGTATGTTTAGCTGAGACTTTAAAGTGTCTGCGTAGGAGCGGTAAGTTATAATATAAAATAATTAAGCTAGAATTTAAGCATTTTTTGTCTAGCATTTAAATTAGAAACTGAGAATATAAAACGAAGTAAAAAAATGTTGCAAAAATGAAAAAAAATTAAAAATGGGCGAAGAGAAATTCCGAAACACAGACAATAAATGATTAAGAACAAGTATTCTATCAATTACACGGTCAATTCCTTAAACAAACAATCAATTGACTCTTTACACCAGGATCTCCTTTCTATTTTAAAATCTTCGGTGCACTCTTCCAATTATCGACTGCCCTCTATATTGTTTTTATCCCTTGTTGTTACCTTGGGGTCAACACCTCCCTATGACGACAGTGCAAGTTCGTTAACCATCGACCCAATTTCCGATTTGCGATTGCGTTGAAATACGTCAGCCGATATACATCCATCAGTTTGCGTCACAATTCCACTTCCGCAATTTGCAAAGTAACCGAATATATTTTTTGTGTAATTACATATTTTTTCTGCTTTAACGATTGTGACGAAATGTGGGGGGAATTAATTGCATTATCGTTCCGGGGGTTACATGGGTTCAGAATCTATTGGAGGTTTTCGATTTAAACGCACCAGTGCCATTATGGTCGACATCTTTATTTAGGTCGTCATTGATGTACTCAACATGCCTGAAGCGCCCTCCTTCAACATTCAAACTAACTTAAACAAATGAATCGCACGATATTACGAGGGTGTCCTGAAAAGTTTCCGAACTCAACGTGAATATAGCAGCACTCGTCAATAAGAGCTAGTGAATGTAGTTGCGCATCTTTTGACGACTACTCACCAAAATTTCATCCATTTTGGATGGGTAGTTTTTATTCGAGAGTCGTTTGAGTGAGTCGATGTGAGTGTTTTTGTGAAAATGGACAAAATTGTGTATCGAGCTGTCATTAAATTATTGTTTTGGAAAGGTAATACGCCTACGCGAATCAAAGGCGAGTTGGACTCTGTGTACGAGGACTCTGCACTATCATTTACCACAGTGAAATTTTGGGCAGCTGAATTTAAACGTCGCTGTGAGAGCTTGGGAGACGATGAACGTCCAAAAACTACAACAACTGACGATAACATCGCTAAAGTTTACCAAATGGTGCTAGACGACCCCGAATAAAAGTGAGAGAGATAGCAGAGTCTATGAAAATGTCCAAAGAACGTGTTTGTCACATATTAAATCAAGATTTAGGCATGAGAAAGCCGTCCGTGCGTTGGGTGCCGCGTTTGCTCACGTTAGACCAAAAACGTGTTCGAATGAACATTTCCAACGGTCTGTTGGCGCAGTTTAGGCACACTAAATCCGAGTTTTGGCGCCGATTAATTACTATCAATGAAACTTGGATATACCATTATACACCCGAAACAAAAATACATTCAAAACACTGGACTGCAAAGGGGGAATCGGCTCCAAAAAAAAGCAAAAACTGTTTTTTCGGCTGGGAAAGTGATGGCGACTGTTTTTTGGGATAGTCATGGAGTTATCTTAATCGATTATCTTAAAAAGGAAAAACCATTACAGGAGCATACTACGCATCATTACTTGACCAACTGAAGGCAGAAACTGAAATGTCTGAACATATCGCTCTCTCATGTCCTCCTGGCTAAAAAAATGGGGTTTTCCTACAAAAGCTCGGCACTGTCCTAGACGAGCTCGCGTCTTCCCGATCCCTCTTAGGCCAGCTTGACGGCGCCATCTCATCCTTACAACTAAAATTTACCAACCCCCACGCCCCACCTCGATGTGAGTTGTCTTTGTTCGAAGACGGTCCCGGATGATAACCCGCCAATTGTCCACTTTGGTACTTCCTGGACCCGCGAAGAATGGCTGGCCCGTATTAACAAACTTAACCGTTCTAATAACCCAACTACCTATCTGTCAAACTCACCCAGCATACCATTCATTCTTCTGACAACCGGTATGCCTTGTCTAAATTTAGGAACAAAACGACCCACGAGAATGTCCGCCTCTATCTTTCATACCTCCACGACAAATCTGACTCTGTCTGTTATGAAGGTAAAATTAAAAATAGCGTAACGGCCTCCACCCAACAGGAAGGTCTACCCACCGACTTCCCTAGCCTCCGCAGCCTGTTCGTTAAATTCCATAAAAATCTCGATATGCCCCCTAATAAGGTGCTAAAAGATCTCTCGGCATTTCGCCAATATATCGACAACAAAATGACCTATCCCAATAATGGCAATCACTTTTGACCCTAATCAGTCGCCCCCTCGCCCCCCCCCCCCCCCCCTATCATCTCAATACCCACAATACGCCCCCCCTAACCATCTACTATCAGAATGCTAGAGGTCTCCGATCCAAAACACATTCGACTCTGGAAAAGGCACATTCCCTCCCCTTCGACATATACGCTCTGACTGAGACCAACCTTATCCCTAGTATTAATAGCCTTGAACTATTCCCCCCCCTCCTTCAATGTTTTTCGCGATGATAATGCTCATCGAGAAGATCCCAATTCACCATGCCGTGGAGTGCTGCTTGCCACTCATAACAAACTCGCTTCGTCTCTAATTGCCATCTCTTCTTCTCCGGATCTTGACTACGTCGCAATAAAAATCGACCAGCGCCGTAAGTCTCTTTTCATTATCTGCTTCTATGTATCTCCTTCGCGACCCAGCGTGTCATACGAACTCGCAATAGAAGCGGTAGATAACCTAACCGAGTTAAGCACCTCAATAGACGATATCGTCGTTCATGGCGATATCATGGTTTCAACAGAAACATGACATGAATATAAAATAAGCATAACAAAACGAATATATCTCTATAATGTCGTTTGAATGCAATTATATTTTAAATACCTAAATTACCTATTAACAGGTAGACATTCTTGTTACTATCTGAGGTACAATCTATTAAGATTGCAATGTTAATGATTTTAAGTAAAAACACAATTATAAATTAGTCTTAAGATAGATTCGAAAGAGGGAAGATCCTCTATAATAAAGATAAATAAACGGAAAGATCGCGTTCGTTTTCTTGTATACAAAGTTTGCTGCTAACGAAAGATCGTTGGCTCAAAACTATAACTTTTAACCTCATCCATCTGCAATGGACATTGGCTGACGAACAAGCCTTCTACGTCTCAAATCCCACTAGTTCCAAGGAACGTATTTTTATAAACGGTCTCACCGAATCGTGCCACCATCAAATAAGCAATGTCCCAAATCATATGGGGAGACAACTGGACCTTGTGTTCACAACAGACCCACACATGTCCCCAGTAGTCCACGCGCCCCCTCTACCATTGATAATTACCACCCCCCGCTGTTCTTATCCATATATCTTTATCATGAAACCCAGCCTTCTCTACCTCACGATAGCTTTTCCTACAACTTCCACAAAGCTAACTTCCGCCTTTTAAATGAGCATCTTAGCAAAACAGCGTTCCGCTTTGATCATTTGGGGGTAGAAGAAGCTACTGCCACTCTCTATAGGGAGATCTACTAAGCCGTCGCCTTATATGTCCCCTATTCTCGTCACAGGTCATCGGTTTCATCGCCGCCATAATACAACCGTACACTCCGCGCTCTTAGGAACAAGAGAAATAAATTGTGGAACATTTTCCTCAAAGCGCGTTTCTTCCAAAACTACTCCAACTATCTCGGTTCCTTTTATAAATTTTCCGAGCTCTACAACTCCCTCTACACCAACTACCTCACAGAAACACAATCTAATTTGATCAATGACCCCAAATCTTTTTTCCACTTCTTAAACTACAAACGTAAATCCGACGCCTATCCTAACTCTCTTTCTTATGGCACGACTACTTCAACCGACCCCCTAACTACTGCCAATCTATTCGCTTCGTTTTTCAATAAATCCTTCACAGACATCTCCTTCGAACCCAATCCGTCTCACTTCAAAGACTTGCCCGAATTCTCCCTCGGCCCCTTCACCCATCAAATTATTCAGCGTCACGTAGTTGAGGAGAAATTAAACGGAAGAAGGACGAGTTCAGCCCTGGGCCTGATGGACTCCCGGCTGTATTTTTAAAGAAATGTTCCACTTCTCTTTCTCTCCCGATATCAAAGATATTCAATCTATCACTTTCACAATTTATCTTCCCTAGTATTTGGAAATCCTCCTATGTCACCCCCATACATAAAAAGGGACCTAAAAACGATATAAGCAACTACCACCCCATCGCCAAACTGTCTCATATCTCCAAACTGTTCAAGGAATTCTTTACAACGCGTTATCTCTCCGTTGTAAATCCATCATCTCATCCAACCAGCATGGTTTCCTTTCGGGCAGGTCGACCACTACGAATCTGATCGAGTTCTCATCCCATACTCTCCGTGCCTTAGAGAATGGCAACGAAGTCGATGTAATCACCACCGATTTCAGCAAGGCCTTTGACAAAATCTCCCATAATCTCATCCTTTTTAAGCTGTCCTCCCTAGGTTTCGAACCCCTACTGATCAAGTGGTTATCTTCTTATCTGAAAGATCGATCCTACCGTGTCAAATTCAGATCCTCCCTGTCCAATCCTTTTCTTCCCACGTCAGGGGTTCCACAAGGCAGCCATCTAGGTTCCAGCAGATATCATCTGTACCCTCGATACGCGACCTCGGGATCTTATTTGACAGGGAGCTTAGCTTCATCCCGCATATTGATGATATTATTCTTAAGGCCAACTCTGTCCTTGGGTTTGTGAAATGCTGGTCTAAAGAATTCTCTAATCCTTACGTTTCCCGTTCCCTCTACATAGCCTTCGTCCGCCCCCTTCTTGAATACGCCAGTCAGGTCTGGTCCTCACACTACTCGTCCCATGTACGCAGAATCGAAAGCGTCTACACTCGTCGTTTCCTGCGTTTTGCCTTCCGCGGACTGAACTGGGCGAATCCTCGGATTCTCCCCCCATACACAAGCCGGCTCCATCTGATCAATTTCAGCACACTTGAGGAGCGCAGAACTCATGCCGATATCCTTTTCGTCCACCGTCTCCTTTCAGGCACAATCAACTGCCCAAGTTTGCTCTCCATCATTCCACTTCATGCTAACCACCGTAACCTGTGAACTCCTCATCTCTTCTATCAGCCCCCCCCCCCCCCCACACTTCTTACGGCTCTAATGAACCCATTTCGCTAATGTTGCGGCGGACAAACTCCTACCCTACATCCTGCGATTTCAACTTTACCTCTACTGCTCTCAAACTTCATCTCCTCTCTTTCCCCCCCTGACCGCGCACACTCGCCGTCTACACTCTTACATCGTACTAAGCGAGGTGAATGAACGAGTGATAATCGATGGATAAACCCATTAACCAACTCGCCAAACATACCCCCCACTACTTTTTTTTTCTTTTTAATCATAATTTATATATATACGAATAGTTTTAAGATAGTTGTTAAGTTTTATCGCTTGTACTAAGCTGAATATATGAGGGTTCTGCCCTCACTAAACTAAATTGCGGAAAAACGGCCACATTTGCAGAAAAATAAAATCCTGTTTCACCAAGACAACGCGCCGTCTCACACCTCAGCGGTTACCATGGCGAAAATCCACGAATTACGGTTTGAACTGCTTGACCATCCGCCCTACTCATCAGTTCTAGCCCCAAGCGACTTCTCTTTGTTCCCTAATCTAAAAATTGCGCTCTGAGGACAGAGATTTTCGTCAAATGAGGAGGCAATCACCTTCGTGAAGAGTGATTTTCTCTACAAAATGGGGGGTCGCTAGGGGAAGCGCCGTCCGCGAATTCGGCTTTTTCCTTTTTTCCTTTTTTTCAGTAACAAGTTGTTTAGCAGAGAAAAACGGCGAGTACTATTCGGACGGGTTAGAGAGATGGGAGCATCGCTGGGAGAAGTGTGTAGAGTTACAAGGAGACTATATAGAAAAATAAAAAAAAAATTAAGAAAAAAATGTCTTGTATCTTTGTTAGGTCGGAGAATTTTCAGCCCTCCCTCGTATAACCGATGTTATTATATTTTTAAGATTTCAAGATATTTTTGTGCTTTATTCTGAAACCATTATTTCAGGTGAGATTAAAATATCTCGTATGTGTACATTTTATAAACATACGAAAATTTGTTTTATAGTCTGGTTTGCACGCCACCAGTGGCAAGCACACATTCACCTGTGATATAGCTAGCATCATCGGAACATAGAAAAGCAGCGACCCCACCTATTTCATCTTCGTTTCCGAAACGATTCAGTGGTATTTTTAAAAGCATTTCCTCCTCAATAGCACGATTTTCAGTCAACTATAAAAATAAATTGCTTGTAAATATAAATTGTGTTTATCAACTTTTCAAGTCATACTTACTACTTCTGCAAAGCGTGTACGGATGAGTCCTGGTGCAAGACAATTGACACGAATTCCTTCTTGTCCAAGTTGATAAGCAGCCGTTTTTGTTAAAGACACCACTGCAGTTTTACTAACGCCATATGCTCCCAATATCTAAAAGAAGAATCTTTTAAACATAATAAATTATTTATAATTAAATATAATCAACTCACTTTATAAGGAACATATGCGGATATCGAAGAGAGATAGAGAATACTTGATCCTTTTGATTTTCTTAGATATGGCAAGGCTTCTTTGCTCAACATAAAAGCGCTCTTGAGATTTACATCAAAAATCTTATCCCAAGCACTCTCTTCACAATCCAATACGTGTGTTAATGAGGGATTAACTCCAGCATTTGATACAAGTATATCTAACTTTCCAAATTTTTTAATAGTTTCACTCAACAGTGTCTTTCTTTCTGATGCTGAGCTGACATGACATTTAACACCCAATATGTTAGGACTGAATTCCGCTAACTTTTCGAGAGCAGAATTTACATTATCTTGTTTTCTGCTGCTTACAACGACCTTAACACCTTCAACTGCTAATCTCTTGGCGATTGCAAATCCAATACTATTTGAAAAAGAAAAACTTTTATTTCAATCAAAAATCTTTGGTTATTGTATTGCTTACCCTTGAGTTGACGCCGTGGGGATTGCTACTTTACCCGTAAGACCTCTCATTTTGACGATCTTTTTGGAAATGATAAAATGATAAATGTTGTTTTCGTGTTCTAGGTTTAGACTGTACGAATATTTTTATTGTTGCGCCTATTTAATATAGAGCCATATTTATTTAATATATCTCCAAACTAGCTTTTGACCTTTATATAAGCTTATAAGTACGTTTTTAGTATTATTGCACACCTGCACACTTGGCCTATGGTATAATTAAGAGCCACATTTTATAAGCAATAACAACAATTAACAACAAACAATATTAAAACCAATAAAAATTTCTGAAAGGATGAAGATACTACAATTAATTAACATTTCGTTTGTTTCATTCCTTGTACATAATATTATAGAATTCAATTAATTTAATGCGGTTTTTCAAATGTCCATGTTTTATATGTATGAACTGTGATATATTACCATTACTTTAAATTTTGAAAGAAATACTGTTTTCCAATTGCCCCTTTTTTGTACTTTTTTTTTCCAATATAAAAGGAATTGCAAGATAACATACATGCATCTATTCGTTTATAACACTTCTCGCGTTTGGTTAGTATTGCGCCAGCGGAAGTGTGGTTTTTTATACAATTAATTGGCGAGCGTCATTCACTTAAAATCTAAATCACCGAAGACACTTAACATCACTTACCATAGTCATTTGCGATTACACGTGTGACCTCTTCTATTTCACCTGCTTATAATGACAAAACGTGAAATACGGGTTAAGTTATTTTTGAAGTAGATTGGTAAATTTATTTTATTATATATTAGACGATTTTGATTTGTGTGAGATTTTTAATTTTAACTTAACTATGTGTCGTTGGTAGATTTGTGTAGATTTTTATGTACAATAAGAGGTTTCTGAAATGTTGATACGAACCATTCTCATATTACTTAAGGTCTGTTAATTTTTTAATGCCTTGTTTTTTTTTTTTTTTTTTTCGTTTTTAAACCACATTTATTTTCCTAATTCTTTTTACATGTATAATATTAGGGGTAAATGTTAAACCTTTTTCTACAATCACAATCCTTAAATTAACTTACTAGCTCTATGCGAGCTCTCTAAATTACACATTACATCTTGATTTTTATATATGCCTTTCGGCGTACATCTTTTTTTTTTTGTTTCTTATATATATATATATATATATATATATATATATATATATATATATATATATATATATATATATATATGGAATAAGTCATATATTAGAGAGACTCCTCGTTTACATGTATATATTATTATTAAATTTTTTTTTTTTTTTTTAATTATTATAACAAACAAAAACTTCAAAACAAAACGAATAAAACATAAAATAAGAAATAAAAAATAAAATACAATAGCTACATAAAAGTAATTGGGAAAGGCGGACAGCGGGAGGGGGGACAAGAGGGAGGAGAGCGTTGCTCTTGAGAGGCATACTATATCTGAGGAAGTGAAGTCCTGTCCTCGTTGAGAAGCCACCACCATTTGGGAGATGTTCGATCTGTGGCTGATTTATCTCTTTCACTGATCGCCGTGCTAAAGCGCATGCGGTCTGGGACATTGGAGATATCACTATCATGGATAATTCGTTTGTCCCTGGCACCACGGAGAGCGTGGTAAATAATCGGGACTCCATGCATGTCTTGGATAAGGCCTTTTTGATCCAAGAAAGGAAACGCTTCTGGGGGAATAAACCCATTCTGGAGGGTATTCTCCAGATACATATCATTGGGATAGAATGCTCCCGAGATAAGATTATTGTCACTGCATATTGCCCTTGCTGTGTGACCACGAATAATTCTAATTATGAAATTGTCTATCCTATTTAACCCTGATTTGTTATACAGGATTTTGTTGGGATAGAATTTTTTGTATTGCGACTCTGGTGTTCTATAAAGTCCGAGGCAGGAACGCAAACACTGCCGTTCGAACACACAAAACTTCTCCACATAAAGTGGAGATATCTTATACCATAATGGGCAGCCATAAACCAAAACTGGTCGTATGAATGCCAAGTACGAAATTATTTTAACTCTGGGGTCAAGAAGACTACTCCGGAATAGACTTCTTGTCATAGGATATTCGCTTTTAGCTGCGGAGAGGGACACTGCTATGTGCTTGTCAAAATATAAATTCTAGTCTAGCCAGATACCAAGGTATCTAACTACAGTTTTCACTTGCAGTGGAAGGTTATTGTTACCTACAATAGAAAAGTGTTTCTAGTTGTATTTTGTATCCCTCGAGGCCCTGGATAGGGGCGTTCTGAAAAGGATAGTCTCGGTCTTCTGGAAATTAATCTTTAATTTCCAGTCGTCGCAAAATAGTTTTATTTTGTTGAAGTCATCTTGGAGGTACCTATTGATGACGTCTATTTTTCCTCCTGTTCTGTACACCACTATGTCATCGGCGTACGCTATTGCGTTTTCGAGAGAACTCACTAGATCACTAGTGTAAATATTGAATAGAATGGGAGAATTCACAGCTCCCTGCTGTAAGCCATTTTTAATTTGGAAGGTCTTGTTGGAGAGTATGTCCCCGCATTTCACTACAAAATGTTTGTCCATTATCATATCATAAATGATGTATAACAGATATTGCGGCATACCCAGGTTTGTTACCTTATAGACATGTCCTTCTAACCATACGGTGTCGAAAGCCTTTTCAAAGTCAACAAAGCAGGCGCCAGTACATTGTCGTTTTGCCTTGTTCCACTGTATATCGGAAACAAGTTTCGTCGCTGCATGAACTGTATCATGTCGCGCTCGAAAGCCAAACTGGTTGTTGGGGATGATATCGTTTTCATCACACCAACCTATCAGTGCTTTGTTTATAATTTTTTCGAATACCTTGCTGATGTTGGGAAGCAGACTGATCGAGCGCAGATTAGCTGGATTGCTCTTCTCCTTACCCTTTTTGGGGATAGGGTGGACTACTGCAGTCTTCCAATGTGTTGGATAGTTGTGCATTGTTTAGAGCGTTGTTAAACAAAGTAGTGTATATGTTCACTACTTCGCGAGGCAAGTGCCTTAGAACCACATTTGGAATGCTATCTATTCCAGATGATTTCTTATTTTTTATTGAGCTAAGTATGTTTCTAAGTTCATCCTTGCGCACAAACATATTTGTATTTTCATTTCTGACGGGAGAACCCGCTCTATTATTTTCGCCGAATGTGATGAAACTACGGTTTTCGGATCGCCAGTTGTGAAGTTGATTGCGCAGCGAGCAATGTCTTGGACGGGCATTGCTTTCAATTTCAGTGTTAGCATGAACTGATTCGTTAACTCTGTACACTGCTTCGAAACAGACTCCAATTGAATTCGCTTTCTTTTGCGGATCTTCGACTACTATTACTTCATCATTGGAGTTGATGTGCTCTAAGGTGAGTCCTGCGTTCAGCAGTATCTGACAATTCTCGGGAGTCCGTGGAATTCAGAGACAGGGAATGTCATTGTGATCTTTTCTTCGACATATTTTCTTGATTTGTGAAAACATGTTCGGTCCGTTTGCTTGGACAGCTCGAATTCTGTTGCTCCACTCCTCATTTATTACTGCGCGGTAATTATCCCGGATCAGTTTTTGAAGATTTTTAATCAAGGACTTGATTGTTTTGATTTCGTTGCTATTTGGGTCACTGAACTGCCTATAGCACAATTTCAGCTTTGAGAGCAGGGTGCTCTTTTGCCTATACAAAGCATCGATAGTTGCATTTCTGTATCGGTGGGTATAGCCATCCGTATGAGCTACTTTGGGGATGGGACGATTTATTGTGTTAGTAACAATATCGTTCATAGTTAGGAGGTAATGATCGATTTCATCATTACGGAGGTTTCTATTAGTCGGTGGGTCTATGCCAATGTTGCGTATTTCTCTTTTTACTATACGATCGAAACGCGACCAATGTGCTTTTCGGAAATCGAAAGAGTGTACCTGGTCGTACTGCTCAAGTAGATGGTACTCGTTTGGCACGTGTATTACGACTCCAAGTCTGTAATGATCGCTATCGTACTCAATTGTGCGAAGACAATTTCGTGTAGTTACCTCGGTATCTGGTAACTGAATTCGATCATCTCATCATCATCATCATCATCGGCACTACAATCGGGAACCGGTCTTGGCCTTATTTAGTAAGTCCTGAGGCTTGTTAAATTTTCCATAATGATTTATTTTGTCTGGGCAAAGTCATTAGTCTTGCGCCAGGGGCTCCCCGACGGGGAATCGAACCCCGGTCTCCCGGGTGACAGGCGGGTATACTAACCACTATACTATCGAGGAGCCCGAATTCGATCATCTGTCATAAGTAAATCCAGGAAGGAGTCACCTCTTGGATAAGACGGTGTACTTGTAGCGTACAATTCTAGTTTATGCTCGATCGCATTTGTTTCCACCAATCAAACAAGGCATTGCCTCTGGTGTTCGAGGTCAGGTTGCGCCAGGCACTGTGCTTGGCGTTAAAATCACCCACCATTAAAAGGTAATTGCTTCCCGAATCTAACTTGAGAGTTCGGAAAAGCGTATCGATTTCACTGATAAATTGGGTACACTGAGCAGATTCAGAAGCGTAAGCAGCCACCTTTGACTTTTTAGAGGAATGTCTATAATGCATGCCTCTAGCACCTGGAATTTGTGTACTTCCGTGCTGTAAACGATCTTCTGGTGAAGACCTTTCTGAACTAAGACAGCGAGCTCACCCCGTCGAGTAGAGTGTTGTCGATCTCGTCTAATTATGTTATAATTTTTGTAGCCCATTTTGAGCCTTTGGTTTAGCTTAGTTTCGGTAGCCAAGAGCACATCTGGGCATTCGACTTGGAGCAGATTGCCTAAATTATCTCTTCTTTCATTGTGGATTAGTGAATTTACATTCACAGCTATAATTTTTAGGTTTAGTTCAGACGGAGGGTTGAAGATTTTGATGTGCTCTTTGTGCAGTCAATGTTTTTTGAAATTCGGCAAATTGTCCTTGCATGGTTAATAACATTGTTATTATTTCTGAATGTGCCTCTGGCACAGGCATTCTTCCATTACTATATGTATGTTCCATGGATGCTGGTTGCTTAGGAGCACCGGCCATTTGTGCATATGACACACAAGGAGCCACGAAATTGTTGTAAGAACGAGTTTTCATTTTTTTCTCTTCTTCAACTAGTTTCTTTTTGGATTCCAATTTTAATTTCATTTGTTGAAATTTAGGACATCCTCTAAAATTTGCAGTGTGGCCTGTATTTTTACAGAGAACACAGGACAGTGGTTTCCTATCCTTGCCAAGGGGCATTCACCAATGATATGGTCGGAGAGGCACTTTACGCAACTGAATTGCATGTGGCAGTTTGATGCCGCGTGCCCGAAGCGTTGACAACGCATGCACTGCAATACGCGATCGATTTTTCTTATTTTTTCCCAACTTATTGTTTGGTGATTGAGGTGTTTGATGTATTGGAGAGCATCAACTTTACTGTTGGGACTCAGCGATACAATAAAGAAAGGCAATTTGCAATTGCGTTTTCTGGAGTTGGCGGTAGAGAAGGGTTTCACACCTGTAAATTTTAAATTGTCGGTTTCGACATTTTTTTAATTCCTATAATACCTCCTCAGGGGAAAAACATGGATCAACGCCTTTTAGGAGCATGGAGATTAGTTTCTCCGATTTCGGGGTGTACGTGTAGTACTCGCTTTTTGTCCTACCCAAAGCAGTCATTACTTAACCTTCCATATCATCGCACATTAATTTTATTTTAGAATTATTAAGTTTTTTTGTTTTGAAATTTTTACAAGTTAACTCACCTAATTTTATAACGTCCTTTGTTTCCATGGACGTAAGTATTATAGGCGGCGCCTTTTCCTTTTTGTTGGTTACGATGGTCTGGTTTGTTTGCTGCTTCTGCATCTCGATTGTTTGCTGCCTTTTGTTTGCTTCCTGATGTTGTTCCTGATTTTTCCGTTGTGCTGTTGTATTTTCTTGGCTTTGTTGTTGCTGCACCAGGTCTTTTAATTTGAGGATTGCTTCTCTTTGTTTATTGAGTTCCTCTTTTTTGTGTCAATATCTGCAAGGAGTTTTTCTAATTCCGCCGGATCTGTTGCAGTACCTGTGATATTGTTTTCTTCCTCAGCAAGTAATTCGATTTCACTTGGGTCAAGGTCAACCAATACGTTGAATTGGTTGCCTGCGCCTGTGTATTCGTGGCTTGTGCCGCTTTGTTATAATACTCGGGTGTCGCTCGAGTCGGCTCCGTGTCATCGCTTTCAGGTCTGCCTTGTCCCTTTTTATGAAAGGCGACGAGCTCTTTAGCACTTTGTTTGTTTCCATAATTTTTTATTTTTTTATTTTATTTTTTTTATTTTTTTAAACAACCGTTCTCAGTGGCGGCCACACTGTGTAATCCACACTTGTTCACTTACACTCGCGCGACGAATTTATTTATTTATATTTTTTTTCCCTTTTTTCTTTTCTTTTGCTTTCTCCTGTTGTCAGGTATAGGTCTTATCTCTTTGACGTGTTGGTAACGACTGTTTTAATCCCTTGTCTTTCATTTACGCTTTACTTCTCCTGTGAGTAAAATATGTACGTACCAAGTGTATTTTGCGAAATTTCAACGGCTGACAAAGGCATAAATACATAAACTAAGATATGATGAGAACAAACACTTGTCTTCGACAAAAAGAAATTTTGCATTATTAGTGAATTATCGCCAAAGAACAAAGTGTAATTTACAGAATTCATCATGAATCAATCCGACAGCTATTAATATGGACGACTTTTTTTTTAAATGAGCAAAGAAATGCATATGCCACCAATTAAACTTTTACAAAAGTCAAGTGATTGTGTTCATTCATTGTTGAAAATAATAAAAATTACTAATGGGTGAATCGAAATTCTGTCAATCCGAATAAGAATTCTGTGCGGATTATAAGTTAAGTAACAACATTCGTAAAGAAATTATAGACCTCAATATCGTTTTAGAACGACAAAACGAAAATTGATATTGCGTTGTTTACAGAACCTTCTCCCTGCAAGGCAATATTCGAACGGGGGAGGATTACGTATGTAATGAGGGTTTCTGTTGAATAGGGTTGAGTTGAAAAGATTGGTGAAGTCGATCGAGCCAGAGGGAAGCCAGTGGATTAGTAGAATAACCGAAAGCATTCTTTGTTCTTCTAGGGTTTTCAGATTAATTAATTTCAAACGGTTGGTGTAAGCGGGTTGTGGCGGTTCTTTAATGGATTCCCAAAGAACCGCCCATCCTCTTAAATTAACCACCTTCCAAACCCACCATACCTACCTGCAATTTTGGACAGCGTAAACTACCCATCATTCTCTTTCACCTGAAAGCAATATCCCATTGCACACCTTTACGATTTTTTGTACAAGTTACGAGGATGCAACGTCTTCACCACCCTGGATCTCACCAGGGCTTACCACCAAATCCCGGTGGCCCCAGAAGACATACCCAAGACCGCAGTCATTACACCTTTCGGACTCTTCGAGTTCAAGGTAATGACCTTCGGCCTCAGGAATGCCGCACAGACATTCCAACGCTATATCGACTCGGCATTACGTGGTCTCAATTGCTGCCACGCATACCTTGATGACATTCTCATCGCTTCACGAAACCATGCCGAACACAAACGTCACTTACGTCAGGTCCTTGAGCGCCTCCGCGAATACGGCCTAGTCATCAACCCAGATAAGTGTCAATACGCCAAGGAGCAAATCATCTATCTGGGATACGTTGTTGACAACCAGGGCATACGCCCACTACCAGACCGTGTGAAGGCACTCATGAATTATTCTCGCCCTACCAACGTATGTGAACTCCGACGATTCCTGGGCATGCTTAACTTCTATCGCCCGACCCTGAAGAATGCTGCCCAAGTTCAAGCTCCGTTAAACGAATTCCCGAAAGGAGCTAAGCGCAATGACAAGCGCCCAATCCCATGGACAGAAGCCTCTGATCGAACATTTCAACTGTCCAAAGAGCAATTGGCAAATGCCACCTTACTCCGATACCCCCTCGAGGGAGCGGCACTATCCATCCAATGCGACGCATCGGATAACGCGATCGGAGCCGTCCTTGAACAGGACATTAAAGGCCGACTGGAACCACTTGGTTTCTTTTCAAGGAAACTGAGTCCCACAGAGTGACGTTACAGCGCCTATGATAGCGAATTACTTGCGATCTACAACGCTGTCAAATACTTCCGTCATATGATAGAAGGTCGCTCACTATCCATCCCAACAGACCACAAGCCGCTGGTCTACGCGTTCCGGAAGAAGTCGGGAAACGCCCCCCCCCCCCCCCCCGACAAGAACGTCAATTAGACCTCATTGGGCAATATACTACGGAGATCAAGCACATCTCCGGTAAACAGTACGTTACGGCGGACGCCCTTTCTCGAATCGATACGATTCACTTGTGTACCTCTTTAAACAACACTGACCTTACCCTAGCTCAAGAGGAGGACGAACAGCTCAAGTGCCTCCTCACTGCCGATACGGCACTAGAGCTTAAGAAAATTACTCTTCGCGACCCTTTGGGCGAAATCTGGTGTGATGTTTCCACTGGAACCGCCAGACCTTATATTCCCGAAAAACTGCGTAAGGGCGTGTTCCAGGTTTACCACAACCCAGCCCACCCCAGCGGCCGAGCGACAGCCGCTGCTGTCCGTCGCAAATTTGTTTGGCCCCGGATGAGCAAAGATCTCACCGGTTGGGCCCGTGCTTGTCTCCAGTGCCAACGCTGCAAAATTGCGCGACACACTGTACTGGAGCCAGCACAGTTCAAGCTTCCCACGGCACGGTTCGCCCATGTCCATATAGACATAGTGGAGCCGCTTACTCCATCAAAGGGATTTTCCTATATCCTCACTATGATGGATCGCTGCACGCGATGGCCAGAGGCGACACCTCTCCGGGCAGTTACTGCCGAATCAGTCGCCAAGGTCTTTTACTCAACTTGGGTCACACGTTTCGGTGTACCAAGAACTTTAACTTCGGACCGAGGTCCACAATTCGAGGCGACAATATTTAAGCAGCTAACAAATCTCCTTGTCTGCCAAAAAAGTCGTACCACCGCCTACCACCCGCAATCCAATGGGATGATAGAGCGCTGGCACAGATCCCTCAAGGCCTCACTCATGTGTCACAACGACACCCAATGGTTCGACGCCCTGGCCACTGTTCTCCTCGGCCTGAGGACAAGTATTAAGGAGGACCTGGGAGCTTCGGGAGCAGAGCTCACCTATGGTACTAACCTCCTTCTTCCAGGAGAACTCTTCCTGGACGGCGAAACACCGCGTGACCAACTTCGCGAATTGGGGCATCTCCGTGATCTACTACGTAAGGTTAGGGCAACACCAGTAGCCAGGCACGGCCCCAAAAAACTTTTCGTCCACCCTGAACTGCACAGCTGTACGCACGTCTTTGTCAGGGTGGATAGGGTCAAAAAACTCCTCGACCCCCCCTATGATGGCCCATTCAAGGTCTTCCGCCGCATCAACGACCGCGACTTCGAGATCGATATGGCAGGCGTTGCATTTCATTTGATAAAAATGGGTGCCGAATGTTTTGTATTTATGGTGCATATGCACATTAAGGAGCTATTTTTAGGAATTTTATCTAACGAGTTGTATGCATTAAAAGTACTTGGAGAAGGAAATGTTTCAGGTATGCTGGGTGGAGATTGCGGTGCAGGTATGGGAAATTGAAATTTGCCTGGGATTCTTGAAAAGGTAGAAAGAAATCTTACAGGAAATTATATGCGAAGAGATGCATGAAGGTAAGTTTTCTTTCACAGGGACCTTTTAGATTATAGATTTGATCTATATAATGCGTGAAGCATTTAAGATAAGCGAAAGCTTATGCAGACTGGGTTGTGGTTATGGGGGTTTTTAAGGTAATTGTACCGTGCGGTTTGGCGGAACCGCCACAGGTGTCGCCATTGTTGTGAAAAAATGTATAGAACATACCTTGCGTTCTTCATTGCACCTTAAATTAACTGAAGAAATTAGTATTGATGTAACATTAAGTGATAACTCCAAGGTGAGCATTTTTTCGGTCTATGTCCCTGGAGGAAATGGAAACATTGAGAAATCTACTTACTTTAAGCGGGATCTGCAAAAATTGTATAGAGTCAACACTCGAAACAAAGTAATTATTGGTGGTGATCTAAACTGTAGACATCAGTCGTGGAATTGTCTTAGGCAAACTGCTGGGGTAACATTTTACTAGATGTTACTGAATCCAGCCCATACCTTATCCACTTCTCCCCACCTATATCCCATCGACTGCTAACAAGAATCCTTCAACTCTCGATCTATATATCACTAATATTTCAAATTACTGCTCAGTACCATTAACTCTAAATGCGTTAAGTTTAAACCACCTTCCAATCAGCCTCACAGTGAATCATACAGTAGCTGTAAATCGTACCAGTTTATACCACAACTATTCGGCCGCCAATTGGAATTGTTATAAATCATATATAAACACGAACTTGGTTCTAGGTGATACCAGCCTAAATTCTATAACCTGCAGCGAGCACATTGATATCCTATGTAAGAATTTTGTTTCTAAGATTAGAACGAAGGAGTTAATATCGCCAATACAGACAAAATTTTTGTTTTTATAATGCAATTTATTTTTTCACATTACATTCAACAACGTTTCGATCATAGTTTTTGAAACGTTGTTGAATGTAATGTGAAAAAATAAATTGCATTATAAAAACAAAAATTTAGTCTGTATTGGCGATATTAACTCCTTCGTTATAATCTTTGATATAACAACAGGCGATATTACCTTTACAATACACAACATTTTGTTTCCGTTATCAATAGAGCGGCCGATCTTGCGATACCTAAATGTTCCACAGCTCCAGTTGATAAGGCACCGCTTCCTGAAAATATCTTACATCTGATTAGGCTACGAAACTCTGAAAGAAGAAAATGGCTTCGTTATAGAATTGATTGCTTTCTAGTTAATGTAAAGTCTTAAATAATATTGTGACGCATATGACAATCAGTACAAGAATATTCTAGAAAGTCCAAAACAAAGTATTAGAATATTCTATAGAGTACTGGAAAACTGGAGACTATGAGCCGTAGAAAATTCGAGGCTATGGAACGGGCGGAAACGAAACACCGAATCAGAATGAGGAAATGGTATAAATACGTCGCACGCAGATCAGAAAGTAAGAAGTAAGAAGTGAAGTAGAGTAAGCAAGCGATAAGTAAGGAAACGATAAGTCAAGAAATCGTTAAGTGTACGGTAAAAGTAACGGTTGTTATTAATGCACTAATAAAGTGTTACAGTGATTCAAAATCGATTTAACGGCTCTTGTTTATTAAAATAATTAATCCAGCGAACTTTAAGCTCGCTACAATATCATTAAAAACGAAATCTCAGCATATAGGAACAAATATTAGAACAAACACCTTTCCTCTCTTGACAAAGCAAGCAAACAGTTGTGGAAAATATCAAAAATTATGAAAAAGAGAGGGTCAAGTATTCCTCCGTTTAAAGTTCACGACAAGTTCTTTATTTCTTCAGTGGAGAAATCGAACCTACTTTCTAACACGTTTAGTAAGAACCACTCCATATCTATGCATCTAAGCGACGCGTATACTGAGGCTGAAGTTGCTAACACTATCCATGTACTTTCTCAATCACCAGCTGAAAGTACATACGCAAGTAATGTTAGCAAAGTTAAAGAATTGATAAAAAAATCGAAATCAAAAAAGGCTGCTGGTCTTGATAATATTAACAACAAATTAATTAAAGCACTTCCACCTGCTGCAAGTTACTATTTAACGTACATTTTCAACGCTTGTCCTAGGAACTGTTATTTTCCGGACTGTTGGAAAACAGCAAAAGTAATACCTATCCCGAAACCCGGCAAACCAAAGAACAGCCCCGAAAGCTACAGAGCTATTAGTCTACTTAGTTGTCTGAGTAAGCTCTTAGAAAAAATCATTAAGGAAAGGATTGATCGTTTCGTGGAAGCAAATAACATCCTACCAAACTTTCAATTCGGTTTCCGTAGTGGTTACAGCACAATCTACCAAGTTTTGCTCATTAAAAACCACATAGCTGGTAAATTCATCAACGGGACTGGAACTTTTAGACATCGGAAAAGCATTTGATACGGTATGGCACGATGCCTTGATTTATAAGCTACTAAAACTTAAGCTGCCAATGCCGCTTATCAAAATTATCCAAAGGTTTCTTCGTTCGAGAAAATATGTTGTGAGTATAAGAAGCGACATATTCTCTACTCACCAAATCCACTATGGTGTACCTCAAGGCTCGGTCCTTGGTCCCATATTATTCACAGTGTTTGTCGCAGATTTACTATGTCTAGGTGAAAATATTCAGGTAGCTATGTTTGCGGATGATACGGCTACTTTCTCTTCGGGTGCCTTATTCACTAATGTCTACAATTCTTTGCAAGCAGCTCTTGACAAACTAGCAGTATATTACAGGAAATGTAAAATAAAAATAAATGGTAATAAAACACAAGCTGTCTGGTTTTCGAGATGTAGGAAACTCTGCTACCCACCAAATGGCACTAAACTCAGTATGTGTGCAGTTGATATTGATTGGTCCTAGACTGTAGATATCTAGGTATTATTCTAGATAAAAAACTTATCTTTCAAAAACACATCACTACCACAATTGACAAAATAAACAAAGTCGTAGGAGTTATGTATCCATTAGTGTGTAGAAAGTCAAAGCTTAGCATCGAAAATAAAATTATAATATTTAAAACCATTTTTCAAGCTATACTCCTGTACGGGGCCCCTGTATGGTGTAACTGTGCTCGCACACACAAAATAAAATTGCAAAGGTGTCAAAATAAAATATTGAAAATGTTGCTGAATTTGCCATGGCATTATTCGACATATGAACTACATGAAAACGCTAACGTTAAACCGGTACAGTTCCTTATTGACAAAATCAATCGAAACTTCTTCATCAATTGTTCTTTTTCTGACAATGTTCTCGTTTCCCGTCGTGCGTTATCCTAAATCACTGCATATGTTAGATGCTGAACTATGCTGATGATACATTAATTTACTCTAGCAGCAAATTTGTTAAGGCTGCAAGAAACCGCATTAACAACTTCCTCCCTAACATAACAACATATTTCAATAAATGGAAAATTCACCTTAACCCAAATAAAACGCAGCTCATAGTGTTCTAGGGCAAACACGAGCACTGTACAAATAACTCTAGACGCTGCCACAACCTAAACAACACTCTGATAAAACCCTCCAAAACCCTAAAATATCTGGGAATCACCTTTTTTAATAACTTGTATTTTTCGTCCCACATTAAAAATTCCCTTCAAAAAGCCGCAATTCAGCTTAATCTCTGTAGAAGAGTAATGTGGAAACCTAATAGTCTCTCTCAAAAAGTCAAACTGCTCATTTACAAACAAATTATCAGACCCACACTCACGTACGCGTGCCCATTGTGGTACCATATCACTCCCTCCCAAATGGAAAAGTTACGAGTAATCTAAAGAAAATGTATGTATGTCTCTGGCTTAAATCGTCGTCATAATTCCTATAAGTACTATAGTAACGTCGAACTCTACAATACCGCTGGTATTGAGAGCCTCGATAGACGATTCCTCGAGCGGTCTATCAAATTTATCGAGAACCTACAAAATAATTCCAATCCCATAATAACCTCGCTCTTAGCGAACCCTCTAGATATCAGAACTAACTATCCCAACTGTCTCCACACCAGAGCTATCTTCGCCTCAGGCAGACTGGTAAATGATTCAAACGAGATCATATACCACAACACCGAAGTTACCCATAACCAGTTCAAATACTGTAACGTCCAACCATTTTCCAACATCCTATGTTTTTCCAACGAACAACCGGAAACAAATACTCTTCCTCAAACCCATAACTGACCTCACTCTACATACTTTAATTCATATATCCCATTAATTGTATAACATTGCTTATGGCTTTAGGAAAATCATACTGTAATCAGGCTTAGGTTAAGTTATTTTTATAATTAGGATTAAGTTTAGATTAAGTAAAGTTGAAAAAACAAATTCCTGGTTTTCTGACCTTTTCCAGGAAGATAATACTACTAAATTCATAAACACGCTTCTATCTTGTATCTCATAAAATAATGTTTGGAAAATGCATATATTATTGTAGCGAGCTTAGCGTTCGCTGGATTCAATATTTGAATAAATAAGAGCAGTTAAATCGATTTTGAATTAATGTAACACTTTATTAGTCCGTTAATAACAACAGTTACTTTTACCGTACACTTAACGATTTCTTACTCATCGCTTCCTTACTTATCCCTTGCTTTCGCACTTATCACTTCTACTACTACTACTCCTTGATCTGTGTGCGACGTATTTATACCGTTTCCTCACATTCTGATTCGGTATTTCGTTTCCGTTCCATAGTCTTGAATGTTCTACTGTTCATAGTCTCCAGCTTTCCAGTACTTTCTAGAATATTCTAGTACTTTGTTTCGGACTTTCTAGAATATTCTAGTACTGATTGTCATATGCGTCACATTATTATAATAATTGTATGTAAGCAATTGTTATGAAATTAATTTTAAGTCACTGTATTACTTAAATGTACACATTCTAATTATGGTCAATAAATACAGTTTTGAAAAAAAAAACTACATATTGTGACGCATATGACAATCAGTACTGGAATCTTCGAGAAAGTCCGAAACAAAGTACTAGATTATTTTAGAAAGTACTGGAAAACTGGAATAGAAAAGTCGAGACTATGGAACGGACGGAAACGAAACGCCAAATCAGAATGAGGGAACGGTATAAATACGTCGCACACAGATCATGGAGACAAGTAGAAAGTTATAAGTAAGAAAGGAAGCAAGCGATAAGTAAAACACGCGATAAGTGCGGAAGCGATAAGTAAAGAAATTGTTAAGTGTACGGTAAAAGTAACGGTTGTTATTAACGACTAATAAAGTGTTATATTGATTCAAAAATCGATTTAACGGCTCTTATTTATTCAAAATAATTAATCCAGCGAACCCTAAGTTCGCAACAATATGTACTCTGTCTATGAATATGATATCGAGGTCATTATTACATAAAATAACCGGAAACCTGTGCAATATTAGTCTTAAGATTCAAATAAGGGTTTTTTCTTGTGGTTTTCCCTTAATTTATTATTTATTATTCATTAAAATTGTGCTATTGTCATTATATAGATTTAAGATTATAACATAGTTGTAAAGTAATTGCTGTACTAAAACTCTCAAATACTAGTTGCAAAATATGAATGTAATCATCTACCTAACAAAAAATTGAATTGAAAATTGAGTGGTCCTGAAACACACCACAGCTGTACTCAACACATGACAGTTGTATTTACCACAGCACTCGACTTGAGTAGAATACGTGTTCTTGTGTATACTTTACGGCGGCGTTTGTTAGGTGATATGAAAATGAGCGCAGATCAAAACCACTATAGACAGACTAATAACAAATCGTTGATGTTCAAACACACTGGCTGTGGAACCGATTAACATTTGGTCTTGAATAAAATAAATAAAAGACTAGAGATTAACGACTAGTGATCAGCGTAGTGAAATATAGAGACATTAAAAAGAAATCGCTCATAATTACCTAAATAAAAAAGAGAATCATTAACTTATCAAATTAACATTCATACATCACAAGGCGTATCTTCATCGTAAAGTCCATATCAAATAACAACATTATCATCATCATCAAAAAAAAATTAAACAAATCACTTTAATAAATTAAAATTCAAGTAAAATTCTCATTATTATTTCATAAATAATAATAATTCTTGAACATCTGCTAAGCGTGAATTCATCTAATTATTTTAACCAGCACCACGTTTTACCCTGAGTGAATTAGCCAAAAGTGAAATGACATAGTTGTTCAAACGAAAACGAGAAAATCAAAGGACGCCCTAGAACATACTTCAATAAAATATATATATTTCAATAATATTGTTGGGAAAATTGAGCAAGTAGGCTGTTGGAAGCTGTGAAAGCAGAAACAGAAGTGGAAGTATTCATCATTTTTATGCACGGAACCTTAAGATTATATCACAAAAACCCAAACTACCCACTCATCATTCAACATTCGGACCCCCTACCGAGCCGGACGCTGACTTAGGCACGGCAGGACATACGTTCAACTCCCGACGGAGTTTTACTCATCTTATATTTAGTTATTTCTAATTTTTCGTGATTTTTGTCAATTCTATTCTCTACAATCTTCTTTTTTTCTTTAACTTTCTTTATTTTTATTTACTATCTTTATATTCATAATTTTTCTTTTTTTATTTTGAATTTCTTGATTTTGTCAATTCTATTCTCGCATTGTATCTTAGATTTTAATTTTTCTTTTTTCTCTCAACTCCCACTTTTCTCTCCTCTGGTCTATTTGTAATCCTCTCATTCTATTTACTTACCTATTTATTTAGTTACTCATTCATTTCATTTTCACTTTTTTATCCTTGTTCCATCTGAATCTCCGCACACTATTTATTCTGCCATTGTGCACTTTCCGTGATTCCCCCCTCTTCCCCCGACCATCGCTTCTACCCCCCCCCCCCCCCCCCCCCCGCCCTTTCATTCCGCTATCATTCCCAATATGCCTTGTGGCAACTCAACCTGTGGGATTAATGATGCTACTGCCGACTATGTCAGCTGTAAAGGCATCTGCGGCAAATCTTTTCACGCTTCCTGTGTGGGTCTTAATAAGCGAAAAACACAGTTCGCAAAGGAGTTCTCCGACAATCTCCCATTCTTTTGCGACGAATGTCTCAACATATCGCTCTCTCACGTCCTCCTGGCTATAAAATGCCTGGGCGACGCTAACGAACTTCTCACAACTCCAACCTCAAAACAGTTACCAAAAAAATTTTACATGTTGAGAGTAGTCTCAAGTGCATCGATGACCTCGGTTCTCTCCACCAAACGTCTCTAGCCGGCATCAAGTCCCTCATTGGAGACAGTAACGAAATGGTCGTGAACCAGGTGACCCATGCAATTAACGACTCCCTCAAATTACTCACACAGGATCTAATAAATTCCTTCCGCACAAAGCTCGACCCGTTCGGCATACCAACCCCCTTTTTGAGAATATTCTCTCCAGACTTAACAGCCTTTCTGGTAGACTTGCCTTGCTGCGCTCCTCCTCTCTAAATCTCTCCGTCCTGGCCGAACCAGACCCTTATTCGACGTTATCCTACAAAAACTCGGCACTGTCCTAGGTGAGCTCGCGGCTTCCCGATCCCTCCTAGGCCAGCTTGACGGCGCCATCTCATCCTTAGAACTAAAATTTACCAACCTCCAAAAAGCCCTACCATTTTTCTCCCACATATACACAAATCCTACCTATAAAAAAATCCATTTCATATCCCCAACATAACATTGAATTCAATGTCAAACCAAATCGACCTAAACGTCCAAATTCTCATTTATTGAATTCAATTCATTTATTCAATCCAATGCATTTGTTCGATTCAGTTTCCTAAAATCAAACAGCATAATGCATTATTTTCCCATGTATGCTAAAAGCAATTAGCACCTAAAATTCCTACAAGATCCAAAACCTAAAAGTGTATGTGTCCAAACAAAGGCATATCTATTCGATACGCCGACACACAATTCTTGCAATCATAAACATCCAAACGCATACCAAATGTTTTATGACTTGCTAATAGATACGGATTCCCAGATCCCAAACTAACAAGCAATTTCCACGGATCTTATGGCCAGATGGCTAACACAAACAAAAACCCCAAGAAAGGATCAAACGATAAGTGGCGATGCGTCTTGACCTTCGAAAGAAGATAAAGATATTTGAGAATTAGAATTTTGAAGTAGGAAGGTGACTCGACTGCAGACACACTTTGAAAGAGGACTTGAAGAGTCGCGGTTCAGCGGAGAAGGTATTGTCCTTAAAACGTTTTTCAATAAGTAAATAAAAAGATATTTCAATGAAGTAGCGGTTAAGTGTTAAGTTCAGTGTACAAATAAGAACATATTTCAGAGTGTAACAAGTGAAAGCTAAATTTTAAGTGTAATATAATAAAGTCCAAGTAAGTAAGTAAGGAACATCAACTGTTTTTCCTTTTAACGTTTAACTTCGTTCGAGTACCAACACTGTGGGGGTTTCTCTATTCTACATGAGAAACAACCCACAATTCCAGCCACAATTCCTACCTAATTTCGACCGCTTTCAGCGCGTCATATCTACCCATTTCCTTTATATGTTATTCCCCTGTAAAATATGTCAAACGGACATATAGCTAAACTCATTATCCTTTGCAGATAATGCATACATGAGTTTAGCTACATTCTTGTCATACGGCAACTCCATTCTTGCTAACCACGAGTTTCCCATCGGAAATCTCACAATGTCGGTTAGCAACAGCAAGTCTAAAGGAACGACGCTGTTGCATCTTAGCAAAATCGCTGCGGTTATTTCAGCGTCTTAGAGTCTGGTTCTCACGCGGATTATTTCCCAAGCATCAGCGGCGTCCTATCGACTTTCCCTCAGATCACCCATTCGCTTGGGATCAATGATCTCTTTTTGCAGGGGAGTAACATCAGCTAGGTTTTCCTCTCCCTCGTATTTGTCGTTCATCATCGCGCAAAGTCGCCCCGCTGCTCGTCTTAATATAATTTCGGGATCAATAAAGCTATCTCATAAATGTTATATTAATTGTCAAAGTGTACTTTTACAATAGTTACCCATCTGTGTAAATACAAATACAAGCCCTTACTTTTAATCTGGTTATTATAAGTGTAAATTCGAAATAAAAAGAAGAACAAATAAAAGTCAGGTTAAGCAAATTAAACAGTGTTAATTATTCAATCTTTTCTAACTGGTGAACATTTCTTGCGCTAGAACAACGTTGGGGAACAATTCATGTGTACGGAGTAACCGTGCTCGTGGATAGAAGTGAATTATGTGCCATACGCTGGCAACATCTTTTTCTACCCCCACAACACTGGTCGCGTTGGTCATCTGTGGTATCGTCTTCTCCAGGTTTGTTTAGTGAACGCGTGATAAAAGTAAACCTGCGACGGCACATCAACAAAATTTCCCCCACAGGACCAACAATCATCAGGAATCCACACAGGATTCTATCGTTCCTTTCTCTTCCTCGGTAATACGAGAAGCACGGAAACGAACCGTTGTAGCACACAACAATAATAAACCCCCACCCCTCACCTTGATGTAAGTTGTCTTTGTTCTTCGAAGAACTACTTCCTAGCCTCCGCAGCCTGTTCGTTAAATTCCATAAAAATCTCGATATGCCCCCTAATGAGGTGCTAAAAGATCTCTCGGCATTTCGCCTATATATCGACAACAAAATGACCTATCCCAATAATGGCAATCATTTTTGACCCCAATCAGTCGCCCCCCCCCCCCCCCCCCCCCCTATCATCTCAATACCTCCAATACGCTCCCGCTCCTAACAGTCTACTATCAGAATGTTAGAGGTCTCCGATCCAAAACACCTTCGACTCTGGAAAAGGCACATTCCCTCCCCTTCGACATATACGCTCCGACTGAGACCAACCTTATCCCTAGTATTAACAGTCTTGAACTATTCTCTCGCTCCTTCAATGTTTTTCGCGATGATAACGCTCATCGAGAAGCTCCCAACTCCCCATGCCGTGGAGAGCCACTCATAACAGACTTGCTTCGCCTCTCGAATTGCCATCTCTTCTTCTCCGGATCCTGACCATGTCGCAATAAAAATCGCAGGTCATCGGTTTCATCGCCGCCATGTTACAACCACACACTCCGCGCTCTTCGGAACAAGAGAAATAACTTGTGGAACATTTTCATCGAAACGCGTTCTTTCCAAAACTACTCCAACTATCTCGGTTCCTTTTATAAATTCTCCGAGTTCTGCAACTCCCTCTACTCCAACTACCTCACAAAAACACAATCCAATTTGATCAATGACCCCAAATCTTTTTTCCACTTTATAAATTACAAACGAAAATCCGACGCCTAACCTAACTCCCGTTCTTATGGCGCGATTACTTCAAACCGACCCTGTGGGGGTACGAAGTCGTGGCGCCGGCATGGGGGCAGGTTCTACCTCGTCCCCAAAAATTGAAGAGTTCATCTGGTGTCGCCATTAACCGATCACCAAGGATTAAGTTCACTCGCAAGTTGTCACAAAAGGGGAAAGGAGAATAAAACACTAAATGTTGTTTGTATAAAATGATTTCTATTGTTAGTACACAGAAGTTTACACAAGAAGGCGTCTTAGTTTAATTTATTGACAACGAAAGTTACTTTTTGATTAACTAAATGAAAAACTTGAATTAAAAGTTACTTGGAACGTTTCGAATATATTAATTTAAGCATTCTCATTGTCATCGTCCAAACGTACACATTACACAAACTATCTAAACACGTCGCACTATAATTCCAACTATTACAATTAACTGGGGAGGAAAAGCGACTCCTTGATGGTACTGTACTGGCGTCGCGACCACCATCCCCACACTACGCGTCCCCGATGTGCCACGGGGAGCGGGAGAAAAACCGACCGTCGCGATCGGTGGTTGTAATAAGACTCACCGAGGGTTGAAATCTGGCTCTGGATTCACCCTCGTGTCGGTGGTGGTGAATACACTCTCGGCTTAGGATACGTTTACTTACCACAAGAGAAACATAAAGTCTCTCTTTGTGAAATAGAAATCCAGATCTCGCATTGAAGACTATGGTTGTATGGGTGTATGAGTGATCGTGAAGATCATATTGTTCAACTCATGCGCGAAGGCCAAGGAAAAACAAAGCTGAAAAACTGGAAGGACAAAGGGATCGTATAGGCCATTGTTTACGATGTGCATTGTAGCTATAATACACGACACTGCATCGGGGAAATGGTGCTAATTTAAAATTTTCCATTTAGCCAATGAGAAATGTGTATCGTGTCTATTACCGGCGGTGGCTTGTCGTCAGATTAGGGATCGTGGTCGGGTATATTGCAGCAGGATAAATAGCCGCATTGTAATTAGGCTGGTGATGCTAAAGGAATCTAGGTATCCGATGGGTGATCGTGTACCGCATTTTGCAGGGCAAAATGGATCGAATTGTATAGATGATTACATGCGAAGGAATTCGGTTTATGACTCTAGACCCATGATTCCGATGAACAAAGAGCTACCGAGGCCGTGGAAATGCCAGAGACATGCGTGTTGTATAATTATTTATAAAAGTTTTGTCTTGTTTTGTCAGACATTTATACCATAAAGTTTTGTTAGAATATGATGTTGAATACAGGGTTGAGGTTGCTGGGATCGCTTCCACAGCGCCAATTTTGATATATGATTCTTTCGATAGCTGGGCAGTTAGTGGTGCACTGTGCCTGTCCGTAGTGTCAGTCTTGTTAGATAAACATTCTTTGGCGGTGGCGGTCCGTTACACACCCAGCACAGTTAGTAATATAAAAACGGGTACTGTACCGGTCCCGTTGCGTCACGTCAGTTGGGGCTGCAATCTATAGGCTTCAAACACAATGTCCTTACCTCCAATTTCCGCTTGCAAAACTCATCAGCTGCCACTAGATTCCTCGCCATTTCTCCTTTATCACGAAAACACCAACATGTTAGTTTTACTAATAAAAACTTTACTTTGAACTTTAATTTGACAATTGGAAGTCCTTCGTGGACTGCTTAATTAAACTAAACTAAATGAACACATTACAAAAAAAGGGATTTCCTTCTTGGAAATAAAGCAAAAAATTCAACAATTCAATAAAAAGGGTATAACGAAAAAACACATCCTTCGTGGATGGAGGGTAACTACTGACTCTGCAGCTTATATCAATCTCACTCGAAACATACTCTATCTCTCTCTCTCCCATGATCACACCATCCTCCAACGATAAACTTTCAACAACATCGCAACTCTACGACACAGGTTCGTGCACCTGCTTGCAATTAATTGATATTGTGGAACGTGTTCGTTCACAATATAGCTAACTTGATTTATTCATTTTTTATGTATGGCAATAAGATTGATTAATGTACATTATCTTCAACGTGTGATAATTAATATCTATCCCCAAATTATCCTCCTCCTCGATGGGGCACCGATAGTGGGAGAGGCCATTACGCAACATGTGGTGTGCACATGTACAGCGAAATTGTATGGTGGTACAAGGGTGCCGAGTAGTTTTGGATTCATCAGGCCCGCATGATATGAAGAATTCTTGTAGGTTTTTTTTTTATTTTTTTATTAGACTTCTCTCGGGAGAGGCGAACCTATAGCGCCGAGTGGTCGCCCCGACATGCCATCAAATAACTGTTGCAGTTCTTTTTGAACAGTTGCGGGTTGTAACGCTCCGGGAACACTCGCGTGGGAAGGGAGTTCCACAGCTTTCCCGCTCTGTAACGGAACGAGTTCTGATGGAGGGATGTTCCCGCCGTCGGAAGATGAACCACAAACGGGTGCGATCCCTCGGATTGTCTCGTGGAGCGCATATAAACGGAATTGCGTGGAACAATACCAAGAATCTCCGAAGAACAGCACCCGTGATAATATCTGTAAAACAGAAAGAGGTCGGCTACGCGCCTTCGATGTGATAGCGAGTGTAGTCCCGACGTCAGTGCCGAGTCCCCGATCAGGCGGATCGCTCGTCTTTGTATGCTCTCAAGTAGGTCGAGGGTATGTTTAGGAGCCGAGCTCCAAACACGAGGGCAATATTCGAGCGCGGGTATAATTTGGGATTTATATAGGAGAAGAAGTTGGGCCGGAGTAAAATATTTCTTGGCTCTAAAAGGATAGCTCAACTTTCCTAAGGCTGATTTCCACAGACCGTGACGCCGAGCAATCTCAAACTTTCCCCAGCCTCGAGGGCCCGGCCACTCATCATCAGCTGTGTAACCGATGATCCAGTTTTCTTTGTGAATGTTGTATACTGGGTCTTCGTTGCATTGAAGTCGACAAGATTGGCCTTTCCCCACTGCAGGACTTTATCCAGATCCCGATTCAGAGAGTCAATCTCTCTACATCTCAGCCGGTGTGACGTTGATGCACCAATCGGCCGATCACTTGAGAAGGAAGAAACAAGCGTACTATCATCCGCAAAACTGAACACTTTGTTATCCGTTGTCTCCAACAAATCATTTATGTGAAGCAAGAACAACGTTAGAGCCAAAATAGAACCTTGAGGCACACCCGAATTAACGGGATACAGATCCGAACACTCGCCGTCCACAACAACCCGGATCGATCGATTCTCGAGGAAGCTCTTCGTCCCGTCGCAAAAAGCTGTTGGGAAAGTCCATATGAACGAAGTTTGTTCAGCAATGCCCCGTGCCAGACACGATCAAAAACCTTGGAGATATCTAATGCGACCGCCCTTGACTCACCATGCCGTTCAATCGCAGATGTCCATATATCGGTTATAAGTGTTAAAAGGTCTCCCGTGGACCGCCTGCCACGGAATCCGTATTGACTATCATTCAGAAGTCCATTGCACTCCAAATACTTAACCAACTCTGTGTTGATGACTTTTTCCATTACCTTAGATAAAATAGACAGTAATGCTATCGGACGGTAATTTTGTGTGAGACACTTTTTTCCAGCCTTTGGGATTGGCTGAACTCGAGCAATCTTCCAGCAGGCAGGAAAGGTCCTCCGTGCATAAGATTAGCGGAAGAGTCTGCCAAGAACCGACGATAGTTCTGGAGCAAAGTTCTTAAGGACTATTGCTGGTATTCCGTCCGGGCCGTTTGCCTTCCTACAATCCAGTTCACATAGAATGCGTTGAATAGTGCGCGGGCGAAATCTCACATCCCGCATCGAAGACTGTACCGGCGAGATCACAGGTGACTCCAAAAGGCCGGGATCGAGGTTTGAATTCGCGGAAAATAAATTCGCGAACACATTAGCTTTATCCTTTGGATTCGTGACTAACGTCCCGCTGTCTGTCACCAACGGAGGGAAAGAGATTATGCGAAGTTACCGCTGACAGCTTTTGCCATTGACCAGAAGGAGCGCGAACCAGTTGGGCACCGAAGGAGCTTATTGATCACCCTGTCGTTGTGAGTCTTCTTCGCGGTATCAATCGCCTGGTTCCACGCGTTTCTGATTCTAACAAAATTTTTTCTGTTGACATCAGTGGGATTGGAGCGCCATTGCTTAAAAGCTCTATTTTTTGCCGCTGTAATCAGCTCGCATTTTTTGTCAAACCAAGGTTTATCAGACGAACTTCGTTTGATGGAATATGGAATATACATCTCCATCCCCAGAAGAATAATCTCTGATACCAATTCCGCGCATGCGTTAACATCGGAGTTCCCGAAGCACACCTCGGACCATGGAAGGGATGCGAAAAAATCTTGTCCCAGTTAGCAGTCCCATATTTCCGCACATGGCAAAGCTGCCTAGGCCGGTTATTCGCTTGATATGCAAGTGCTTGCGCGACAGATACCAAGCAGTGATCTGAGTTTCCCAGTGGCGCAGAAACCTCTACGGTATAAATGCTCGGTTCGGATGTCAAACACAGATCCAGGGTGTTCGCAATTTCGCCTCGGGCATCCGGCGCTCGCGTTGGCTCCTCCACGAGTTGAGTCAAGTTCTGGCTTACAGCAAACATCTCCGCCAGCCCCCCAGCCTCGTCGGTTCTGTTAGAATATAACAACCAGCTGGAATTGTGCACATTAAAATCGCCAAGGACAACTGTGGTATTTTTAATGTTACCTGACTCCAAATCACTCAACGGAAGTAAACGCTGTCGGTCCAACCCAAAATGTTCTCTTTATTGTCATATATAATTTACACACTAAGGTAACACAAAACAGGTGCTGGCCTTATATTCGTGCCACGTAAAATTAGTATTTGAAATTGTATATAAACGCTATTAATTTATTGTTTATAGTAAGTTACATTTATTTTATACACTGTCTTTTTGTTGTTTAACAGCCGCGAATTTGACCGACTGCATGTACTTTTTTGGGATCCAAAAAGCTCACACGACTCTTAACACCGACGCACTTTGACTACCTCTGCACTCTATGATGGTCACTTTCGAACTCCTTGACTTACTAAATAAATCCCAATTTACCCGTTTGCATCTGTAAGAATTAAAAAGCAAATACATAAATACGACCATGGCATGCATACATGCGCGCGCGTCCCGTCACCCAAAACAACATCGCCCGTTCGGCGAACCGAAGAACACCATATTTGGTGTTCTTCCTTTTGCACCATTGTTTGCCGCTTGGACGAAACGCAAAATACGCAGGTGTCCGTGTTCCCGAGCGCCACTCTTGTTGGAGCTCGAAGATCGAATAACCGTAGACCACAATGTAAAGACACAGCGACTCTCGCTAGGGGTTGTTGCTGCGCATGTCTCATAAAGGGACATCAATGTTTATATGATGTGCGGCGTACAGCGTATGTGCTGAACGTATATCCCTCCTAGCGCATGGTGTGTATTCTCGCTGGTGTTGGTGCTGTTTTTGCTTTTCCCTGGTGATTTGCTTGGTTGTGCTTTTGCCTGTAGTTCTGCCCGGTGACCGCGATGTTCGCTGCATGACCGAACCTAGGACGTAGTCTACACGTGCGCGATCACACAGGCAGAAAAGATGCGCACTTCATGCATTTCACATAGCATTGGGATATCATGATGTGACCGTTTCCTCTTAGTGAGAGGGTAGTGCCTGTTAATGTAATTCACGGTTGAAAGATTGTTGTCTGGTGGTCCGATTGAACTTCCTCGGCGCGCGTCGTTCCGATTGAACTTCCTTAGCTTTTGCTTCGATGTTATGCAACGCACTCCGGAAACATGGGAATTTGATGTTGTTTCCCAGGGGAAACGCGCCTGCTGTATTTGGCAATGTCCATTACCCTAGTTATGCCTTATATTGGGGGTTATTTGATTATTAGGCGAAAAGGGGCAGTGGCGTTACATGAAACCGCCACCCAACAATTTCAGAAGCCGGGTGGTTGATCCGTATCCAGTCGACGGTATATGAAAGATGTTCGAAAAATGTCACCGGTCGATCGTCATTCGGGGAGCGGTAGAGACAACAAAGAAATTCAACGGAATTCCTCAGCACGACCCTCAACTATATGATGTGCATATTATTGGGTTCCAACGCCTCCATCCTATGGCAAGCCAAATTGGACTGCGCGAAGACTGAATCTCGAATGTAAGTCGTATCCTGAGCAACGAAGATATGTCAAATCAGTTGACAAATCGACCTGGGTCTCAGTTAGGGCAAGGATACCAGGTTTCGTTATTTACAAATATTGGTGGACGGCGTTTACATTGGTATTGGTGAAACCGATGCTCTGATGTTACAAAATGCCGTCACCAGTCGAGTGTGGGCCGAGCCTCGAGAGCGAGCCCGGTTATGCAATAAGGAACCTCTTAAACTTCTATTATTTGTCATGATATCTGCATGATGTCCCCCCCGACATAGTCCCCCCCGTAGATCCGAATGGGAGACTAGTTTACCTCCGGAATTCTTTATATTAGAAGGTACCATCATGACTTATCCCCGTGTCAGTCCGGGCCATCAGCCACACATCCGAAACACCGTAGAAGATTTCTCTCGGCGACATCGCGGAATGTACAGCGTCACGGGGTGGTATATCACCTTGAGACCGACTACCATCTAACCAACCTTTTCTCGAACCGGTCCATCAGCCAAGCCCCGAAAGATGGCCAGAGATTTCTCCCGACCAATTCAAGGAGCCTAAAGATTGATGGGGTGGTATTTCACCGGGCGCACAGGGCGTTGGGACCCCGGCTACCACTCGCCCTTTAGTCGCCTCTTAGGACAAGGCGACCTAGCTGTGAGTATATACTAACGCCCTACTCACAGAGCTCAGAATTCTGGGAAATACATTTGCGTGAAAGAAAAAATTCTTGTATCGAATTTAATGTAATGCTTGAATGCATTAAATGTCCTTAGAAAAGCAAATGTTTTGATGCGGGGAATGTTGCAGGTGCTAATGCTATTGCATTAGCAAAGAACAATGGGGTTATGGGAGCTTCAGGACTGTAAGCTTTTAGGTAATTTCGGAAGGTGAGTGGTGGCGTGTATGGGAACCGCCACAACCCCCTAACTATTGCTAATCTATTCGCTTCGTTTTTCAAGAAATCCTTCACAGACATCTCCTTCGAACCCAATCCGTCTTACTTCAAAGACTTGCCTGAATTCTTCCTCGGCTCCTTCACCCCCCAAATTATTCAGCGTCACGTAGTTGAGGAGAAATTAAGCTAACTCCGAGACGAGTTCAGCCCTGGGCCTGATGGACTCCTGGCTGTATTTTTAAAGAAATGTGCCACTTCTCTTTCTCTCCCGATATCAAAGATATTCAATCTATCCCTTTCACTAAGGATCTTCCCTAGTATCTGGCAATCCTCCTATGTCACCCCCATACATAAAAAGGGACCTAAAAATGATATCAGCAAATACCGACCCATCGTCAAACTGTCTCAAATCCCTAAACTGTTCGAAGGGATTCTTTACAACACGTTATCTTTCCGTTGTAAATCCATCATCTCACCCACCCAGCATGGTTTTGTGGCGGTTCCGCCAAACCCCACGATACACTTACCTAAACACCCCCCATAACTCCCATTCAATCTCTTAACTTCGGTAATGCAATTGCATTAGCACCTGTAAATGCTGCACGCATCAAGCTTACCGAATTTATTTATTTCAAAGCTTCTGTAAAAGAAGACTTACCATCATGCATCTCTTCGCATACAATTCTCTGTAAGAATTCTTCATTACCTTTTTAGGAATTCCACAACTCCCATTCTTTCCCGCCAATGCATTTGCATTGGCATCTGAAAACATTTCCTTCTCCAAGGATATTTGATGCATGCAACGCATTATCTGAAATTCCTAAAAACAATTCTTTAACGTGCATATGCACCATAGATTCCCGACCATTAGGCACCCTTGTTTCACCAATGCAATTCCGCCGTACATGTGCATACCACATGTCCCTGGCATTTCCACGGCCGCGGCGGCTCTTTGACCATCGGACAAAAGCAAATACTCTCATCTTACCCTAGAGTCATAAAACGAATTCCTTCGCATGTAATCATGTATACAATTCGATCCCTTTAGCATCACTAGCGATACACACTTCCCATTGTGTAAATAGAAAAACCATTAGCACTTCTTCCTAATGGCGATACATTTACTTACGCATCCGCACCGCGCATGTCTGTATGATGCCCTTATTTGCTTTTACCACATTTCTCCGATGAACTGCCGTCTATGATAGCTGCAATGCACAGCATAGACAGGGATCATAAATCACCTTTGTCTTTGCCGCTTGCCTGTTTCGTTGTTCCACTGCTTTCGAGCAGGTGTAAATAACATCGATCTGTACGGCCACACACGCATACCATTGCACTGAAAGGGTGCATTTCCTTGGCGGTCGCACCCTTAAGAGAACAGTTTTTCTCTCTTCTTTTGTTCTTAACCCTAACCTAGGATGGAATTCATGTCAGAGTTCTATCTTCGCTGAGTCAATTTGCATCAGCAGACCAGCGCGGTCGCGTTCACTCCCGCTCCCCGTCGCCCGGCGAAGTAGCGTAATTAAAGCGGAATCGAGTTTCTTTTGCTTTCCTGCCTAAGTGTTTTCTTTCTTATTATTGTACGTGTTCGTATATGTAAAAGCAAATTGACAATAGTGATGCCGCTAATTATTAAGCTTGTGTTTTAAGCAGAGAATATAACAAAATAAATGCATCAAAATGCCATGGATACATCCAAATCTAATGAAAGCGTTAAGTAATAGAAATAAAACTAAACAAAACGACACCAGTGAGTTTAATTTTTCCGCTGCAGTTTCCTTGGTGTTATCGTTCATCCTTTCGGGTAGGTCGACCACAACGAATCTGATCGAGTTCTCATCCCATATTCTCCGTGCCTTAGAGAACGGCAACGAAGTCGATGTAATCACCACCGATTTCAGCAAGGCTTTTGACAAAATCTCCCATAATCTCATCCTTTTTAAGCTGTCCTCCTTAGGTTTCGAAACCCTATTGATCAAGTGGTTATCTTCATATCTGAAAGATCGATCCTGCCGTGTCAAATTCAGATCCTCCCTTTTCAATCCTTTTCTTTCCATGTCAGGGGTTCCCCAAAGCAGTCATTTAGGTCCCCTCCTATTTATCCCTACCATCAATGATGTTGACTCTATTATTAAATACTTATCCATCTCCCTCTGTGCGGACAACGCCAAACTGTACAAAACGATCATCTCTCCTCTCGACTCCTCACTTCTCCAAACGCACCTCGACAGCTTCTCAACTTAGTGCTGTAATAACTGCCTTGAATTCAACGTTGTCAAATGTCACTACATCACCTTCTCCCGCAAACGTCCCCCTGCGCCCCCACGCTCCTACTTCCTGCTAAACCAGCAGATATCATCTGTACCCTCGATACGTGACCTCGGGATCTTATTTGACGAGGATCATAGCTTGTTATATAATTAAGTTCATTTAATGTAAACATTCACACTGGAATTAGATCCTTGACTCGCTACCAATGCAATGCACAACTGACGTGGATAAATACACAAACCGTCATTGTGTAATCATTCCGATCACCAGATCAGGTCCCACGGTATAGTTTCCTTAATAACCCATATACCATTAGCTAAGATAAACAAACGCGTATCTTAGCGCATGACCCTCGAAATAGCGTTCTGTTGACATAATACTCAGAAACCTATTTCTGCGGCAACGAATCGCTAGTTCAAACATAGCAACTTTTACGGCCGCTATATGAGCGACCATCTATTTGCACAGCTGACCTAGTCGAATTCAAATATCAGTCAGTCTGTTTTTGCTGTCGCTATTCCCTTATTCGACTTCAGTCTCGATGTGATATACTGTCCTTCCCATGTACAGGTTCTTTCCCTGTATGTGTGCATTCTCGAATAGAGAATAGACGAAACTACATCGAGATTCAATAAGAAGTCCGATTTTTACCGCCCAACCGCACACACGTGCCCAGGTTAGTCGGAGTCGTGGGACTATGTCAAGTGATCTATCCTCGAATAGATACCGTTTTTTTTTCGAGATGTCAGTATTGCAACAACCGTGTCCGGAGAAAATCTCGTTTGTTACCTGTTCTCGTCAAATTGGTGTTAAGACGGTGTCTGGTGTATCATTGTGTGACTATTTGTGTTTGTTTTCCTTTTTCGCTGTACAACAATTTGATATTAAAAAAATTAATAATTTTCAAAGCGGTGGCCCATGTCAAGTTAAGAAAAGAGTTCTTATGATTTGTTATATAATTATACCTCAACGTGTTACACTATAAACTAAACAATAAATAGACATTTTACGGAATAACAACATCCGCGTTTTAATTTGTCATCATTCCGCAGTGTACAGTGTCCTGTAACTCGAGTGTAGAGTTCAGTGTTCTTCGCCACGATTGACATCAATCACCAACAACTCCAGCGTTTCATTTCTTCTTGTGGTGCTCTGTCGGCGGAACTTTTAGATTGTGAAGTGGAGTGAAGTGAACCCGTGTCGTGTCAGGCACCTACTTCAACCCCACAGTCCCATATCCGCAGAATCGAAAGCGCGCAACGTCGTTTTCTGCGGTTTGTCCTCCGCGGACTGAACTGAGTGAATCCTCGGATTATCCCCCCATACACAAGTCGGCTCCATCTGATTAACCTCAACACACTTGTGGAGCGCAGAACTCATGCCGATATCCTTTTCATCCACCGTCTCTTTTCAGGCACAATCCACTGCACGAGCTTGCTCTCCATCATTGCACTTCACACTAACCCCCGCAATCTGCGAAGCCCCCGTCTCTTCTATATGCCCACCCACCGCACTTCTTACGGCTCTAATGAACCCATTTCGCGAATGCTGCGGTGGGTAAACTCCTACCTTACCTCCTTCGATTTCAACTTTACTTCTACTGCTCTCAAACTTCATCTCCTCCATTTCCCCTCCTGCCCACGCCCACCCCCCGTCTGCACTCTTTCAACGCGTACTATGCTAAATAAATTAATGAGTAATAATTGATGGATAAACTCAGTAACCAACTCGCCAAACATCCTCCCCCCGCCGCCCTCTTTTTCTTTTTAACCATACTGTATATTCTTTAGTTTTAAGATAGTTGTTAAGTTTTATCGCTTGTACTAAGCTAAATATATGAGGGTTCTGCCCTCACTAAATTAAATTAAAATTAAAATTAAAGAATCCCACAAACTCCATGTCACCCGATTCCTTTACATTTTCTTTGTCCGACCACAGCTTTAAGCTTGAATATGTTAGTCATGTGTGGATCACCAGTTTCACGTTCGCAGAGTCGAGAGGATTCAACGCCATTTCTTAAGGTTCACTCGCTTACCCGCTTACACCACCATTTGAAATTAATTAATCTGGAAACCCTAGAAGAAACAAAATGCTTTCGGATATTCTATTAATTCACTGGCTTCCCTATGGCTCGATCGACTTCACCAATCTTTTCAACTCAACACAAACCCTCATTACCTACGTAATCCTCGCCCCTCCGAATATTTCCTTGAAGGGAGAAGGTTCTCTAATCAACGCAATATCAATTTTCCTTTTGTCTTTCTAAAAGGATGTTGAGATCTGTAATTTCTTTACGAATAGCGGCATTATATGGTAAGTGATAAGATTCAAAATGCTGTTACTTAACTTATAATCCGCACAGAATTCTTATTCGGATTGACAGAATTTCGATTCACACATTATTAATTTTTATTATTTCAACAATGAATGAACACAATCACTTGACTTTTGTAAAAGTTTAATTGGTGGCATATGCACTTCTTTGCTCATTTAAAAAAAAAAAGTCGTCCATATTAATCGCTGTCAGATTGATACTATAAACCGCTGTCAGATTGATTCCCGTAATTAATTCTGTTAATTACACTTTGCTCCCTGGCAACTATTCACTAATGATGCAAATTATCTTTTTGTCGAAGACAACTGTTTGTCGTCATCATGTCTAAGTTTAGGTAAATTTACCAATCTACTTCAAATTCAACTTAACCCGTATTTCATGTTTTGTCATTATAAGCAGTTTAAATAAAAGTGGTCACGTTTAATCGCCAAAGACTAAGTGACGTTTAGTGTCTCCGGGGATTTAGATTTTAAGTGAATGACGCTCGCCAATTGATTGTTTAAAAGACCGCACATCCGCTGGCGCAATACTAAGAAAACGCGAGAAGTTTTATAAAAGAATAAATGCATGTATGTTATCTTGCAATTGCTTTTATATTGAAAAAAGCATTGTTAAGTACAAAGAAGTAATAATAATATATCACATGTTCATATATATAAAAAATGTGGACATTTGAAAAACCACATTGATTTCTATAATATTATGTAAAAGGAATGAAACAAACGAAATGTTAATTAATTTCAGTATCTACATCATTTCAGACATTTTCATTCGTTTTAGTATTGTTTGTTGTTAATGGCTGTTGTCGCGAATAAAATGTTGCTCTTAATTATGCCAGAGTACATGTGTGTAGATCCGCTTGAATACTAAAACTGTACTTATAAGCTTATATAAAGCTAGTTTGGATCTATATTAAATAAGTGCAACCATAAAAATACTCGTACAGTCTAAAGCTAAAACACGAAAACAACATTTATCATTTTATCATTTCCAAAAAGATCGTCAAAATGAGAGGTCTTACGGGTAAAGTAGCAATCGTCACGGCGTCAACTCAAGGGTAAGCAATACAATAACCAAAGATTTTTGATTGAAATAAAAGTTTTTCTTTTTCAAAAAGTATTGGATTTGCAATCGCCAAGAGATTAGCAGTTGAAGGTGCTAATGTCGTTGTAAGCAGCAGAAAACAAGATAATGTAAATTCTGCTGTCGAAAGATTAGCAGAATTCAGTCCTAACATATTGGGTGTTAAATGTCATGTCAGCTCAGCATCAGAAAGGAAGACACTGTTGAGTGAAACTATTAAAAAATTTGGAAAGTTAGATATCCTTGTATCAAATGCTGGAGTTAATCCCTCATTAACACACGTATTGGATTGTGAAGAGAGTGCATGGGATAAGATTTTTGATGTAAACCTCAAGAGTGCTTTTCTGTTGAGCAAAGAAGCCTTGCCATATCTAAGAAAATCAAAAGGATCAAGTATTCTCTATCTCTCTTCGATATCCGCATATCTTCCTTATAAAGTGATTTGCATATATTTAATTATAAATAATTTATTATGACTAAAAGATTTTTCTTTTAGCTATTCGGAGCCTATGGCGTTAGTAAAACTGCTTTGGTGGCTCTAACAAAAACGGCTGCTTATCAACTTGGACCAGAAGGAATTCGCGTCAATTGTCTAGCGCCAGGAGTTATTCGTACACCCTTCTCAAAAGTAGTAAGTATGATTTGAAAAGTTGATAAACACAATATATATTTACAGCAATTTATTTTTATAGTTGACTGAAAATCGTGCTATTGTGGAGGAAATCCTGCCACATATACCTTTGAATCGTTTTGGAAACGAAAATGAAATGAGTGGGGTTGCTGCTTTTCTATGTTCCGATGATGCTAGCTATATCACAGGTGAATGTGTGCTTGCCACTGGTGGTATATCTTCCAGACTATAAAACTAATTTCGCATGTTTCTAAAATGTACACATACGAGATATTTTAATGTCATATGAAATAGTTTTTAATTGGTTTCAGAATAAAGTATAAAAATATCTTCAAATCTAAAAAATATGATAACAATAGTTATACGAGAGTGGGCTGAAAAGTTTCCGACCTTTATAGTCTCCTTGTAACTCTACACACTTCTCCCAGCGATCCACCCATCTCTCTAACCCGTCCAAATAGGACTAGGCTTTTTTCTCTGCAAAATAACTATTCACGAAGGTGATGGTCTCCTTATTCGACGAAAATCTTTGTCCTCTGAGCGCAATTTTTAGATTAGGGAACAAAAAGGAGTCGCTTGGGACTATATCTGGTGAGTAAGGCGGATAGTCAAGCAGTTCAAACCGTAATTCGTGGATTTTCGCAATGCCAACCGCTGATGTGTGAGACGGCGCGTTGTCTTAGTGAAACAGGATTTTCTTTTTCTGCAAATGTGGCCATTTGTCCGCAATTTCTGCCTTCAGTTGGCCAAGTAATAATGCGTAGTATGCTCCTGTAATGGTTTTTCCTTTTTGAAGATAATCGATTAAGATAACTCCATGATTATCCCAAAAAACAGTCGCCATTACTTTCTTAGCCGAAAAAAACAGTTTCTGCTTTTTTTTGGAGCCGATTCCCCCTTGCAGTCTACTGTTTTGCCTGTATTTTTGTCTCGTGTGTACAATGGTGTGGGGGTTCTCTATGCTACATGGAGAACCAACTGTTGTATTCCAGAATAATGAATCTCCTTACACATCCTTAAAAACTTCCCTTAACATATATTACATTCTCACTTAATACATACCATTCATAAACATTCACAATATTGCCAGTTACAGCACATTTAATAAGCTGCACCATTTTATTTCATTCAAAACATAGTAACTTTGATTTTCGTCCAAATTTTATTCAAAGTCACAGAGTCTTTGATAAATTTTGTTTTGTTCATGTTATAATTTCCAGTAAATTAGAACACAATGTTCTATAAGTAGAGAAAAAATTCATTTGTAAAATCAGTTGAGGAAGAGAGTTGCGTCAGATCAGTTAGTTGACTTTGAGTTTAAGTTTGAGTTATCAGCTTGAGAAGGACGGTTGAGAGTTGAGTTTGTTTTGAGTAGAAGTAGGAGTTAGAGTTGGATTTAGCAGTTGTAGTTAGAAGTTTGATTTATAAGTGGAATATTGAAAGAAGAGAATTGTAAAAGCAGTTAAGTTTGAGTGTTTAAAATAAATACGTAACTAATATCAAGAGAGAAGGAAAAGTTTTTCTTTGACCATTGATTCTATCGGAGCTACTCAACAATGAAACGCGACTTGATGAAAGAAACAGAAGGAAAGATAAAATAAAAGGTCCACGCTCTTCACTCATTCCGAGGAAGCACGGCGCCGGACGTCAACACTGGTGGCAGCTGTGGGATCCAGCCGAAGGGATTCCAAAATCAAACAAACAAAATAAACTAAAATAGAAAAAAAAATCTAAAAAGAAAAAAAAAAAAACAAAACACAAAGGAAACAACTAGGGAAAACTGAAGACACGAAAAAAAAAACAGCAAAACTCAAGACAAAGACTTCTATCAACAGTACAACGACAACAATTAGTAGAGTAAGAATTTTTTTTAATAGCGACTTTTCTCTCTAATTTTTTTTTAGGAATACTTTCTACTTGGAAGCTTTCCTTTTTACAAACAAACATTTTTTTTCGATAGAAATTTCTGTCTATATTCTTAGAAAGTTCTCATTTCAGTATTTCGACGACATTTCCGTTTTTTTTCTTTCTCGTCGAATTTTCTTTCCTTACAGCTTTGGGACCAATTTATTTTTCTTTTCCATATATATATATATATATATATATATATATATATATATATATATATATATATATATATATATATATTGTTGCGGATTGGCAATTAAATGTGCTGGAATGTACTGGAGAAATCTAGTACATTCGCATGTATACCAGTTACGCAGCAGCTGGCACCAACTGGATATCATTGTCACCACGATGATGTCATAGCGTCGCTTTTTGAATTGGCAGTTATGCCCATTCATTCAGTCGGCAATCAATCTCCATCGTGGGTACAGAGTCTGCCATCAACTTCTATCGTGGGCACAGAGTCTGCCATAAACTTCTATCGTGGGGACAGAGTCTGCCATCAACTTCCATGGTGGGCACAGAGTCTGCCATCAACTTCCATCGTGGGCACAGAGTCTGCCATCAACTTCTATCGTGGGCACAGAGTCTGCCATCAACTTCCATCGTGGGCATAGTGTCTGCCATCAACTTCCATCGTGGGCACAGAGTCTGCAATCAACCTTCAACGGGCTCGTTACAATCGTCTACAATCAACATTCACAGAAGAAACACCATCGGTCATTAATTTTCCTCAACACGTGTATTAATAAGGCTGGCTTCAAGTTAACTTCTGCCTTTTGTGATTCTGTCACCATACGACAGAGTTTTTTTATCGGTGCACACGTACTACGTAGAGCTATCAACAAAACATATATATGTACATATATGTATATATGTTCAATATATATATATATGTTCAATATATATATATATATATATATATATATATATATATATATATATATATATATACATATATATATTGAATAACAAAAAGAAAGGCCAAATTGTTCATAACCATATGAACGCAGACACTTCAGCAACCAAGACTGAAAACTCAGCAATATTAAAGACTGAAAATTCGGATCTTGCAGAAAATATACAAACAAAATTCCCTAATATTCCGGCTATCCCAATAGACAGTATTAAAGACTGAAAATTCGGATCTTGCAGAAAATATACAAACAAAATTCCCTAATATTCCGGCTATCCCAATAGACAACCCCGACACTTCAGCAACAAAGACTGAACATTCAGCAGTGTTAAAGACTGAAGACCCAAAAGTTGCAATTAAAATCGAAACCCAAGTCAGTTCAGCAGCTAATACTGATGAACAAATCTTTTCTGCAGCAAAGACTGAAGGATTGAATGTTTCTACAGCAGATATAAGTGAAGAAATAGTTCAAACAGCAAATAGGACTGGGAACCAAGATGTTCTAACAGCTAATAAGTCTGAAGAATTATACGAATCAGTAAATGAGACTGAGAAACTAAACGATCCATCAGCAGTGAGTAAGACTGAAAAGGTAGACGTTCCGACAGCGGTTAAAGCTATGGACAATGACAACACTAAGCCAAAAACAATAAATATTTTAAACAACGAAAACAAACACAAACACTTACTCAAACACGAAATAATAAAAAATGAAAATAATAATTTAACTAAAATAGGTACGGAAAAGGAAAACCATATAAGTACATTACACTTTTTTTTTTACAACAATAAACATTTATTCAAACACAAAATACAAAAAAATAAAAAGTTACACAGTCATTTAGGACATTTGAAATCATTTCTTAAGAAGATTTTTAGTATTATGCATTTCTATACAATCATCATAATAATAGGCCCAGAAAGGTTTTGGAAAATTTTCCGTAAATTTAAGGAAAAGATAAACACCTAACAAATGGCCTTTGTTTTTTTATTCAATATATATGAACTAATCAAACAATTGTAGGAATTGACGAAAACGAAAAAAAAAAAAAAAAAAGTTAAAGAGGGGGAATAACGAAAGAAAATTTTAGAGGTAATATATACATTGGAATTAATATATATACGGAAATGAAAATTTTGAAACAATAATATTGTAGCGAGCTTAGGGTTCGCTGGATTAATTATTTTTGAATAAATAAGAGCCGTTAAATTGATTTTTGAAGTAATATAACACTTTATTAGTCCGTAATACAACCGTTACTTTTACCGTACACAGCGATTTCTTTTCTTATCGCTTCCGTACTTATCGCGTATTTCACTGCTTACTTCTTACTTATGACTCGTCTCCATGGTCTGTGTGCGACGTATTTATACCGTTCCCTCATTCTGATTCGGCGTTTCGTTTCCGTCCGTTCCATAAACTCGACTTTTCTATTCCAGTTTTCCAGTACTTCCTAAAATAATCTAGTACTTTGTTTCGGACTTTCTCGAAGATTCCAGTACTGATTGTCATATGCGTCACAATATTAATATTATATAATTAATATAATAAGTAATAATAATTTTTGGATAAGAAAAGAAAAGGTTCCAAGGAGAAATATTTAAATTTAGTTAGTTAATATGTAATGTAAATAGACTATTTTGACTATTTTTCAAACCAAATCGGGATCTTTTCAAAAACATCAACCAATTCAACTATATCAGGGGGAACATCATGCAGATATCATGATAAATAATGGAACTTTAAGAGGTTCGTCATCGCATAACGGGTCTCGCTCTCGAGGCTCGGCCCACGCTCGACTAGTGACGGCATTTTGTAACATCAGGGGCATCGGTTTCACCAATACCAATGTAAACGCCGTCCACCAATATTTACAAACAACGAAACCTGATATCCTTGCCCTAACTGAGACCCAGGTCGATTCGTCAACTGATTCGACATATCTTCGTTGCTCAGGATACGACTTACATTCGAGATTCCGTTTTAAGGGCAGAGTCTGCGTCTTCGCGCGGTCCAATCTGGCTTGCCAGAGGATGGAGGCGTTGGAACCCAATAATATGGACATCATATGGTTGAGGGTCGTGCTGAGGAATTCCGTGAAATTTCTTTGTTGTCTTTACCGCTCCCCGAATGACGATCGACCGGCGACATTTTTCCAACATCTTTCATATACCGTCGACTGGATACAGATCAACCACCCAGCTTCTGAAATTGTTGTCCTTGGTGTTTTTAATGTGCATAATTCCGGCTGGTTGTTACATTCTAACAGAACCGACGAGGCTGGGAGGCTAGCGGAGATGTTTGCTGTAAGCCACAACTTGACTCAACTCGTGGGGGAGCCAACGCGAGTGCCGGATGCCCGGGGCGATTATGCGAACACCCTGGATCTGTTTTTGACATCCGAACCGAGTATTTATACCGTAGAGGTTTCTGCGCCACTGGGAAACTCAGATCACTGCTTGGTATCTGTCGCGCAAGCACTTGCATACCAAGCAAGCAACCGGCCTAGGCAGCTTCGTCATGTATGGAGGTATGGGGCCGCTGACTGGGACGATTTGCGAGACTTCTTCGCATCCTTTCCGTGGTCCGAGGTGTGCTTCGGAAACTCCGATGTTAACGCATGCGCGGAGTCGGTATCAGAGATTATTCTTCTGGGGATGGAGATGTATATTCCACATTCCCTCAAACGAAGTTCGTCTGATAAACCTTGGTTTGACAAAAAGTGCGAGCTGATTACAGCGGCAAAAAATAGAGCTTTTAAGCAATGGCGCTCCAATCCCACCGATGTTAACAGAACGAATTTTGTCAGATTCAGAAACGCGTGCAACCAGGCGATTGATACCGCGAAGAAGGCTCACAACGACAGGGTGATCAATAAGCTCCTTCGGTGCCCAACTGGTTCGCGCTCCTTCTGGTCAATGGCAAAAGCGGTCAGCGGTAACTTTGCATCCTCTTCTTTCCCCCCGTTGGTGACAGACAGCGGGACGTTAGTCACGAATTCAAGGGATAAAGCTAATGTATTCGCAAATTTATTTTCGGCGAATTCAAACCTCGATCCCGGCCTTTTGCACCCACCTGTGATCTCGCCGGTACAGTCTTCCATGCGGGATGTGAGATTTCGTCCGCGCACTATTCAACGCATTCTACGTGAACTGGATTGTAGGAAGGCAACCGACCCGGACGGAATACCAGCAATAGTCCTTAAGAACTGTGCTCCAGAACTATCGCCGGTTCTTGGCAGACTCTTCCGCTTATCTTATGCACAGAGGACCTTTCCTGCCTGCTGGAAAATCGCTCGAGTTCAGCCAATCCCAAAGACGGGAAAAAAGTGTCTCCCACAAAATTACCGTCCGATAGTATTACTCTCTATTTTATCTAAGGTGATGGAAAAAGTCATCAATACAGAGTTGGTTAAGTATTTGGAGTGCAACAGACTCCTGAATGATCGTCAATACGGATTCCGTGGCAGGCGGTCCACAGGAGACCTTTTGACACTTATAACCGATATATGGACATCTGCGATTGAACGACATGGTGAGTCAAGGGCGGTCGCATTGGATATTTCCAAGGCTTTTGACCGCGTCTGGCACGGGGCATTGCTGTGCAAACGTCGTTCATATGGACTTTCCCAACAGCTTTGCGACTGGACGAGGAGTTTCCTTGAAAATCGATCGATCCGGGTTGTTGTGGACGGCGAGTGTTCGGATCTGTATCCTGTTAATTCGGGGGTGCCCCAAGGTTCTATTTTGGCTCCAACCTTGTTCTTGCTTCACATAAATGATCTGTTGGAGACAACGGACAACAAAGTGTTCAGTTTTGTGGATGATAGTACGCTTGTTTCCTCCTTTTCGAGTGATCGGCCGATTGGTGCATCTGCGTCACACCAGCTGAGATGTAGACAGATTGATTCTCTGAATCGGGATCTGGAAAAAGTCCTGCAGTGGGGAAAGGCCAATCTTGTCGACTTCAATGCAACGAAGACTCAGTATACAACATTCACAAAGAAAACTGGATCATCGGTTCCACAGCTGATGATGAATGGCCGAGCCCTCGAGGCTGGGGAAAGTTTGAAATTGCTCGGCGTCACGGTCTGTGGGAATGTATCATGGCATAAACACGTGTCGAACATCGCCAGGTCAGCCTCAGGAAAACTGAGTTATGTTTTTAGAACCAAGAAATTTTTTACCCCGGCCCAACTTCTCCTCCTATATAAATCCCAAATTCAACCCGCGCTCGAATATTGCTCTCATGTTTGGAGCTCGGCTCCTAAACATGCCCTCGACCTGCTTGAGAGCCTACAGAGACGACCGATCCGCCTGATTGGGGACTCGGCGCTGACGTCGGGACTACAGTCGCTATCACATCGAAGGCGCGTAGCCGACCTCTGTCTGTTTTACAGATATTATCACGGGTGCTGTTCTTCGGAGATTCGTGGTATTGTTCCACGCAATTCGGCTTATATGCGCTCCACAAGACAATCCGACGGATCGCACCCGTTTGTGGTTCATCTCCCGACGGCGCGAACATCCCTACATCAGAACTCGTTCCGCTACAGAGCGGGAAAGCTGTGGAACTCCCTTCCCACGCGAGTGTTCCCGGAACGTTACAACCTGCAACTGTTCAAAAAGAACTGCAACAGTTATTTGATGGCATCTCGGGGCGCCCACTCGGCGCTATAGGTTCGCCTCTCCCGAAAGAAGTCTAATAAAAAAAAAAAAAAAAAAAAAAAAATTAACTGGTCGTAAATATAAACCCCGAATTGACCATCTCATTAACCCGATCAGCAATAATATTGCCCAGTCCGATTCGGACATAGCAAATTGCCTCACAGAACACTTTGCAAAGATCCATGAGCAAAATAATTGTCTCTCAACTCCTGGCTTCGAGAACACAGTAAACGAATACATCTTAAACAGATTATTCCCATCTTTTACTCCTTTCATCGGTGAATTCAACAACACAAACATAGCTTCACACCCCTTAGACACTACAAATTTTCTAACTGCGGACGAATTATCCGAGATCGTAAGATCAGGAAATAACAAAAAGTCAACTGGATTAGATGGAATCCCACGTCTTCTATTTAAAAGGCTGCCCCCACCGAATCTACTTCCCATCCTCATTCATCTTAATCATATAATTAATGCATCGCACTTCCCAGAGAACTGGAAAACTGCGGTAGTAATTCCTATTAAGAAGCCCAGTAGTAGTAATAGCCCTTGCAATTATCGTCCAATATTCCTATTAAGTACGCTAAGTAAGATACTGGAACGCAAGATCTACCAAAATCTTCTCTCATTTGCCAATGAGAATGCCCTCATCCTTAACTGTCAGTTCGGATTTCGTAAGCGACAATCCACATGTCATGCTCTACTAAAACTTACACACGATGTTACAACCGGTCTCCAAAACCAAAGCCCTACTGTGTGTATATCTGTGGTGGTGTTTTCCAGGTTCTACCGTTATGATGGGTCTCGGTAGGGTGTCCGTCCGACACTGGTTCACCGAGACGTCCCCACAGTGTGTTTGGGCACGGTGTTTCGGAGCTCAAAATAAACAACGGCTGATCCTTAAGACTATTTTCTTTATTGATGGTGATATTTAATATTTAACTTCTACATAGACTAGTTATTTTATATATATTTAGTTTATTGAAATTAAGTATATGTATTTTATTATATATTTAGTACATCGAAATTAAGTTTAATGTGTAGCTTACAATATGATATTTACTTTAATATATATTTAGTATATTGAAATTAAGTATATGTATTTTATTATATATTTAGTACATCGAAATTAAGTTCGATGTGTATCTTACAATATAATATTTACCTTAATATATATTTAGTATATTGAAATTGAGTTTAATGTGTATCTTACAATATGTTTTTTTTTTTATATATCGGTGTTACGTACAATATGTCCTTTTTATATATTTTCATATATTGCATTTAAGCCCGGTATAAACTTCAAATGATTTAACGCACGAAATGTTCGCTTAAACGCGGTGCACTGTATAAACTTCGAATGATTTAGCGCACGAAATGTTCGCTTAAACGCGGTGCACTGTATGAACTTCGAATGATTTAGCGCACGAAATGTTCGCTTAAACGCGGTGCACTGTATAAACTTCGAATGATTTAACGCACGAAAGGTTCGCTTAAACGCGGTGCACTGTATAAACTTCGAATGATTTAGACGCTCGTTACATTCCCTGGTGAAGCGGATCCACACGTCTAATGCCCTTGGCTGACTGCTAGTTTCTGCCTGTTGACTCGTGCCGCACCATAGCACCTCAACAGCCATTGGTGTTGGTCATCACATCGCGCCCCTGCCTGTGTGCACTTTTCGTTATATGCACAGTGGTGGGCGCTATTGTGTGTGGTTCGATCATTGTACGCATTCATATCAAGGGTCGCTCGTATTACTCATACGTGCGACCTGATACGGCTACACGGGCATGCGTTGTATCTCTCGTATTTGTATTGGTTGAGATGTGTCCTTTTAAGGGCATGCGTTGTAGGTTTCGTCTGTTTTCGCGCCTGCTTGGTAATTCCGAGAATTAGTCGCAGGCTTGCGCAACCGTATAATGTTTTGGGATGGTATTTTCTGCTATATCAGATCGTTGGTTGGTGTTTTAACCTGATCGATGTGCAGATGTCCCATGCTTGCTTATGCCATGTAGTTTCATACCATTGCAACTACGTTGCGCTTGGTCTTCATGCCATTATTTCAGGTATGGTGAACATTTCTACTTTAGGAAAGATGCCTGTTATTGCTGATACACTTTGTATCAGCTGCATCGTGGTTATTAGACATGTTAATGCAGGTAAGTACGCGCTTAATTGGCGCCGAAGGCTTATGTAAAACAAATTACCTGGTGGTAGGTAGGCAGGTGAGTAGTGGAGTTCGCACGAGTCGTCACAGCACCCCCCCACCCCCCCCCCACCCCGCAGTGACATAGTCACGATAAGCATAAAAAAATGAAGAGGTGTTATGAGTGAGGCGTGCTCTTAGGTGGTTACGCGGCTGTTCCCCTTGGGGTTCTGTTATACAATCCGGTGGGTAACGCTTGTTGCGTGCGCAGTCGTTTACGACTTCGCGTAAGGGGACCTTTATATTGCTCGTGCACGCCCGCCGGGTTCGTCGGTGTCTCCTTCGGCACCTCGGTAGTGTGAGAAGTGCACCCATGGCTACTTTCTTCTGTAAAGCAATGTTTTAGCCGTTCCACACTGATTGTGGCTGCTTTTCCATGTATGTCCAACTCGTAAACCCGTTCGCTAATTCTTCTAATCACTTTCAACGGGCCCTCATAAGGAGGATCGAGTGGTTTTTTTTACTTTGTCCACTCTAACAAAAACGTGCGTACAGTTGTGCAACGCTGGATGCACGAAAACTCTTTTTGTCCCGTGTCGGGCCACCGGTCTTGGTCGTATTTTCCGCATCAAGTCACGCAGGTAGCCCACGCTCTTAGTTAGCTCCGCTGGTGCCTCGCCGTCAACGAAAAGCTCGCCGGGCAAAACGAGGCTGGTGCCGTAAGTGAGCTCGGCTGCTGAGGCGCCTAGGTCCTCCTTCATGCTGGTCCTCAAACCTAGGAGGACAGTGGGCAGGGCTTCGAACCACTGCGTTTCATTATGGCACATTAAGGAGGCCTTCAATGATCTATGCCAACGCTCTATCATTCCGTTGGCAGCAGGATGATATGCTGTCGTACGATCTCTTTGACAACCCAGCAATTCCGTAAGCTGTCTGAAGATCGTGGCCTCGAACTGTGGTCCCCTGTCCGAGGTAAGTGTTGTGGGAACGCCGAAACGCGCTACCCACGCTGAGTAGAAAGCCCGAGCCACGCTCTCTGCGGTTACCACACGTAATGGGGTAGCCTCGGGCCATCGCGTAAAGCGATCCATCATCGTGAGCAGGTACGAGAATCCTCTGGAGGGAGTTAAGGGACCGACTATGTCAATGTGTACGTGGGCGAAACGCGCCTCGGGCAGCTTGAATTGTGCCGGTTCCAGTACGTTGTGTCTGCTTATCTTACAACGTTGACACTTGAGACACGCCCGCGCCCACTTCGTGAGGTCCTTATTCATATGTGGCCAAACGAACTTACGTCGAATCGCCGCAGCCGTCGCGCGCCCACTGGGATGAGCTGGGCTATGAAAAGTCTCATAAATGCCCCTACGCAACTCAGCAGGAATGTACGGCCTGACTGTACCCGTTGAGACGTCGCACCAAACGGTTTTCCCGTTGGTGTCTATCGCGAACTTTCGCAGTTCCAGTGCTGTGTCTGCTGTTACGAGAGCTTTAAGTTGGCTGTCGTTTTTTTGGGCTTGGTCCAAGTCAGCGTCGGCTAAGGCTGCGCGCAACTGAATCACATCTATGCGAGATAGTGCATCTGCTATTACGTTCTGGTTACCTTGAACGTACTTTATCTCGGTAACGTATTGGCCTATTAGGTCCAGGTGCCGCTCCTGCCGCGACGATGCATTTCCGGACTTCTTCCGGAAAGCGTGGCTCAATGGTTTATGGTCCGTTCTGACGATCGCCTGGCGACCCTCGACCATGTGTCGAAAGTATTTTCTAGCACTGTAAATGGCTAATAACTCTCGGTCGTAGGTGCTGTACTTCCGTTCTGCCGTACTGAGCTTTCTAGAGAAAAAACCCAGTGGCTCCCAGCTCCCGTCGCACTCTTGCTCCAATACCGCCCCAATTGCGGTGTCCGACGCGTCGCATTGTATAGCCAACTGTGCGCCCTCTGCCGGGTAACGCAGCAGGGTGGCGTTTGAAAGTTGCGCTTTCGACTGCCGGAATGCATTACTTGCTGCTTCCGTCCAGACGATCGGACATTTGTCGTTCTTCTTAGCCCCCTTTAAATATTCATTTAGAGGGGCCTGGACATGCGCGGCATTTTGTAGTGTCGGCCGGTAAAAATTAAGCATGCCGAGGAAACGTCGTAATTCGCGAACGTTGGTAGGACGTGGGAATTCGTTGAGAGCTTCTACTCTGTCCGAGAGAGGCCGAATACCCCGATTGTTGATATGATAACCCAAATAGCTCACCTGCCCTTTGGCAATTTGGCATTTGTCTGGGTTAATCATGAGTCCGTATGGGCGGAGGCGTTCTAATACCTGTTTAAGATGTTGCTGGTGCTCCGCTCGGTTATAAGACGCAATCAGGATATCATCGATGTAGGCGTAGCAAAAATCCAGTCCACGCAGAGATGAATCGATGTACCTTTGAAAAGTCTGTGCGGCGTTTCTGAGACCAAAAGTCATTACCTTGAACTCATATAGTCCAAAAGGGGTAATGACCGCGGTTTTTGGGATGTCTTCGTGGGCCACCGGTATTTGGTGGTATGCCCTGGTGAGGTCCAGGGTCGTGAAGACTGTGCATCCGCGCAACTTGTATGAGTAATCATACAGGTGTGCGATGGGGTATCGGTCAGGAATTGTGACCGCGTTCAACAGTCGGTAGTCGCCGCACGGGCGCCATTCGCCACTTCGTTTCTTAACTAGGTGCAGCGGACTGGCCCATGGGCTTACTGAAGGTTGGCAGATTCCTTGCTCCAGCATGTAGTCGAATTCTTCGCGTGCTGCGCGCAATTTGTCCGGTGCTAGTCGTCGCGGGCGTTGGCTTACCGGTGGACCCCGTGTCTCGATGTGATGGTAAACCCCGGACTCTATGTGCTCCTGATTGGGAAGTGGTACTGTCGAGTGTCTATACTCTTCCAGTAGAGCCGGAATTTCATCGCATGTGATGTCGGCCTCGTGTGGCGTCCGTGGGGCCTCCCCAGGCGGATGGCCTAGTGACCGTTGTTCCACTAGTCTATTGTTCGCGGTGTCGACCAGCAAGTTGTGGCGCGATAGTAAGTCCGAACCTATTAATGGCTCGGAGACGTCGGCCACTATGAAGTGCCAACCAATAGGGTGCCGCAAACCCAGATCCAGTCGTAGGCACTTACGTCCGTAAGTAGCTATGGATGTGTTGTTCGCTGCTAGCAATTGGAGTCTGCTAGGCATTCTATTTAGCGAGGCGTATGATTTGGGTAAAACAGATATGTCGGCGCCAGTGTCGACCATAAAACTTATATCCGATCTCGGGTCTTTGATTGTTAAGCGGCTTACTTGGAGTGTGCCGACCGTTTGCGCTGGGGTTGCGGTCGGCCGTCCTAGTTTAAATTCGCGTTTGGTGCCGGCTTCACGGGTTTCCACCCCCAGGGTTGTGTGCATTTGCGGGCCTTTGCCCCAAACCGCCGATGATATGAACACCACGCGGGTGTTAATGCCCTTTGAGGGTTCGCCGTCGGCTGTGGTGTGGGCCTACCGCGCGTGCTAGTGGCACCTCTCAGAGGTTCGCGTTGCCCGGCTGTGGTCTGGGTCTATGGCCTCTGATATGTTGGGCGATTTTGGGCCGAGCGCGCGAAGTCTCGTAATTCGGCTCGTAATTGGGCGATTTCGCGTTGTAAACTTAATTCGTAACGCGAGGGTCCCGGTTGCCGGAAATCGGGTTGCCTTGCATCTCGAGTATGCGCCAAAGCCCGTGCCGAGTCGGTGGCGATTGGTTGTGACGCGTTGGTGCCCCCACTTGCGCGCGGGATATTATGGGCTGCAGAGTAGTATCGCGCAGACGATTCATCCTGTCGATTAATGGTCGCTACCTGAAAGGCGGGGGACTCCTCTCGTTGGTCGGCGCTTTCTACGATTGCATCTGCAATCTTAGCCAGCCAACTCAGGCTTTGATTGGTTTGCGCGATTACGGTAGGACGGGCTTGTTGCGGAAGACCCCTAATGAAGTGGGGTCTGATGACATCATCAGAGATCCCCTTTCCCGCTATAGACCGCAGATGTGTGAGAAAATGCGATGGCTTCATCCCCGTGAAATTGGTCCCGTTGAACAAGCGTTGGTGCCTCTTGGCAATAGACTCCTCGAGCGCGTTGAGGAGCGTTTCCCTCATATCTGTATACGGGCTGTTACCAGGAGTTCTTATAATGTGTGCCACATGCGTACGCTGGTTTCGGTTTAACACCCTCATAACCTCGAGCGCACGTGGCCTCGCCTCGTTCACGCCCGCCGCCTCGAATATGAGGTCCGCCATGGTGAACCAGAGCTCCGATTCCTCCTCGTCAAAAGGAGGCAAGCGCAAGTCACGCGAGGCAGCGTGTGGTGACCGCTCTGTCGGTGTCGCACTAGTGAATACCGGGGATTCTGATCTTTGAGGGCGTGTGTCGCGGGCTTTCTCCTGCCGCGAATCCGTGCGCTGTTCCACACTGAGCGCGTCCACGAAGGCCGGGGAATCCGGGCGCGGTACTCCCAGCTCCCGCTGTAGCTCCGCCTGTGGCACCGTCTGTGATTCGGTATGCGACTCCCTCAGTGATTCCGGTTGGGGCTCCTGTTGAGCCTTCTTTGACCTCGTAAACTGGGCCATTTTCTACACAAGGGTGGTGGGCCATTCCTCGAAACGCAAGAACCGCGAGAAATGTAGGACAAGGTTGGTGGGAAGAAGTTGCAGCTCTGCGCAGTTGGCGAAAAACTTGTCGCTTGCAGCTGTTGTGATGGGAACGAGTGAACAGTGTGTATGTGTGGGTTGATTACTCTATGTGAATGGTTTGCCGGTGCTAAATTCGTATTAGTTCCGATTTTTCGATGCCCGGAAGGGGCTTACTACGCGAATTTGTTGTGGTGAACGTTTGTACGATTCAATTACAAAAAAAAAAAAAAAAATATTTTTAAATTCGGTTATTACTTACTGCTACTCTTTAAATACAATAGAAGAAGAAGAAAATATTGTGTTTTTGCTGGCTCGGAAGGAGCTCAGCGTATATATAGATAAAAGAGAAAACAAATTTTGCGTCACCTGGAGTCCAACGTTGGGGATCTGGTTTCGTCAGGTGTCGTTACTCGTACTATGTCGAAGATAGTGCTGCGATCTGACTCCACTTGTGTGTTTAATAATAAGAATCGTCCTGCCGCACGTTGCCTTGGTCACCAATTTAGGATATATTGATGACTGTGCAGTAGGGTTGCGTGTTCCTCACTAGGTTACCAATTGTGGTGGTGTTTTCCAGGTTCTACCATTATGATGGATCTCGGTAGGGTGTCCGTCCGACACTGGTTCACCGAGACGTCCCCACAGTGTGTTTGGGCACGGTGTTTCGGAGCTCAAAATAGACAACGGCTGATCCTTAAGACTATTTTCTTTATTGATGGTGATATTTAATATTTAACTTCTACATAGACTAGTTATTTTATATATATTTAGTTTATTGAAATTAAGTATATGTATTTTATTATATATTTAGTACATCGAAATTAAGTTTAATGTGTATCTTACAATATGATATTTACTTTAATATATATTTAGTATATTGAAATTAAGTATATGTATTTTATTATATATTTAGTACGTCGAAATTAAGTTCGATGTGTATCTTACAATATAATATTTACTTTAATATATATTTAGTATATTGAAATTAAGTTTAATGTGTAGCTTACAATATGATATTTACTTTAATATATATTTAGTATATTGAAATTAAGTATATGTATTTTATTACATATTTAGTACATCGAAATTAAGTTCGATGTGTATCTTACAATATAATATTTACCTTAATATATATTTAGTATATTGAAATTAAGTTTAATGTGTATCTTACAATATGTTTTTTTTTTATATATCGGTGTTACGTACAATATGTCCTTTTTATATATTTTCATATATTGCATTTAAGCCCGGTATAAACTTCAAATGATTTAACGCACGAAATGTTCTCTTAAACGCGGTGCACTGTATGAACTTCGAATGATTTAGCGCACGAAATGTTCGCTTAAACGCGGTGCACTGTATAAACTTCGAATGATTTAACGCACGAAAGGTTCGCTTAAACGCGGTGCACTGTATAAACTTCGAATGATTTAGACGCTCGTTACATTCCCTGGTGAAGCGGATCCACACGTCTAATGCCCTTGGCTGACTGCTAGTTTCTGCCTGTTGACTCGTGCCGCACCATAGCACCTCAACAGCCATTGGTGTTGGTCATCACACCGCACCCCTGCCTGTGTGCACTTTTCGTTATATGCACAGTGGTGGGCGCTATTGTGTGTGGTTCGATCATTGTACGCATTCATATCAAGGGTCGCTCGTATTGCTCATACGTGCGACCTGATACGGCTACACGGGCATGCGTTGTATCTCTCGTATTTGTATTGGTTGAGATGTGTCCTTTTAAGGGCATGCGTTGTAGGTTTCGTCTGTTTTCGCGCCTGCTTGGTAATTCCGAGAATTAGTCGCAGGCTTGCGCAACCGTATAATGTTTTGGGATGGTAGTTCTGCTATATCAGATCGTTGGTTGATGTTTTAACCTGATCGATGTGCAGATGTCCCATGCTTGCTTATGCCATGTAGTTTCATACCATTGCAACTACGTTGCGCTTGGTCTTCATGTCATTATTTCAGGTATGGTGAACATTTCTACTTTAGGAAAGATGCCTGTTATTGCTGATACACTTTGTATCAGCTGCATCGTGGTTATTAGACATGTTAATGCAGGTAAGTACGCGCTTAATTGGCGCCGAAGGCTTATGTAAAACAAATTACCTGGTGGTAGGTAGGCAGGTGAGTAGTGGAGTTCGCACGAGTCGCCACATATCTCTCGATATTTCTAAGGCGTTTGATTGCGTCTGAATCTCAGGGCTTCTGTACAAACTGCACTCCATATTTAATCTAAACTTTCACACAACAAAGCTCTTAGCCTCATATCTTTCTGCCAGAAAATTCGTTGTGAGAATAAATTCTTCTGTCTCAGAAACCCACACCATAACCGCGGGTGTTCCCCAAGGCTCCATTTTAAGGCCAATTTTATATCTGTTATATACCTCAGATATTCCTCAACCCGTATCTCCTAATGTTGTGATGCTGAATTATGCTGATGATACATTAATTTACTCTAGCAGCAAATTTGTTAAGGCTGCAAGAAACCGCATTAATCCCTAACCTACCAACATACTTTAATAAGTGGAAAATTCACCTTAATCCAAATAAAACGCAGCTCATAGTGTTCAAGGCCAAAAACGAGCACTGTACAAACAACACTAGACGCTGCCACAACAAAATTAAACTTAACCTAAACAACACTCTAATAAAACCCTCCAAAACCCTAAAATATCTGGGAATCACTTTTTCTAATAACTGGTCTTTTTCCTCCCACATTAAAAATTCCCTTCAAAAAGGCACAATTCAGCTTAATCTCTGTAGAAGAGTAATGTGGAAACCTAATTGTCTCTCTCACAAAGTCAAACTGCTCATTTACAAACAAATTATCAGACCCACACTCACGTACGCGTGCCCATTGTGGTACCATATCACTCCCTCCCAAGTGGAGAAATTACGAGTATTCGAAAGAAAATGCTTTAGGTATGTCTCTGGATTACATCGTCGTCCTAACTCCTATAAGTACTATAGTAACTTCGAACTCTACAATACCGTTGGTATTGAGCGCCTCGATAGACGATTCCTCGAACTGTCTATCAAATTTATCGAAAACCTACAAAATAATCCCAATCCCATAATAACCTCGCTCTTAGAGAACTCTCTAGAAATCAGAACTAACTATCCCAACTGTCTCCACACCAGAGCTATCTTCGCCTCAGGCAGACTGGTAAATGATTCAAATGAGATCATATACCACAACACCGAAGTTACCCCTAACCAGTTCAAATACTGTAACGTCTAACCATTTTCCAACATCCTACGCTTTTCCAACGAACAACCGGAGAGAAATACTCTACCTCTAACCCATAACTGACCTCATTCCACATCCTTTAATTCATAAATCCCATTAATTATAAAACTTTGTTTTGTTTATAGCTCATTTTATAATAATCAGACTAAGTTAGGTTAAGTTATATTTATATTTATATTTAGGGTTAAGTTTAGATTAAGTAAAGTAAAAATAAGAAATTCCTGGTTTTCTGACCTTTTCCAGGAAGAGGAAACCCTACTAAATGTATAAACACACATATAGCCTATAACTCTTAAAACATTGTTTGGAAAATGTATTATAATAATAATTACATGTAAGCAATTGTCACGAATTTAATTTTAAGTCACTGTATTACTTAAATGTACAAATTTTAATTATGGTTAATAAATACAGTTAAAAAAAAAAAAGCACTCTTCATCATTCAACAGCCAAACTTCAAAGCGGTAAGTTATTATTATTATTGCAGTAGCCATAATTCTGAGTAGTAAACAATCCCAACCTGCTTCTCGATATTCACAGAATATTCGAATAAAAATGGGAGATACTACGATTAGACTACAGGACAAGATGAAATATCTTGGGGTCACTTATACCCCAAAAATGAATTACATCAAACATGTGACCCACATTCTCCAAAGGGGCCTCGGTCGGTCTAAGCAACTGCACCACATCTTGAAATGGAGGAACAAAGTTGACACCAAAGTTAAGCTTCTCTGCTATAAGCAGCTAATCCGATCTGGAATATCGTATGCCTCTCCCATATGGTCCTGTATATCTTCGGCTCAAATGGAAAGACTTCGGGTTTTCGAAAGGAAACTCCTCAGAAGATGCACCAATTATTCTAGAAGGCCTGACGGTCGTCATTACCCCAACTCTCACCTATACGAAGGCGCCTTCATTACCCCTATCGACGAGTACTTGCTTCAATTATCATATAAGTACCTCGAAAACATTCAGAACAGGGAGGACCTACTTGTACGGGACTCTTGCGTTCTTGACCCTTCTCTCTCTCGATGTCTTCGGATCAAACCCCCACAATTTCTTCTTCTTCCCAATAACATTTCCCCTCTATAATAGAGGATTCTTGGACCCATCCCATAGGGTCTGCTATTAACAAACCACACACACGAACGCACAGTACAAGGCAGCACAAACACAAACATACACACCGACCAAAGCGCAGATTATCAGACGCCAAAGACGTGATCTGCGTTCACTATCGCACCCAAGACCTACCGGTCTTGTACGATTTATTTCCCACCATCCCTCTATAAAAGTAGTTAGAGAACACCCGGACTAACACTGTCCCTACTATCCTTGGATACCCCCCCCCCCCCCCTTTTTTTTTCTCCTTTCTTTTCATAGATCGCGAGACCGAGCCCAACATCCTCACGGATGTGGGTGATTCTGGTTATCGCAAGATGACCAGAAGTCAGAGACAAGATGAAGGACACATATGTCCTTGTCTCGCTAAATTCGGCTTTCTCGCCACCATTTTTTTTTTTTTTTTTTTTTTTTTTATTATTATTATTATTAGCTCCCCAATTATTAATATCATTTTTTCAATAACTCATATTTCTTATTTTCACATAATTTAGATATTTAGCAAGAGGACAAACATTTTCATCGCTGGATTTCAATTTCCAATTAGAAAAAAGCTAAGTTATCATATTTTCAATTATTAATACCATTTTCACTAATTCATATTTGATTTTTTTTTTTGCATATATAGATATTCCCAAAATAAAAAAAAAGAAGACTTCATCACAGAATATTCGACGAAGAACTAACACAAATTTGAGCAAAAAAACAAAAAATCATCATCAAACGGTGTTATCTTATATATTAATTATTTTTCATTTTGGAATCTTAAAAAAACAGATGTAACAGTAACGCGGTGCTTGTGTTTAGAGAGTGTAATAGTATCCAGTCTGAATAACCTCGGTGTTTGTGTTTGCTTCACAAATTATTTAATTTGCGATTTATTTCATCAAATGTTGTGCGTAATATTCCAGGAAATTTTTATATATCAATAACGTGGCGTATACTGTTTAGAGAGTGTAATAGTATGGAGTCGAATAATCTCGTTGTTTGTGCTTGCGTCATAAATTATTTATTTGGTGTTTTATTTCTTCAAATTTTGTGCGTAATATTCAACGATTTTTTTACATAACAATAACGTGACGCTAGTGTTTAGAGAGTGTAATAGTATCGAGTCGAATAATCTCGTTGTTTGTGCTTGCGTCATAAATTATTTATTTTGCGATTTATTTCTTCAAATGTTTTTTAATATTCGTTGGATTTTGCATGTCATTGGGGCGGATGTTTTCTGAAAACCTAAATTGGGCTTAATTGGTGTGAAATTTTTCCTATAAAAGGATATGTGGAATTGTGTATAGATTTAATTCGTTTTTTTTTCGTTCATTGCTCATTGTCCAGTCTCTGTTTTCACAAACTTACGCAGTTTTAAAGGACGAATATTCAACGCAAAAAAAAAATTAATAAAAAAAATAAAAATAAATAAATAAAAAATTAAAAATAAATAAATAAAAAAAAAAAAAAAAATAAAAATAAAAAAAAAAATAAAAAAAATAAAAAAAATAGAAAGAAAAAAAATAAAAAAATAATTCTTAGAGTACGAAGTCACAAGTAGTTGGGAGGATTTGGAGAGACATTTTTAGGGTGTTTTTTGAGTGATGTTTTTATCTTATATATATATCCAACATTTATGAGAATGATTAACACTCAGGTCGATTTCGCTAGACGCGAGATAGGAGAACAGGTCGGGGGTTACGAAGGAGATGGATAAACTACATTACGGGGATTAATGTGCGGCGATTAATGAAATCATAGGCTTAAGTATGAGGTTGACACATACAGAGACCCAAGAAAAAAAATCTGCGTTTTATTTTTTACTATTCGCCTCGACTAAGGTTGTTCAAAAAACCTTTTGCAAACAAAATTACTTATGTAAGTGGTGTCCCCTCCGCCGCACCCGCCCATAGTTAGATATAATAAAATATCAAAAACAAAGTGATAGAATTAACAATACATTTTTCATTACTTTTTAGAAATATGGCTGCTAACGCGACCAACAACAACAACCACAATAATAATAATAATCACAGCGATAATAATATAAGAAATAGAATGGGACAAGTGCTGGGCGAGGGGCAACAACAGCAGACAGGAGCTTCTTCATATTTTACTTTGCCCAAACAAATAGCAAACAAACGCGCGTGTATCAATGTTCAAAACAAAGATGAATATTGTTTTAAATGGGCCGTTTTATCAGCTTTCACTAATGATACACACCATGCTGATAGACCCTCGCACTATAAAATTCCCAACATAGCAAGCGAAACAATAGAATACGAGAATGAAATACTATCGTTCAAAAATATGCAATTTCCTCTGGCGATCAAAGATACACACATTTTCGAAGCCAATAACCCAACCATCAGCATAAATATTTTTGGCTATGAGATTAATAATAGAGGGGAATGTAAAATAATTGGACCCTGCTATCATACCCGCGGAGAAAAGAGGAAACATATTAACATGCTTTATTGCGAAAGCCGCGATGGTGATAAAACGCATTATGTATACATCAAAAACATATCGCGTTTGTTGGGAGCTCAGATAACCAAACATAATGATCGAATACATCTATGCAGCGGCTGCTAGCTGCGATTCACCACAGAATCCGAACTGCAAAAACACAAGAGTGAATGCGGCAAACTAACTATGACTATGCCCGTAGGAAAAAATAAAATACCCAAATTTACTAAACATAATCGGAATAAATATGATCCACTTCGAGCCTCCCCACATTTTAATTTGACCAAACAAATATTTAATAAAAACGCCTGTATCAATGTTCAAAACAACGATGAATATTGTTTTAAATGGGCCATTTTATCAGCTTTTACTAAGGATCCAGAACATGCTGATAGACCATCGCACTATAAAATTCCCAACATAGCAAGCGAAACAATAGAATACGAGAATGAAATACTATGTTTCAAAAATATAGATTTTCCTCTAGAGGTCAAAGATACAAGCATTTTCGAAGCCAATAACCCAACCATCAGCATAAATGTTTTTGGCTATGAGATTAATGATAGAGGGGAATATAAGATAATTGGGCCCTACTATCATACCTGCGAAGAAAAGAGGAAGCATATTAACTTGCTTTATTGCGAAAGTCGCGATGGTGATAAAACGCACTTCGTCCACAACGGATGTGCAACAACATCTGCCCTGTGCATTTTCATATTTCATAAAATGCTCCTTCAACGATGATTTAAACAAGCACCGCACATTTGTTGGTGAGTAAAAAAAATTTTTTTAACAAGAAAAAAAAAAAAAATCAAAAACTAAAAATTAACATTTTCTTTTTTTTGCAGGAGAAAACTCTCCATCGGAATTCGTTAAGATGCTAGCCGACGATTTAACACATCTTCACACGGAAATTATTGGGCGACCAAAACCAATGATTCCGTCAACACAGCGCCAGAAGCATCATCAAAACACCTCGCCAATATGTAGTATCTGTAAAGGTAGATTTAGCAAATTAGATGTAAGAGTCAGGGATCATTGTCACTTCACTGGTGTCTATAGGGGACCAGCCCATTCACAATGTAATTTAGATTTTCGCGTTCCGAAATTTTTCCCAGTCTTTTTCCATAATTTGTCAGGTTATGATTCGCATCTATTCATGAAAAGTCTGACATGTATTAAGGGGGATATAAATGTAATTCCGCTAAATAAGGAAAATTATATATCGATTTCCAAAGGCGTATATTTAGACGAACATAATTCATTCGAAATTAGGTTTTTAGATCCTTGTCGATTTCTGCAATCTAGCATAGACTCACTAACGAGAAATCTATCCGAAGAGGATTTCATTATTCTTAGGGGATTTTATAAAAATGAAAAGTCTTTGAAGTTAATGATGAAGAAGGGGGTATTTCCTTATGAATATCTTAATTCCTGGGCTCGATTAGATGACTGTTCTCTTCCACCAATTTCTGAATTTTATAATAAGCTAACGAATGAAGATTGTTTAGTTGAAGATTATGATTATGCTCAAAAAGTGTGGAAGCATTTCGATTGCAAATCTTTAAAAGAGTACATGCTTTTATATCTGCAGAGCGATGCTTTATTGTTGGCAGATGTATTTGAGAATTTTCATAAGGTTTGTCTAGATATATATGAGCTAGATCCATGTCATTATTATACATCTCCCGGCTTATCTTGGGATGCGATGTTGAAAACCACCGAAATTAATCTGGAACTTCTAACAGATGTTGAGATGCTCAATTTCTTTAAGAATGGCATCCGTGGCGATTTATGTCAGTCTAGCCATCGACATGCCGTCGCGAATAATAAATATTTAGAAAAATTTGAAGAATGCAATCAAATAAATTTCTCATGTATTTAGATGCAAATAACCTGTACGGTTGGGCAATGTCTCAACATCTTCCAGACGGAAACTTTCAATGGAATGATCCGCAAATCTTCACAGCCGAATATATTTTAAATTTCGACGTAAACGGCAAAATTGGCTTTGTGTTGGAAGTAGATTTGTCTTATCCAAATGATCTTCACGATCCACACAATGATCTTCCATTTTGCCCAGAAAATATGCCAACGCCGGGTTGCAAACTTCCAAAGCTGGTCGCCAATCTGCATTCAAAGACAAAATATATAATTCATCTGAGGAATTTGCAGCAATGTCTGAAACATGGATCGATTCTCACTAAAGTTCATAGAGCGTTGTCTTTTACTCAATCAGGGTGGCTGCAAAAATATACAACCCTCAACAAAGAATACAGAAAAAAGGCAAAAAATAAGTTTGAAAAAGACTTTTTTAAATTAATGAACAATAGTAGTTATGGTAAAACCATGGAAAACGTAGAAAAGCGACGAGATGTGAATATTGTAACTCAATGGGATGGACAAGGAAATTCGTTCAGCGCCAGAAAGCTGATTGCCAGCCCCTTTTTCCATAGCGTGTCTATATTTACACCAGATATGTGCGCCATCGAAATGAAAAAAGCTCGAGTGGCATATGATAAACCTATTTATTTAGGCTTCGTTGTACTAGAGCTTTCAAAATGGCTCATGTATGACTTTCACTATGATTACATGAGAAAAAAGTTTGATACGGCGATTCAGTTGAACTACATGGATACAGACTCTTTTATCTACACAATATCAACAAACGATTTTTATTCGGATATATATAGCGATGTTGTTGACCCCGAAAAATCCAGATTTGATACGTCGGAATATCCAATAGATAACATTCATAATTTTCACCAAATAAATGGAAAAGTTCTGGGAAAATTTAAAGATGAGACTAACGGTAAAAAAATAACTGAATTTATTGGGTTAAGAGCCAAAATGTACTCTTTTGCATTAGACACCAATGAAGTGACAAAAAAAGCCAAAGGCGTAAAAAAATGTGTTACGAATAGTTTAGATATAAGTGATTATAGAAATTGTTTGTTAAGGCGTAAGTTATTATATAAGTCTATGCTAATATTTAGAAGTAAGTTACACAATATTTATACACAATCTCTCAATAAGCTAGCATTAAGCGATTGCGACACAAAGCGATATATTCGTGATGATCGCATAAGTACCTATGCTTGGGGGCATAATGGAATAAACAATGTTTTAACATAAAAATTATTAAATTAAAAAAGTGTATATAGCCGATATTTATATTTAATAATAAGAGATATTTGTTGTATAATATTTTTCTAGCTAATAGGTTAGATATAAGTAATATTTTTGGTATAAATAATTTTCTAGTTAATAGGTTAGATATAAGTGATAATTGCGACATAATAATTTTCTAGCTAATAGGTTAGATAAAAGTAATATTTTGTTGTAAATAATTTTATTGCCAATAGCTTAGTTATAAGCGATAATTGATGTGAATTTTTTTGTAGCTAATAGCTTAGATATAAGTAATATTTTGATGTAAATAAATTTTGTAGCTAATAGGTTAGATATAAGTAATATTTTTTTGTTGTAAATAATTTTGTAGCTAATAGGCTAGATATGAGTGATATTTGTTCTAAAATAAGTAATAAATGTTATTGTTATGAAAAAAATGAATTATTGCTTTTCACTCTCTCTCTCTCCCTCTATCCCCCTCTCTCTATCCTTCTCTCCGTTTCCGATCTGATGGAGAAGCTCGGTTAGAAGACGTGCTATGATTAAGATCATCAGAATTACCAGATGTTCTTTGTTAGAGGGTTGAATGGCGGCTGGTTCTGGAGGCGAAAATTCATGTTTTTCTTCTAGAAAGCTTTGGATTTGTAATCGTCTTCATCGCTGTCATTGATGCATTACTTTGTCAATTATACCGATACCCTCAACAGCAGTATTACCACTTTTGACATTTTCGCGAGTTCTTTTAAGGGTTCGACTATAGGCTTAATAGCATTTTCAATTTCCACTTCCTTCATAGTTTTTCGAGGTTTGAGTAACATAAATTTTTCTTTTCAGAGCTTTTTTTTTCCTTATAAGGATGTTCGAAGGTACCTTAGGTCACCGTAATTTCATCACAAACACAAGAGGAACTTCCACTTCCATCTCAACAACCACTTTGCGCTTTAGGGTTGCCGCCCTGGTTGGTGGTGGGTAAACTTGACACGAGCTTTTGGGTTGATGTCTTGGATATATGTGGATGTGTCCGCTAGGTGACCAAATTATCAGGCAGCTAACGTCTCCTGCCATCTTTCGATACAATCCAGTCCCCTAGATGCGAATCTAATTCGGTTCTGCGAATCTGAGGAGATCTCAATTGAGAAAATTCGTTCGCCTCAAGAAATAGCTTGCGAGGATCATTATGCTCTCCACACCATTAGACTTCCTGGTGGGAGATATCAAGTAAAATTGCCTCTCAACCAGAAAAAGACCGCATTAGGCGAGTCTTATACTATGGTATTAAGAAGATTTTATGCTTTGGAGCGCAAACTCCAAGCCAAACCCGAGGTGCAGCGTGAGTATACTGCATTTCTAGATGAGTACCTGTCATTGGGACACATGTCACTTGCAGTGAATCAAGAGCCTAAAGGCTATTTCCTTCCTCATCATGCTGTGGTGAAGGAGAGCAGCCTAACCACCAAGATTCGGGTTGTTTTCGATGGTTCCGCAAAAACGACAACAGGTGTTTCATTAAATGACACCCTCATGATAGGTCCCAAACTACAGGATGACTTATTTGAATTGCTCTCACGATTTCAACACTGCCACTTATGGAACAACTTGCGCATCATATTTGGCCATAAAGACGCTGTTCAGACTAGCTGATGACGAAACGAACAACTTTCCCAAAGCTGCTCAAATATTGCGTAAGGATTTTTATGTAGACGATCTACTCACAGGAGCGGATACTCTAGCTGAGGCCATCCTGATCCGCGATGAACTCCTCGCACTACTCAAAAAAGGAGGATTCTGCTTGAGAAAATGGGGTTCGAGCCACCCAGCACTACTTATCAAGGAACAAGAACATCCTGACCATTCGCATATGTCTCTAGACCCAGACTCGGACATAAAGACCTTGGGCATACGCTGGAACTCTCGCAAGGATTATTTCTTTTATGTTGCCAATATTGATAAAAGAAACAGCAGCACTAAAAGAGGCATATTGTGTCAAATTTCGAATTTGTTTGATCCGTTGGGACTCTTAGGCCCCATCGTGGTATATGCCAAGGTGCTGATTCAGCTACTATGGAAGGCGGGGGTTGTGTGGGACGAATCTGTCCCTATGGAAATCCATTCGGCATGGTCTGCTTACCAAGACCAGCTCCACTTAATCGAAAATCTCAAATTTCCCCGTGGACTAACCATACCCAGCGCAGTTAATGTACAACTGCATGGATTTTGCGATGCCAGTGAAGAGGCTTATGGAGCTTGTTTCTATTTAAAATCCGTCGATCCTCAAGGCCAAGTGCACATGCGTTTGATTGCATCCAAATCGCGAGTTGCTCTTCTCAAACCCCTAACAATACCCAGATTGGAGCTCAGCGCATCCGTGTTACTGACTCGTCTGCACAACAGCATACGAAAGAGCATCTCAAAGGAAATAGATGACGTCTATTTCTGGTCTGATTCCACCATCGTACTGCACTGGATATGCACTCCCGCGCACAAGCTAAAAACTTTCGTATCAAATCGTGTGTGCGAGATACAATCTAATGTATCCAGATGCTATTGGAATCACATCTCTTCCAAAGACAATCCTGCGGATCTCATTTCTCGTGGGCAGCTTCCTTCTGAATTCGTGGAAGGTAGCCTTTGGTTTAATGGTCCATCATGGTTAACGGATCAAGATTCGTCGTGGCCGAAGCAAGCTTTGCCAAAATAGACATTCCTGAGTTAAAACCCGTGATACGGTCGCTTACATGTCGCTCGAAATTCAAAAGCAAGATATACTTGAGCGATACAGTTCGTTTAGTAAGTTACAACGAATCATTGGATATGTACTCAGATTCGTTCACAATGCCAAAGGCATGTCTCGACGCAGTATTGGTCCATTACGAGTTGACGAGCTTTGACGCTCACACAACGTCATCACCAGACTCGTTCAATTGCAGTCGTTCAGGCGCGAGATTGAAACATTGTCGGCCAACCAGCCACTCCCAGCATCAAACAAATTAATACCGCTAAATCCAATTTTGGACTCCGCCGGCATAGTACGTGTCGGAGGCAGGCTTGCGCGTTCGTCCTTATCCGAAGATCAGCGTCATCCTATACTGTTGCCGTCGCAGCATCATATCACGAAATTGATCATACAGGCAGAGCATATTAGGCTCAAGCACGCTGGAGTCCAAACTACTTTATATTCGGTGCGACAGCACTATTGGCCGATTAACGGCCGCAGCACAACTCGTCGCATCCTTCATAAGTGCATGCCCTGTTTTAAGGCCAAACCTATTCTCGCTGACTACCCTATGGGTACTCTACCCAAACATCGAATTACATCTTCTCGCCCTTTTCTACGTGTCGGAGTCGATTATTGTGGACCTTTCTATATAAAAGAAAAGCGTCATCGTAACAAAAATCGGGTAAAGGTCTACGTAGCTGTATACGTTTGTCTATGTACAAAGGCAGTGCATCTTGAGTTAGTTGGTGGATTGTCTGAAGCGCTTCTTTTCGAGACGGGGAAAATCTGTCGAAATCCATTCGGATAATGGAACTAACTTTGTCGGGGCAAAAAACGAGCTCCAACGGCTCTACAAACTTTTTAATTCAAAGGAGCATCAAAATAATGTATCTAAATTATGTGCTGGTCAAGGGATTGATTGGCACTTCATACCGCCAAGAACTCCTCATTTTGGAGGAATCTGGGAAGCTGCCGTTAAATCATTCAAACATCATTTGAATCGAACTGTAGGCGATATATTACTTACATATGAACAATTAGAAACATACGTGATAGAAGTAGAAGCAATTTTAAATTCCCGTCCTATATCTCCTATGTCCTCAGATCCAAATTACCTCGAACCATTAACTCCTGCTCATTTTCTAGTAGGTAGCCCTTTAACTTCCTTTCCACAAGTTGATTTCACAGATACACCCGCAAATCGCCTAACCGCCTGGCATCACGCTCAGCAAATGAACCAGCATTTGTGGAAGCGCTGGCATAAAGAATATTTGCACCAGCTCATACAATTCAGCCGCTCACGCCGTCCCGAGGTCCAGCTAAAGGAAGGAGTATTAGTGCTCATCGCAGATGAAAACCTACCACCACTAAGATGGGCACTTGGTCGAGTCATAGCTACACACCCCGGCCAGGATGGAATTGTACGTATAGTCACTCTCCGTACAAAAGGCGTCAAGAGACTATGCCCTCTCCCCATCGACGAAACTATAGGAACCGGAAACACCACACCAGTCTTGAACAAGGCGCATCTCGCTCCACAAAATAGCGTAGACAACATTGACTGCCGACAAAATTCGACCAGACAATATCATCAACATTGTATTGGCACCTTAACTGTCAATAGTACGCCACAACATTCGTCGAGTTTCGTCCAGCTATCGTTCTGGAAGGCATAGCCCCGCCTACTTCCGCTCAAAGGATCAAGATGGCGGCCATTCGCGATTCTTGTCGTTGAAGATCCTTTTCAACTCTTTCACTTCGTCGTTCGTCGTCCACAAGCATAGCAGTCGCTTTGCTAATTTCGATTTATTTGTATTTCGTGTCGTGTCACATGTGACAATTTGCATGTGCGTAATTTGAATATTTTAAGTTCAATTATATAAAATAAAATAAGAAGAGTTTAAATATAAATATTTTGGCGTATCGTTAGTTATTTCGTCGTCGTTCGTTTTTGTCGAATTTTTGAATTTGCACGGTAAACGCACCGTGAACACTCCCGCTTCAGGGAGTCCGACTCCCACATCAAGTAATCGAAACCAATGGATTTACACTGGTGTGTGGAGGTACCGATACACATAACCTCGGAACCGGCTTCATCATAACCAAGAAGTTTACGCCCCACGTAAAAGATGTTAGATTTATTAATGACCGAATGTCGGTGCTACAAATACAGGGCCTATGTTATAATTATAAACGTACACGTCCCAACAGAATCTACCGACGAAGAACCAAAGGACACGTTCTAAGAGCCCCTAGAGGAAGTGTTTCATGGGATTTCATCATTTTATGTTAAAATCCTCCTCGAGGACGTCAACGCGAAAATTGGAAAGGAAGTTATCTGCCAACATGACGTTTCAAATAATAACAGAGTTCGTATTATCACGTACTCAGCGTCAAAAGATCTGGTAGTGAAAAGCACGATGTTGAAGCACAAGCAAATCCATAAAGCCACATGGATCCAGTCCCTATATTAAATATCTTGGTACTCCACAACAGGTTGAGCTTCAAGGAACACCTGAGGAAAACGAGTGAAAATACGACAAGAGTATGCAGAGTTTTGGCGAGACTGTTACCCAATGTTGGAGGACTCCGGCCCCACATAAGGAAACTCATAACCAGTGTTAACATCTCCACTATAATGTATGCAGCCCACATATGGGCAGGAGCCGCACAGTATAAGTCGTACATGAGGGGAGTGAACTCAGCACATAGGCTGGCATCACTAAGAGTATGCTGTGCATTCCGAACGGTATCCGAAGATGCCATGAAGGTTTTGGACGGGAGGGCACCAGTTGACATTGCAGCTAAAGAAAACGCTGCATTGCATGAGGTGTCCCAAGAGAATCGTCGGAGAAAGCGATCACAATTTGAGCTCTCAAGCCTAAGAGAATGACAACGAATGTGGGATTCTTCCACCAAAGGAAGATGGACCCACACTATGATACCTGATTTAGAAACATCGGTGAAAAGGAAACATGGCGAGCTGAATTACTACCTGACTCAGCTGATATCAGGACATGGGTGCTTTCGGCAATACTTGCACAAGTATAAGCATGTGAATCACCTATACTGCTCGTACTGCGAAGGCTAAATAAAAAATGCGGAACGCGTACTCACAGAGTGCGTGAGATTCGAGACCTCGCGAACGATTTTGGAGAGACATATGAGACGGATAGTTACTTCGGCAGGAGTAATAGAATACTTGGTAAGTTAAGAACAGGCATGGTCCGTATCAAATGGTATTCTATGTGACATGATGCATCAATTGCGACGCGACGAATGGAGTAACAGGTAAACTCCACCCCGCCCCGCGATGAAATATCTAAAAAAAAGTTCCACGGGGATCAACGGGAGTATGTGTCTGGTGGGAGGTGGTTTTAGTCGGTAAAAAACCCGGCGTGCCTCGGTATCGGTCCAGCGGTATCTTTTGAAGATTTCCACCTTATTACCGAAACCCCCCAAAAAAAAACCCCCCGACAAAAGCGCAGATTATTAGACGCCTAAGACGTATTATGCGTTTACTAACTCTTGTATGATTTCTATCCCACCATCTCTTCATTCATCTCATGCTCCTCGATAGTATAGTGGTTAGTATACCCGCCTGTCACGCGGGAGACCGGGGTTCGATTCCCCATCGGGGAGCCTCTGGCGCAAGACTAATGACCTTGCCTGGAAAAAACAAATCATTATAAAAGATTTAACAAGCCTCAGGACTTGCTAAATAAGGCCAAGACCGGTTCCCGGTTGTAGTGCCGATGGTGATGATGATGATCTCTTCATCCAAGTAATTAGAGTCCTTTGAACTTACCCTGTAGGCACTATCCTTAGATACCTGCCCCCTTTTTATTTTTCAGACATCTTGAAACCGAGCGCAACATCCTCACGGATTCTGGTTGTCGCAAGATGACCAGAAGCCAGAGACAATATGAAGGCCACATTTGTCCTTGCCTCGTTTAAATCGGCCTCCCGTCACCTTTTTTCTGAGCAGTCTGCAGTTGAGTCCCGAAAGTGCGGACGACAATTAACTGAAAAAGAACTATTAAACAGAAAAGTAAACTATTTTACACAGAACTTAAAGAAAAACCAATTGGAAGTAAACCACCAACGTATTTTCCCTTTTCTCTCAAAATCGGTCACCAGTATTTCTTCTGGATGTAAAAACCACTGTGGGGATCGCAACAGAATAGGAACAATCTAGAAGAGTCATTGTACTTTTCAAAACAAGGAGTAACCCGCTCCTCTATCGCAATACCTCTTCACGAAAGCAAATACATACCTTTTCCTGCCCGCCTGTAATCCTTTCATTATCAAATCCTCAAAGTCGTTCAATCGACCCGCGATCTTGGTATTTTATGTGATAGAGAACTTAATTTCATCTAACATATTAAGGATATGCTCCTTAAGGCCATCGCAATCCTCGGTATTGTACAACGATGGTCTAAAGAATCCTACAAACTCCATGTTACTCGATTCCTACACATTTACGTTGTCCGTCCACAGCTTGAATATGTTAGTCATGTAAGGATCAGCAGCCTCACGTTCGCAGATTCGAGAGAGGATTTAACGTCATTTCTTGCGCTTCACTCACTTACCCGCTTACACGAACCGTTTGAAATTAATTAATCTGGAAACCCTAGAAGAACACAGAATGCTTCGGATATTCTATTAATTCACTGGCTTCGCTATGGCTCGTTCGTCTTCACCAATCTTCTCAACTCAACCCTATTCAACACAAACCCCCATTACCTACCTAATCCTCCGCGTTCGAATATTGCCTTGCAGGGAGAAGGTTCTGTAATCAACGCAATATCAATTTTCCTTTTGTCTTTCTAAAAGGATATTGAGGTCTGTAATTTCGTGGTGCGGGGGCTTAAATTACAATGAATCACTTAGGCTATGCTGACGGAAGCATATGCTTCCAGTAGGGCCACCCATGTCAGACAGGCTAGCGAGGAGTAACACACAAAGATCTACCACCCCTAACCCAGGGCATTACGCGTCACCGTGCCCATTGGATGGTTTGCAGCCAGGGATATACCGGAGTAGTAGGGTTATGTATGTTCTGCCCCAATTTTCTGCCTCAAAAGCTCTTTTCTGGCTCAAAGCTCTACGTGAAGGTGTAGATGTGTTTGTTGTGTGGTGAGTGTTGATAGTGGTATGTGATTCATGGGTGGTGTGTCTTATGTGAGGTGGAAATAGTAGTATTTAGTGTATTTCTTATCAGTATTGGTAGTAATTGGGTATAGTTTGTAGTATTCTTATCGCTGGTTGTTGGTTGATGTCGTAATCGAATAGGTATGTAGTTGTTGGATTTTGTGCTTAGGTGATGATATCGAGGTTTTTGCAGGTGGTGGTGGTGGATGTTTTTGCTGGCTATCGGGCTTTTTGTTATAGGGGTTTTTGTAGGTGGTGGTGAATGCTTTTGTTGGCTATTGGGCTTTTTGTAGGTGGTGGTGAGTATTGGGGCTTTTTGATAATGGATTTGTGCTTAGGTGGTGATATCGGGGCTTTTTGTTATGGGGTTTATGTTTTTGCTAATGGATTTATGCTTAGGTGGTGATATCGGGGCTTTTTGTTATGGGGTTTATGTTTTTGATGATATTGTTTTTTTGGTGAGTATTGGGGCTTTTTGCTAATGGCTTTGTGCTTAGGTGGTGATATCGGGGCTTTTTGTTATGGGGTTTATGTTTTTGATAATGGATTTGTGCTTAGGTAGTGAATGGTTTTGCTTGCTATTGAACTTTTTGTTATGGGGTTTGTGTTTTTGATAATGGATTTGTGCTTAGGTGGTGAATGCTTTTGTTGGCTATTGGGCTTTTTGTTATAGGGGTTTTTGTAGGTGGTGGTGAATGCTTTTGTTGGCTATTGGGCTTTTTGTAGGTGGTGGTGAGTATTGGGGCTTTTTGATAATGGATTTGTGCTTAGGTGGTGATATCGGGGCTTTTTGTTATGGGGTTTATGTTTTTGCTAATGGATTTATGCTTAGGTGGTGATATCGGGGCTTTTTGTTATGGGGTTTATGTTTTTGATGATATTGTTTTTTTGGTGAGTATTGGGGCTTTTTGCTAATGGCTTTGTGCTTAGGTGGTGATATCGGGGCTTTTTGTTATGGGGTTTATGTTTTTGATAATGGATTTGTGCTTAGGTAGTGAATGGTTTTGCTTGCTATTGAACTTTTTGTTATGGGGTTTGTGTTTTTGATAATGGATTTGTGCTTAGGTGGTGAATGGTTTTGCTTGCTATTGAACTTTTTGTTATGGGGTTTGTGTTTTTGATAATGGATTTGTGCTTAGGTGGTGAATGCTTTTGTTGGCTATTGGGCTTTTTGTAGGTGGTGGTGAGTATTGGGGCTTTTTGATAATGGATTTGTGCTTAGGTGGTGAATGGTTTTGCTTGCTATAGGCTTTTTGTTATGGGGTTTATGTTTTTGATGATATTGTTTTTTGGTGAGTATTGGGGCTTTTTGATAATGGATTTGTGCTTAGGTGGTGATATCGGGGCTTTTTGCTATGAGGTTTGTGTTTTTGATAATGGATTTGTGCTTAGGTGGTGAATGGTTTTGCTTGCTATAGGCTTTTTGTTATGGGGTTTATGTTTTTGATGATATTGTTTTTTGGTGAGTATTGGGACTTTTTGATAATGGATTTGTGCTTAGGTGGTGAATGGTTTTTTTTGCTCTATGATGATGATGAATGGGTTGTGCTTTAGGCTTTTGTCTCGGTTGTAAGCTGTTAACTGTAGCGGAAATAAAAAAACGATGTCTTTGTTGTGCTTTTTAATCTTATTGTCATTAAGCTGAGTAATATATACGGGAATTTTGTTGTTTGTATGGGAAATGGGTTGTTTTTGCTGGAACTTAAAACTTACTTCACCTAAGACGCAGACCTAAGCCAGTATTCAAACAGATGCAATAACAAGGCGGGGGCTTTTTGCTCTATGATGTTGATGAATGGGTTGTGCTTTAGGCTTTTGTCTCGGTTGTAAGCTGTTAATTGTGGCGGAAATAAAAAACGTTGTCTTTGTTGTGCTTTTTAATCTTATTGTCATTAAGCTGAGTAATATATACGGGAATTTTGTTGTTTGTGGATTTGTATGGGAAATGGGTTGTTTTTGCTGGAACTTAAAACTGACTTCACCTAAGACGCAGACCTAAGCCAGTATTCAAACAGATGCAATAACAAGGCGGGGGCTTTTTGCTCTATGATGTTGATGAATGGGTTGTGCTTTAGGCTTTTGTCTCGGTTGTAAGCTGTTAATTGTGGTGGAAATAAAAAACGGTGTCTTTGTTGTGCTTTTTAATCTTATTGTCATTAAGCTGAGTAATATATACGGGAATTTTGTTGTTTGTGGATTTGTATGGGAAATGGGTTGTTTTTGCTGGAACTTAAAACTGACTTCACCTCAGACGCAGAGCTAAGCTAGTTGACTTCACCTAAGACGCAGAGCTAAGCTAGTTGACTTCGCCTAAGACGCAGACCTAAGCCAGTATTCAAACAGATGCATTAACAAGGCGGGGGCTTTTTGCTCTATGATGTTGATGAATGGGTTGTGCTTTTGGCTTTTGTCTCGGTTGTAAGATTTCTATATGCTGTTATCAAAAAAACAAACATGACTGTGCTTGTCCGATCTTATGACCTTGGATGCTATAGTAAATTCTTTTTTATTTCTAAGTGTATTTATGAGGGCCTATTATTCTTATCATAGTTTCCATATTGGACAAAGAATGTATCGTTTCAGCTCCCCACAGGCTAATGTTGATTTCTATATATAGGCGTACATCTTCAGTGGGTTGCGGATTTGTGCTTATTATCAATATTTTTTCAATTTGGGGTGTGTGATGCATAGTTGTTTTGGTTTGTTGGGTATTTGTTATCAGGTGTATACATCTTCAGTGGGTTGTGCGATTAGCGTTCAAGGTTAATTGTGTGACATGAGCAGATGGTATTTTTGAACTGGGTGTGTGAATAGGTGATAGGTGATTCATGATTGTTTGGCAGTGAATATATTATTATTTAGTCATTGAGTTTGAGTAATATATATGGGAATTTTTTTTTTGGGTGATTCTATGTTGAAATGGATGTATGTTTTAGTTGTTTCTTAATATATGGAAATTTTTTGTGATTCTATCTGCTTTTGGCTTATGTTTCGATTGTCGAGGGCTTTTTCAGTGTATGTGAATAGGTGACAGGTGATTCATGGTCGTTTGACTTGTTGTGCTGTTATCATTTGTAGTAAAATAGAGGCGTGTTATCAGTAGTTGTTCGTGGATTTATATGGAAGTGATTCATTGTCGTTTGGGATTCTTTCTTATCTCAGTATGTGAATTAAGTCTTAGGGTTGGATGATCAGCGTACAAGGTTAAAGTTTGGAGTAGGTTAATTGTATGACATGGTTGGTCGTCGATTTGTCTGGAAGTTGAGGACTCTTTTATATATTATTATTAGTCATTGAGCTGAGTAATATATATATAGGAATTTTTGTTGTTCGAGGGATATGGTATGGAAGTGATGATATAAGACTTAGATTTGGATGATCACAGCGTTCAAGGTTAAAGTTTGGGGATAGGTTAATTGTATGGAAGTCATTCGTAGTCGTTTGACGTCGTGGTTTTTGGGATTCTTTCTAATCTCAGCATGTGAATTAAGTCTTAGGTTTGGATGATCAGCGTTATTTTCTAATCTGTATTTATTGGTATATTGTTCGAATGTTTTTATTATTATCTAGTGTGGTTATATTAGGCTGTTGTTGTTGCTGTATTTAGTTTATTGTTATAATGATGTTATGTTTTATTGTTCAAAGTTTTGAGATCTTTTGAAAGTTCTTTGTTTGCTTATAATCATATGAGGATATTTTTGAAAAGCACAGGCAGTTTTTATATGGATATATTAGTATGTGTAGACTTTTTTTAGCGCTACAATGTTGTTAATAGCGAATATATTATTATTAGTCATTGAGCTGAGTATTATAAGGGAATTTTTTTGTAGCTTGTTGTTATATTAATTATGTATATGTGTGTGTGTGTATTGATGGGCAAATATCTGAATTTCACCTGTTGAGCTGTTGTCAGTTGTACACATCTTGGATTGTAGTGGAGGTGTTGTTAGCATTAGTTGTTCGCGGATTTATATGGAAGTGATGAATTAAGTCTTAGGTTTGGGTGATCAGCATTCAAGGTTAAAGTTTGGGGGTAAGTTAATTGTGTGGCATAGTTGTTCGTGGATTTGTATGGAAGTGATTCATTATCGTTTGGCGTAGTGGTTTGGAATTCTTTCTTATCTCAGTATGTGAATTAAGTCTTAGGTTTCAATGATCAACGTTCAAGGTTATAGTTTATAATTATGTGTATGTATCGACGTCAGGAGAGAAAGAGAAAAAGAGAGAAAGGGGGAGCAAGAGAGAGAAAGAGAGTATATTTGTGAACGAATGAGATGTGTGTATGCGTAATAATGAATGAATTTCGGTATAGATAAGACCATCTTGACTAGCTAGAAATCATTGCGTCACTAAACCATTAAAGAAAAACACTAAAAGGTTCCATTGTGGTATATATTCGGCTGAGCAGGAAAATTGTTGCGAGAGGATTAAAACAAAAAAAAAAAAATCAACAACAAAAACGGTAAGTTAACACCTATCATGAACCATTTTTAGGATTTCTAATTTATTTCTTCAAATGTTATGTGTTATATTCGGGGGATTTTAATCATCGAGACAGCCTTTTTTTCTGAAAGCGTAACAAAGCAAAAGAATTAACAGTAAATTTTTCATTACTCTTTTAGAGAAATATGTCTGCTAACGAGGTCAACACCAGCAACAACTACAATATTAACAATAATAATGTCAGAAAAAGACTGAGGCAATTTTTGGAGGAACGCCAACAACAACAACAACAACAACCTGCAAAGAAATTAAAACAACAGATCTATAAAAGATGCTTGTTTTGTGATGAGGATGTTGAGGGACGGCTTTGGGTCCAACATCATAGAAAAAATACCCACAAAGCAAACGCCCAACAAGCTCTTAATGAAAACGTCTCCTTAATAGCAAGCGCATTCCAAAATCGTATCAAAATATTTGCCATTACCAACAAAGATGAGAGTATGATAAATGTGAATACGTTATTTGAAAAAAATATTCCATTGATTAACGAGTTACTACAAGATGAATTGAAAGTTTTGAAAGCTTTTAAATTTAGTATGGAGCTTTTTGCTAACTTTGCGAAACTATCCAAAGAATGTGAAGAGATAATGCAAATAGATATAAAAAGCATGCAAACTAAAATGTACACGATTGCGAAGGAGGAAGACATAAGAGAAAATTTGAGCACGGCAATTGAAATTATCAAGGCAAAATTGGAAGAGTTCCAAGAAAAAGATAGCGGATGGGCGTTGGCAGCATTTTAGAGGATCGAAATTAACATCAACAAATACGGGCCATTTCGAGCTTGATAGATAAGGGACGATATAATAAATCTTTTAAAGAACTTGTAGCTGCATCAAACAAGAATAAATAAAATATATTTATGTATTAAAATTAATTGATGTTTTTTCCCTTGGCTAATTTTGTGAGAAAATTATTCGAATATTGGTCATTCATTTTTCCCCCATGAGTCTTAGAGTATCAAATATATCCCCACCAATATATGTGAATTTTCGGTTGTAAGTTGGTTCTTAATATATGGGACATTTTTTGTTGATTCTGTCGGCTTTTGCCTTATGTCTCAATACTTGAAATGGTTTGTGTTTTTGCTACTGGTTTGCGTCTTTGATCTCTAAACTTTCAGCGCTTTCTGCTAATGGTTTGTGTTTTTGATCCCTAATGGTTCTTGTTTTGACTTCTTTAGAACAATTTTCTAAGTACAAATGATTATTCAAGTCCATATTGAGCATAAAAAAAATGTTCTGTTATCAAAAAACATATGGCTGCTTATCAAATCCCATGACCTTAAGACCCAGACCTGGCTGGACTCATAGAACGACCTTTGCTAAAATTATCCAGATAGCCGAATAACTAAGAAGAATTCTTGAGATCTCCTCGCCAAAAACTGATTTCGCATAAGACCCAGACCTGGCGGAACTCATAGAACGACCTTTGCTAAAATGATCTAGACAGTCGAATAACTAAATTTCCTCTGTAATATCAAAAGGAATCCCGAACTTGTTTGAGCCGGCGAACGATTAGTAACACATAAAGTTCTATCACACCTAACCCAAGGAAATATGCGTCATCGTACCCATTAGATGGTTTGCATTCAAAGACATACTGACTGTATTATAACCTCCCCTCTCTGATGCCGCATCGAATCAAAGCAGTAAACAGATCTCTATGTATCGGCTGTATTATAAACAGATGGTTCCAAGCAGGCTGTTTCTTCAAACAGGTCGCTTCCAAACAGGGCGGTTTCAAACAGGGCGATTCCAAACAGGGCGGTTTCTTCAAACAGGGCGATTCCAAACAGGGCGGTTTCTTCAAACAGGGCGATTCCAAACAGGGCGGTTTCTTCAAACAGGGCGATTCCAAACAGGCGGTTTCTTTAAACAGGGCGATTCCAAACAGGGCGATTCCAAACAGGCGGTTTCTTTAAACAGGGCGATTCCAAACAGGGCGGTTCCAAACAGGCGGTTTCTTTAAACAGAGCGGTTTCTTCAAACAGGTTGTATTATAACTACCCCTCTCTGATAACGCTTCAATGCTGTAAGCAGGTCTTATCATATGATGTTATGGTGGACTATATTTGATCCTCTAAGACTCATGGAAAAAATGGCCTCAATTAATTTTAATGTTTAAAGAACAATGATCAGCGGTTTTATTCATATAGGTAAGATAAGAATAATGGATAGTCATTAAAAACACTTAGACATCAAGAATTTGATATAGCATCCAAGGTCATGGGATCGGGCAAGCACCCCCACATGTTTTTTTGATAACAACACATTTTTTATGTTCTATATGGACTTGAATATTCATTTGTACTTAGAAAATTGTTCTATGGAAAAATAAGAATTAGAAATCAAGAATTTAATATAGCTTCCAAGGTCAAGTGATTGGACAACAACACCCTTTTTTTATATCAACACTTTTTTTGACCAATATGGACTTGAATAATCATTCGTTGACTCGTGGTATATTCATAAAAAAGCCAAAAGCACAAAGAATTTAATATATTATATGGACAATGCGTAGCGCTAAAGTATGCAATTAACAATATATCCATATAAAAACTCAAAATTGTGGCGCTAAAAATAGGCTATATTCAATATATATAGCAAAAAGCTCGCTAGTCTAGAGATCAAAAGCATTAAACCATTTCAGCATAAAGTTACTGCCAAGTGGTATATATATTCATAAAATTAGATTTACTGTCAAGTGGTATATTCATAAAAAGGAAAAACAGCCCCAACAACTGAGACAACCCATCCGAAAGTCTAGCGATCAAAGACACAAACCATTAGCAAAAACACAAACCATTTCAAGTATTGAGACATAAGGCAAAAGCAGATAGAATCAACAAAAAATGTCCCATATATTAAGAACCAACTTACAGCCGAAAATTCACATATATTGGTGGGGTATATTTGATACTCTAAGACTCATGGGGGAAAAATGAATGACAAATATTCGAATAATTTTCTCACAAAATTAGCCAAAGGGAAAAAACATCAATTAATTTTAATACATAAATAAATTTTATTTATTCTTGTTTGATGCAGCTACAAGTTCTTTAAAAGATTTATTATATCGTCCCTTATCTATCAAGCTCGAAATGGCCCGTATTTGTTGATGTTAATTTCGATCCTCTAAAATGCTGCCAACGTCCATCCGCTATCTTTTTCTTGGAACTCTTCCAATTTTGCCTTGATAATTTCAATTGCCGTGCTCAAATTTTCTCTTATGTCTTCCTCCTTCGCAATCGTGTACATTTTAGTTTGCATGCTTTTTATATCTATTTGCATTATCTCTTCACATTCTTTGGATAGTTTCGCAAAGTTAGCAAAAAGCTCCACACTAAATTTAAAAGCTTTCAAAACTTTCAATTCATCTTGTAGTAACTCGTTAATCAATGGAATATTTTTTTCAAATAACGCATTCACATTTATCATACTCTCATCTTTGTTGGTAATGGCAAATATTTTGATACGATTTTGGAATGCGCTTGCTATTAAGGAGACGTTTTCATTAAGAGCTTGTTGGGCGTTTGCTTTGTGGGTATTTTTTCTATGATGTTGGACCCAAAGCCGTCCCTCAACATCCTCATCACAAAACAAGCATCTTTTATAGATCTGTTGTTTTAATTTCTTTGCAGGTTGTTGTTGTTGTTGTTGTTGGCGTTCCTCCAAAAATTGCCTCAGTCTTTTTCTGACATTATTATTGTTAATATTGTAGTTGTTGCTAGTGTTGACCTCGTTAGCAGACATATTTCTCTAAAAAAGTAATGAAAAATTTACTGTTAATTCTTTTGCTTTGTTACGCTTTCAGAAAAAAAGGCTGTCTCGATGATTAAAATCCCCCGAATATAACACATAACATTTGAAGAAATAAATTAGAAATCCTAAAAATGGTTCATGATAGGTGTTAACTTACCGTTTTTGTTGTTGATTTTTTTTTTTGTTTTAATCCTCTCGCAACAATTTTCCTGCTCAGCCAAATATATACCACAATGGAACCTTTTAGTGTTTTTCTTTAATGGTTTAGTGACGCAATGATTTCTAGCTAGTCAAGATGGTCTTATCTATACCGAAATTCATTCATTATTACGCATACACACATCTCATTCGTTCACAAATATACTCTCTTTCTCTCTCTTGCTCCCCCTTTCTCTCTTTTTCTCTTTCTCTCCTGACGTCGATACATACACATAATTATAAACTATAACCTTGAACGTTGATCATTGAAACCTAAGACTTAATTCACATACTGAGATAAGAAAGAATTCCAAACCACTACGCCAAACGATAATGAATCACTTCCATACAAATCCACGAACAACTATGCCACACAATTAACTTACCCCCAAACTTTAACTTTGAATGCTGATCACCCAAACCTAAGACTTAATTCATCACTTCCATATAAATCCGCGAACAACTAATGCTAACAACACCTCCACTACAATCCAAGATGTGTACAACTGACAACAGCTCAACAGGTGAAATTCAGATATTTGCCCATCAATGCACACACACATATACATAATTAATATAACAACAAGCTACAAAAAAATTCCCTTATAATACTCAGCTCAATGACTAATAATAATATATTCGCTATTAACAACATTGTAGCGCTAAAAAAAGTCTACACATACTAATATATCCATATAAAAACTGCCTGTGCTTTTCAAAAATATCCTCATATGATTATAAGCAAACAAAGAACTTTCAAAAGATCTCAAAACTTTGAACAATAAAACATAACATCATTATAACAATAAACTAAATACAGCAACAACAACAGCCTAATATAACCACACTAGATAATAATAAAAACATTCGAACAATATACCAATAAATACAGATTAGAAAATAACGCTGATCATCCAAACCTAAGACTTAATTCACATGCTGAGATAAGAAAGAATCCCAAAAACCACGACGTCAAACGACTACGAATGACTTCCATACAATTAACCTATCCCCAAACTTTAACCTTGAACGCTGTGATCATCCAAATCTAAGTCTTATATCATCACTTCCATACCATATCCCTCGAACAACAAAAATTCCTATATATATATTACTCAGCTCAATGACTAATAATAATATATAAAAGAGTCCTCAACTTCCAGACAAATCGACGACCAACCATGTCATACAATTAACCTACTCCAAACTTTAACCTTGTACGCTGATCATCCAACCCTAAGACTTAATTCACATACTGAGATAAGAAAGAATCCCAAACGACAATGAATCACTTCCATATAAAACCACGAACAACTACTGATAACAAGAACGCCTCTATTTTTTTACTACAAATGAAAACAGTACAACAAGCCAAAACAACTATGCATCACACACCTCAAATTGAAAAAAATACTGATAATAAGTACAAATCCCCAACCCACTGAAGATGGTCGCAACTAGTAACAGAACAACAACAACAACCCAAACGATTACGATGATGAATCATTTCCATACATTATGCAGCAATCGCAAAAACAGAGGGATTATTTAAACTCAATATTATTATTATTGATAATTTCTCTAAAAAACATTAACCCCTTGTATACTGATAAGTAAATGTTCACAGCAATTGCTGAACCTTGAACGCTGGTCAATCAAACCTTATAAGCAAACATTGAACTTTCAAAAGATCTCCAAAAAAAACGTTGACCAATAAAACAATAATCTAATATAATCACACTAGAAAATAAAAAAACATTCGAGCAATATACTAATAATTACACCTTAGAAATAACATAAGAATTAATTCACATACTGAGATAAGAAAGAATCCCAAAACCACGACGTCAAACGACTATGAATGACTTCCATACAAAAATCCACGAACAACTACTGATAACACGCCTCTATTTTACTACAAACGATAACAGCACAACAAGTCAAACGACCATGAATCACCTGTCACCTATTCATATATACAACTGATAACGACGACGATGATGATGAACCATTTCCATACATTATGCAGCAATAGCAAAAACATCGGGATTATTATTATTATTATTGCTAGACTCACGATACAATACACAAAAATAAATACTAGCACCGCGTCAAAAAAGGAATAACAATTAATATATAAATAAGGTAACTCACCAGTTGATGATGTTGATTTTTTTATTTCGTAGCTAATCCCACGTCGAATATTGGATTTGATGATGATTTTTTCTTCTTTTTTTCAAATTTAAAGCCCGTATTTCTCTATATATATTTCAGCATAGATTTACTGCCAAGTGAATATATTCATAAAAAAGCCTTTAGCACCCCAAAAACAGCACATATTCAATATAACAAAAAAGTCCATTTCAACATAGATTTACTATCAAGTGGTACCATTTCAGTATAGAGCAAAAAGGCCGAGCCTCACCTTGTTAACGCAGTTGCTGGGTACTGGCTTAGGTTGCGTCTTAGAGAATTTTTTTTTTTCATGGGCAAATGAAGTGTTCTAAGAAAAAAACATCCACTCATTTCAAAATAGAATCAGCTAAAACATACATCCATTGCAAGATAGAATCACCCAAAAACATTCCCATATATATATTAAGAAACAGCTAAAACATACACCCATTTCAACATAGAATCACCCAAAAAAAATTCCCATATATAGTACTCAAACTCAATGACTAAATAATAATATATTCACTGCCAAACAATCATGAATCACCTATCACCTATTCACACACCCAATTCAAAAATACCATCTGCTCATGTCACACAATTAACCTTGAACGCTAATCGCACAACCCACTGAAGATGTATACACCTGATAACAAATACCCAACAAACCAAAACAACTATGCATCACACACCCCAAATTGAAATATTGATAATAAGCACAAATCCGCAACCCACTGAAGATGTACGCCTATATATAGAAATCAACATTAGCCTGTGGGGAGCTGAAACGATACATTCTTTGTCCAATATGGAAACTATGATAAGAATAATAGGCCCTCATAAATACACTTAGAAATAAAAAAGAATTTACTATAGCATCCAAGGTCATAAGATCGGACAAGCACAGTCATGTTTGTTTTTTTGATAACAGCATATAGAAATCTTACAACCGAGACAAAAGCCAAAAGCACAACCCATTCATCAACATCATAGAGCAAAAAGCCCCCGCCTTGTTAATGCATCTGTTTGAATACTGGCTTAGGTCTGCGTCTTAGGCGAAGTCAACTAGCTTAGCTCTGCGTCTTAGGTGAAGTCAACTAGCTTAGCTCTGCGTCTGAGGTGAAGTCAGTTTTAAGTTCCAGCAAAAACAACCCATTTCCCATACAAATCCACAAACAACAAAATTCCCGTATATATTACTCAGCTTAATGACAATAAGATTAAAAAGCACAACAAAGACACCGTTTTTTATTTCCACCACAATTAACAGCTTACAACCGAGACAAAAGCCTAAAGCACAACCCATTCATCAACATCATAGAGCAAAAAGCCCCCGCCTTGTTATTGCATCTGTTTGAATACTGGCTTAGGTCTGCGTCTTAGGTGAAGTCAGTTTTAAGTTCCAGCAAAAACAACCCATTTCCCATACAAATCCACAAACAACAAAATTTCCGTATATATTACTCAGCTTAATGACCATAAGATTAAAAAGCACAACAAAGACACCGTTTTTTATTTCCACCACAATTAACAGCTTACAACCGAGACAAAAGCCTAAAGCACAACCCATTCATCAACATCATAGAACAAAAAAAAAACCATTCACCACCTAAGCACAAATCCATTATCAAAAACACAAACCCCATAACAAAAAGTCCAATAGCAAGCAAAACCATTCACCACCTAAGCACAAATCCATTATCAAAAACACAAACCCCATAGCAAAAAGCCCCGATATCACCACCTAAGCACAAATCCATTATCAAAAAGTCCCAATACTCACCAAAAAACAATATCATCAAAAACATAAACCCCATAACAAAAAGTCCAATAGCCAGCAAAACCATTCACCACCTAAGCACAAATCCATTATCAAAAACACAAACCCCATAACAAAAAGGCCTGATACCACCTAACCACAAATCCATTATCAAAAAGCCCCGATACTCACCACCACCTACAAAAAGCCCAATAGCCAACAAAAGCATCCACCACCTAAGCACAAATCCATTAGCAAAAAGCCCCAATACTCACCAAAAAACAATGGCATCAAAAACATAAGCCCCAGAACATACATAACCATACTACTTACCGGCTGTATTATAACGCCGCCTCTCTGACACCGGGTCGAATCAGAGCAGTAAGCAGACCTTACCATATCAAAACGGGGCTCTGATGTGGCGGACCATTTGAAACCCCAGAGTGATCCGATGAAATAAATGATCAATACACGAAAAACAATCTCACAAAAAACCCGATAGGCGTAGGTGTGATGAGCCGACACTACCATAAGAGAAAAAATCATCAAGAAAACACCGACTCGGCAAAAAGAAGACGTAGGGAAAAACGTAAAAAGCGGGATATACGCGTCGGCACGTGGAATGTTCGAACGTTATATAAACCGGGCGCGATACAGACGGTCGTAGAAAACGCGAAACAATATAAAATGGACATCGTCGGGCTTCAGGAAGTTCGACTCCCACGTCAAGTAATCAAAACCAACGGATTTACACTGGTGTGTGGAGGTACCGATACACATAACCTCGGGACTGGCTTCATCATAAGCAAGAAGATTACGCCCCATGTAAAAGATGTGCAATTTATTAATGATTGAATGTCGGTGCTAAAAATACAGGGCTCATGGTACAATTATGTATTAATAAACGTACATGCCCCAACAGAATCTACCGACGAAGAAACGAAGGACACATTCTACGAGACCCTAGAGGAAGTATTTGATGGGATCTCATCATTCGATGTTAAAATCCTCCTCGGGGACGTCAACGCGAAAATTGGAAAGGAAGATATCACGTTTCAAATGATAATGGTATTCGAATTATCACGTTCGCAGCGTCAAAAGATCTGGTAGTGAAGAGCACGATGTTCAAGTACAAGCAAATCCATAAAGCCACATGGATATCACCCGACGGCGTAACGCGTAACCAAATAGACAAAAGACACCACTAGAATATCCTTGACGTATGATCATATAGAGGAGCAGATTGCGACTCCGAGCACCTTCTAATGATGGCAAAATTAGAAATCGGCTTGCAGCAAACCCACATGGACAGTCACGGGAGACGAGCAAAAAGTTCGAGATTGTTAAACTAAAAGACCTACGTGAAAGGGCTGAATATCAAGACGAACTAACGAATAGATTTAGCATCCTAGAGAATGACAGTAGTGAGGACAAGGAAGCCAATAGTGTGGACACTAAATGGGCATCGACCAAAGACACAATCAAACAAACAGCCCAAGAGGTATTAGGATTTAAGAAAACAACTAAGTCCAAAGCTTGGTTTGACGATGAGTGCAGGGCAAAGATCGAAGAACGTAAACGCCTCAGAATGATCCACTTAGAAGCATATGATGAAGTCAACGCAGTAAGATACGCGACAATTCGGAAAGAAACAACTAGACTTTTCAAACGCAAAAAACGCGAATGGGAGAAGACTCGGATCGAAAAAATCATAGAAAATGCCAGAGCAAAGAACAGCAGAGGTATTGTAGCGATTCTAACAGATACACACGATTCACAAGCGAAATAGTGAAGAACACGAACGAAAAATCGAATAAGAAAAATACATCAGAACCGTATACCAAGCGATAAATAACAAAAAAATAATTCACACCAGTGGAATATAGTCGAGTTTGGAAATCAAATTCTAAACACGGTCAGTAGCCTGGTGTGTAACGCTTAGGTAAAATTTTTTTCGTGAGTCGAGCTGTCATAGCGTCAGTTCGAATCACACGATCTTCTTCACTATTATTTCAAACGCTATAGTATGTATGCCGGCATAAATTCAATTAGAAATGGCTACCGAGCGAGAGCCAAAATAATCCGAGACAGAAACAAAAAATATCGTGACAAGATGGAAGCAGTACTTTGAAAACCTGCTCAATGTGCGCACCCATCAACGACAAATAAACGCACCAGACGTACATACAACCGAGCCCCAGATCCCAGAGCCTTCTTTCGACGAAGTTGTAGACGCGATAAATCGACTGAAAAACAACAAGGCCGCCGGAATCGATTGCATACCGGCAGAGCTTGTGAAGCATGGAGGAGGGGCAACCGCTCGAAAGATCCACCAACTGGTTAAAATAATATGGGACAAGGAAGTCATTCCGGAAGAATGGAAAACCTCAATGGTCATCCCCATTTTCAAAAAAGGCGACAGATTTGACTGCGAAAATTACAGAGGAATATCATTGCTCCCAATCACATACAAAATATTAACAAATGTCATACTGGCAAGAATCACATCGTACGCAAAAGAAATATTGGGAGACTACCAATGCGGATTCCGTCGGAACCGGTCAACAAGCAACCAGATGTTCACAATAAGGCAACTGCTGGAGAAGAAGTGGGAATACGGAGAGACGGTTCACCAACTGTTCGTGGACTTCAAAAAAGCCTACGACTCAGTCGCAAGGCAAAGACTCTACCATATTGTGGTTGAGCTGGGGATCCCGAAAAAATATGCTGCCCTCGTTGAAATCTGCATTAACGAAAACAAAGGGCGAGTTAGAATAGAAAACCACCTCTCAGAACCATTTGAAATCCGGGACGGACTAAAAGAAGGGGATGGCCTCTCACCATGTCTTTTTAATCTTGTCCTCGAGTATGTTATCAGAAAGGTATAAGACGACAGCACGGACGGATCATCCCTGAACGGGGTCACACGAGTGCTCGCGTATGCGGATGATATCGCCGTTCTGGGGGATAATCTCGAAACTATAAGTAAAAACTGTGAAATCATCATGCAGGTAGCAGAAGAAGTGGGCCTATAAGTAAACGAAGACAAAACGAAATACATGATTACGACGAGAGCAGGTGGACCTCAGAGAACACATATAAACGTCAGGGGCAAGATATTTGAAAATGTCAAAGAATTTAAATATCTGGGAACGATACTGACGACCAGAAACGAAACGTCAAAGGAAATTAACAAAAGACTACATTCCGGCAACGCTAGTCGGCATGCAGCCAGTAAACTATTAAAATCCAAACTGCTGTCACGCAATATAAAGCTCCGTTGCTCTATACGGATGCGAAACATGGGCTCTCACAAAACGGGAAGAGAACAAATTCCGCGTTTTCGAGAATAATGTTTTAAGGGGTTTATTTGGCGGTAAATATGACGAGGAGTCAGGACAATGGAGGGAACTCCACAACCACGATTTGGAAAAGCTATACCACAAACCTACAATAGTGAGAGTGATCAAGTCGTGAAGATTAAGATGGGCCGAACACGTAGAGCGAATGGGCAACGATAGGACCGTGCATAGAATTCTTGACGGTGGACTAACGGGGAAGACGCCGACAGGACGGCCGCGACGGAGATGGGAGGACTATGTTAGATTGGACCTCGAGGAGATCGGATCGGATGGTCGAACGTGGAAGGAGAGCGCACAGGACGGGGAACAATGGCGGAGCCGAGTCGGTGAGGTCATGAACTTCCGGGTTCCTGAAGGCCAGTAAATAATAATAATAATAATTTCTTTACGAATAGCGGCATTATATGGTAAGTGATACGATTTAAAATGTTGTTACTTAACTTATAATCCGCACAGAATTCTTATTCGGATTGACAGAATTTCAATTCACCAATTAGGAGTTTTGATTATTTTTAACAATGAATGAACACAATCACGTGACTTTTGTAAAAGTTTAATTGGTGGCATATGCACTTCTTTGCCCATTTAAAAAAAAAAAAAAAAATGTCGTCCATATAAAACGCTGTCGGATTGATTCCCGTAATTAATTCTGTTAATTACACTTTGTTCTTTGGCAATAATTCACTAATAATGTCGCAGGCAAGTGTTTGTCGTCATCATATCTAAGTTTATGTATTTATGTCTTTGTCAACCGTTGACATTTTCCAAGATACACATGCTACGCACATATCTTACTCGCAGGAGAAGTAAAGCGCAACTGAAAGACAAGGCATTAAAAAATTAATAGACCAAAGGTAATATGAGAATGGTTCGTATCAAAATTTCGGAAACATAACAATCTACACAAACCTACCAAAACGGCACATAGTAAAGGTGAAGGTAAAAATCGCACTCAAATCAAAATCGTCTAAACATACATAATACAGTAAATTTACCAATCTACTTCAAAATCAACTTAACCCGTATTTCATGTTGTGTCATTATAAGCAGTTTAAATGAAAGTGGTCACGTTTAATCGCAAATGACTAAGTGACGTTTGTTGTCTCCGGTAAACTAGGTTTTAAGTATGACGCTCGCCAATTAGTCGTATAAAAGACGACACATCCGCTGGGGAATTGGAAACAGTATTTCTTTCTACATTCAAAGTAAGGAGGATATATCACATGTTCATACATATAAAAAATGGACATTTAAAAATCGCATTGAATTAATTGATTTCTATAATATTATGTAAAAGGAATGAAACAAGCGAAATGTTAATCAATTGCAGTACCTTCATCTTTTCAGAAATGTTCATTAGTTGTAATATTGTTTGTTGTTAATGGCTGTTATTGCGAATAAAATGTTGCTCTTAATTATACCAGAGTACAAGTATGTAGGTACGCATGAATACTAAAACCGTACTTATAAAGGCCAAAAGCTAGTTTGGCTCCATATTAAATAAGTTTGGCTCTATCTGAAATAAGCGCAGCAATAAAAATACTCGTACAGTCTAAAGCTAGAACACGAAAACAACACATTATCATTTGCACAAAGATCGTCAAAATGAGAGGTCTTGAGGGTAAAGTAGCAGTCCTCACGGCGTCAACTCAAGGGTAAGTAATACAATAATCGAAGATTTTTGATTGAAATAAAAGTTTTTCTTTTTCAAAAAGTATTGGATTTGCAATCGCCAAGAGATTAGCAGTTGAAGGTGTTAAGGTCGTTGTAAGCAGCAGAAAACAAGATAATGTAAATTCTGCTCTCGAAAAGTTAGCGGAATTCAGTCCTAACATATTGGGTGTTAAATGTCATGTCAGCTCAGCATCAGAAAGAAAGACACTGTTGAGTGAAACTATTAAGAAATTTGGAAAGTTAGATATCCTTGTATCAAACGCTGGAGTTAATCCCTCATTTACACACGTGTTGGATTGTGAAGAGAGTGCATGGGATAAGATTTTTGATGTAAACCTCAAGAGTGCTTTTATGTTGAGCAAAGAAGCCTTGCCATATCTAAGAAAATCAAAAGGATCAAGTATTCTCTATCTCTCCTCGATAGCCGCATATGTTCCTTATAAAGTGATTTGAATATACTTAATTATAAATAATTTATTATTTCTAAAAGATTTTTCTTTTAGCTATTCGGAGCATATGGCGTTAGTAAAACTGGTTTGGTGTCTTTAGCAAAATCGGCTGCTTATCAACTTGGACCAGAAGGAATACGTGTCAATTGTCTTGCACCAGGAATTATTCGTACACCCTTCTCAAAAATAGTAAGCATGACTTGAAAAGTTGATAAACACAATATATATTTACAGCAATTTATTTTTATAGTTGACTGAAAATCGTGCTATTAAGGAGGAAATGCTTTTAAAGATACCACTGAACCGTTTTGGAAACGAAGATGAAATGGGTGGGGTCGCTGCTTTTCTATGTTCCGATGATGCTAGCTATATCACAGGTGAATGTGTGCTTGCCACTGGTGGTGCACACTCCAGACTATAAAACAAATTTCGCATGTTTATAAAATGTACACACCCGAGATATTTTAACGTCATAGAAATAGTTTTTAAATGGTTTCAGAATAAAGTATATAAATATCTTGAAATCTTAAAAATATGATAACATTAGTTATACGAGGGTGAACTGAAAAGTTTCCGACCTAACAAAGATACAAAACTTTTTTTTTAAATTTTTTTTATATTTCTATATAGTCTCCTTGTAACTCTACACACTTCTCCCAGGGATGCTCCCATATCTCTTACCCGTCCAAATAGTACTCGGCGTTTTTCTCTGCTAAACAACTTGTTACTGAAAAAAAAAGGAAAAAAGGAAAAAACCGAATTCGCGGACGGAGCTTCCTCTAGCGACGCCCCAGACTCTCCTTTAGCAGACTGTATATCCGGCACTGGCCGGCCAACGATGATTTCAAATGCGTGGCTTGTACCTCCAGAGCCGGACTCTGCTCTGAACGAAACGGGTGTTGGAGTCTTGCCGAGTACAAATCCCTAATAAACGAAAAGTGAAGACAACACGACCAACGAAAGAAGATAAGCAAAGATACGACCCAATTAGCTTACTTTCCTATTTATTATTTTTTATAATTATTATTAAATCTGTTTTCTTTGCCGCTGGTCTAGACAAGACCTTTTGGGTAAGGAGTTCCTGTGACGATTCTTGGTGTTCCATTTTTTTTTCTTTTTTCTTTAAACTGTATTTATCAACCGTTATTTTAATTTGTACATTTAAGTTGTGGAGGTTCTTTAAGGTGCCCGAAGAACCACACATCGCTTTAAGCTCGCCTGCAACAATACTTACCTGGAAGGCATTAGCCGTGGCAAAATCATCTAGAATGATTACCGTTTGCTATTTTGGTATCGCCTTAGCATCTATAGACGTTCACCCAGGGGCATGCTTGCATATGTGGCGGTTCTTTAATAAATTCCCAAAGAACCGCCCATCCTCTTAAATTAACCACCTTTCAAACCCATACTTACCTGCAATTAGGGGCAGCGTAAGCTCCCCTGCAGCATCACACCTGAAAGTTAGACCTCATCAAGGCATGCATCACATTGAATTATTATATGAACCATACCATATCTCCATCGGCTCGGCTTGTCAGCAATTATAATAGATAAAAACTTGCTGGCCAGCGTAATTGTTGACACAGTCGTAGCCGATGGGTTTTGCTACGGTTCATAACCATTTATTTTCCCAGTCCCGAGGTTCGCAACACGTGCGACCATTTTCATTTATCGGCTAACAACCGATCATGAATTTGGGCATGGATATGAACATTGTTTAGGTAACCTTACCCATGCCATGCCTATAATGACCTGCCTGAAAACCTAAAGTAAACATACAGTATCTCACTGTGTGCGTTTTACTTACCCGCATATTAATCAAACATACAGCCATCCAGCCTGACCCTTTGCCGCCGTCGACGAGGTTTCTGCTGACTTATGTCAACAAAATAATTTGCCTCCTTGTGCACCGGAGCCATACGGCTAGATTGGATATTGCCTGCATCGGTGTTTCCAAGGAATCCTAGGCAAATACCACGACGACCCCATTGTATCGTAGGCACATCATATACATCATGTGTGCCACCATTTGATCTGTGAAATAGAGTTTTTGTTTACTTTGAAACAAAAATCGATTTCGATCTCTGGCATACATCATCAACGATGTATGGGTACATCGCCCCCTGATGGTGGTACGTCTGTTTAATCAGGTGTCCACCGATCATCGTTTTCATCGCAGGGCATTGTACTTGTCCTATACGGACAAATATAAAATCCTCCCCTATCGATGCGATTCGCGGCCATCGTATCTGATGGATGTGAATTGCATCAGGGAGTCAGATCGTAACCACCGCGAAGCGTACACGTACCGGGGACGTGGCGTTTATCGGAGTTTAATTACAACAGCTAAGAGTGTGCACGCGTCGAAAGTAAAAATGCTACCTCCGGTCCGGCAAAATACGAATTATGTCGGTGATCTACGGAGTATCTACCTTGTCGAAGTCGGCGAAATTAAGAATATGTTTTGTGAGTTTGACTATTTGAGACAGATTGTGTGTGTTTCTAAAACCCCGAAGATCTTTGGAATGTACTGAACAGTCAAATGGGAAATCTTCAGCTTTCGATCGTGAACAAGCAATAAAGAAAAGTTAACTTGTATAATACGAACCTATAAATAAAAAGTAGTTTAAGTGCACGAGAACTTCGTGGTTCCAGACAATCAATTGTGAAAATAGATTCAGAAATAAAAATAAAGAGTGCTTTTCATTTTCTCTTTTATTTGTGGAATTTGGTGAACAGTTTTCTGCGGACAAGTGTTGGGGAATAAGCGAACCAGTGTTACGAAACACAATTATCTTATTTTCCCCACATTGGTGACCTTAGTACAAACACGTCACCTTTCTTTTCGAACATTCGCGTCAAAGTGGGTCCCAAAAACAAAGTTTCGACTGGTAGCCGGGGCCCCAACGCCCTGTGCGCCCGGTGAAATACCACCCCATCAAGCTATAGGCACCGTGAAATGGTTGGGAGAAATCCCTGGCCATGTTTCGGAGCTTGACTGATGGACCGGTTCGAGAAAACGTTGGTTAGGTGGTAGTCGGTCCCAAGGTGAGATACCACCCCGTCACGCTGTACATTCCGCAATATCGCCGAGAGAAATCTTCGACGGTGTTTCGGATGTGTGGCTGATGGCCCGGACTGACACGGGGTAAGTCATGATGGTGCCTTCTGATATAAAGAATTCCGGAGGTAAACTAGTCTCCCATTCGGATCTCTGGGGGGGACTATGTCAGGGGGAACATCATGCATATATCATAATAAATAATGGAACTTTGAGAGGTTCGTCGTCGCATAACCGGGCTCGCTCTCGAGGCTCGGCCCACGCTCGACTGGTGACGGCATTTTGTAACATCAGGGGCATCGGTTTCACCAATACCAAAGTAAACGTCGTCCACCAATATTTGCAAACAAGGAAACCTGATATCCTTGCCCTAACTGAGACCCAGGTCGATTCATCAACTGATTCGACATATCTTCGTTGCTCAGGATACGATTTACATTCGAGATTCCGTTTTAAGGGCGGAGTCTGCGTCTTCGCTTGGTCCAATCTGGCTTGCCAGAGGATGGAGGCGTTGGAACCCAATAATATGGACATCATATGCTGAGGAATTCCGTTAAATTTCTTTATTGTCTTTACCGCTCCCCAAATGACGATCGACCGGCGACATTTTTCGAACATCTTTCATATACCGTCGACTGGATACAGATCAACCACTCAAATTCTGAAATTGTTGTCCTTGGCGATTTTAATGTGTACAATTCCGGCTGGTTGTTACATTCTAACAGAACCGACGAGGCTGGCGGATATGTTTGCTGTAAGCCACAACTTGACTCAACTCGTGGGGGAGCCAACGCGAGTGCCGGATGCCCGAGGCGATTATGCGAACACTCTGGATCGGTTTTTGGCATCCGAACCGAGTGTTTATACCGTAGAGGTTTCTTCGTCGCTGGGAAACTCAGATCACTGTTTGGTATCTGTCGCGCAAGCACTTGCATATCAAGCGAATAACCGGCCTAGGCAGCTTCGCCATGTATGGAAGTATGGGGCCGCTAACTGGGACGATTTGCGAGATTTCTTCGCATCCTTTCCACGGTCGGAGGTGTGCTTCGGAAACTCCGATGTTAACGCATGTGCGGAGTCGGTTTCAGAGGGGATGGAGATGTATATTCCACATTCCATCAAACGAAGTTCGTCTGATAAACCTTGGTTTGACAAAAAATGCGAGCTGATTACAGTGGCAAAAAATAGAGCTTTTAAACAATGGCGCTCCAATCCCACTGATGTCAACAGAACGATTTTTGTTAGAATCAGAAACGCGTGCAACCAGGCGATTGATACCGCGAAAAAGGCTCACAACGACAGGGTGATCAATAAGTTCCTTCGGTGCCCAACAGGATCGCGCTCCTTCTGGTCAATGGCAAGATCTGTCAGCGGTAACTTCGCATCCTCCTCTTTCCCTCCGTTGGTGACAGACAGCGGGACGTTAGTCACGAATTCAAAGGATAAAGCTAATGTGTTTGCAAATTTATTTTCGGCGAATTCAAACCTCGATCCTGGCGTTTTGGGGCCACCTGTGATCTCGCCGGTACAGTCTTCCATGCGGGATGTGAGATTTCGTCCGCGCACTATTCAACGCATTCTACGTGAACTGGATTGTAGGAAGGCAACCGGACCGGACGGAATACCAGCAATAGTCCTTAAGAACTGTGCTCCAGAACTATCGCCGGTTCTTGGCAGACTCTTCCGCTTATCTTATGCACGGAGGACCTTTCCTGCCTGCTGGAAAATCGCTCGAGTTCAGCCAATCCCAAAAACGGGAAAAAAGTGTCTCCCAAAAAATTACCGCCCGATAGCATTACTGTCTATATTATCTAAGGTAATGGAAAAAGTCATCGATACAGGGTTGGTTAAGTATTTGGAGTGCAACGGACTCCTGAATGATCGTCAATACGGATTCTGTGGCAGGCGGTCCACGGGAGACCTTTTGACACTTATAACCGATATATGGACATCTGCGATTGAACGGCATGGTGAGTCAAGGGCGTTCGCATTGGATATTTCCAAGGTTTTTGATCGTGTCTGGCACTCGGCATTGTTGAGCAAACTTCGTTCATATGGACTTTCCCAACAGCTTTGCGACTGGACGAAGAGCTTCCTCGAGAATCGATAGATCCGGGTTGTTGTGGACGGCGAGTCTTCGGATCTGTATCCTGTTAATTCGGGGGTGCCCTAAGGTTCTATTTTTGCTCCAACCTTGTTCTTGCTTCACATAAATGATTTGTTGGAGACAACGGATAACAAACTGTTCAGTTTTGCGGATGATAGTACGCTTGTTTCCTCCTTTTCGAGTGATCGGCCGATTGGTGCATCTGCGTCACACCAGCTGAGATGTGGCCAGATTGTCTCTCTGAATCGGGATCTGGAAAAAGTCCTGCAGTGGGGAAGGGCCAATCTTGTCGACTTCAATGCAACGAAGACCCAGTCTACAACATTCATAAAGAAAACTGGATCATCGGTTCCACAGCTGATGATGAATGGCCGGGCTCTCGAGGCGGGGGAAAGTTTGAGATTGCTCGGCGTCACGGTCTGTGGGAATATATCATAAAAAAAAAAGAACAGTGACCATTAAAAGTTTTAAGAAAAATTTTTAAAATTTTTAAGACAGTTAAAGGGCAAAGAAAGCCCCATCTCACCTATAGTCACCTGCGGACATCACTAGTCAGACGCCGCCTCAGCATCCCGGACTTCTACCAGCAACAACTCTACGGATAAACCGCAAGTAGTTTTCGTTATTTTTTTGTTTTCTTAAAAGAAAAAGAAACAAGTTTGTTGTTCCAGTCTTTTAATAAATTATATATATTTATTGTTCCAATGCGTGCGAGCTTTTTCTGAGCACATACGTAGTAATTGTAAAAACAGTTCTTTATCCTTTGCGTTTCTTTGTTCTTTCCCTTTTGGACAATTCATTAACCTCCTTTCGTGTCGACAGCCCATCGATTTTTTTTACTTATTTTCAAGTTGGGCCTTTAATTTTTTAAACTCCTTCTGAGCACATACGCAAACATATTGTAAAATTAAATCATACTCGCACATATAATAAGTTATATATTTTTAACAAATATTATTGCATATTTAGCAACCACTAATAGTGGCAGCAACAACTTATCTCAAATATTTAGTCGGGTTTAAAATTGTATGTACACAGATTTTGAAATAAAAAACAGTCACAAGCAAAACACCAAAAATAGTCTAAAAAGTGTCAAACCATAACCAATAACAACAAATTTTTAGAAAACCATGGATTGTGTTTCCTTATTCTTAAGTTTTGCCTTTTAATGTATATGTACAATCCCAAGTTTACATATTTTCTAAGATTCGAGTGTGAGAAAAATTATTAGAAAAACAAGAAAGCCGGACATTCCCCAGTCACAGGACACCTAAGAATCACACTATACTTGTGTATAAGTTCTCTTATCGATTAAAATGAGAATATTTCCTTTTATATTTTGTATTTCGTTAAAAGTATTTTATTGAGCGTTTTTAGATCTAGCGCATTATGAGAGAATTTGCGGACTAAACTAATTAATCAGTAAAAAAACCCCAACAATTTTGTGAAACTGAAATCCTTGTGAACATTGATACTATATACTAAACGTGAGCAATAAACGTACTCACGACTTACACACAAGTACAAGTAGTTTCAAATTTTACTAGTTTACCTATCAGCAGGTATAAATTAAAGTAAGGAACTATTGACTTCGTTCTATTTTCGTTATAACCACTAGTGAAAACGAAGCAATCCCAAGAATATAGCACACAACACCAAACTGCATTTAATTTGGCCGAATCGGATCCATTCCTAAAAATTAAAAATTAATCTACAAAATTAAACAAATAAAAATAGCCGACAGTTGTAATCCCCGTCAGGGTTGATTAGCGCGCAAACCGTGGTAACTGCACATACAACACCTCCGACTCTCGCTCGATACATTTTAATTAGTAAAAACCTGTTCCGGGATATTCGCGACTCCATCAACTCCACTCGACTTCGCACAACTCCCTTTAGACTCCATTCAACCGTACTGACCAACACCTCGTGGTTAAGCCCTTTTCCTGTTGTCTTTCGGTTTTGTTTGTTATTCGGGAATTAAACGGAGCTACTTTACAATACACCCGTTGAAATAACTCGAAAGCACACGCACTCTCATCCCCCCTGCGACTCCTTTTGACCTCATTGGCCTTTTCCCCATCCCTCGCGTCAACTGGCGATTTATTCCTGCCTCCTAGCACAACCCATTTCTACTTCTGGCGACTTTTCCCCACTTTCCGCGTCCTCTTACGCCAATTTCTGCGTCCTACGTAGTAAACACCTAGACCTGCACCTACGCCGTTAATTTCAGTTCTGTTTCGTACAGAACACTATGGTTGTCACGCGAAGCATACAAGGCAAAATTATTGATTGCCTTGTTGACGTCCGGCGCCGTGCTTCCTCGGAATGAGGGGAGAGCGGGGACCTTTTCTTTTCCTGAAGATGGTAAGACGTCTTCTGTACATCTTTTTTCTGGTTTGAATAATTGGTTTTACTTTCCTTTTATATTTCCTTCTTTTTATTCTATGCTGTTTATTCTATTCTTAATAACTCGAACTCTCAATTTTACTTCTCTAACTCAACTTACTACCTCTACTCTCTAACTGATGACTCAAACTGTTCTCTCTAACTTCCAATCTCAAACTGATTTTACAAATGAATTTTTTCTCTACTTATAGAACATTATGTTCTAATTTACTGGAAATTATAACATGAACAAAACAAATTTTAACAAATTATTCCTTTAGTTTCTGTGACTTTTAAATTGAATAAAATTTGAACGAAAATCAAAGTGCTCTGTTTTGAAATAAAAAGGGGCATGTTATTAAATGTGCTGTAACTGGCAATATTGTGAATGTTTATGAATGGTATGTATTAAGTGAGAATGTAATATATGTTAAGGGAAGTTTTTAAGGATGTGTAAGGAGATTCAGTGTTAAATTTAATAAAGGGTAGTATTCTGGAATACAACAGCCGGCGAAGGCCAGGACGACCCTTGTCCCTGTTCAATCCAAGTTGACATGCAGTCTCCACGTGACACCCCTGGATAACTACTTTGACACCCGCCAAGTAGTGAACCAATGCATGCAGCGACATCCTGAGAAAGGTTGGCACAAGGCTAATAACCAGGCCCGTAAAAATGAATTATTATGGCAAATATAACAAGCCTCGGATATGGACCGGATACACGACGACGACCACGTAAACGAAAATGGCTAAATGAATTAAGAATTTTTTCATGGAACATTTTCAAATATCTTGCCCCTGACGTTTATATGTGTTCTCTGAGGTCCACCTGCTCTCGTCGTAATCATGTATTTCGTTTTGTCTTCGTTTATTTCTAGGCCCACTTCTTCTTCAGCCTGCATTATGATTTCACAGTTTTTACTTATAGTTTCGAGATTATCGCCCAGAACGGCGATATCATCCGCATACGCGAGCACTCGTGTGACCCCGTTCAGGGATGATCCGGCCGTGCTGTCGTCTTATACCTTTCTGATAACATACTCGAGCACAAGATTAAAAAGACATGGTGAGAGGCCATCCCCTTGTTTTAGTCCGTCCCGGATTTCAAATGATTCTGAGAGGTGGTTTTCTATTCTAACTCGCCCTTTGTTTTCGTTCATGCAGATTTGAATGAGGACAGCATATTTTTTCGGAATCCCCAGCTCAATCACAATATGGTAGAGTCTTTGCCTTGCGACTGAGTCGTAGGCTTTTTTGAAGTCCACGAACAGTTGGTGAACCGTCTCTCCGTATTCCCACTTCTTCTCCAGCAGTTGCCTTATTGTGAACATCTGGTTGCTTGTTGGCCGGTTCCGACGGAATCCGCATTGGTAGTCTCCCAATATTTCTTTTGCGTACGGTGTGATTCTTGCCAGTATGACATTTGTTAATATTTTGTATGTGATTGGGAGCAATGATATTCCTCTGTAATTTTCGCAGTCAAATCTGTCGCCTTTTTTGAAAATGGGGATGACCATTGAGGTTTTCCATTCTTCCGGAATGACTTCCTTGTCCCATATTATTTTAACCAGTTGGTGGATCTTTCGAGCGGTTGCCCCTCCTCCATGCTTCACAAGCTCTGCCGGTATGCAATCGATTCCGGCGGCCTTGTTGTTTTTCAGTCGATTTATCGCGTCTACAACTTCGTCGAAAGAAGGCTCTGGGATCTGGGGCTCGGTTGTATGTACGTCTGGTGCGTTTATTTGTCGTTGATGGGTGCGCACATTGAGCAGGTTTTCAAAGTACTGCTTCCATCTTGTCACGATATTTTTTGTTTCTGTCTCGGATTATTTTGGCTCTCGCTCGGTAGCCATTTCTAATTGAATTTATGCCGGCATACATACTATAGCGTTTGAAATAATAGTGAAGAAGATCGTGTGATTCGAACTGACGCTATGACAGCTCGACTCACGAAAAAAATTTTACCTAAGCGTTACACACCAGGCTACTGACCGTGTTTAGAATTTGATTTCCAAACTCGACTATATTCCACTGGTGTGAATTATTTTTTTGTTATTTATCGCTTGGTATACGGTTCTGATGTATTTTTCTTATTCGATTTTTCGTTCGTGTTCTTCACTATTTCGCTTGTGAATCGTGTGTATCTGTTAGAATCGCTACAATACCTCTGCTGTTCTTTGCTCTGGCGTTTTCTATGATTTTTTCGATCCGAGTCTTCTCCCATTCGCGTTTTTTGCGTTTGAAAAGTCTAGTTGTTTCTTTCCGAATTGTCGCGTATCTTACTGCGTTGACTTCATCATATGCTTCTAAGTGGATCATTCTGAGGCGTTTACGTTCTTCGATCTTTGCCCTGCACTCATCGTCAAACCAATGTTTTTGACTTAGTTGTTTTCTTAAATCCTAATACCTCTTGGGCTGTTTGTTTGATTGTGTCTCTGGTCGATGCCCATTTAGTGTCCACACTATTGGCTTCCTTTTCCTCACTACTGTCATTCTCTAGGATGCTAAATCTATTCGTTAGTTCGTCTTGATATTCAGCCCTTTCACGTAGGTCTTTTAGTTTATCAATCTCGAACTTTTTGCTCGTCTCCCGTGACTGTCCATGGGGGTTTGCTGCAAGCCGATTTCTAATTTTGCCATCATTAGAAGGTGCTCGGAGTCGCAATCTGCTCCTCTATATGATCTTACGTCAAGGATATTTTAGTGGTGTCTTTTGTCTATTTGGTTACGCGTTACGCCGTCGGGTGATATCCATGTGGCTTTATGGATTTGCTTGTGCTTGAACATCGTGCTCTTCACTACCAGATCTTTTGACGCTGCGAACGTGATAATTCGAATACCATTATCATTTGAAACATGATGTAGGCTTTCTTTACCTATTGTTGGTTGGAAGATATCTTCCTTTCCAATTTTCGCGTTGACGTCCCCGAGGAGGATTTTAACATCGAATGATGAGATCCCATCAAATACTTCCTCTAGGGTCTCGTAGAATGTGTCCTTCGTTTCTTCGTCGGTAGATTCTGTTGGGGCATGTACGTTTATTAATACATAATTGTACCATGAGCCCTGTATTTTTAGCACCGACATTCAATCATTAATAAATTGCACATCTTTTACATGGGGCGTAATCTTCTTGCTTATGATGAAGCCAGTCCCGAGGTTATGTGTATCGGTACCTCCACACACCAGTGTAAATCCGTTGGTTTTGATTACTTGACGTGGGAGTCGAACTTCCTGAAGCCCGACGATGTCCATTTTATATTGTTTCGCGTTTTCTACGACCGTCTGTATCGCGCCCGGTTTATATAACGTTCGAACATTCCACGTGCCGACGCGTATATCCCGCTTTTTACGTTTTTCCCTACGTCTTCTTTTTGCCGAGTCGGTGTTTTCTTGATGATTTTTTCTCTTATGGTAGTGTCGGCTCATCACACCTACGCCTATCGGGTTTTTTGTGAGATTGTTTTTCGTGTATTGATCATTTATTTCATTGGATCACTCTGGGGTTTCAAATGGTCCGCCACATCAGAGCCCGGTTTTGATATGGTAAGGTCTGCTTACTGCTCTGATTCGACCCGGTGTCAGAGAGGCGGCGTTATAATACAGCCGGTATATCCCTGGCTGCAAACCATCCAATGGGCACGGTGACGCGTAATGCCCTGGGTTAGGGGTGGTAGATCTTTGTGTGTTACTCCTCGCTAGCCTGTCTGACATGGGTGGCCCTACTGGAAGCATATGCTTCCGTCAGCATAGCCTGAGTGATTCATTGTAATTTAAGGCCCCGCACCACGTCAAGGTTTCTGCCAAGCGGGGGCGTCGAGAAATTACAGACCTCAATATCCTTTTAGAAAGACAAAAGGAAAATTGATATTGCGTTGATTACAGAACCTTCTCCCTGCAAGGCAATATTCGAACGCGGAGGATTACGTAGGTAATGGGGGTTTGTGTTGAATAGGGTTGAGTTGAGAAGATTGGTGAAGACGAACGAGCCATAAGGAAGGCAGTGAATTAATAGAATATCCGAAGCATTCTGTGTTCTTCTAGGGTTTCCAGATTAATTAATTTCAAACGGTTCGTGTAAGCGGGTAAGTGAGTGAAGCGCAAGAAATGACGTTAAATCCTCTCTCGACTCTGCGAACGTGAGGCTGCTGATCCTTACATGACTAACATATTCAAGCTGTGGACGGACAACGGAAATGTGTAGGAATCGAGTAACATGGAGTTTGTAGGATTCTTTAGACCATCGTTGTACAATACCGAGGATTGCGATGGCCTTAAGGAGCATATCCTTAATATGTTAAATGAAATTAAGTTCTCTATCACATAAAATACCAAGATCGCGGGTCGATTGAACGACTTTGAGGATTTGATAATGAAAGGATTACAGGCGGGCAGGAAAAGGTATGTATTTGCTTTCGTGAAGAAGTATTGCGATAGAGGAGAGGGTTACTCCTTGTTTTGAAAAGTACAATGACTCTTCTAGATTGTTCCTATTCTGTTGCGATCCCCACAGTGGTTTTTACATCCAGAAGAAATACTGGTGACCGATTTTGAGAGAAAAGGTAAAATACGTTGGTGGTTTACTTCCAATTGGTTTTTCTTTAAGTTCTGTGTAAAATAGTTTACTTTTCTGTTTAATAGTTCTTTTTCAGTTAATTGTCGTCCGCACTTTCGGGACTCAACTGCAGACTGTTCAGAAAAAAGGTGACGGGAGGCCGATTTAAACGAGGCAAGGACAAATGTGGCCTTCATATTGTCTCTGGCTTCTGGTCATCTTGCGACAACCAGAATCCGTGAGGATGTTGCGCTCGGTTTCAAGATGTCTGAAAAATAAAAAGGGGGCAGGTATCTAAGGATAGTGCCTACAGGGTAAGTTCAAAGGACTCTAATTACTTGGATGAAGAGATCATCATCATCACCATCGGCACTACAACCTGGAACCGGTCTTGGCCTTATTTAGCAAGTCCTGAGGCTTGTTAAATCTTTCATAATGATTTGTTTTTTTCCAGGCAAGGTCATTAGTCTTGCGCCAGAGGCTCCCCGATGGGGAATCGAACCCCGGTCTCCCGCGTGACAGGCGGGTATACTAACCACTATACTATCGAGGAGCATGAGATGAATGAAGAGATGGTGGGATAGAAATCATACAAGAGTTAGTAAACGCATAATACGTCTTAGGCGTCTAATAATCTGCGCTTTTGTCGGGGGTTTTTTTTTTTGGGGGTTTCGGTAATAAGGTGGAAATCTTCAAAAGATACCGCTGGACCGATACCGAGGCACGCCGGGTTTTTTACCGACTAAAACCACCTCCCACCAGACACATATTCCCGTTGATCCCCGTGGAACTTTCTTTTAGATATTTCATCGCGGGGCGGGGTGGAGTTTACCTGTTACTCCATTCGTCGCGTCGCAATTGATGCATCATGTCACATAGAATACCATTTGATACGGACCATGCCTGTCCTTAACTTACCAAGTATTCTATTACTCCTGCCGAAGTAACTATCCGTCTCATATGTCTCTCCAAAATCGTTCGCGAGGTCTCGAATCTCACGCACTCTGTGAGTACGCGTTCCGCATTTTTTATTTAGCCTTCGCAGTACGAGCAGTATAGGTGATTCACATGCTTATACTTGTGCAAGTATTGCCGAAAGCACCCATGTCCTGATATCAGCTGAGTCAGGTAGTAATTCAGCTCGCCATGTTTCCTTTTCACCGATGTTTCTAAATCAGGTATCATGGTGTGGGTCCATCTTCCTTTGGTGGAAGAATCCCACATTCGTTGTCATTCTCTTAGGCTTGGGAGCTCAAATTGTGATCGCTTTCTCCGACGATTCTCTTGGGACACCTCATGCAATGCAGCGTTTTCTTTAGCTGCAATGTCAACATGTGCCCTCCCGTCCAAAACATTCATGGCATCTTCGGATACCGTTCGGAATGCACAGCATACTCTTAGTGATGCCAGCCTATGTGCTGAGTTCACTCCCCTCATGTACGACTTATACTGTGCGGCTCCTGCCCATATGTGGGCTGCATACATTATAGTGGAGATGTTAACACTGGTTATGAGTTTCCTTATGTGGGGCCGGAGTCCTCCAACATTGGGTAACAGTCTCGCCAAAACTCTGCATACTCTTGTCGTATTTTCACTCGTTTTCCTCAGGTGTTCCTTGAAGCTCAACCTGTTGTGGAGTATAATACCAAGATATTTAATATAGGGACTGGATCCATGTGGCTTTATGGATTTGCTTGTGCTTCAACATCGTGCTTTTCACTACCAGATCTTTTGACGCTGAGTACGTGATAATACGAACTCTGTTATTATTTGAAACGTCATGTTGGCAGATAACTTCCTTTCCAATTTTTGCGTTGACGTCCTCGAGGAGGATTTTAACATAAAATGATGAAATCCCATGAAACACTTCCTCTAGGGGCTCTTAGAACGTGTCCTTTGGTTCTTCGTCGGTAGATTCTGTTGGGACGTGTACGTTTATAATTATAACATAGGCCCTGTATTTGTAGCACCGACATTCGATCATTAATAAATCTAACATCTTTTACGTGGGGCGTAAACTTCTTGGTTATGATGAAGCCGGTTCCGAGGTTATGTGTATCGGTACCTCCACGCACCAGTGTAAATCCATTGGTTTCGATTACTTGATGTGGGAGTCGGACTCCCTGAAGCGGGAGTGTTCACGGTGTGTTTACCGTGCAAATTCAAAAATTCGACAAAAACGAACGACGACGAAATAACTAACGATACGCGAAAATATTTATATTTAAACTCTTCTTATTTTATTTTATATAATTGAACTTAAAATATTCAAATTACGCACATGCAAATTGGCACATGTGACACGACACGAAATACAAAAAAATCGAATTTACCAAAGCGACTGCTATGCTTGGGGACGACGAACGACGAAGTGAAAGAGTTGAAAAGGATCTTCAACGACAAGAATCCTTAATGGCCGCCATCTTGATCCTTTGAGCGGAAGTAGGCGGGGCTATGCCTTCCAGAACGATAGCTGGACGAAACTCGACGAATGTTGTGGCGTACTATTGACAGTTAAGGTGCCAATACAATGTTGATGATATTGTCTGGTCGAATTTTGTCGGCAGTCAATGTTGTCTACGCTATTTTGTGGAGCGAGATGCGCCTTGTTCAAGACTGGTGTGGTGTTTCCGGTTCCTATAGTTTCGTCGATGGGGAGAGGGCATAGTCTCTTGACGCAACGATCATATATGCCGCCTTTTGTACGGAGAGTGACTATACGTACAATTCCATCCTGGCCGGGGTGTGTAGCTTTGACTCGACCAAGTGCCCATCTTAGTGGTGGTAGGTTTTCATCTGCGATGAGCACTAATACTCCTTCCTTTAGCTGGACCTCGGGACGGCGTGAGCGGCTGAATTGTATGAGCTGGTGCAAATATTCTTTATGCCAGCGCTTCCACAAATGCTGGTTCATTTGCTGAGCGTGATGCCAGGCGGTTAGGCGATTTGCGGGCGTATCTGTGAAATCAACTTGTGGAAAGGAAGTTAAAGGGCTACCTACTAGAAAATGAGCAGGAGTTAATGGTTCGAGGTAATTTGGATCTGAGGACATAGGAGATATAGGACGGGAATTTAAAATTGCTTCTACTTCTATCACGTATGTTTCTAATTGTTCATATGTAAGTAATATATCGCCTACAGTTCGATTCAAATGATGTTTGAATGATTTAACGGCAGCTTCCCAGATTCCTCCAAAATGAGGAGTTCTTGGCGGTATGAAGTGCCAATCAATCCCTTGACCAGCACATAATTTAGATACATTATTTTGATGCTCCTTTGAATTAAAAAGTTTGTAGAGCCGTTGGAGCTCGTATTTTGCCCCGACAAAGTTAGTTTCATTATCCGAATGGATTTCGACAGATTTTCCCCGTCTCGAAAAGAAGCGCTTCGGACAATCCACCAACTAACTCAAGATGCACTGCCTTTGTACATAGACAAACGTATACAGCTACGTAGACCTTTACCCGATTTTTGTTACGATGACGCTTTTCTTTTATATAGAAAGGTCCACAATAATCGACTCCGACACGTAGAAAAGGGCGAGAAGATGTAATTCGATGTTTGGGTAGAGTACCCATACGGTAGTCAGCGAGAATAGGTTTGGCCTTAAAACAGGGCATGTACTTATGAAGGATGCGACGAGTTGTGCTGCGGCCGTTAATCGGCCAATAGTGCTGTCGCACCGAATATAAAGTAGTTTGAACGCCAGCGTGCTTGAGCCTAATATGCTCTGCCTGTATGATCAATTTCGTGATATGATGCTGCGACGGCAACAGTATAGGATGACGTTGATCTTCGGATAAGGACGAACGCGCAAGCCTGCCTCCGACACGTACTATGCCGGCGGAGTCCAAAATTGGATTTAGCGGTATTAATTTGTTTGATGCTGGGAGTGGCTAGTTGGCCGACAATGTTTCAATCTCGCGCCTGAACGACTGCAATTGAACGAGTCTGGTGATGGAGTTGTGTGAGCGTCAAAGCTCGTCAACTCGTAATGTGTAGCATATACAGCCACACAAAATTTTATCAATGAAATAATAATTTGGTTACCTGGATTTTACTGCCGTTTTCAACTACTTTGCCGGGGAGAGTTGGAGGTCGGAGTAGCAGCTTCCATCCGACTCAGTCCTGGTTCTTCTTCCCTTGGGCCAACAATTTAGCACCTTCAGCCGCAACTTCCTTGGGTGTCACTTGACGCTTCTTCCTCAATGCAAGACGTCTTCGTTTCCTTTTAAAGACAATTGGGGTTACCAAACGTTGGATTTTTGGAGCCTTCGATATGGCTGCGACTGGCCAGTCCGATCTCTAAACACCCGCGCCTTTTTCTTTCGTACTAAATAAGACAAACTTTCTGTCCACTAACACTTTTAGTGTTTTATAATTTTTATTTCGAGTCTAATTTCTCTTTTTTTTTCTTTTCCTTTACAATTATTACTATTATTAATTTCACGTTTCCAAGAAAGAACAAAGAACAAAAAAAAACGGGAACACCTTTTTTCTTCTTGCCTTTCTTCCACAACCTTTATTTCAACACCCTGTCAACGGAACTCGAAACCGTATCTTTCAAAAAGGTTAACCCTCCATCTCTCTCACTCTCCACTCACGTCCACTTCGAAAAATAAATTCGAACTCGAAGAACTGCACGATCCACACCCGAATCAGGGCGTGTTCAAAAACTCACTTCTGGATCGTACAATTCTTCCACCACCTTACCATCGTACTATTTTAAAACAAAATTATGTTAAACACAAATTATCAAATGATGGTGGTGGCCGACGTACGTAACAAATGGACCAATACTGCGTCGAGACATGCCTTTGGCATTGTGAACGAATCTGAGTACATATCCAATGATTCGTTGTAACTTACTAAACGAACTGTATCGCTCAAGTATATCTTGCTTTTGAATTTCGAGCGACATGTAAGCGACCGTATCACGGGTTTTAACTCAGGAATTTCTATTTTGGCCAAAGCTTGCTTCGGCCACGACGAATCTTGATCCGTTAACCATGATGGACCATTAAACCAAAGGCTACCTTCCACGAACTCAGAAGGAAGCTGCCCACGAGAAATGAGATCCGCAGGATTGTCTTTGGAGGAGATGTGATTCCAATAGCATCTGGATACATTAGATTGTATCTCGCACACACGATTTGATACGAAAGTTTTTAGCTTGTGCGCGGGAGTGCATATCCAGTGCAGTACGATGGTGGAATCAGACCAGAAATAGACGTCATCTATTTCCTTTGAGATGCTCTTTCGTATGCTGTTGTGCAGACGAGTCAGTAACACGGATGCGCTGAGCTCCAATCTGGGTATTGTTAGGGGTTTGAGAAGAGCAACTCGCGATTTGGATGCAATCAAACGCATGTGCACTTGGCCTTGAGGATCGACGGATTTTAAATAGAAACAAGCTCCATAAGCCTATTCACTGGCATCGCAAAATCCATGCAGTTGTACATTAAATGCTTGTATCTTTGACCTCTAGAGGAAAATCTATATTTTTGAAACATAGTATTTTATTCTCGTATTCTATTGTTTCGCTTGGTATGTTGGGAATTTTATAGTGCGATGGTCTATCAGCATGTTCTGGATCCTTAGTAAAAGCTGATAAAATGGCCCATTTAAAACAATATTCATCGTTGTTTTGAACATTGATACAGGCGTTTTTATTAAATATTTGTTTGGGCAAATTAAAATGTGGGGAGGCTCGAAGTGGATCATATTTATTCCGATTATGTTTAGTAAATTTGGGTATTTTATTTTTTCCTACGGGCATAGTCATAGTTAGTTTGCCGCATTCACTCTTGTGTTTTTGCAGTTCGGATTCTGTGGTGAATCGCAGCAAGCAGCCGCTGCATAGATGTATTCGATCATTATGTTTGGTTATCTGAGCTCCCAACAAACGCGATATGTTTTTGATGTATACATAATGCGTTTTATCACCATCGCGGCTTTCGCAATAAAGCATGTTAATATGTTTCCTCTTTTCTCCGCGGGTATGATAGCGGGGTCCAATTATTTTACATTCCCCTCTATTATTAATCTCATAGCCAAAAATATTTATGCTGATGGTTATTGGCTTCGAAAATGTGTGTATCTTTGATCGCCAGAGGAAATTGCATATTTTTGAACGATAGTATTTCATTCTCGTATTCTATTGTTTCGCTTGCTATGTTGGGAATTTTATAGTGCAAGGGTCTATCAGCATGGTGTGTATCATTAGTGAAAGCTGATAAAATGGCCCATTTAAAACAATATTCATCTTTGTTTTGAACATTGATACACGCGCGTTTGTTTGCTATTTGTTTGGGCAAAGTAAAATATGAAGAAGCTCCTGTCTGCTGTTGTTGCCCCTCGCCCAGCACTTGCCCCATTCTATTTCTTATATTATTATCGCTGTTATTATTATTATGTTTATTATTATTATTATTATTGTGGTTGTTGTTGTTGTTGTTGTTGGTCGCGTTAGCAGCCATATTTCTAAAAAGTAATGAAAAATTTATTGTTCGCTTTGTTTTTGATATTTTATTATATCTAACTATGGGCGGGTGCGGCGGAGGGGACACCACTTACATAAGTAATTTTGTTTGCAAAAGGTTCTTTAAACAACCTTAGTCGAGGCGAATAGTAAAAAATAAAACGCAGATCTGTATGTGTGAACCTCATACTTAAGCCTATGATTTCATTAATCGCCGCACATTAATCCCCGTAATGTAGTTTATCCATCTCCTTCGTAACCCCCGACCTGTTCTCCTATCTCGCGTCTAGCGAAATCGACCTGACTGTTAATCAGTCTCATATATGTTGGATATATATATAAGATAAAAACATCACTCAAAAAACACCCTAAAAATGACTCTCCAAATTCTCCCAACTACTTGTGACTTCGTACTCAAAAAATTTTTTTTTTATTTTTTTATTTTTTTTTTATTTTTTCTATTTTTTTTATTTTTTTTTATTTGTTTTTATTTTTTTTTTATTTTTTTTTTATTTATTTATTTTTATTTTTTTATTTATTTATTTTTATTTTTTTTATTTATTTATTTATTTTTTTTTGCGTTGAATATTCGTCCTTTAAAACTGTGTATGTTTGTGAAAACAGAGACTGGACAATGAGCGCTGAACGAAAAACAAAACGAATTAAATCTATACAGAATTCCACATATCCTTTTATAGGAAAAATTTCACACCAATTAAGCCCAATTTAGATTTTCAGAAAACATCCGCCCCGATGACATGCAAAATCCAACGAATATTAAAAAACATTTGAAGAAATAAATCGCAAAATAAATAATTTATGACGCAAGCACAAACAACGAGATTATTCGACTCGATACTATTACACTCTCTAAACAGTACACGCCACGTTATTGATATATAAAAATTTCCTCGAATATTACGCACAACATTTGAAGAAATAAATCGCAAATTAAATAATTTGTGAAGCAAACACAAACACCGAGGTTATTCAGACTCGATACTATTACACTCTCTAAACACAAGCACCGCGTTACTGTAACATCTGTTTTTTTAAGATTCCAAAATGAAAAATAATTAATATATAAGATAACTTACCGTTTGATGATGATTTTTTGTTTTTTTGCTCAAATTTGTGTTAGTCCTTCGTCGAATATTCTGTGATGAAGTCTTCTTTTTTTTATTTTGGGAATATCTATATATGCAAAAAAAAATCGAATATGAATTAGTGAAAATGGTATTGTAGCGATCTTAGGGTTCGATGGATTAATTATTTTAAAATAAATAAGAGCCGTTAAATCGATTTTGAATTAATATAACTCTTTATTAGTCCGTAATACAACCGTTACTTATACCGTACACTTAACGATTTCTTTACTTGTCGCTTCCGTACTTATCGCGTCTTTTACTGCTTACTTCTCACTCGAGACGTATCGCTTGCTTCACTGTCTTACTTATAACTCTCCTCCCGATCTGCGTCCGACGTATTTATACCGTTTTTCCTCATTCTGATTTGGTGTATCGTTTCCGTCCGTTCCATAGTCTTGAATGTTCCAGTTTTCCAGTACTTCCTAAAATAATCTAGTACTTTGTTTCGGACTTTCTCGAAGATTCCAGTACTGATTGTCATATGCGTCACACTTTCCTCCGTCTAGATTAGTTCGCGCCGAACTAAGTTCACTGATCTCCTGGGTTAACAAAAGTCGCCAGTCGGTCACGATGTACCACTTTCATCTTGGCGCTCGGTCTTCGCTGAATCCTATAGACAACGTCGTTAATTCTTGTGAGAATCTTATACGGTCCTTCCCAATGTTGCTGCAACTTCGGAGGCCTTCCTTTTTGCCGATGAGGGTTATAAAGCCACACTTATCGCCTGCATTAAATCCGGATGCGTTGGCTCGAACGTCGTACCTTGTTTTCATCCTGTCACTTGATACCTTGATTTGCTTTCGAACCAAATGATGAGTCTCATCGAGGCGAGGTCTCCATTCGGCTACGTAGTCTTCGGTCTTGTCTATGGCGTCTGGAGGTATTCCGAATCGCAGATCGGCTGTTAATCGTATCTCCCGTCCAATTATAATTTTTGCCGGAGAATGGCCCGTCGTATCGTGATTAGCCGATCTATAGCTCATGAGAAAGGTTTGTACATATTTGTCCCAATCTCTTTGGTGATCACTAACGACCTTCGATAAGTACTCTTTCATTGTTGGGTTGAACCTTTCGACCATTCCGTCGGACTGCGGATGTAAGGGTGTGGTCCTGGTTTTCCTTACGCCCAGTGCCGCACAGATGCCTTGAAATATCTGTGATTCGAAATTTCGGCCTTGATCGGAATGAAGCTCACAGCGAACTCCATATCTGCTGATCCAATTATTGATTAGCTGCTCAATGACGGTTGTTGCTTCTTGGTTTGGAATTGGAAGGACTTCTACCCACTTGCTGAAGTAATCCATGATAACTAACATGTATTTGTTGTTGTCGTTTGTTCTTGGGAATGGTCCTGAGATATCAATCGCAATTCGCTAGAAAGGGGCACCCACGTTGTACTGCTTCATAGCGCTCCTTGGTTTTGCCGTTAGTCCTTTGGTCGCAGGGCAAGACTCGACGTCATCTCTCATGTGAAGCCAGTAGAAACGAGATCGTAATTTTGAAAGTGTCTTATTAACTCCCAAATGTCCACCGGAGGCCCCATCGTGCTTTCTGTTAGAACATCTTTCACTTTTGACGGTGGGACTAGAATCTGCATTCGATGGGATTTTCCGTCGCGGCTTCCCATTTACGCTTAAGAATACCATCTTCCACTAGCAAGGAATTCCATTGTGCCCAATATGCCTTAAATGTTCCACTCTTGTCGGAAATATTGTTCCAAGTTGGCCGCTCGTTCTTTTCTTTGTATTCCAGAATCAGCGACATATCTTCATCCTGAAGTTGAGCTGCGCGTACAGCATCACCCGTCCACCCATCTAGTACCTCTACTTGTACATTTCGCAGGTCGTACGCCTCTTCTTTCTCTTCCGCTCAATGACAATGTTTACAATCTGGCTTACATGGTCTTCTTGATAGAGCGTCAGCGTTATTATGCACCTTCCCTTGACGGTGGGAAATTTGGAAATCGTACGTTTGAAGTCGTTCGACCCATCGAGCTATCTGTCCTTCCGGATTCTTAAAATTTAACAACCATTTCAGGGCGGCATGATCCGTTCGAAGGTGGAATCGACGTCCTTAGAAATACTTATGGAAATTCTTAACGGCTTCTACGACAGCCAGCAGTTCCTTTCTTGTTGCGCAGTAGTTTCTCTCTGGCTTAGATAGAACTCGACTATAATACGAGTATGCGACAACTCTCTCTTTACCATCGACTTCCTGTGACAACACTGCTCCGATTCCTGTGTTACTTCCATCAGTATCCAATATAAATGGGCGATCCGAACTTGGGAATGCCAATGTTGGAGTCTTACATAACTCGGCCTCCAATGTGTTGAATGCTGCCTCACACTTGTCTGTCCAATCGAATTTTTTGTCTTTACCCGTTAGTTCGTGTAGGGTTTTTGCCACACTGGCGAAACCTTTAACAAACCGTCGGTAATATGTGGCTAATCCCATAAAGCTTCTTAACTGCTGCTTGTCTTCTGGAGTAGGCCACTCACGGACGGCTGCTATCTTGTCAGGATCCGTTTGAACTCCTGCAGATGAAACGATGTGTCCCAGAAATTTTACTCTCCTTTGGAAGAGTTCACATTTCTTCGAATTGAGCTTTAAGTTGGCCTGTCTTAGTCGTTCGAAGACGGAGCGCAGATTATTGATGTGTTCTGGTAAATTCCTTCCAACAACGATGATATCGTCCAAGTACGCAAGACACGTCTTCCATGTAAGTCCCCGTAGAACACTTTCCATTAATCGTTCAAACGTTGCTGGGGCATTACACAATCCAAAAGGCATCACGTTGCATTGATAAAGTCCGTTTCCGGTAGTAAACGCTGTCTTCTCCTTGTCCTCCTCCTCCACTTCCCCTTGCCAGTAACCACTTTTTAGGTCCAATGTTGAGAACCACTGAGCTCCAGAAAGGGTATCTAGTGTGTCGTCGATTCGAGGAAGTGGGTAACTGTCTTTCTTCGTAACGTCGTTTAACCGGCGGTAGTCGACACAAAATCTAGTTGTCCCATCCTTCTTCTTGACGAGCACTACCGGCGAAGCCCATGGGCTCGATGATTTCTCGATGACTCCTTGCTCTTCCATCTCTCGAATCATGTTGCCTACTTCTGATTGTTTGGCCAACGGTAGTCGACGAGGTGGCTGTCTTATAGGTATTGACTCACCCGTGTCAATGCGATGTTTAACTATACCGGTGCGTCCGAATTTATCATGTCCTGTCACAAAAATAGCAGAAAAATCGCTCAGGAGTGATTTAACGCTTGCCTTTTCTCTGTCTGTTAATCCGATTTTCCGGGACATCAACTTATTAACCGCAGAGGATGCACCAGAGGGCTGTTGAATTGAATGGTCCTCTCCCCTTGTCTGAATTGAGCTTATCATTGACACGGGTGCACATTCTGCGATTACCTCTCCTTTTCTTATTGCGATCGGCTCTTTGGACGCATTTAGTACTCTGATGGGTACGATGTGCTTCTTCGCATCGATAAGGGCTTTACCAACAAGGATGTTCCCCTTGCGCTGATTTTGTACAGCTTCGGTGATGTAAAATCGATTGTCACCGGGATCACTCACGAAACTGGTCCAAATTACCGAGTCCGAACGAGCTGGGATCTCATCCTCCTCACGCACATAACATTTCAGTCTTCGCAATTGTTCGTCCTGCAGTGTAATAGCAACCTCCAAGTTACCAATTCGCAGTGTTCTTTGCCCGATATCTAGAACAACTTGGTGCTCCTTCATGAAATCCATTCCAAGAATGCATTCGTCCGTAATATCGGCAACCAAAAATTTGTGGGAGATGGAAATATTGCCCAGCACATTCTCCTGTGGCAGTCCTCAAAGCGTATCTTCTATTTTTATTAAGGGCAATTTGGCCCACGACATCCGGCCGAATTATGGATCTCGTTGCTCCAGTGTCGATTGTCACTGTTGTTGTCCTTCCATTAACAATCGTAGTTATAACCAAACTTTGGTTATCCCGTTGGAGTTGTGATACAGTTACGATGCTGGGGCTGCAAATTCCACCAGGCGACTTTCGCCCCGTAAAGTCTGCCCTTACAAGTTTCCCGAGCTATTGACCTCAGGTTGGTCCGTTGATAGTCTCCTCTTATAATTAGCGCATGAACGACAATTCTCACTTGATGTTTCATTCATTCGTCGACGTTTCCTACAGTCAACAGAGATGTGGCCGACTTCGCCGCATGTCCAACACTTCATGTCAGTTCTCGGGGTTCTCCGTTGTACATGCCCGATTCTTTGGCAGGAACATTCTTGGACGGACGTTTCTCGAACTCTATATGTACTCCTGGTAGCCAGTTTATCAGATTCATATGCCAATGCGAACGCCAGTATTTCATTAGTCGTCTTCTTTCCTGCCAAACGAACGGCCTGTTGCAAGTCCCGATCTTGGAGTGCGTTTATAAATGCATCCATTGCTACCTCGTTCAGAAATTCTTTAGTCATATTTGTATAAGCCAAGTTTGTCAATCGCTCTATGTCTGCCTGCAACTGTTGAAGATTTTCTCCCGGTTTCTGCGTTCTGCTCCGCAGTTGCATGCGGTAGACCTACTGCATGTGGTTGTCGCCATACCTAGCTTCAAGGCCGTCTCTTATCGCTTGGAAATCTGTTTGCTTCTCTGCTGGTATGGTTTGTAGCAATTCTGCAGCCGCCCCACGGAGTGACAAGATTAGTGATGTTGACTTTTGCTCATCCGACCACTTATTATAATTGGCCGCGGCGTCAAACTGACGTATAAATACGGAGAAGGGTCCCGTCCCATCGAAGGTTGGCGGTTGCATCCTTGTATCTTTGTAGTCATGTTAATTGCTAGGCGATGTCTTATTTCTCTCAAGTCTCTTTTCGATTCGTACGAGGGTTGCCTTTTATATTTCGGGATTAGAGAAAAAAAAAACAAATATTGATCATCGAAAATCACTTTATTGTTTTTCAAAATATTCCCCATGAAGATCTATACACTTTTGCATGCGTTTGAACCAATTGTCGAAGCACTTTTGCCACTCTGATTGAGGTATCTCCAACACATGCATTCTGAATGCAGCAACCGCTTCTTCAGGTGTCGAAAAACGTTGACCTCTCAGTTTGTTTTTTACGTACGGGAATAAAAAGAAGTCATTCGGTGGCAAGTCAGGACTATACGGCGGATGACCCATCAAATCGACCTTTTGGGTGCTCAAAAATGCAGTTGTCGCAGCCGATGTGTGAGAGCTCGCATTGTCGTGGTGAAGAGTGATCCGTCTTCGGCAGTTGGTTTTCCTGATTTCTTGGAAGACAACTGGCAAACACATGGTTGTGTACCACTCAGAATTGACTGTTCTGCGTTGTTCTAGTGGTACGGTTGCGACATGTCCAGTTTTTCCGAAAAAACAGGCGACCATTTGCTTGGAAGTGCTTCGTGCGCGAACAACTTTTGTTGGATTTGGCTCATCTTGAAACGCCCAGACAGTCGACTGCTGTTTACTTTCGGGCTCATATGCGTAAATCCACGATTCATCACCTGTCACGATGTCATAGACGTGTTTCGAAGCACCGCGACCGTATTTTTTGAGCATTTCTTTCGACCAATTGACGCGAGCCTTTTTTTGGGCGATTGACAAATTGTGTGGGATCCAACGCGAACAAATTTTTTTGACAGTCAAATGTTTATGCAATATTGAATGTATGCTGGTCCCACTAACGCCTAAGGTTGTCTCAATCTCACGATAGGTCATATGACGATCTTCCAATATCAGTTCGCGCACAGCATCAATGGTTTTCGGAACAACAACTGATTTTGGACGACCTTCACGAAATTCATCTTGGAGTGAACTACGACCACGATTGAATTCACCATACCATCGATAAACACTGGTCCTTGATGGAGCTTCATCGCCAAAAATTGAATTAAGTTCATCCATGCACTGTTGCTGAGTTAATCCACGCCGAAAGTTGTAAAAAATAATCGCACGAAAATGTTGACGATTTAATTCCATTTTTGGGCCGAGATGAATCTTTTAAGTTACTGTAAACAACACAAATACCGCTCGTATGTCAAAACGTTCTGAGTGCGTATAACCTCAAAAATGTCCAACTTTACGACAATTGCCGGATTGCAACACTAGGGTTGCCAAATCCCGAAACATAAGAGGAAACCCTCGTATTATTTCATCGGTGACTTTCTTGAATTCAGCTTCGTTTTTTAGATCTAGATTTTCTACTTCGTTTCGAATTTCGTCCTTAAAGTGTTGAAAATTACATTTCATCCATTGTGTTTGGGCATCCAACTTTGCATTGACATCTGCAGCTTGCGCGTCCAATTTTGAATTTACGGCGTCGAATTTTGAATTTTGGGCGTCGAATTTTGCATTAACATCTGTAGCTTGTGCGTCCAATTTTATCATCATCATCCTGAACATCTCCGAAATGTCCAACTGTGGTGAACTCTTCTCCGTTACATTGGCACCATCTTGACTCGCTGTTTCTTCTCCATCCGGACAGTCTGGCACAATCGCAAAAACATATGTGTCGACATCAATATCCTCTTCCTCCATTGCTGCTTACAGACGCTGTCGAAGAATTTGCTTCTGTCCTCTGCTATCCAGATTCCGGTCCTCAAGTTCCTTCTTCAACTCAGGAACGCGAAGATCCTCCAAATATCGATCTGACATCGTCACAACACACATTCACACACTTATTCACTTAAACAATAATGAATCCCACTTCTGACACCAATTGTAGCGAGCTTAGGGTTCGCTGGATTAATTATTTTAAAATAAATAAGAGCCGTTAAATCGATTTTGAATTAATATAACACTTTATTAGTCCGTAATACAACCGTTACTTATACCGTACACTTAACGATATCTTTACTTGTCGATTCCGTACTTATCGCGTCTTTTACTGCTTACTTCTCACTCGAGACGTATCGCTTGCTTCACTGTCTTACTTATAACTCTTCTCCCGATCTGCCTCCGACGTATTTATACCGTTTTTCCTCATTCTGATTTGGTGTATCGTGTCCGTCCGTTCCATAGTCTTGAATGTTCCAGTTTTCCAGTACTTCCTAAAATAATCTAGTACTTTGTTTCGGACTTTCTCGAAGATTCCAGTACTGATTGTCATATGCGTCACAGTATTAATAATTGAAAATATAATAACTTACCTTTTTTCTAATTGGAGATTGAAATCCAGCGATGAAAATGTTTGTCCTCTTCCTAAATATCTAAATTATGTGAAAATAAGAAATATGACTTATTGAAAAAATGATATTAATAATTGGGGAGCTAATAATAATAATAACTTACCGCTTTGAAGTTTGGCTGTTGAATGATGAAGTGTGCTTTTTTTCAAAACTGTATTTATTAACCGTACATTTAAGTAATACAGCGACTTAAAATTAATTTTGTAACAATTGCTTACATGTAATTATTATAATAATATACACATTTTCCAAACAATATTTTATGAGATATAAGATAGATGCGTGTTTATAAATTTAGTGGTATTATCTTCCTGGAAAAGGTCAGAAAACCAGGAACTAAAGTGTGCTGAACACAACTTGTGATACCACCGCAGCTAAACAATGCTATCTCACTTATTCACACAACCTTATCCATTCACACACAATCACTCGATGACTCACTAATACTCATACTAATTTGAATAATTTTTTGCTGACCCGACAATTACACAAAATGATGAAATTCACATAATCACTCAATGACTCATTAACACACTTGTTAATTTGAATTATTTTTTTTTTGCTGACTTCGCATATTCATACTGAGATAAAATTCTATCATTCATCCATTCACACCCCACTAAAATAAACAAAAAAATGTTCACCTTCCGATTAGAAGGTTTTTATGATGACTTCACATATTCATGTTGGGATAAAATTCTCTCATTCAATCATCCGCATCCAAGTAATATAAACAAAACATTTTCAACTTTCAATTGGGAGAATTTTTGCTTACGTCGCATTTAGATAATATAATTGAATTCTCGCAACCATCCATTCACATCCAACTAAAATAAACAAAAAACATTTTTAACTTCCAATTGAGAGATTATTTGCTGACTTCGCATTTATCCGCGTGTTTCTATTCAGTCGAAAGATTACAACGTAGACATTTGATTATTTTGACGAGTTGCGCAACTAAATGTATGCTGCAATATATATACACATATATATATATATATATATATATATATATATATATATATATATATATATATATATATATATATATATATATATATATATATATATATATATATATATATAAAACACCAAATTCATTCATTTGATATATCGATACACTTAATAATTTGAGGTATTTTGATGAGTGGCGCAACTAATTTTTTTTTTTTTTTTTATAAAACGCTGTCTTTATTGACCATTAAAAGTTTAGTTACATAAGTTTACAGCTAACTTAACTAAGTTGTGACAAATTTACTTACAATGTCTAGAACATTTTTCCAAGTAATATTTAATTTGAGGTCTTACGTCTAAGGAGATCTATAAGATACAATTTATTAGTAGGACTCCTGGAAAGGTCATGAAAACCAGGATGGATTGTCAATGTTTACAATAAATATTCTTAAAACTACTTATCTCTACTTAAATCTAGCTTATATCTAAGGTAGTTAAATAAATTCACATATAGTCATTTAGAACAAATTAGCCTCGTCTTAAGCTTAAGTTGAGATTTCGTACTGTACATACCCTAAGGAGGGAAGGGAGCGGCAGAGGGAGGTCTCTCCACCGACTGCTCGTTAAAGGAAAGAACCCGAGAAAAGGGTTGAATGTTTGAGTATTTGAAGTGGTTAAGATCGGTTACCCTGTTATGGTAGATGATTTCGTCCGCATCATTTACTAATCTTTTTGCGTAGAAGAGAGCTTTTAAATGGAGTGCATGAAGATAGGGATTTGATGCATTGTGGCTGAGGAGGCTAAGGGAATTGATGAGAGGGTTTGGATTGGCTGACAGGTTTTCAATGAATCTTATCGACAATTCCAGGAACCTTCTATCCAATCTCTCCAGGCCGACGGAGTGGTATAGCGTAAGGCTTCCGATATATTTGTGGGAGTCGCGCTGTCGACGTAGCCCTGTGATTAGTCTGAAACACTTCCTTTCGAAGATACGAAGTTTTTCCATTTGAGAGGGAGATATATGGAACCAGATGGGACAAGCGTAAGTAAGTGTGGGCCTGATGATTTGTTTATAAAGTAGAAATTTGACTTGTTGAGAGAGACCATCTGCCTTCCACATTACTTTCCGACAAAGGTTCAGCTGTATCCCCGCTTTGCGGATGACATTGTTTATGTGAGTCGTGAAAGAGAGATTATTTTCGAAAGTAATGCCCAAGTATTTTAGTGATTTAGATGGTTTTATGAGGGTGTTGCAGAGGTTCAGTTGGATTTTTGAATGGTTACGTACCGTGTTATTGGTACAGTGAACGTTTCTACCTTTAAATACAGTCATCTGAGTTTTGTTGGGGTTTAAGCGGATCTTCCATTTAAGGAAGTAGGAGGAAAGAATTTGGAGGAATTCATTTACGCTCATTTACGCGGTTTCTGGCAGATAATACGAGCCTGCTGCTGGAGTAGACAAGGGTATCGTCTGCGTAGTTGAGGATTCGAGTATTCGGTGAGACGGGTTGAGGAATATCAGATGTGTATAGTAAATATAAGAGGGGGCCCAGAATGGATCCTTGGGGGACTCCTGCTGTTATTGAGTACGTCTGGGAAAGGGTGGAATTTATCTTGACCATGAATTTCCTATTTGATAGGTACGAGTAGAGAAACTTGGAAGTGTGATTGTTGAGACGATACGTGGAATGTAATTTGTACAGAAGACCCGCAGTCCACACGCAGTCGAAAGCCTTGGATATGTCAAGGGAGATACACACAGTGGGGCACTGGTCGTTAAGAGCCATAGTGATGTCGTGAGTAAACTTGAGGAGAGCGTGACATGTTGAGTGCTGTGCACGAAAACCGAATTGAAAATCAGGGAGTAATGAGTTAGTTTCCGCGAAGGAGAGTAGGTAATGGTGAATTTTTAATTCAAGTAATTTGCTTAAATTATTAAGTAGTGAGATGGGTCGAAAATTGGCCGCCATCAGGGATGCGCCTGATTTTTTAATGGGGATGACTATGGCAGTTTTCCAAGACTCCGGTATGTGACCAGCATTTATTATGTGGTTTAGCAGGGTCATGATGTATAGTCGATTTGAAGGGTTGAGGTTTTTGAAAAGCACTTGTGGAATTTTGTCCAAGCCGGTTGAGTTTTTATTGCCACGAGAAGATATCATTTGGTTAAATTCCTGCGGTTGCAAAAAGAAGTTTGTATCGGTGGGTTGAGATGCTCTATTGTCATTATTAAATTCAGTTATGAATGGAGTGAATGAGGAGATTAGTTCATGGGATGTATAACGGTTGACCACTTCCTCAAACTCGGAGTTGCCTAGGCTATCATTTTGCCTATGCACTTGGGAGAAGTGTTCCGCTAAATAGTTTGCTATTTCAGAATCAGAGTACAGAATATTATTTCTGGGACCAATTAGTCTGTCTATTGAGGTGTGTATTTTTCGTCCTGTAAGGCGATTGATGTTTTTGTAAAGATTACGGTCGGGTCTGATACTATTTAAAGTGGAGATGTAGTTCTGCTCTACGAAAGCATTTAACTGCTGGTTAATGAGGGTAGACAATAATTGAACCTGTACTTTCAGGAGGGGACAAAATCTTCGAAATAGTTTTCGGCGGAGCTTTTTTTTTAATGAGATGAGTTTGAGGGTGAGATATGGAAGTGGTTTACCTACGAAGGAGTGTGGCATCCTTGAAGGGGTATTAGCATACAGGGCTTGCTGTAAGATCCCTTCCATCTTACAAGCTGCTTCTTCAATTTCGTTAGGATCCAAGTTATTCGTCTCTGTGATGGGAAGCGTTTGAAACATATCGCCAACGGATTTGTTGACCTTTCTCCAGTTAGTTCTGGAGAAATTATGGACTGGGTTGAGAGATTGAAGCGGATTTAAGGGGCCAAGGTCAATTACCGAGTGGATGGAGGCATGATCAGAGGGGAAGAAGTGCGACACAGTAGGGGGAGATACAGAGCGTAGGATCGCAGATTTTAAGAAGAAGTCTATAGTTGATTGAGTAGAGCTGGAGCAATGAGTAGGTTCCGTAGGGGAGTCGATATAGACGTAGGGGTGGAGAGGTAGGAAAGCAAGCAATTGTTTGCCAAATTTATTGCAAGCGGTGTCGTTGAAGGCGGTATGACGGGCATTCCAGTCGCCTCCGATGATGAATGAGTGGGGGTGGGATTGACGGAATATTTCATCGAAGTCTGAAGATGGGAAGTTAGGGTACCTCTTGGGTTGTAAATAGATGGCTACTAGAACCAAGACTTTGTTGTTGTCACAAAGCAGTTTGACAGCGGTGTATTCGACACAGGAGATGTTTCTAAATTTGACTTCACTGAATTGGAATCTTTTATGAATAAGGATACCGGTACCTCCTCTTGCACCGTCAATTCGAGGAGTTGAAACAAGTTGGTAATTTGGAATAGAAATGCGAGAGTTGGGTTTGAGCCAGGTTTCACAAAGAAGGAGGACGTCTGGAGAAAACTCCTTCACTAGCAGTCGGAGGTGATGCCTCCGTATGTTTGACGAAATGGAATCTACATTGAGGGCAACTACACTTAACTTAGACATTTTGGGATAATATATGTGAGGTTATAAGAGAAAGTATCTGACCTTTTTTTTCGAAGTTACTTAATCCATTTAGCGTCGGTAAGAGAGCTTGCAACTCTCGGATGTATCCCATGATGTCGAGTCCTAGGTTTGTTCCTGGTTGTGATGAGGGTGCGTTGTTTCCTCTGGTAATTTCCGCATAGGATTTCGATTTCGTTGTTGTAGTAACTGTTGCTGTTGGTTGCTTAAGTTGGCCAGTGATGTTTTTGGTTGGAGGCACTCTCTGCTTCAGTAAGCGTAGCTTGTGCGGGCATTTTGTGAAGTTTGCTGGATGCGGTCCACCACAATTGCAGCATTCAACTGACACTTCCTTTACAGAAATGGAGCCATCCAGATTTTCCGTGTGTATACGTTCTGGGTCCTCACCCGGTGGCTTGACTTTGCATTGGTTTGGTTCATGCTCCTGCGCACATTTTACGCATCGTCTTGGTAGATGACACGAAGATGAAAGATGACCTGACTGCTGACAGCGCTTGCAGTGGAGAAGCTCCTGCTTGTGAGGTATCTCTATCTGAATTTTGTGGGTGAACAGATATTTGATCTGTTTTAGTTTGTTAGTGTCTTCGGTTGGTGCCAATTGGATGATCCGTAGGTTGAATATGTTGCTCGCCCTCATGTGAGGAGTTTGGTAGTAGTCGACTTTGGATATTTTCAAGTCAGGACTTAGTCTCGTCAATTCCGCGCTTATTTCTTCATTAGTCCAAGCAGGGTCGATGTGCCGTATTATAAACGTTTTCGGTTTGAGATCCGCCCTGAGGAAGGTGAAGAACTCCAGTTTATTCGAGATAAGCGCTTTTTCAGCTAGCGCGTGGTCTTTTAAAGAGGAGAGTGTTACGGACACGTTGTCACCTCTCGATCTGGTGGTAAAATTCCGGTGCCCCAGGGCGCTCTCCAGAAGCTGAATAACTTGCTTGATGTTATTTACCTTTTTGATGTTGATTTGTGGGGGCCTTTCGTTCTTTGGAACTCTTCCATTGGCAGCGGCGTTATTTATTTGGGGTTTCGGTTGTTGTTGACTTCCAGACATTTTTTGGATACTGGAGATATTTGGTGTTGGCTTGGCAGCTGGTGCTGATAGATGAGACGGTTGCTCCTCCATGTCAGACTCGTCCAGCATTTCAGGAAAATTTGCAGAGCTGCTTTCCAATTCGTCGATTCTCTTGGTTAATTCCTTGATGAGCTTCTCCTGGGCCTTGATGTGATCCAGGGCCTGCTGGAGTCTTTGATCCTGTGTTAAGGTCATGTTTTGAATATTTTCCAAGACAGCTGGCGTCTTTTTAGGGGGGTTGCGGAGAAAGTCGATAGCCTTTCTTTTTCGCTTTATTAAATATTCTTGGGCTGGTGCATTACTGCACAGCATATACGGCACTTTGAATTTTATTTCGAATTATATTTCGATTAACACTTTGAATTTACTTTGAATTGAATTTTCACTTTGAATTATACTTTCACTACTGTGCTCAGATACAGATGATAGGACCAACTGTGTTCAGGTACAGATGCAGATACAATGTGTTTTGTGGCGCAACTAAATGTATGCTGCAGTATATATATAAAACATACAATTCACTCAATTGATGCATCAATACGCTTCATAATTTGAGTTATTTTGTTCACTCGCGCGCCTATATGTATGCTGCATTGGTTATAAAGCACACAATTCACTCATTTGCTCCCTTAATACATATGAGCATTGGGTTACTTTGTTCTAGTAGCACAACTAAATGTATGCCTCAATATTAATAAAGCGCACAATCACTCATTTTGTCCCTTAATACATGTGATAAGTGGGTTATTTTGGTCTAGTGGCACATCTAAACGTATGCTGCAATATATACCCATGCATACGTAATTAATAATATATTTCCAATTAATATAACAAAGCCTCTTGATAGACAATCCAATCTGCAACGATTTCAACAGTATTTTCAATTTTAACATCCAATTCTCATGTGCATAAACAGCATTTTCAATTTTAACGGCTAAATGCAATACAGATAAAACCATATTTTTCAAATTTAACAAGTAAAACACGCACGCACGCACATACACACGCACACATGCACACGCACCAAAGCTCGCAAGAGAGCTTTCAAGATATCATTACTCGCTGATGACGTCATTGGGTTAGAACCCGCAAAAAAAAATTGGCGTGGAACCGCTATATACACACTACTCACTTCCACCTGCTGCAAATAACTATTTAACGTTCATTTTCAACACCTGTCTTAGGAATTGTTATTTTCCGGACTGTTGGAAAACAGCAAAAGTAATACCTACCCCGAAACCCGGCAAATCGAAGAGCAGCCCCGAAAGCTACAGACCTTTTAGTCTACTTAGCTGTCTGAGTAAGCTCTTAGAAAAAATCATTAAGGAGAGGATTGATCGTTTTGTGGAAGACAATAACATCTTACCAAACTTTCAGTTCGGTTTCCGTAGTGGTCACAGCACAATCCGCCAAGTCTTGCGCATTAAAAACCACATAGCTGGTAAATTCATCGACAAGGAGTCAACGGGACTGGTTCTTCTAGACATCGGAAAAGCCTTTGATACGGTATGGCACGATGCCTTGATTTATAAGCTACTAAAACTTAAGCTGCCAATACCGCTTATGAAAATTATCCAGAGCTTTCTTCGTTCGAGAAAATATGTTGTGAGTATAGGAACCGACATATCCTCTACTCACCAAATCCACTATGGTGTACCGCAAGGCTCGGTTTCATTTTTCATTTTTTAAACATTTTTTATTTTCTTTTTATCTTCTTAGTTTCTAAATTAAAGGCTAGACAAAAAATGCTTAAATTCTAGCTGAATTATCTTATATTATAACTTACTGGTCCTTCGCAGACGCTCTAAGCTAAACATTACAAGTTAAAAATAAAAAAAACGGTTGACGCTGTCTAATACTATCGTCCCGGTCTCTGTACGAGATAGCCCTACTGAAGCACAGGAGCTCTTCTTCGGTGCGCGCTACATCCCGGTCGTAGCACAATCGCCCGTCTACGGATGATCTACTTACATGATAGATCAGCGGAATTCCGGATTTATCCTGTATAAGCCCTTTCATGTCCAAATGAAGGAACGCCTCTGGTGGAACACAATTTTGTTGCGACGCACGTTCTCATAGTACAGGGTATTTGGATAATAGGCCCCGAAAATTAGGTCATGGGACGAGCTTATTGCTCTCGCAATATGTCCTCTGATTAATTTAATCATGAAATTATCCACCCTATTCATGCAGGCTTCATTATATAAAGTCTCATTTGAGTAGTACTTTTTGTATTCCGATTCCGGTGTTCGATATAATCTGAGACAGGTTCTGAGACACTTCCTATCGAACACCCGAATCTTTTCCATCGAATTTGGACCTATGTTAAACCATACTGGACAACCATATATGAGCATTGGCCTGATTAGCGTCATGTAGCATATGACTTTTACCCTGCTGTCAAGTTGGCTACTGTGAAATAGCCTCCTTGTCATAGCAAACGTTTTCCTCGCTTTGAGCAAAGCAGCCTCTACATGTCTGTTGACATACAGATATTGGTCTAGCCAGATGCCCAGGTATTTAACTAAACTCTTGGTTTCCAGTTTATCTCCATGCGGTCCCACGATAACTAGCTTTCGCCAGTTTTTCCTTGTGTCGTACGTGGCTTTATATAATGGCGTTCTAAATAGGATGGCTTCACATTTCTGGAAGTTGATCTTAAGTTTCCAGTCATCGCAATAGCGCTGCACGTTGTTGAAGTCTCGCTGTATTAAACTATTTATGATCTCTACTTTCGGAGCTGTTCTGTAAATTATGAGATCGTCTGCGTACGCAATAGCCTGCGGAAGTGCATCTAATAAGTCGCTAATGTAAATGTTAAAAAGAATCGGAGAAAGTACCGCGCCCTGTTGCAAGTCATTCTTGATATTATACGTTTTATTAGAGGTCACATTACCACTTTTGACCACGAACCTACTGTCCTTTAATATATCGTAAAGTACATATAGTAAAGGCTTATGTATGCCATGTCTGACCAGTTTGTAATACAACCCTTCGATCCAGACAGTATCAAAGGCTTTTTCCAAGTCGATCAGACAGGCGCCTGTGCATTGTTTCCTACATTTATTCCATTGTATGTCGGAGGCCAGTTTAGCTGCGGCATGTGTGGTTTCATGACCCGCCCTAAAGCCAAACTTGTTATTTGGAATAATGCTGTTGTCGTCTACCCATTTTAGCAGAGCTTTGTTAATGATTTTTTCAAATACTTTACTGATGCTTGGGGGTAAACTTATCGAACGCATGTTCATTGGGTTTGTACAGTCTTTGCCCTTTTTTGGGATGGGCTGAATGATAGCCGTTTTCCAACGCGCGGGATAATATGCATTATTCAACGCGTTGTTAAACAGGACCGTGTATATATCTATTGCCTTTGGGGGCAGGTTCTTGAGTACGATGTTAGGTACTCCATCTATTCCCACTGACTTTTTGCTTCTTAATGAGTCGAAGATACTCTGGATTCCTTCCCTTGTGATTAAAAGGTTATTAGCCCCACCGTTGGCATTAATGCCAATTGACAGATTATCATCACTGAATTCGGTAAAACCCGGATTCTCCGATTGCCAATGTGAAATTTCATTCCGGAGGTGCAGGTGATTCAGTCGAATTCTGTCCTCCAGGTCGTGATTTCGGTGAATGCTTTCATTCAACTTGTACATTTCCTGAAAGACAGCTCCCACAGCGTTCGCCTTCTCCAAAGGATCTTCGATCACGAAGAGCTCACTATTGAGGATAGCGTTCTCTGTATCTATGCCAATGTTGGTTAGCAGCTGGTTGTTTAGCTCAGTACGTGGAATTTGGAGACACTGAATCTCGTTGTGATTATTTCTCCTGAATATTTTATTTATTTGTGGGAACATATTCGGGTTATTAGTTTTTATAGCCCGAATTCTGTTGTTCCAATACAAATTAGTTGCTAATCTATAATTAGCTTTAAGTAATTGTTGGAGGTTTTTTAATCGGGATTTCAGTGATATTACCTCCTGGTCTTGTCTGTCTGTAAACTGTCTGTGTAATTGTTTTAGTTTCGATAGCAGTCTGCTCTTTTTCTTGTGAAGGGCGTTTATTGTTGTGTTTCTGTACATGTTTATGTGATCTGTTACTGTTGTGTTGGGAATTGTTTTGTCCATGGTTCGTTTTACGGTTTCGTCCATTTTTTGGATGTATTTGTCGATTTCGTCATTTGTCAGGTTTCTGTTTACTGGCAGATTAAAATCATTCGAACGAAGTTTTCTTGTTAATGATCTGGTGAACCGCGGCCATCGCATTGCCCCGTAGTTATAGGGTTGCGGGATCACGAATTCCTCCAGATCTGCGAGCTCGTTCGGAAGCTCTATTACTGCCGTGAATGCACAGTGGTCGCTGTCGTATTCAATTGCCCGTAAACAGTTTGAGTTTCGTCTGTTGGTGCTAAGTAATCTCAATCGTGAGTCGATTAGCAAGATATCTAAGAACGATCTACCCCCTAGGATAAAGTAATTGTTGCCCAGGTGCAATTGTAAGCATCGGAAGAGAGTCTCGAGCTCTGCTATAAATAGATTATGTTGATGCTCCTCAGGTGCATAGACCGCGATCCCATACAAACCCCTTCCTTGCTGAAGGGGTATGCGTACGATACAGGCTTCACGCACACGGAACCTGCGCACTTCTCCACTATATATAACTTTATGATGGATTCCTTTTCTAATAAAGATTGCGACACCCTCCACTTGAGTGGAGTTAGGTCGGTCTCTTCGTATAATATCGTAGTTTTTATGCCATATCTTGTGTCTCTGGTTTAACTTTGTTTCCCCCGCCAGAAGTACATCAGGTTGTTCATCTTGCAATGGGTTGAAAAGATTGGCTCTTCTCTCAATTCTTATTAGTGAATTTACATTCACGACAAGAGCTTTTATTGATGTTGTGGTTAGAGGGTTTATATCGACTTGTTATTTAGACTGGGCAAATGCGAATAGATCTCGTTTATTTGGCTTTGTAGCTGTGTCATCTGTCTCTGCAGATTGAGCAGGGTTGCGAACACGTCTGCTTGCGATGTTGTTTCTGTCCGTGTGGGAGTATTTGTGGCTACCTGTGATGTAGCCTGATTTGGTGTTCTCCCACCCGACGCAACTTGTGCGTATGACCGCTGTGATGTTACGGGTGTTGTAGTACGAGCTGTCTCTGTGTTTTTTTGCCGATTCACACTTCTTGCCATTATTTCTCGAAATTTAGGACAACCCCGATAATTAGCGGGATGTACCTCATTCCGGCACACTGCGCACTTCAGAAGGGCTTTGTCTTCTACCCTTTCTTTTCCCAAAGGGCATTCTTCTGCCTTATGGTCCTTTTCGCATTTTACGCAACGGCGCTGCATTTCACAGTTAGCCGCCGCGTGACCAAACCTTTGGCAGCGGACACATTGCAGGATGTCTCTGCCTTTTTTTAATTTGTCCCATGCGACCATTTGATGATCCAAGACTGTAATTTTTCTTAGACCACCAATTTTACTGCTGGGTGTTAATTGAACCAAAAAGAGGGGTAGCTTGCGGTTTTCCCTTCTTGCCTTGGATGTGGTGAATGGTTTTACCGCGGTAAACTCGAGATCTTCGTGCTTCAGGTTTTGAAGCATTTCGAGCAGAGCCGTTACGCTCTTCGTTTTTTTCGGCGTGAACGAGTAAAATTCAGCGGTGTCTCTTTTTAAGAGCTCTTTAATTTTGCCGTGGTCTGCCACCGTATATGTTTGAATGGCATGCCTGTTACCCGTCAGTCTTTTGACTGTAAAATTGTTACCTATGGCTAGCTTACAAAGACTTACCAAATCCTTACAGTCAACATCTATGGTGTTGATTGGTGGCATCTTTATTTTTCCGCTGTTATTGTTGCTTTGCTGCTGCTGTGTTGCTTGCTGGTTCGTTGATCGCTTTTGTGTTGGTAGTTGCTGTTGCTGTTGCTGTTGCTGTTGATGGTGCTGATGTTGAAGTTGATGTTGCTGTTGATGGTGAAATTGTTGCTCTTGGCCGACTTTTGGCTTTAGCTTTTGTAGTTGTTGCTGGTTTTGTTCTTGTTCGAGCGCCGCTATTTTTTTCTTTCGGCGTCTCTCTTGTAATCGGGCTCTTTCCATCGCCAGTTTCGCCTCCAATTCACTTATCTACCGTGTGGGAGTATTTGTGGCTACCTGTGATGTAGCCTGATTTGGTGTTCTCCCACCCGGCGCAACTTGTGCGTACGACCGCTGTGATGTTACGGGTGTTGTTGTACGAGCTGTCTCTGTGTTTTTTTTGCCGATTCACACTTCTTGCCATTATTTCTCGAAATTTAGGACAACCCCGATAATTAGCGGGATGCACCTCATTCCGGCACACTGCGCACTTCAGAAGGGCTTTGTCTTCTACCCTTTCTTTTCCCAAAGGGCATTCTTCTGCCTTATGGTCCTTTTCGCATTTTACGCAACGGCGCTGCATTTCACAGTTAGCCGCCGCGTGACCAAACCTTTGGCAGCGGACACATTGCAGGATGTCTCTGCCTTTTTTTAATTTGTCCCATGCGACCATTTGATGATCCAAGACTGTAATTTTTCTTAGACCACCAATTCTACTGCTGGGTGTTAATTGAACCAAAAAGAGGGGTAGCTTGCGGTTTTCCCTTCTTGCCTTGGATGTGGTGAATGGTTTTACCGCGGTAAACTCGAGATCTTCGTGCTTCAGGTTTTGAAGCATTTCGAGCAGAGCCGTTACGCTCTTCGTTTTTTTCGGCGTGAACGAGTAAAATTCAGCGGTGTCTCTTTTTAAGAGCTCTTTAATTTTGCCGTGGTCTGCCACCGTATATGTTTGAATGGCATGCCTGTTACCCGTCAGTCTTTTGACTGTAAAATTGTTACCTATGGCTAGCTTACAAAGACTTACCAAATCCTTACAGTCAACATCTATGGTGTTGATTGGTGGCATCTTTATTTTTCCGCTGTTATTGTTGCTTTGCTGCTGCTGTGTTGCTTGCTGGTTCGTTGATCGCTTTTGTGTTGGTAGTTGCTGTTGCTGTTGCTGTTGCTGTTGATGGTGCTGATGTTGAAGTTGATGTTGCTGTTGATGGTGAAATTGTTGCTCTTGGCCGACTTTTGGCTTTAGCTTTTGTAGTTGTTGCTGGTTTTGTTCTTGTTCGAGCGCCGCTATTTTTTTCTTTCGGCGTCTCTCTTGTAATCGGGCTCTTTCCATCGCCAGTTTCGCCTCCAATTCACTTATCTACCGTGTGGGAGTATTTGTGGCTACCTTTGATGTAGCCTGATTTGGTGTTCTCCCACCCGACGCAACTTGTGCGTACGACCGCTGTGATGTTACGGGTGTTGTTGTACGAGCTGTCTCTGTGTTTTTTTTGCCGATTCACACTTCTTGCCATTATTTCTCGAAATTTAGGACAACCCCGATAATTAGCGGGATGTACCTCATTCCGGCACACTGCGCACTTCAGAAGGGCTTTGTCTTCTACCCTTTCTTTTCCCAAAGGGCATTCTTCTGCCTTATGGTCCTTTTCGCATTTTACGCAACGGCGCTGCATTTCACAGTTAGCCGCCGCGTGACCAAACCTTTGGCAGCGGACACATTTCAGGATGTCTCTGCCTTTTTTTAATTTGTCCCATGCGACCATTTGATGATCCAAGACTGTAATTTTTCTTAGACCACCAATTTTACTGCTGGGTGTTAATTGAACCAAAAAGAGGGGTAGCTTGCGGTTTTCCCTTCTTGCCTTGGATGTGGTGAATAATTTTACCGCGGTAAACTCGAGATCTTCGTGCTTCAGGTTTTGAAGCATTTCGAGCAGAGCCGTTACGCTCTTCGTTTTTTTCGGCGTGAACGAGTAAAATTCAGCGGTGTCTCTTTTTAAGACCTCTTTAATTTTGCCGTGGTCTGCCACCGTATATGTTTGAATGGCATGCCTGTTACCCGTCAGTCTTTTGACTGTAAAATTGTTTCCTATGGCTAGCTTACAAAGACTTACCAAATCCTTACAGTCAACATCTATGGTGTTGATTGGTGGCATCTTTATTTTTCCGCTGTTATTGTTGCTTTTCTGCTGCTGTGTTGCTTGCTGTTTCGTTGATCGCTTTTGTGTTGGTAGTTGCTGTTGATATTGCTGTTGATGCTGCTGATGTTGAAGTTGATGTTGCTGTTGATGGTGAAATTGTTGCTGTTGGCCGATTTTTGGCTTTGGGTTTTGTAGTTGTTGCAGGTTTTGTTCCTGTTCGAGCGCCGCTATTTTTTTTCTTTCGGCGTCTCTCTTGTAATCGGGCTCTTGCCATGGCAAGTTTCGCCTCCAATTCACTTATCTCTTCCTCTTCACCCCCAGACTCTGAGGATGCAAGAGAAGCGAATGACTTATTTGCCCCATATACGTTAAAGTTGGAGGGGGAGGGGAGCTCACTGTCCTCCTCCAATTGTTGATCTGTTTTCTCCATTGTTAATTTCGCGGTTTTACTTCGCGCCACAATGGTGTTTTTCGGTGTACCTTTCCGTTTGCGTGTTGTCGCATTTTTATCTTCCTCCGTGTTCATGCTGGTTCTTTCCAGTTTGTTTTCATTAAAAAAAACAAAGGCGACCTGCAATACGAAGCACGAAGTCGATATCTTCCGTACGCCGACTCGAACTCGGCTATCGTCGGCTAAGAGTCAGTAAACTTGCATTCGCGCGAAATGTTGCTTTGAAAACTCTGAGCTCAACTAGCAATGTATTGTGTGTTTTAGTTTTCACTTTTACGACTGAGATGATATATTTTAATTACTTGCTTTGTTTTTGTACCCCACTGAAGTGATTTTGTGAGTACGTTTTTTGTCACTTTTAACATTTGTTTGTTGTTGTTGCATTTTGTTTAAATTATCACACACGTTACGTCACTGTTTTCTATTTCGTGCCTTCGTTCTCGTTTATCAATTAGATTAATTATATCAATAGGTTGTCGGTTTTTTAAACACACGTTTTGAAACTGAGTATTCACAGAGTGAAAGCCGATGTTTTCATGATATTAAAACACAAAGGTTATGTGATAAACAGCACTTTAGTTAGTAATGTAATTGTATGTTCGTCAATGAAAAAGTGTATTAAATGTGCACAAAACCGAAATAAATGCACGGTAAATAAATAAATAGTCTAATGAGTTGATTGCGATTAATATTTCACGAATTTAATAAAAAATTCACTGCGGTTGATAAAGATTTACTTAGAGAGCTGAATTGCACGTCTACATCGGATGTTTTATATATTGTCTCTGGCCCCAAGGCTTGGTCCTTGGTCCCATATTTTTCACATTGTTTGTCGCAGATTTACCATGTCTAGGTGAAAACATTCAGGTGGCCATGTTTGCGATGATACGGCTATTTTCTCTTCGGGTGCCTTATTCACTAATGTCTACAACTCTTTGCAAGCATCTCTTGACAAACTAGCAGTATATTACAGGAAATGGAAAATAAAAATAAATGGTTTTAAAACACAAGCTGTCTGGTTTTCGAGATGTAGGAAACTCTGCTACCTACCGAATGGCACTAAACTCAGTATGTGTGCAGTTGATATTGATTGGTCCGAAGACTATAGATATCTAGGTATTTTATTTTATTTATTTATTTATTTATTTATTAACAGGCGTATTAAAAATAATGCAAATAATGTACAATTTGGCATTTTTGAATCCGAAAACAATCTATCAGCACTCATTTCATTCTCACATATCATACTATCAAGCAGTGGTGTAGTACATTATTCTAGATAAAAAACTTATCTTTCAAAAACACATCACTACCACAATTGACAAAATAAACAAAGTCGTAGGAGTTATGCATCCATTAGTGTGTAGAAAGTCAAAGCTTAGCCTCGAAAATACAATTATAATTTTGAAAACCATTTTTCAAGCTATGCTTCTGTACGGCGCTCCCGTATGGTGTAATTGTGCTCGCACACACAAAATAAAATTGCAAAGGTGTCAAAATAAAATATTGAAAATGTTGCTTAATTTGCCATGGCATTATTCGACTCATGAACTATGTAAACTAGCTTTATTACTTTCGAAAATTTATTTTTAACCTTTAAATATAAAACAATGCAATCTGTTGATCTCTTTGCAATGTTGATGTGCAGCGTTTGACTGCTTGACTTGTACTGGTACCAATTCCACAACTGCCGCTGCTTATATTCGCTTTTTTGTCTCCTTTCCCTCGTTCGCATGTTGTCACAGGAACAAGGAGCCAGAGTATAAAATGTGCGATGCTCAGCCTGCCAGTCGGCAGTCGTGTGCTGCTAGTCGGCCGTCGTGTGCTGCTCCGTCTCCAACATTGCGCCCACCTTGAACTGTCGGCTCAACCGTCTTATCTTCCGCAACCGGGAGTAGGACCAACTTCGTGACGGGTCGCTTAAGGGTTCCCCCCTGAATCTTTACGGTTGCCACCCGCACCTTGCCATCTCTGCCAGGATGAAGCTCGATAACCCTTCCCATGGGCCAATAGGTCGGAGATAGTTGCTCGTCCTTCAGAAGCACCACGACCGGATTTCATAGGTTTGGTTCCGGATGATACCATTTGCTGCGAGCCTGCAACGTGTGGAGGTATTCGTTCTTCCACCGGTACCAAAATGCTCGATGCAACGCCTGCAAGTACTTCCATCTGGACCGCCAAGTGATTGTTGTCCCTCCCGGATCGACTTCCTGGACGCTCATAGCCGGTCCTCCAACTAAGAAATGACTGGGGGTCAACACCTCGGGGTCGCCAGGCTCTGTTGGCAGGACGACCAGCGGTCGGGAATTCAGACAAGACTCGATCTGGGCCAACACGGTAGTGAGCTCCTCGAACGTCAGAAACGCATTTCCAATAGCTCGCTTCAGGTGATGTTTCACGGACTTGATTCCTGCCTCCCACAAGCCACCAAAGTGGGGAGCTGCCGGGGGAATGAATCCCCAAGTGATGCCGTTGGTGGCCAACTCCGTCATGATCCGGTCCTGGGTAGCCTTCCGGTTTATGTGCTCATAAACTTCTCGCAGTTCTCGGCACGCCCCAACAAAATTGGTACCATTATCACTCCATAAAGTGTGACAAAAACCCCTACGCGCGAGAAATCTCCTTAATGCTGCCAGGAAAGCCTCGCTGGACAGCTCGCTAACCGCCTCGAGATGTATTGCCTTGGTTGCCAAGCACACGAAGAGACAGATGTAGCCTTTGACTCGGTTCGCGCCGCGTCCCCTCCATGTCCGAAGAGTGATAGGACCTCCATAATCGACGCCGGTGTTACTAAATGGCCGTAAGGGATTAATCCTACTGGCTGGCAATGCGGCCATTTGTTGAGATAGCACCCGTTCCTTGTGACGAACGCAAACCGTGCATTCAGCGATGACCCTCCGGACAAGTCCTCGACTCCCTATGATCCAGTACGGGGAGTTCACCGCGGCGAGCAGTAACCGGCTTCCAGCGTGCATCAGTCTCAAGTGCAAATCCCTCACTATGATCTTTGCAAGGTGATGTTGCCGGTGTAAGATTGGTGGATGTCGGCGTTCGTATTCCATCCTTGCTGCCTCTAGTCTTCCGCCCACCCTGAGGATACCTTGGTCATCGATGAATGGGTCGAGCGCAACCAGTTCGCTTCGTCTTGATACTTGTCTCCCGGCTGTAATGGCCGTTAGGTCCACCTTCCGCCACGCTACTGTTCGCACCGTTCGAGTGAAGCTAGAGACTCTTCTTGTAATGGACAGCTCCTCTTGCTGTATTACGACGTACGATGGCTTTCGCTCCTCGGGGTCTACCGGTGTTCCGGTGTCCGTCTCTCGGACTTGGTGAGCGGGCGTTCGGGGCAACTTCAGCTCCTTGTCTCGCAGAAAGCGAGTCCTCGCCACCACAACTCTGCTCCGGTGAGCTCCTTTGCTTTAAGGCCCCTTGGTAAGTAATCCGCTGGATTTGACGCAGTCGGTACATAACTTTGATGGCCTTTAGATTGGTGTGGTATAGATTGCTGCCCCATAGGTTGTGGGGGCAAAGACTGTGGCGGAACAGATTGCTGCTGCATACTTTGTTGTGTCATGCGCTGTTGTGGCACCGATTGCTGAGTCATAGGCTGTGGCAAGGTTTGATGAGAGACATGCCGCTGTGCCATAGATTGTTATGGCATGGATTGCTGCGGTACAGGCTGCTGTGCCATTGATTGCTGTGGTACAGACTGCTGTGGCACAGACTGCCGTGGAACAGACTGTTGTGGCACCGACTGTCGTCGTACAAACTGTTGTGGTACAGACTGTTGTGGTACAGACTGTTGTGGCACAGACTCTTGTTGAATAATTTGTGATTGCAACGATTGTGGCTGTTGCAAAGTTTGATGCTGTTGCAGTGGTGGTGGTTGTTGTTGAATTTGCATTTGCCCATTCGGCGGAGTCCCTGAATTTGAATAAGGTTGTGAAGATATCTGATAAGAACTCTGTGGTTCATTTGTTACTTGAGAGGTTATGTACGTAGTGCCCATCATTGTGTTTGTGGCGCCAGAGGAATAGGATTGCTGAGTTATATTAGAAGTAGGTGGTGAATTATAATTTTGGAATTTTTGTTGCTGTGGTTGTGTGGAAGATGATGGAGAAACACCGAGTTCATTTCCACCTTGATACACCGATGTCGGAACATAAGGAGCTTGCTGATAATTCGTATTCGCAGCTTTACCGTTGTCGACATCGTTATATGTAGGCATATTTATTGGCAGTGTACCCTCTAATGGGTCGACTTGTTGGGTCGACTTGTTGGGTGACAGTGCAGCAATGTTGTTCCTGATCGAGCAGAGCTGGTCCACTCCCTGCGATTACCCAGCCGAATATGGTGTTCTGCGCCATCATTTTACTATCGGGATTCATCAGTCGTCCATCGCGCAGGATCTGGAAGATAGTGTCCGAACCCAGCAACAAGTCAATGGGTCTTGATTTGTGGAATAGCGGGTCGGCCAACGCCAGCGATGAAAAGCTTCTCCAGTCATGTTTCAGTGACCTTGACGGCAGATCCGAAGTCAGTCGTCCCATCACCAATGCCGTTATCCGAATACTTGTTTCCCCTGTTCGGCCTTTCAGCAGCATCTCGACCTTTCCTCGGCTGAGTTGTGGATTCGCTTCCCCTATGCCACTTATCTTCACCTTCGCCTGCGTGCGTCGCAGCCCCAAACTGCTGAATGAATGATTCTCGGACTAAGGATGTGGTCGACCCTGAGTCCAGCAGCACGCGGCAAGGAACCAACTGGTTTCTGTCGTCCATCACCGTTACTATTTCTGTAGGTAGTAGTGAATCCTGGGTTTGTACTGTCGCGCAAGATCCCTCTGATGGCCCAACCTTTGGTGATAACGTCGGAACGTCTACGGGTTGATGCAGCAGAGAGTTGTGCCGTCCGTTACACTTTCGACAGTTACCTCTCTCACATTTGACAATGCTGTGGTCGGGGCTAAGGCAATTTCTGCATAGCTTGTGGCGGCGGACAAACTGATCTCGCTGTAGAGCTGAGAGATTCCTGAATGCACTGCATCGGACCAATGGATGCGGCTGCGCGCATCTGGGGCACTTAGCCGTCCCTGGTGATGTGATTGCCGAGTACGCCTTCCTGGGTGGGCCGGCTGCTATACCTCTGTCCCGAACAAAGTGACCCTTTGAATAGTTCTTCGCTGTCGGGAGGCTCTCTAGCTCAGTGAGGCGGGCTTCCAGGAATTCAGTCAGCTCCTCGAATGTCGGCATCTCGTTCCTGCTGGTTTCTCGAGCCCATAACTGCCTAGTCTCATTATCGAGCTTCTCGACTGTGGTGAAAACTAGCCAACAACTCCAGTGCTCCACTGGTAGCTCCAAGGCTCGCAAAGCCCGAACCTGCTCGAAGAGGCCGTTGATGAATCTGCGGAACTCCGTAGCACTTGGTGATTGCATAGCTGGAATCGTCATTAGTGCTCGTAGATGTGCATCCACGATGAGCTTCTTCTTGTCATAGCGCGAGACCAGTGCAGCCCAGGCCTCCAGATAGTTTGCCGCCGTGACCGGAACATTGCGAACCACTGATGGTGCGTCCGCTCTTAACGAAGTCCGGAGAAATTGGAATTTCTCGACTGCTGATAACTGGGGGTTGTCGTGGATGAGTGGTTGGTACAGGTCTCGGAACGTTACCCACTGCTGGTAATCCCCATCGAAGGTAGGCACGTCGATATGCTTCAATTTGACCGCTCGGGTGGTCGCTCCACTCGTAGAATCCGTTGCTGTCGGTTCCGTGGATCGCGTACCCAATTGTTCCACCAAGCTGTTTATGAGCCTCTGGCTGGTATTCATGATGTCAAGCAGCCTCTCCATTCCTGGTTGCTCCGCTGTTAACGTTGTAGTAGGTGCCGTTCCCAGGGTGTCTCCTGAAGTATCCAATGCGGTGGCGTCCGTGCTTGTTGACACGTTCAAACGCTGGGTGAGTCTGCCTTGGAACGAAAAGTATCGCTCCTCGAAGGCTGCTCGCTCCTCGTTCTCCCTGTCGATCTCCAGGTCCGGGTCGTTCTTTTCGATACATATCTGAAGGTTCTCAAAAGATTTGAATGAGTAGTCCAGTTTGCGCAGTCTGCTTGCGACTTCCTCCCTGGTCACCTCCTTTGACTTGTCCGCGGACTTCTCCAACCGCGTGAGGAATCCCTTGATGACTCCTCGTCTCCGTTTCATTGTCGGAACAGTCATGTCGCCGGTAGCCATTGCAACTTAGTTTGCCCCTTTTTTTATGCTTGTGGATCGAAGTGTCACTAGCTACTTGATTCCGATTCTTGTGGATCGGCTGTAGGTTGGCCTTAGGCTTCTACGCAACTGAGTGCGCTGCTGGTTGTGGCTAGCTTTAATCGGCTGGATGACCGTCTGTCTTGTTGCTTTGCGTTGCGGTTGAAACGCTTGGGTCACACGTTGCACTGCAGGAGAGGTTGTCCAGCCGGCAGTTGCTGTGTTTACCTCGGATCATGAATCCTCTAATATGCCGTGATGTAAGAAACTGCAACTCGTTTGTCCACTGCGAACTGGCAGCAGTGGATTGGATCCACAGACTGGATCCGGTTCAAAGGACCAATTTGTAAACTAGCTTTATTACTTTCGAAAATTTATTCTTAACCTTTAAATATAAAACAATGCAATCTGTTGATCTCTTTACAATGTTGATGTGCACCTTTTTTTTTTTTTTACATAACGCTGCCTTTATTGACCATTATAAGTTTAGTTACATAAGTTTACAGCTAGCTTAACTAAGTTGTGACAATTTTACTTACAATGTCTAGAACATTTTTTCAAGTAGTATTTACTTGGAGGTCTTACGTCTATAGAGATATATTCCAGATAGAATTTACTAGTAGGACTCCTGGAAAGGTCATGAAAACCAGGATGGATTACCTATGTTTAGAATAAATATTCTTAAAAACAACTTAGCACTACTTAAATCTAGCTTATATCTAAGGTAGTTAAATAAATGCATATTTAGCCATGTAGGACAATTTAGCCTAGTCTTAAGCTTAAGTCGAAATTTCATATTTTACATAATCTAAGGAGGGAAGGGAGCTGCAGAGGGAGGCCTCTCCACCGACTGCTCGTTAAAGGAAAGAACCCGAGAAAGGGGTTGAATGTTTGAGTATTTGAAGTGGTTAAGATCGGTTACCTGTTATGGTAGATGATTTCGTTCGCATCATTTACTAATCTTTTTGCGTAGAAGAGAGCTTTTAAATGGAGTGCATGAAGATAGGGATTTGATGCATTGTGGCTGAGGAGGCTAAGGGAATTGATGAGAGGGTTTGGATTGGCTGACAGGTTTTCAATGAATCTTATCGACAATTCCAGGAACCTTCTATCCAATCTCTCCAGGCCGACGGAGTGGTATAGCGTAAGGCTTCCGATATATTTGTGGGAGTCGCGCTGTCGACGTAGCCCTGTGATTAGTCTGAAACACTTCCTTTCGAAGATACGAAGTTTTTCCATTTGAGAGGGAGAGATATGGAACCAGATGGGACAAGCGTAAGTAAGTGTGGGCCTGATGATTTGTTTATAAAGTAGAAGTTTGACTTGTTGAGAGAGACCATCTGCCTTCCACATTACTTTCCGACAAAGGTTCAGCTGTATCCCCGCTTTGCGGATGACATTGTGAGTCGTGAAAGAGAGATTATTTTCGAAAGTAATGCCCAAGTATTTTAGTGATTTAGATGGTTTTATGAGGGTGTTGCAGAGGTTGAGTTGGATTTTTGAATGGTTACGTACCGTGTTATTGGTACAGTGAACGTTTCTACCTTTAAATACAATCAGTTGAGTTTTGTTGGGGTTTAGGCGGATCTTCCATTTAAGGAAGTAGGAGGAAAGAATTTGGAGGAATTCATTTACGCGGTTTCTGGCAGATAATACGAGCCTGCTGCTGGAGTAGACAAGGGTATCGTCTGCGTAGTTGAGGATTCGAGTATTCGGTGGGGGGGGGGGGGGGTTGAGGAATATCAGATGTGTATAGTAAGTATAAGAGGGGACCCAGAATGGATCCTTGGGGGACTCCTGCTTTCTATTGAGTACGTCTGGGAAAGGGTGGAATTTATCTTGACCATGAATTTCCTATTTGATAGGTACGAGTAGAGAAACTTGGAAGTGTGATTGTTGAGACGATACGTGGAATGTAATTTGTACAGAAGACCCGCAGTCCACACGCAGTCGAAAGCCTTGGATATGTCAAGGGAGATACATACAGTGGGGCACTGGTCGTTAAGAGCCATAGTGATGTCGTGAGTAAACTTGAGGAGAGCGTGACATGTTGAGTGTTGTGCACGAAATTCAGCGGTGTCTCTTTTTAAGACCTCTTTAATTTTGCCGTGGTCTGCCACCGTATATGTTTGAATGGCATGCCTGTTACCCGTCAGTCTTTTGACTGTAAAATTGTTTCCTATGGCTAGCTTACAAAGACTTACCAAATCCTTACAGTCAACATCTATGGTGTTGATTGGTGGCATCTTTATTTTTCCGCTGTTATTGTTGCTTTTCTGCTGCTGTGTTGCTTGCTGTTTCGTTGATCGCTTTTGTGTTGGTAGTTGCTGTTGATATTGCTGTTGATGCTGCTGATGTTGAAGTTGATGTTGCTGTTGATGGTGAAATTGTTGCTGTTGGCCGATTTTTGGCTTTGGGTTTTGTAGTTGTTGCAGGTTTTGTTCCTGTTCGAGCGCCGCTATTTTTTTTCTTTCGGCGTCTCTCTTGTAATCGGGCTCTTGCCATGGCAAGTTTCGCCTCCAATTCACTTATCTCTTCCTCTTCACCCTCAGACTCTGAGGATGCAAGAGAAGCGAATGACTTATTTGCCCCATATACGTTAAAGTTGGAGGGGGAGGGGAGCTCACTGTCCTCCTCCAATTGTTGATCTGTTTTCTCCATTGTTAATTTCGCGGTTTTACTTCGCGCCACAATGGTGTTTTTCGGTGTACCTTTCCGTTTGCGTGTTGTCGCATTTTTATCTTCCTCCGTGTTCATGCTGGTTCTTTCCAGTTTGTTTTCATTAAAAAAAACAAAGGCGACCTGCAATACGAAGCACGAAGTCGATATCTTCCGTACGCCGACTCGAACTCGGCTATCGTCGGCTAAGAGTCAGTAAACTTGCATTCGCGCGAAATGTTGCTTTGAAAACTCTGAGCTCAACTAGCAATGTATTGTGTGTTTTAGTTTTCACTTTTACGACTGAGATGATATATTTTAATTACTTGCTTTGTTTTTGTACCCCACTGAAGTGATTTTGTGAGTACGTTTTTTGTCACTTTTAACATTTGTTTGTTGTTGTTGCATTTTGTTTAAATTATCACACACGTTACGTCACTGTTTTCTATTTCGTGCCTTCGTTCTCGTTTATCAATTAGATTAATTATATCAATAGGTTGTCGGTTTTTTAAACACACGTTTTGAAACTGAGTATTCACAGAGTGAAAGCCGATGTTTTCATGATATTAAAACACAAAGGTTATGTGATAAACAGCACTTTAGTTAGTAATGTAATTGTATGTTCGTCAATGAAAAAGTGTATTAAATGTGCACAAAACCGAAATAAATGCACGGTAAATAAATAAATAGTCTAATGAGTTGATTGCGATTAATATTTCACGAATTTAATAAAAAATTCACTGCGGTTGATAAAGATTTACTTAGAGAGCTGAATTGCACGTCTACATCGGATGTTTTATATATTGTCTCTGGCCCCAAGGCTCGGTCCTTGGTCCCATATTTTTCACATTGTTTGTCGCAGATTTACCATGTCTAGGTGAAAACATTCAGGTGGCCATGTTTGCGATGATACGGCTATTTTCTCTTCGGGTGCCTTATTCACTAATGTCTACAACTCTTTGCAAGCAGCTCTTGACAAACTAGCAGTATATTACAAGAAATGGAAAATAAAAATAAATGGTTTTAAAACACAAGCTGTCTGGTTTTCGAGATGTAGGAAACTCTGCTACCTACCGAATGGCACTAAACTCAGTATGTGTGCAGTTGATATTGATTGGTCCGAAGACTATAGATATCTAGGTATTTTATTTTATTTATTTATTTATTTATTTATTAACAGGCGTATTAAAAATAATGCAAATAATGTACAATTTGGCATTTTTGAATCCGAAAACAATCTATCAGCACTCATTTCATTCTCACATATCATACTATCAAGCAGTGGTGTAGTACATTATTCTAGATAAAAAACTTATCTTTCAAAAACACATCACTACCACAATTGACAAAATAAACAAAGTCGTAGGAGTTATGCATCCATTAGTGTGTAGAAAGTCAAAGCTTAGCCTCGAAAATACAATTATAATTTTGAAAACCATTTTTCAAGCTATGCTTCTGTACGGCGCTCCCGTATGGTGTAATTGTGCTCGCACACACAAAATAAAATTGCAAAGGTGTCAAAATAAAATATTGAAAATGTTGCTTAATTTGCCATGGCATTATTCGACTCATGAACTATGTAAACTAGCTTTATTACTTTCGAAAATTTATTTTTAACCTTTAAATATAAAACAATGCAATCTGTTGATCTCTTTGCAATGTTGATGTGCAGCGTTTGACTGCTTGACTTGTACTGGTACCAATTCAAAAAAAAAAAAAAAATGTGGCGAGAAGGCCGAATTTGGCGAGACAGGACATATGTGTCCTTCATCTTGTCTCTGACTTCTGGTCACCTTGCGATAACCAGAATCACCCACATCCGTGAGGATGTTGGGCTCGGTCTCGCAGCATCTGAAAAGAGAAGAAAAAGGGGGGGTATCCAAGGATAGTGTGGACAGTGTTAGTCCAAGTGTTCTCTAACTACTTTTATAGCGGGATGGTGGGAAAGAAATCTTACAAGACCGGTGGGTCTTGGGTGCGGTAGTAAACGCAGATCACGTCTTTGGCGTCTGATAATCTGCGCTTTGGTCGGTGTGTATGTTTGTATTTGTGCCGTCTTGTACTGTGCGTTCGTGTGTTGGTTTGTTAATTGTAGACCCTATGGGATGGGTCCAGAAATCCTCTATTATAGAGGGGAATGTTGTTGGGAAGGGTGCTTTCTTCAGTTTTATACTGAAGAAGAAATTGTGGGGGTTTGATCCGAAGAGATCGAGAGAGAGAGGGGTCAAGAGCGCAAGAGTCCCGTACAAGTAGGTTCTCGCTGTTCTGAATGTTTTCGAGGTACTTATATGCTAATTGAAGCAAGTACTCGTCGATAGGGGTAATGGAGGCGCCTTCGTATAGGTGAGAGTTGGGGTAATGACGACCGTCAGGCCTTCTAGAATGATTGGTGCATCTTCTGAGGAGTTTCCTTTCGAAAACCCGAAGTCTTTCCATTTGAGCCGAAGATATGCAGGACCATATGGGAAAGGCGTACGATATTCCAGATCGGATTAGCTGCTTATAGCAGAGAAGCTTAACTTTGGTGTCAACTTTGTTGCCCCACTTCAGGATGTTGTGCAGTTGCTTAGACCGACCAAGGCCCCTTTGGAGAATGTGGGTCACATGTTTGATGAAATTCATTTTTGGGGTATAAGTGACCCCAAGATATTTCATCTTGTCCTGTGGTCTAATCGTAGTATCTCCCATTTTTATTCGAATATTCTGTGAATATCGAGAAGTAGGTTGGGAGTGTTTACTACTCAGAATTATGGCTACTGCTTTGGATGGATTAAGTCGGATTTTCCATCGACTGTAATACTGATACAGTTCGTCCAAGTGACGGTTGAGTCGATTTGTTGCGAGGTTAGGGCCTTTGGTTGACGTGTACACCAGGACGTCATCCGCATAGCATATTTGGTTTACTCTCCCGTCCGCGGGCCGGGGAATATCGGAGGTGTAAATATTGAATAAGATGGGGCCTAGAATGGAGCCCTGTGGTACGCCTGCAGCGGCGTGAAAAGTTCGGGAAAGCTTTCCATTCATTCTAACTTGGAAGGTTCTGTTTAGAACAAACTGGTAGATGATGCTACACAGCGTTCTACTGAGGCCAGTATTCAGAAGTTTAAAAGCGAGACCTTCGATCCAAGTCGTATCAAAAGCTTTTTCAATGTCTAGGCTTACCGCAACGGTGGGTTCCTTATTAAAGAGCCGCACGCAGACGTGGTTTTGAAATAAGTTAAGAGCCATAGTGGTGCTGTGCGCTCTTCGAAATCCGAATTGGAAATCAGGTATTAGGTGCCTGGCACTGACAAAGTTATTTAGCTTTTCGTATATGAATTTTTCATATATTTTGCTGATGCAAGTGAGAAGCGAGATAGGGCGAAAGCTTGAGGGGTGATACGTTGGTTTCCCAACTTTTGCTATTGGGCAAATAATAGCATGCCTCCAAGCTTGGGGAAAGTACCCCATGTTGTAAGCATGGTTGAACAGAATGGAGAGCTTTATAAAGAATAAGGCAGAAAGCCTTCGCAACGAGTGGTATGACATGTTGTCGATACCAGGTGACTTCTTAGGGTGTCGAGATTTAACCAGACTCTGTAGGGTATTTGGTGTGATGAAACCGTGACCATTATCACGTGTGTCATCGAAGTATGCACTGTTAGTTGGGTTAAAGACAACAATTGGCTCGTTGAAGTCGTCCAACTTACTGTGGACCTCTGAACTAACGATTGCATTAGTTTCCGGGTCGCCATCTTGGAGAGTGAGTTTGTGATTGTTTTCGAAGGTCTCTCCGATGATATTTGCTTTATTGGTGTCGTTATTGACAACAACACCATTGTGCATAATTGGCCCAGTGATGCGGGAAGAGCCACATATCTTTTTAACATTTTTATAAACGTTCTGGTCCATCTGAATACCCTTCAGCTTGTCTTCCAATTGTCGGGTACGATTGTTTTGGATTCTCTGTTTTATCAGTGTACCAATATTGTGAATAATGGATCGCAATAATGGCTCCCTTTGCGTAAAGCGGTGACGATATCTCATTCTGCAGAGCTTTTTACGCTCCCGGATGAGATGAAGAGTGATGTCGTCATGGGGAATCTGATAGGTCTTTTCAAGTTTATACTTCGGGACATGAGTCTCCGAAGTTTCAACTAGAATCTCGTGAAGTCGTTTTGCAGCGTTGTTTATCTCAACCGTCGTTAGGTTCCTGTCAGTGGGAAGAGAGAAGTGGTGGAGTTTATCGTTCAATGTAATATTGAAGTTGTCCCAATTTGTCCGCCCATAATCGGGTATGTATCTGATGTGAGCCCGGGATGCTCGATAGCCGCGAATGAATGTGGTCACAGCATTGTGGTCAGATACACCCGCTGAAACTTGAGGAGGAGTGATTTGTGGAAGTAAGTCTTTGGACACAATAAATATGTCCAGAATTGAGTTACCTCGAGTACCGACAGTAGGTGCGACTATTTCGCAGTTGAGGGCATACATATTTGCGGTGTACCATTGGTACAGTTTTGTGCCATTTGGGCAAGAGACAGAGTTGTTCCAGTGGGGATGTCTGGAGTTAAAATCGCCGCCTATGATGAAGGGTGTATGCCCCGAGGTCCTTATTAGTTTGCCGATATCTTCGGGGTTAATGGGGCCATTATTGGTTTTATGCGAGTGGTATACGGAGTATATATTCACTCTACCATTACTAGCCAGATGCAGTTCAACTCCAGATACCTCTATGGAGTCTAGGTGTGGGAGGTCAATAGGTTCATGGCGAAGTCCGCTATTAACCAGTATACAAGTTCCACCTCCGTTGATGGTGGGACCGCCAGTGAGGGTTCGATCTCTTCGAATCATGGAGAAGTTTGGGAATACGGGACGGTGACATGGATGCAACCTAGTTTCGGTTACAAGTACCACGTCCGCCCGGCTTTCCTTTATGAAGTCAGAAACTATCATACGCTTGGAATGCGAAACAAGGGAGTTGACATTTAAGAGGATAACTTTAATTTTGGAATCCATTGTGGAGGGTATGTCTTGCATATGCAGTGAAAAGGAGGGCCTCCCTCTCTGCCTCGGTTGATAGTTTCTCATATCGGGGTCGGATATCCTCAATTAAGCGGGAGAAACTAAGTAGTTTCTCGAGCATTGAAGATTGCCCCCTCGGAGGCTTTTGCACCACCGCTTGAATTTGAGGCGTCGTGTTGGCCTTTACCGGGGCTCGCTTAGGGACTTGAATATGTTTTTGGGGGGTGGGAGTTGGAAGGGTTTTTGTATCCCTTGCCTGCTGACCCCTAAGCATGTCGGCAAATGTGAATCCATTTTGGATGAGGTTTTGTGTGGCCTGTTTTCCGAAGTCTGACTTGGCTGTTTGCTTAGCTCGAGTCTCCTTGGATCTTAGTTTAATTTCCTTATATTTAGGACAATTTCTATAACTGGCCGGATGCCCTTTGTTGCCGCAGTTGCAGCAAGTTGGCAGTGTTGTTTCATCCTGGACATTTGTTGCGGGATCGTATTTCGCTAGCGGAAGTTCGCACTTGCCAATATCGTGGGGTTTTCCGCAACGAACGCAACGGCGACCCATGTTGCAGTTTCGGGAGACATGCCCGAAACGTTGGCAACGTCTGCATTGAGGTATTTCTCTGTTATGAAATACCTCGAAGACAACTTGCTGATGCAAAGTTGGAAGCGACTTTGTTCGTATTATGGAATCTATGTCGGTTCCTGGGGCAAGGAGAAGCTGCCATATGTTCAGCTTGGTGTATCTTTGCGGTCTGATGTTCACAAACCGCTGTGGGGGAGAGAATTTTTTGACGTCAATGAATTTGACGTTAGGAAATGTTGCCTCAAGAGCAGTTACGATGTCGTCCTTTTCCCAAGAGGCAGCGACTCGTTTTAAAAGGATTGTCCTCGACTTTTCGTCGGCCGGAGTAAAGGTGTAATAATTCACCTCCTTGGCCTTGAGATTGTCGTTAACCGTGCGATAGGTTTCCCTATCGTAGGCTATGATTTTGTTTAGGGATGGGCTTAAGGTCTTTGCCTTAAAGTTAGAAATCCCTAGCCGGTTCATATCACCGACGAAATTTTTTAAATTGAGGTCTCGTGCAAAGACCCCGGGTTGCTGTTTCTTCTTAGAAACAGGTGGGCGGTCCCCGACCTCTGGCTGAACAGTGTTGGGAACACCAGCAGCCTTTGGTTTTGGGTTAACTAATGGAGTTGGTCGTGGTGGGCAAGGCTGCTGCGGAGGTACGACCCTGACATGAGTTGGTGTTATCGCGGGGTTCGACAACAGTTTGGGGTGCGGCGTTGGCGGGGAGCCGGTGGCCGCACGCTTATTGGAAGGTCCTCCTTCGCAGTTTATTATGGGAAGCGGTGTTTTCCGCTTAGGGGCTCTAGACGAGTTTGGGGTGGGGGTGCGCGAGTCACCGTCATCCATTGTTTCGTCGGAACTCTCAGCGAGACTCTCCAACTCGGGCTCGCGCTCCGATTCCGAATCAGAAGCCTCCGAACTGGCACTGGACGGGGATGCGGGTGGTGCTGCTACCAGTCGCGACAATTTATCTCTCAAGACAGCGTTCTCTGCCTTGAGAGCCTCGAGGTCCTCCCTTAATCTTTTTATGAGAGCCATCATGCCCTGATCGGGCTGATGGCCCACACCACGAGAAGAGTAGGTGTCCATCTATTTCGATGTTGCCACCATCGAGCACTAAAAAAGGAAACAAGAAACGCGTGGGGCGAGGGGAAAAGAAAAGAGGAACAACAAAAACCAAGAAGGGAAACAAACAGACCTAATCAACCTAAAACAAACAAAAATAGTAAAATATAAATTTAGAAAATATAAATTAAATTAAGGATAAAACAAATAATAAAATATAAAAGAAGAAATATAAATTAAATTTAAAATGTCCGAACCAAACGTCCTGTTTCTCGTTCACACTCACTCACAAGTTTATTATTTTTTTTTTTTTTTTTTTTTTTTTTTTTTTTTTTTTAACACAAAACTTTTTTAAAGCTCACTGTTAAATTAAAAAAAAAAAAAAAACAATATTTAATTTAAATTTAAATGAACACTGTTTTCCTGAGAAAACAAACTGGCAAATTGTTTGGGCAAAACGATTTGCGTCTTTTTGATTCTCATGAGATTGTATGATTGTGAATAATAATCAATCATGAAGTGACCTGTATGTATAGTATAACGAGTATGTATGATTGTGTGAAGTGCTGGTACCAATTCCACAACTGCCGCTGCTTATATTCGCTTTTTTGTCTCCTTTCCCTCGTTCGCATGTTGTCACAGGAACAAGGAGCCAGAGTATAAAATGTGCGATGCTCAGCCTGCCAGTCGGCAGTCGTGTGCTGCTAGTCGGCCGTCGTGTGCTGCTCCGTCTCCAACATTGCGCCCACCTTGAACTGTCGGCTCAACCGTCTTATCTTCCGCAACCGGGAGTAGGACCAACTTCGTGACGGGTCGCTTAAGGGTTCCCCCCTGAATCTTTACGGTTGCCACCCGCACCTTGCCATCTCTGCCAGGATGAAGCTCGATAACCCTTCCCATGGGCCAATAGGTCGGAGATAGTTGCTCGTCCTTCAGAAGCACCACGACCGGATTTCATAGGTTTGGTTCCGGATGATACCATTTGCTGCGAGCCTGCAACGTGTGGAGGTATTCGTTCTTCCACCGGTACCAAAATGCTCGATGCAACGCCTGCAAGTACTTCCATCTGGACCGCCAAGTGATTGTTGTCCCTCCCGGATCGACTTCCTGGACGCTCATAGCCGGTCCTCCAACTAAGAAATGACTGGGGGTCAACACCTCGGGGTCGCCAGGCTCTGTTGGCAGGACGACCAGCGGTCGGGAATTCAGACAAGACTCGATCTGGGCCAACACGGTAGTGAGCTCCTCGAACGTCAGAAACGCATTTCCAATAGCTCGCTTCAGGTGATGTTTCACGGACTTGATTCCTGCCTCCCACAAGCCACCAAAGTGGGGAGCTGCCGGGGGAATGAATCCCCAAGTGATGCCGTTGGTGGCCAACTCCGTCATGATCCGGTCCTGGGTAGCCTTCCGGTTTATGTGCTCATAAACTTCTCGCAGTTCTCGGCACGCCCCAACAAAATTGGTACCATTATCACTCCATAAAGTGTGACAAAAACCCCTACGCGCGAGAAATCTCCTTAATGCTGCCAGGAAAGCCTCGCTGGACAGCTCGCTAACCGCCTCGAGATGTATTGCCTTGGTTGCCAAGCACACGAAGAGACAGATGTAGCCTTTGACTCGGTTCGCGCCGCGTCCCCTCCATGTCCGAAGAGTGATAGGACCTCCATAATCGACGCCGGTGTTACTAAATGGCCGTAAGGGATTAATCCTACTGGCTGGCAATGCGGCCATTTGTTGAGATAGCACCCGTTCCTTGTGACGAACGCAAACCGTGCATTCAGCGATGACCCTCCGGACAAGTCCTCGACTCCCTATGATCCAGTACGGGGAGTTCACCGCGGCGAGCAGTAACCGGCTTCCAGCGTGCATCAGTCTCAAGTGCAAATCCCTCACTATGATCTTTGCAAGGTGATGTTGCCGGTGTAAGATTGGTGGATGTCGGCGTTCGTATTCCATCCTTGCTGCCTCTAGTCTTCCGCCCACCCTGAGGATACCTTGGTCATCGATGAATGGGTCGAGCGCAACCAGTTCGCTTCGTCTTGATACTTGTCTCCCGGCTGTAATGGCCGTTAGGTCCACCTTCCGCCACGCTACTGTTCGCACCGTTCGAGTGAAGCTAGAGACTCTTCTTGTAATGGACAGCTCCTCTTGCTGTATTACGACGTACGATGGCTTTCGCTCCTCGGGGTCTACCGGTGTTCCGGTGTCCGTCTCTCGGACTTGGTGAGCGGGCGTTCGGGGCAACTTCAGCTCCTTGTCTCGCAGAAAGCGAGTCCTCGCCACCACAACTCTGCTCCGGTGAGCTCCTTTGCTTTAAGGCCCCTTGGTAAGTAATCCGCTGGATTTGACGCAGTCGGTACATAACTTTGATGGCCTTTAGATTGGTGTGGTATAGATTGCTGCCCCATAGGTTGTGGGGGCAAAGACTGTGGCGGAACAGATTGCTGCTGCATACTTTGTTGTGTCATGCGCTGTTGTGGCACCGATTGCTGAGTCATAGGCTGTGGCAAGGTTTGATGAGAGACATGCCGCTGTGCCATAGATTGTTATGGCATGGATTGCTGCGGTACAGGCTGCTGTGCCATTGATTGCTGTGGTACAGACTGCTGTGGCACAGACTGCCGTGGAACAGACTGTTGTGGCACCGACTGTCGTCGTACAAACTGTTGTGGTACAGACTGTTGTGGTACAGACTGTTGTGGCACAGACTCTTGTTGAATAATTTGTGATTGCAACGATTGTGGCTGTTGCAAAGTTTGATGCTGTTGCAGTGGTGGTGGTTGTTGTTGAATTTGCATTTGCCCATTCGGCGGAGTCCCTGAATTTGAATAAGGTTGTGAAGATATCTGATAAGAACTCTGTGGTTCATTTGTTACTTGAGAGGTTATGTACGTAGTGCCCATCATTGTGTTTGTGGCGCCAGAGGAATAGGATTGCTGAGTTATATTAGAAGTAGGTGGTGAATTATAATTTTGGAATTTTTGTTGCTGTGGTTGTGTGGAAGATGATGGAGAAACACCGAGTTCATTTCCACCTTGATACACCGATGTCGGAACATAAGGAGCTTGCTGATAATTCGTATTCGCAGCTTTACCGTTGTCGACATCGTTATATGTAGGCATATTTATTGGCAGTGTACCCTCTAATGGGTCGACTTGTTGGGTCGACTTGTTGGGTGACAGTGCAGCAATGTTGTTCCTGATCGAGCAGAGCTGGTCCACTCCCTGCGATTACCCAGCCGAATATGGTGTTCTGCGCCATCATTTTACTATCGGGATTCATCAGTCGTCCATCGCGCAGGATCTGGAAGATAGTGTCCGAACCCAGCAACAAGTCAATGGGTCTTGATTTGTGGAATAGCGGGTCGGCCAACGCCAGCGATGAAAAGCTTCTCCAGTCATGTTTCAGTGACCTTGACGGCAGATCCGAAGTCAGTCGTCCCATCACCAATGCCGTTATCCGAATACTTGTTTCCCCTGTTCGGCCTTTCAGCAGCATCTCGACCTTTCCTCGGCTGAGTTGTGGATTCGCTTCCCCTATGCCACTTATCTTCACCTTCGCCTGCGTGCGTCGCAGCCCCAAACTGCTGAATGAATGATTCTCGGACTAAGGATGTGGTCGACCCTGAGTCCAGCAGCACGCGGCAAGGAACCAACTGGTTTCTGTCGTCCATCACCGTTACTATTTCTGTAGGTAGTAGTGAATCCTGGGTTTGTACTGTCGCGCAAGATCCCTCTGATGGCCCAACCTTTGGTGATAACGTCGGAACGTCTACGGGTTGATGCAGCAGAGAGTTGTGCCGTCCGTTACACTTTCGACAGTTACCTCTCTCACATTTGACAATGCTGTGGTCGGGGCTAAGGCAATTTCTGCATAGCTTGTGGCGGCGGACAAACTGATCTCGCTGTAGAGCTGAGAGATTCCTGAATGCACTGCATCGGACCAATGGATGCGGCTGCGCGCATCTGGGGCACTTAGCCGTCCCTGGTGATGTGATTGCCGAGTACGCCTTCCTGGGTGGGCCGGCTGCTATACCTCTGTCCCGAACAAAGTGACCCTTTGAATAGTTCTTCGCTGTCGGGAGGCTCTCTAGCTCAGTGAGGCGGGCTTCCAGGAATTCAGTCAGCTCCTCGAATGTCGGCATCTCGTTCCTGCTGGTTTCTCGAGCCCATAACTGCCTAGTCTCATTATCGAGCTTCTCGACTGTGGTGAAAACTAGCCAACAACTCCAGTGCTCCACTGGTAGCTCCAAGGCTCGCAAAGCCCGAACCTGCTCGAAGAGGCCGTTGATGAATCTGCGGAACTCCGTAGCACTTGGTGATTGCATAGCTGGAATCGTCATTAGTGCTCGTAGATGTGCATCCACGATGAGCTTCTTCTTGTCATAGCGCGAGACCAGTGCAGCCCAGGCCTCCAGATAGTTTGCCGCCGTGACCGGAACATTGCGAACCACTGATGGTGCGTCCGCTCTTAACGAAGTCCGGAGAAATTGGAATTTCTCGACTGCTGATAACTGGGGGTTGTCGTGGATGAGTGGTTGGTACAGGTCTCGGAACGTTACCCACTGCTGGTAATCCCCATCGAAGGTAGGCACGTCGATATGCTTCAATTTGACCGCTCGGGTGGTCGCTCCACTCGTAGAATCCGTTGCTGTCGGTTCCGTGGATCGCGTACCCAATTGTTCCACCAAGCTGTTTATGAGCCTCTGGCTGGTATTCATGATGTCAAGCAGCCTCTCCATTCCTGGTTGCTCCGCTGTTAACGTTGTAGTAGGTGCCGTTCCCAGGGTGTCTCCTGAAGTATCCAATGCGGTGGCGTCCGTGCTTGTTGACACGTTCAAACGCTGGGTGAGTCTGCCTTGGAACGAAAAGTATCGCTCCTCGAAGGCTGCTCGCTCCTCGTTCTCCCTGTCGATCTCCAGGTCCGGGTCGTTCTCTTCGATACATATCTGAAGGTTCTCAAAAGATTTGAATGAGTAGTCCAGTTTGCGCAGTCTGCTTGCGACTTCCTCCCTGGTCACCTCCTTTGACTTGTCCGCGGACTTCTCCAACCGCGTGAGGAATCCCTTGATGACTCCTCGTCTCCGTTTCATTGTCGGAACAGTCATGTCGCCGGTAGCCATTGCAACTTAGTTTGCCCCTTTTTTTATGCTTGTGGATCGAAGTGTCACTAGCTACTTGATTCCGATTCTTGTGGATCGGCTGTAGGTTGGCCTTAGGCTTCTACGCAACTGAGTGCGCTGCTGGTTGTGGCTAGCTTTAATCGGCTGGATGACCGTCTGTCTTGTTGCTTTGCGTTGCGGTTGAAACGCTTGGGTCACACGTTGCACTGCAGGAGAGGTTGTCCAGCCGGCAGTTGCTGTGTTTACCTCGGATCATGAATCCTCTAATATGCCGTGATGTAAGAAACTGCAACTCGTTTGTCCACTGCGAACTGGCAGCAGTGGATTGGATCCACAGACTGGATCCGGTTCAAAGGACCAATTTGTAAACTAGCTTTATTACTTTCGAAAATTTATTCTTAACCTTTAAATATAAAACAATGCAATCTGTTGATCTCTTTACAATGTTGATGTGCACCTTTTTTTTTTTTTTACATAACGCTGCCTTTATTGACCATTATAAGTTTAGTTACATAAGTTTACAGCTAGCTTAACTAAGTTGTGACAATTTTACTTACAATGTCTAGAACATTTTTTCAAGTAGTATTTACTTGGAGGTCTTACGTCTATAGAGATATATTCCAGATAGAATTTACTAGTAGGACTCCTGGAAAGGTCATGAAAACCAGGATGGATTACCTATGTTTAGAATAAATATTCTTAAAAACAACTTAGCACTACTTAAATCTAGCTTATATCTAAGGTAGTTAAATAAATGCATATTTAGCCATGTAGGACAATTTAGCCTAGTCTTAAGCTTAAGTCGAAATTTCATATTTTACATAATCTAAGGAGGGAAGGGAGCTGCAGAGGGAGGCCTCTCCACCGACTGCTCGTTAAAGGAAAGAACCCGAGAAAGGGGTTGAATGTTTGAGTATTTGAAGTGGTTAAGATCGGTTACCTGTTATGGTAGATGATTTCGTTCGCATCATTTACTAATCTTTTTGCGTAGAAGAGAGCTTTTAAATGGAGTGCATGAAGATAGGGATTTGATGCATTGTGGCTGAGGAGGCTAAGGGAATTGATGAGAGGGTTTGGATTGGCTGACAGGTTTTCAATGAATCTTATCGACAATTCCAGGAACCTTCTATCCAATCTCTCCAGGCCGACGGAGTGGTATAGCGTAAGGCTTCCGATATATTTGTGGGAGTCGCGCTGTCGACGTAGCCCTGTGATTAGTCTGAAACACTTCCTTTCGAAGATACGAAGTTTTTCCATTTGAGAGGGAGAGATATGGAACCAGATGGGACAAGCGTAAGTAAGTGTGGGCCTGATGATTTGTTTATAAAGTAGAAGTTTGACTTGTTGAGAGAGACCATCTGCCTTCCACATTACTTTCCGACAAAGGTTCAGCTGTATCCCCGCTTTGCGGATGACATTGTGAGTCGTGAAAGAGAGATTATTTTCGAAAGTAATGCCCAAGTATTTTAGTGATTTAGATGGTTTTATGAGGGTGTTGCAGAGGTTGAGTTGGATTTTTGAATGGTTACGTACCGTGTTATTGGTACAGTGAACGTTTCTACCTTTAAATACAATCAGTTGAGTTTTGTTGGGGTTTAGGCGGATCTTCCATTTAAGGAAGTAGGAGGAAAGAATTTGGAGGAATTCATTTACGCGGTTTCTGGCAGATAATACGAGCCTGCTGCTGGAGTAGACAAGGGTATCGTCTGCGTAGTTGAGGATTCGAGTATTCGGTGGGGGGGGGGGGGGTTGAGGAATATCAGATGTGTATAGTAAGTATAAGAGGGGACCCAGAATGGATCCTTGGGGGACTCCTGCTTTCTATTGAGTACGTCTGGGAAAGGGTGGAATTTATCTTGACCATGAATTTCCTATTTGATAGGTACGAGTAGAGAAACTTGGAAGTGTGATTGTTGAGACGATACGTGGAATGTAATTTGTACAGAAGACCCGCAGTCCACACGCAGTCGAAAGCCTTGGATATGTCAAGGGAGATACATACAGTGGGGCACTGGTCGTTAAGAGCCATAGTGATGTCGTGAGTAAACTTGAGGAGAGCGTGACATGTTGAGTGTTGTGCACGAAAACCGAATTGGAAATCAGGGAGTAATGAGTTAGTTTCCGCGAAGGAGCGTAGATAATGGTGAATTTTTAATTCAAGTAATTTGCTTAAATTATTAAGTAGTGAGATGGGTCGAAAATTGGCCGCCATCAGGGATGCGCCTGATTTTTTAATGGGGATGACTATGGCAGTTTTCCAAGACTCCGGTATGTGACCAGCATTTATTATGTGGTTTAGCAGGGTCATGATGTATAGTCGATTTGAAGGGTTGAGGTTTTTGAAAAGCACATGTGGAATTTTGTCCAAGCCGGTTGAGTTTTTATTGCTACGAGAAGATATCATTTGGTTAAATTCCTGCGGTTGTAAAAAGAAGTTTGTATCGGTGGGTTGATTGATGTGCAGCGTTTGACTGCTTGACTTGTACTGGTACCAACTCCACAACTGCCGCTGCTTATATTCGCTTTTTTGTCTCCTTTCCCTTGTTCGCATGTTGTCACAGGAACAAGGAGCCAGAGTATAAAATGTGCGATGCTCAGCCTGCCAGTCGGCAGTCGTGTGCTACTAGTCGGCCGTCGTGTGCTGCTCCGTCTCCAACAAACTACATGAAAACGCTAACGTTAAACCGGTAGAGTTCCTTATTGATAAAATCAATCGAAACTTCTTCGTCAATTGTTCTTTTTCTGACAATGTTCTCGTTTCTCGTCTTGCGTTATCCTAAATCACTACATATGTACTCTGTCTATGAAAATGACATCGAGGTCATTATTACATAAAATAAAACGTGTGCAATATTAGTCTTAAGATTCAAATAAGGGTTTTTTCTTATTATAGTTGTAAAGTAATTGTTGTCCTAAAACTCTTAAATACTAGTTTTAAAATATAAATGTAATTATCTACCTAATAAAAATTGAATTGAATTGAACTACTAAATGTATAATCAGACATCTATCCTGTAATTCTTGAAAAATTGTTTGGAAAATGTATGTATTATTATAATAATTACATGTAAGCAGTTGTTACAAAATTTATTTTGTCACATATCACTTTGTGGGTATTTGTCACTAATGCGTCAGCACGGACGCGGGTTAAGCACAAAACACCACCGATGAATCCTTCCCTAAAATAGTCCGCCAAGGAAGGAGAAAATAAAACACCTGATTTTCTTTTCATTCCCTTAGATATTTATTTATCGATTAATTTCCCTTTTTTGCAACTCCTCTTCCTCGTTTTATGGTTGGTTCTGTCAGCAAAGCGAGATTCGTTTTTCTGCTAGATATTTTGTTACAATTTTTTTTACTATTGTCACAACCGATTTGCGTTTTTATCACGTTAAATCAACTGGAAAATTCAGCGCAAAATGACGCGGCGAACAATAACAAACGGACAACACTACACGGACTTCTCAGCTTGGCTGGTAAAATTTGACTCTATTAATCTTAGGGTTACAAAAACCGGATAGCGCGACATCAGGGACTCGACTTCTCTCCTCGAAGATGGTATTTTGACTCGATGGGTTAGGGCTCGCGTCTCTAATCGTGACCACCGCGTTCGCTCTTCTAAGTCCCAGAAAATCGAGTGTTCACCTTTTCGCAACACAATACAAAAAAGGTTGTCGCGGTTCAACGTGGGTGAGGTTCTTTTCGCGCAACTGTGCAGAACAGCGTGTTCTCACAGGGGTTACCAATGTGGGTGGATTTTGCTAGGGGCGTCGGCACAGACGCAGATTGAACAGAACACCACTGATTGTTCACAAAGAAATGTCCTGACTGGTTGCGACGCACACTGTTCTTCCCCAAAGTTCATCCAAATCGTACACCACAGGCGTAAAATAAAACGCAGGAGCTTTGTTTTAACTATTTAACTTTCCTTTATTTAATTATATATCCGGTCTTGCACTGAAGTCTAATACAACTTATAGTTTTAAGGCACGAGTCAATTGGGATCAACGATTGTAGGATACACTTGTTTAAGGGAACTAATTAAATTATATTACTTTTACGCCGGTTAAACACAGCATGGCAAAAAGATCACAGAAATGATCTAGTAAAGAAGGAACTCACGGACGAACTCTCGGCGACTCTCCGCGGGGATTCGTAAACGAAGGTGGGCACCCTTCAATGAATAAAAACTGACTCGTCGGTGTTCGTTAAGATCAACTTCCACCAGCCGTCATCTAGATGGATTCTTCATATTTCCGTACAGGTCAATATCGACGTCGAACGATACTGCACATGTTCAAACAAAGGGACTGGTATTACATGCGCTTTGTTTGATTTAGCCATATGGCTCCGGTGCACAAGGAGAAAAATTATTTTGTTGACATAAGTCAGCAGAAACCCCGCCGACGGTGGCAGTGGGTCAGGCTGGATGGCTATATGTTTGGATGAATGTGCGGGTAAGTAAGTAAAACAAACACAGTGATATCTCATCATCATCGGCACTACAACCGGGATCCGGTCTTGGCCTTATTTAACAAATCTCTCCACCGGTCCCGATTTCGAGCCGATGTCATCCAGTTTGGCACTCCCAGGCTCTGGGCGTCCTGGTCTACGCCATCCCTCCATCGCAGACAAGGTCTGTCGCGCTGTCTCCTTCCATACATCCTGCCACAAAGGACTTTCCGGACAGGCTTCTCTTCGCTCATTCGAGCTAGGTATCCCGCCCACCGGAGTCTATCGAGCTTGATTTTTCTTACAATATTAGCTTCAAGGTAGATTGCGTACAACTCATGGTTGTAGCGTCTCCGGAATCGTCCTCCATCACATACGGGGCCAACAATTCTCCTTAAGACCTTTCTCTCGAACGCGGCCAAGTGTTCAGAGTGCCTTTTATTAAGCACCCAGGTCTCGGATCCATACATGAATACTGGTAAGACAGTCTTGTACAGTAATAGCTTGGATGTTCTGGATAAATTTCGGGATTTAAAGAGCCTTGATAGACCATAGTAGGCTTTGTTGGATTTAATCAGCCGTTCGCGTATTTCTTCTTCCATATTGTTATCGGCTGATACTATTGACCCAAGGTAGTTAAAGGATTTCACTACTTCAAATTCGTGCTCCACTACCCTGATAGTTTGACCAACGTTAGGTCTTCTCTTCGCAAAAGCTGCCACCATGTACTTAGTTTTTCCCTCATTAACGTGCAGTCCCAGCTTTTGTGCCGCCTGCTCGATCTGGGTGAAGGATTCCTGTACCGCCGATTCGGTTCTACCGATGATGTCGATGTCATCTGCGTAGGCAGGTATCTGGCTGGACTTGCTGACAATAGTCCCTCTGGTTGTAACACCAGAGTCGCGGATTGCTTTCTCCAACGCCAGGTTGAAGAGGAGGCAGGCCAGACCGTCCCCTTGTCGGAGTCCATTAAAGATGTTTATTGGTTTGGACAGCAATCCCGCTACTTTTACTTGACTAGTTACGTTGGTCATGGTCAACCTACAAAGTCGTATCAATTTGTTTGGAATGCCGAATTCTCTCGTGGCATTATATAGTTCTACCCTGGCTATGCTGTCGTAGGCGGCCTTAAAGTCTATAAACAGGTGATATAATGGAATTAAATTCCAGATATTTTTCCATCGCCTGCCTAAGGGTGAATATCTGATCAATTGCTGATTTGCCTGGGATGAAGCCACACTGATATTGACCAATGATGGGTTTAGCGTATGGGGCTATCCGGGCTTGTAGGATAGTGGAGAGTATCTTATAGGCGGTACTCAGCAATGTTATACCCCTATAGTTGCTGCACAGTGTGATATCTCCTTTCTTATGTATGGGGCACATTTTACCCCGACGCCAATCTTCCGGCATCTCCTCTTGCTCCCATACGTGCACTACAATCTCATGAATTGCGTGATGCAACGCTGTCTCTCCTTGTTTGATCAGCTCAGCTGGTATGCCATCAACTCCAGGGACTTTATTTGATTTTTGCTGTCTAATGACTTTTAATGTTTTCTCAATGCTTGGTGGCGGCAGCATTTGGTCTTGGTCTTGCATTGGTGGAGCCTCCAATTCTTCTGTGAGCTGACCATTTAGCAATTCATTGAAGTGAACTTCCCATCGCTCCAGAATGCCTTCAGGATCGGTGATCAGATTACCCTCTTTATCCTTGCAGTAAGTGCAGCGTGGTGTGTACCGCGCCATACTGCGGAATATTTGGTAGAACTTCCGCGCCTGGTGCGGACCCCGCTCTCTACTTTTCTCTATTTCACACAGAAGATTATTTTCCCAGGCACTTTTCTTTTGTCTGTGAAGTTTTTTTTTCAGATCTTCTGAGCTCTTTGTATTTCTCCTCGCGTACCCGCGTCCTATGAGACTGCTGCATTGCCCGTTATGCAGCATTCTTACGTTCAGTCGCTAGATTGCACTCATCATCAAACCAGTCGTTCCGATCTCTACGACTACTGCCTAAGAGTGAGTTGGCAGTACTAATGACGGTATTCTTAAGGCGTGTCCATTTCTCTTCTACGCCCGGCATTCTGACTTACGCTCCCTCCGTCGAGCTCTTCGAGGGCGAGTCCTAGTGCATGACCAAAGGTGTTGCTGGTGTTCTCATTGCGTAAGGCAGCCGTGTTGATTCGAACCTGATCCGTGGATGCAATACGTCTCCGTAAGGTAATCCGCTCTCGGAAAACTGTACCAACAAGATAGTGATCCGAGTCGACGTTGGCACCTCGGTACTTTCGTACCATCATCAGGCTCGAGGAGTGGCGGCGATCTATCAGCACGTGGTCAATTTTGTTGCGAGTGACTCCATCAGGTGATACCCAGGTGGCTTTGTGGATATCTTTACGCGGAAACCTGGTACTCCCAACGACCAAGTTTTTCGATGCTGCTAGTTCGATGACTCGTAGTCCATTGTCATTAGTGTTCTCATGCAAACTATGGGAACCTGTGTAGTGCCTGAAAACCGGCTCTCGACCTATTTATGCATTCAAATCACCAAGAACGATTTTCACATCGTATCTTGGGCAGGCATTGAAGGCTCGTTCGACGTTCTCATAGTATTCTTCTTTTTCGTCGTCAGGGGACTCCTCTCTAAGTCCGTGAATGTTTATGAGGCTTATTTTCTTCAACTTGCCTCGCACGCGAAGAGTGCATAGCCTTTCATTTATTGCGTTAAAGCCGATGATGGCAGGCTTCAGTTTTTGGCTGACTAGAAAGCCTACCCCGAGCACATGAAGTTTTGCGTGACAGTTGTAATAAATGTCATACTCTTTTTTTTAAAAAACACCACTCCCCGTCCATCTTATTTCTTGTAATGCTGTTATGTCAGCCTTATGTTCGGTCAGGGCATCGGCTAGCTGCTGTGCAGCTCGAGCTCTGTATAGTGAGCGTATGTTCCATGAAAAAATCCTTAAATCATTTAGCCATTTTCGTTTACGTGGTCGTCGTCGTGTATCCGGTCCATATCCGAGGCTTGTTAAATTTGCCATAAGAATTCATTTTTACGGGCCTGGTTATTAGCCTTGTGCCAACCTTTCTCAGGATGTCGCTGCATGCATTGGTTCACTACTTGGCGGGTGTCAAAGTAGTTATCCAGGGGTGTCACGTGGAGACTGCATGTCAACGTGGATTGAACAGGGACAAGGGTCGTCCTGGCCTTCGCCGGGTTGAAGGCTGTTGTATTCCAGAATACTACCCTTTATTAAATTTAACACTGAATCTCCTTACACATCCTTAAAAACTTCCCTTAACATATATTACATTCTCACTTAATACATACCATTCATAAACATTCACAATATTGCCAGTTACAGCACATTTAATAACATGCCCCTTTTTATTTCAAAACAGAGCACTTTGATTTTCGTTCAAATTTTATTCAATTTAAAAGTCACAGAAACTAAAGGAATAATTTGTTAAAATTTGTTTTGTTCATGTTATAATTTCCAGTAAATTAGAACATAATGTTCTATAAGTAGAGAAAAAATTCATTTGTAAAATCAGTTTGAGATTGGAAGTTAGAGAGAACAGTTTGAGTCATCAGTTAGAGAGTAGAGGTAGTAAGTTGAGTTAGAGAAGTAAAATTGAGAGTTCGAGTTATTAAGAATAGAATAAACAGCATAGAATAAAAAGAAGGAAATATAAAAGGAAAGTAAAACCAATTATTCAAACCAGAAAAAAGATGTACAGAAGACGTCTTACCATCTTCAGGAAAAGAAAAGGTCCCCGCTCTCCCCTCATTCCGAGGAAGCACGGCGCCGGACGTCAACAAGGCAATCAATAATTTTGCCTTGTATGCTTCGCGTGACAACCATAGTGTTCTGTACGAAACAGAACTGAAATTAACGGCGTAGGTGCAGGTCTAGGTGTTTACTACGTAGGACGCAGAAATTGGCGTAAGAGGACGCGGAAAGTGGGGAAAAGTCGCCAGAAGTAGAAATGGGTTGTGCTAGGAGGCAGGAATAAATCGCCAGTTGACGCGAGGGATGGGGAAAAGGCCAATGAGGTCAAAAGGAGTCGCAGGGGGGATGAGAGTGCGTGTGCTTTCGAGTTATTTCAACGGGTGTATTGTAAAGTAGCTCCGTTTAATTCCCGAATAACAAACAAAACCGAAAGACAACAGGAAAAGGGCTTAACCACGAGGTGTTGGTCAGTACGGTTGAATGGAGTCTAAAGGGAGTTGTGCGAAGTCGAGTGGAGTTGATGGAGTCGCGAATATCCCGGAACAGGTTTTTACTAATTAAAATGTATCGAGCGAGAGTCGGAGGTGTTGTATGTGCAGTTACCACGGTTTGCGCGCTAATCAACCCTGACGGGGATTACAACTGTCGGCTATTTTTATTTGTTTAATTTTGTAGATTAATTTTTAATTTTTAGGAATGGATCCGATTCGGCCAAATTAAATGCAGTTTGGTGTTGTGTGCTATATTCTTGGGATTGCTTCGTTTTCACTAGTGGTTATAACGAAAATAGAACGAAGTCAATAGTTCCTTACTTTAATTTATACCTGCTGAGGGGTAAACTAGTAAAATTTGAAACTACTTGTACTTGTGTGTAAGTCGTGAGTACGTTTATTGCTCACGTTTAATATATAGTATCAATGTTCACAAGGATTTCAGTTTCACAAAATTGTTGGGGTTTTTTTACTGATTAATTAGTTTAGTCCGCAAATTCTCTCATAATGCGCTAGATCTAAAAACGCTCAATAAAATACTTTTAACGAAATACAAAATATAAAAGGAAATATTCTCATTTTAATCGATAAGAGAACTTATACACAAGTATAGTGTGATTCTTAGGTGTTCCTGTGACTGGGGAATGTCCGGCTTTCTTGTTTTTCTAATAATTTTTCTCACACTCGAATCTTAGAAAATATGTAAACTTGGGATTGTACATATACATTAAAAGGCAAAACTTAAGAATAAGGAAACACAATCCATGGTTTTCTAAAAATTTGTTGTTATTGGTTATGGTTTGACACTTTTTAGACTATTTTTGGTGTTTTGCTTGTGACTGTTTTTTATTTCAAAATCTGTGTACATACAATTTTAAACCCGACTAAATATTTGAGATAAGTTGTTGCTGCCACTATTAGTGGTTGCTAAATATGCAATAATATTTGTTAAAAATATATAACTTATTATATGTGCGAGTATGATTTAATTTTACAATATGTTTGCGTATGTGCTCAGAAGGAGTTTAAAAAATTAAAGGCCCAACTTGAAAATAAGTAAAAAAAATCGATGGGCTGTCGACACGAAAGGAGCTTAATGAATTGTCCAAAAGGGAAAAAACAAAGAAACGCAAAGGATAAAGAACTGTTTTTACAATTACTACGTATGTGGTCAGAAAAAGCTCGCACGCATTGGAACGATGTACACAAGAAAGAAAAACAATAAATATATATAATTTATTAAAAGACTGGAACAAAAAACTTGTTTCTTTTTCTTTTAAGAAAACAAAAAAATAACGAAAACTACTTGCGGTTTATCCGTAGAGTTGTTGCTGGTAGAAGTCCGGGATGCTGAGGCGGCGTCTGACAAGTGATGTCCGCAGGTGACTATAGGTGAGATAGGGCTTTCTTTGCCCTTTAACTGTCTTAAAAATTTTAAAAATTTTTCTTAAAACTTTTAATGGTCACTGTTCTTTTTTTTTTATGATATATTCCCACAGACCGTGACGCCGAGCAATCTCAAATTTTCCCCCGCCTCGAGAGCCCGGCCGTTCATCATCAGCTGTGGAACCGATGATCCAGTTTTCTTTATGAATGTTGTAGACTGGGTCTTCGTTGCATTGAAGTCGACAAGATTGGCCCTTCCCCACTGCAGGACTTTTTCCAGATCCCGATTCAGAGAGACAATCTGGCCACATCTCAGCTGGTGTGACGCAGATGCACCAATCGGCCGATCACTCGAAAAGGAGGAAACAAGCGTACTATCATCCGCAAAACTGAACAGTTTGTTATCCGTTGTCTCCAACAAATCATTTATGTGAAGCAAGAACAAGGTTGGAGCAAAAATAGAACCTTAGGGCACCCCCGAATTAACAGGATACAGATCCGAAGACTCGCCGTCCACAACAACCCGGATCTATCGATTCTCGAGGAAGCTCTTCGTCCAGTCGCAAAGCTGTTGGGAAAGTCCATATGAACGAAGTTTGCTCAACAATGCCGAGTGCCAGACACGATCAAAAACCTTGGAAATATCCAATGCGAACGCCCTTGACTCACCATGCCGTTCAATCGCAGATGTCCATATATCGGTTATAAGTGTCAAAAGGTCTCCCGTGGACCGCCTGCCACAGAATCCGTATTGACGATCATTCAGGAGTCCGTTGCACTCCAAATACTTAACCAACCCTGTATCGATGACTTTTTCCATTACCTTAGATAATATAGACAGTAATGCTATCGGGCCGTAATTTTGTGGGAGACACTTTTTTCCCGTTTTTGGGATTGGCTAAACTCGAGCGATTTTCCAGCAGGCAGGAAAGGTCCTCCGTGCATAAGATAAGCGGAAGAGTCTGCCAAGAACCGGCGATAGTTCTGGAGCACAGTTCTTAAGGACTATTGCTGGTATTCCGTCCGGTCCGGTTGCCTTCCTACAATCCAGTTCACGTAGAATGCGTTGAATAGTGCGCGGACGAAATCTCACATCCCGCATGGAAGACTGTACCGGCGAGATCACAGGTGGGTGCAAAACGCCAGGATCGAGGTTTGAATTCGCCGAAAATAAATTTGCAAACACATTAGCTTTATCCTTTGAATTCGTGACTAACGTCCCGCTGTCTGTCACCAACGGAGGGAAAGAGGAGGATGCGAAGTTACCGCTGACAGGTCTTGCCATTGACCAGAAGGAGCGCGATCCTGTTGGGCACCGAAGGAACTTATTGATCACCCTGTCGTTGTGAGCCTTCTTCGCGGTATCAATCGCCTGGTTGCACGCGTTTCTGATTCTAACAAAAATCGTTCTGTTGACATCAGTGGGATTGGAGCGCCATTGTTTAAAAGCTCTATTTTTTGCCACTGTAATCAGCTCGCATTTTTTGTCAAACCAAGGTTTATCAGACGAACTTCGTTTGATGGAATGTGGAATATACATCTCCATCTCCAGAAGAATAATCTCTGATACCGACTCCGCACATGCGTTAACATCGGAGTTTCCGAAGCACACCTCCGACCATGGAAAGGATGCGAAGAAATCTCGCAAATCGTCCCAGTTAGCGGCCCCATACTTCCATACATGGCGAAGTTGCCTAAGCCGGTTATTCGCTTGATATGCAAGTGCTTGCGCGACAGATACCAAACAGTGATCTGAGTTTCCCAGTGGCGAAGAAATCTCTACGGTATAAACACTCGGTTCGGATGCCAAAAACCGATCCAGAGTATTCGCATAATCGCCTCGGGCATCCGGCGCTCGCGTTGGCTCCCCCACGAGTTGAGTCAAGTTGTGGCTTACAGCAAACATATCCGCCAGCCTCGTCGGTTCTGTTAGAATGTAACAACCAGCCGGAATTGTACACATTAAAATCGCCAAGGACAACAATTTCAGAATTTGAGTGGTTGATCTGTATCCAGTCGACGGTATATGAAAGATGTTCGAAAAATGTCGCCGGTCGATCGTCATTTGGGGAGCGGTAAAGACAATAAAGAAATTTAACGGAATTCCTCAGCATATGATGTCCATATTATTGGGTTCTAACGCCTCCATCCTCTGGCAAGCCAGATTGGACCAAGCGAAGACGCAGACTCCGCCCTTAAAACGGAATCTCGAATGTAAATCGTATCCTGAGCAACGAAGATATGTCGAATCAGTTGATGAATCGACCTGGGTCTCAGTTAGGGCAAGGATATCAGGTTTCCTTGTTTGCAAATATTGGTGGACGACGTTTACATTGGTATTGGTGAAACCGATGCCTCTGATGTTACAAAATGCCGTCACCAGTCGAGCGTGGGCCGAGCCCCGAGAGCGAGCCCGGTTATGCGACGACGAACCTCTCAAAGTTCCATTATTTATTATGATATATGCATGATGTTCCCCCTGACATAGTCCCCCCCAGAGATCCGAATGGGAGACTAGTTTACCTCCGGAATTCTTTATATCAGAAGGCACCATCATGACTTATCCCTGTGTCAGTCCGGGCCATCAGTCACACATCCGAAACACCGTCGAAGATTTCTCTCGGCGATATTGCGGAATGTACAGCGTGACGGGGTGGTATCTCACCTTGGGACCGACTACCACCTAACCAACGTTTTCTCGAACCGGTCCATCAGTCAAGCTCCGAAACATGGCCAGGGATTTCTCCCAACCATTTCACGGTGCCTATAGCTTGATGGGGTGGTATTTCACCGGGCGCACAGGGCGTTGGGGCCCCGGCTACCAGTCGAAACTTTGTTTTTGGGACCCACTTTGACGCGAATGTTCGAAAAGAAAGGTGACGTGTTTGTACTAAGGTCACCAATGTGGGGAAAATAAGATAATTGTGTTTCGTAACACTGGTTCGCTTATTCCACAACACTTGTCCGCAGAAAACTGTTCACCAAATTCCACAAATAAAAGAGAAAATGAAAAGCACTCTTTATTTTTATTTCTGAATCTATTTTCACAATTGATTGTCTGGAACCACGAAGTTCTCGTGCACTTAAACTACTTTTTATTTATAGGTTCGTATTATACAAGTTAACTTTTCTTTATTGCTTGTTCACGATCGAAAGCTGAAGATTTCCCATTTGACTGTTCAGTACATTCCAAAGATCTTCGGGGTTTTAGAAACACACACAATCTGTCTCAAATAGTCAAACTCACAAAACATATTCTTAATTTCGCCGACTTCGACAAGGTAGATACTCCGTAGATCACCGACATAATTCGTATTTTGCCGGACCGGAGGTAGCATTTTTACTTTCGACGCGTGCACACTCTTAGCTGTTGTAATTAAACTCCGATAAACGCCACGTCCCCGGTACGTGTACGCTTCGCGGTGGTTACGATCTGACTCCCTGATGCAATTCACATCCATCAGATACGATGGCCGCGAATCGCATCGATAGGGGAGGATTGTATATTTGTCCGTATAGGACAAGTACAATGCCCTGCGATGAAAACGATGATCGGTGGACACCTGATTAAACAGACGTACCACCATCAGGGGGCGATGTACCCATACATCGTTGATGATGTATGCCAGAGATCGAAATCGATTTTTGTTTCAAAGTAAACAAAAACTCTATTTCACAGATCAAATGGTGGCACACATGATGTATATGATGTGCCTACGATACAATGGGGTCGTCGTGGTATTTGCCTAGGATTCCTTGGAAACACCGATGCAGGCAATATCCAATCTAGCCGTATGGCTCCGGTGCACAAGGAGGCAAATTATTTTGTTGACATAAGTCAGCAGAAACCTCGTCGACGGCGGCAAAGGGTCAGGCTGGATGGCTGTATGTTTGATTAATATGCGGGTAAGTAAAACGCACACAGTGAGATACTGTATGTTTACTTTAGGTTTTCAGGCAGGTCATTATAGGCATGGCATGGGTAAGGTTACCTAAACAATGTTCATATCCATGCCCAAATTCATGATCGGTTGTTAGCCGATAAATGAAAATGGTCGCACGTGTTGCGAACCTCGGGACTGGGAAAATAAATGGTTATGAACCGTAGCAAAACCCATCGGCTACGACTGTGTCAACAATTACGCTGGCCAGCAAGTTTTTATCTATTATAATTGCTGACAAGCCGAGCCGATGGAGATATGGTATGGTTCATATAATAATTCAATGTGATGCATGCCTTGATGAGGTCTAACTTTCAGGTGTGATGCTGCAGGGGAGCTTACGCTGCCCCTAATTGCAGGTAAGTATGGGTTTGAAAGGTGGTTAATTTAAGAGGATGGGCGGTTCTTTGGGAATGTATTAAAGAACCGCCACATATGCAAGCATGCCCCTGGGTGAACGTCTATAGATGCTAAGGCGATACCAAAATAGCAAACGGTAATCATTCTAGATGATTTTGCCACGGCTAATGCCTTCCAGGTAAGTATTGTTGCAGGCGAGCTTAAAGCGATGTGTGGTTCTTCGGGCACCTTAAAGAACCTCCACAACTTAAATGTACAAATTAAAATAACGGTTGATAAATACAGTTTAAAGAAAAAAGAAAAAAAAATGGAACACCAAGAATCGTCACAGGAACTCCTTACCCAAAAGGTCTTGTCTAGACCAGCGGCAAAGAAAACAGATTTAATAATAATTATAAAAAATAATAAATAGGAAAGTAAGCTAATTGGGTCGTATCTTTGCTTATCTTCTTTCGTTGGTCGTGTTGTCTTCACTTTTCGTTTATTAGGGATTTGTACTCGGCAAGACTCCAACACCCGTTTCGTTCAGAGCAGAGTCCGGCTCTGGAGGTACAAGCCACGCATTTGAAATCATCGTTGGCCGGCCAGTGCCGGATATACAGTCTGCTAAAGGAGAGTCTGGGGCGTCGCTAGAGGAAGCTCCGTCCGCGAATTCGGTTTTTTCCTTTTTTCCTTTTTTTTTCAGTAACAAGTTGTTTAGCAGAGAAAAACGCCGAGTACTATTTGGACGGGTAAGAGATATGGGAGCATCCCTGGGAGAAGTGTGTAGAGTTACAAGGAGACTATATAGAAATATAAAAAAAATTTAAAAAAAAAGTTTTGTATCTTTGTTAGGTCGGAAACTTTTCAGTTCACCCTCGTATAACTAATGTTATCATATTTTTAAGATTTCAAGATATTTATATACTTTATTCTGAAACCATTTAAAAACTATTTCTATGACGTTAAAATATCTCGGGTGTGTACATTTTATAAACATGCGAAATTTGTTTTATAGTCTGGAGTGTGCACCACCAGTGGCAAGCACACATTCACCTGTGATATAGCTAGCATCATCGGAACATAGAAAAGCAGCGACCCCACCCATTTCATCTTCGTTTCCAAAACGGTTCAGTGGTATCTTTAAAAGCATTTCCTCCTTAATAGCACGATTTTCAGTCAACTATAAAAATAAATTGCTGTAAATATATATTGTGTTTATCAACTTTTCAAGTCATGCTTACTATTTTTGAGAAGGGTGTACGAATAATTCCTGGTGCAAGACAATTGACACGTATTCCTTCTGGTCCAAGTTGATAAGCAGCCGATTTTGCTAAAGACACCAAACCAGTTTTACTAACGCCATATGCTCCGAATAGCTAAAAGAAAAATCTTTTAGAAATAATAAATTATTTATAATTAAGTATATTCAAATCACTTTATAAGGAACATATGCGGCTATCGAGGAGAGATAGAGAATACTTGATCCTTTTGATTTTCTTAGATATGGCAAGGCTTCTTTGCTCAACATAAAAGCACTCTTGAGGTTTACATCAAAAATCTTATCCCATGCACTCTCTTCACAATCCAACACGTGTGTAAATGAGGGATTAACTCCAGCGTTTGATACAAGGATATCTAACTTTCCAAATTTCTTAATAGTTTCACTCAACAGTGTCTTTCTTTCTGATGCTGAGCTGACATGACATTTAACACCCAATATGTTAGGACTGAATTCCGCTAACTTTTCGAGAGCAGAATTTACATTATCTTGTTTTCTGCTGCTTACAACGACCTTAACACCTTCAACTGCTAATCTCTTGGCGATTGCAAATCCAATACTTTTTGAAAAAGAAAAACTTTTATTTCAATCAAAAATCTTCGATTATTGTATTACTTACCCTTGAGTTGACGCCGTGAGGACTGCTACTTTACCCTCAAGACCTCTCATTTTGACGATCTTTGTGCAAATGATAATGTGTTGTTTTCGTGTTCTAGCTTTAGACTGTACGAGTATTTTTATTGCTGCGCTTATTTCAGATAGAGCCAAACTTATTTAATATGGAGCCAAACTAGCTTTTGGCCTTTATAAGTACGGTTTTAGTATTCATGCGTACCTACATACTTGTACTCTGGTATAATTAAGAGCAACATTTTATTCGCAATAACAGCCATTAACAACAAACAATATTACAACTAATGAACATTTCTGAAAAGATGAAGGTACTGCAATTGATTAACATTTCGCTTGTTTCATTCCTTTTACATAATATTATAGAAATCAATTAATTCAATGCGATTTTTAAATGTCCATTTTTTATATGTATGAACATGTGATATATCCTCCTTACTTTGAATGTAGAAAGAAATACTGTTTCCAATTCCCCAGCGGATGTGTCGTCTTTTATACGACTAATTGGCGAGCGTCATACTTAAAACCTAGTTTACCGGAGACAACAAACGTCACTTAGTCATTTGCGATTAAACGTGACCACTTTCATTTAAACTGCTTATAATGACACAACATGAAATACGGGTTAAGTTGATTTTGAAGTAGATTGGTAAATTTACTGTATTATGTATGTTTAGACGATTTTGATTTGAGTGCGATTTTTACCTTCACCTTTACTATGTGCCGTTTTGGTAGGTTTGTGTAGATTGTTATGTTTCCGAAATTTTGATACGAACCATTCTCATATTACCTTTGGTCTATTAATTTTTTAATGCCTTGTCTTTCAGTTGCGCTTTACTTCTCCTGCGAGTAAGATATGTGCGTAGCATGTGTATCTTGGAAAATGTCAACGGTTGACAAAGACATAAATACATAAACTTAGATATGATGACGACAAACACTTGCCTGCGACATTATTAGTGAATTATTGCCAAAGAACAAAGTGTAATTAACAGAATTAATTACGGGAATCAATCCGACAGCGTTTTATATGGACGACATTTTTTTTTTTTTTTTTAAATGGGCAAAGAAGTGCATATGCCACCAATTAAACTTTTACAAAAGTCACGTGATTGTGTTCATTCATTGTTAAAAATAATCAAAACTCCTAATTGGTGAATTGAAATTCTGTCAATCCGAATAAGAATTCTGTGCGGATTATAAGTTAAGTAACAACATTTTAAATCGTATCACTTACCATATAATGCCGCTATTCGTAAAGAAATTATTATTATTATTATTTACTGGCCTTCAGGAACCCGGAAGTTCATGACCTCACCGACTCGGCTCCGCCATTGTTCCCCGTCCTGTGCGCTCTCCTTCCACGTTCGACCATCCGATCCGATCTCCTCGAGGTCCAATCTAACATAGTCCTCCCATCTCCGTCGCGGCCGTCCTGTCGGCGTCTTCCCCGTTAGTCCACCGTCAAGAATTCTATGCACGGTCCTATCGTTGCCCATTCGCTCTACGTGTTCGGCCCATCTTAATCTTCACGACTTGATCACTCTCACTATTGTAGGTTTGTGGTATAGCTTTTCCAAATCGTGGTTGTGGAGTTCCCTCCATTGTCCTGACTCCTCGTCATATTTACCGCCAAATAAACCCCTTAAAACATTATTCTCGAAAACGCGGAATTTGTTCTCTTCCCGTTTTGTGAGAGCCCATGTTTCGCATCCGTATAGAGCAACGGAGCTTTATATTGCGTGACAGCAGTTTGGATTTTAATAGTTTACTGGCTGCATGCCGACTAGCGTTGCCGGAATGTAGTCTTTTGTTAATTTCCTTTGACGTTTCGTTTCTGGTCGTCAGTATCGTTCCCAGATATTTAAATTCTTTGACATTTTCAAATATCTTGCCCCTGACGTTTATATGTGTTCTCTGAGGTCCACCTGCTCTCGTCGTAATCATGTATTTCGTTTTGTCTTCGTTTACTTATAGGCCCACTTCTTCTGCTACCTGCATGATGATTTCACAGTTTTTACTTATAGTTTCGAGATTATCCCCCAGAACGGCGATATCATCCGCATACGCGAGCACTCGTGTGACCCCGTTCAGGGATGATCCGTCCGTGCTGTCGTCTTATACCTTTCTGATAACATACTCGAGGACAAGATTAAAAAGACATGGTGAGAGGCCATCCCCTTCTTTTAGTCCGTCCCGGATTTCAAATGGTTCTGAGAGGTGGTTTTCTATTCTAACTCGCCCTTTGTTTTCGTTAATGCAGATTTCAACGAGGGCAGCATATTTTTTCGGGATCCCCAGCTCAACCACAATATGGTAGAGTCTTTGCCTTGCGACTGAGTCGTAGGCTTTTTTGAAGTCCACGAACAGTTGGTGAACCGTCTCTCCGTATTCCCACTTCTTCTCCAGCAGTTGCCTTATTGTGAACATCTGGTTGCTTGTTGACCGGTTCCGACGGAATCCGCATTGGTAGTCTCCCAATATTTCTTTTGCGTACGATGTGATTCTTGCCAGTATGACATTTGTTAATATTTTGTATGTGATTGGGAGCAATGATATTCCTCTGTAATTTTCGCAGTCAAATCTGTCGCCTTTTTTGAAAATGGGGATGACCATTGAGGTTTTCCATTCTTCCGGAATGACTTCCTTGTCCCATATTATTTTAACCAGTTGGTGGATCTTTCGAGCGGTTGCCCCTCCTCCATGCTTCACAAGCTCTGCCGGTATGCAATCGATTCCGGCGGCCTTGTTGTTTTTCAGTCGATTTATCGCGTCTACAACTTCGTCGAAAGAAGGCTCTGGGATCTGGGGCTCGGTTGTATGTACGTCTGGTGCGTTTATTTGTCGTTGATGGGTGCGCACATTGAGCAGGTTTTCAAAGTACTGCTTCCATCTTGTCACGATATTTTTTGTTTCTGTCTCGGATTATTTTGGCTCTCGCTCGGTAGCCATTTCTAATTGAATTTATGCCGGCATACATACTATAGCGTTTGAAATAATAGTGAAGAAGATCGTGTGATTCGAACTGACGCTATGACAGCTCGACTCACGAAAAAAATTTTACCTAAGCGTTACACACCAGGCTACTGACCGTGTTTAGAATTTGATTTCCAAACTCGACTATATTCCACTGGTGTGAATTATTTTTTTGTTATTTATCGCTTGGTATACGGTTCTGATGTATTTTTCTTATTCGATTTTTCGTTCGTGTTCTTCACTATTTCGCTTGTGAATCGTGTGTATCTGTTAGAATCGCTACAATACCTCTGCTGTTCTTTGCTCTGGCATTTTCTATGATTTTTTCGATCCGAGTCTTCTCCCATTCGCGTTTTTTGCGTTTGAAAAGTCTAGTTGTTTCTTTCCGAATTGTCGCGTATCTTACTGCGTTGACTTCATCATATGCTTCTAAGTGGATCATTCTGAGGCGTTTACGTTCTTCGATCTTTGCCCTGCACTCATCGTCAAACCAAGCTTTGGACTTAGTTGTTTTCTTAAATCCTAATACCTCTTGGGCTGTTTGTTTGATTGTGTCTTTGGTCGATGCCCATTTAGTGTCCACACTATTGGCTTCCTTGTCCTCACTACTGTCATTCTCTAGGATGCTAAATCTATTCGTTAGTTCGTCTTGATATTCAGCCCTTTCACGTAGGTCTTTTAGTTTAACAATCTCGAACTTTTTGCTCGTCTCCCGTGACTGTCCATGTGGGTTTGCTGCAAGCCGATTTCTAATTTTGCCATCATTAGAAGGTGCTCGGAGTCGCAATCTGCTCCTCTATATGATCATACGTCAAGGATATTCTAGTGGTGTCTTTTGTCTATTTGGTTACGCGTTACGCCGTCGGGTGATATCCATGTGGCTTTATGGATTTGCTTGTACTTGAACATCGTGCTCTTCACTACCAGATCTTTTGACGCTGCGAACGTGATAATTCGAATACCATTATCATTTGAAACGTGATATCTTCCTTTCCAATTTTCGCGTTGACGTCCCCGAGGAGGATTTTAACATCGAATGATGAGATCCCATCAAATACTTCCTCTAGGGTCTCGTAGAATGTGTCCTTCGTTTCTTCGTCGGTAGATTCTGTTGGGGCATGTACGTTTATTAATACATAATTGTACCATGAGCCCTGTATTTTTAGCACCGACATTCAATCATTAATAAATTGCACATCTTTTACATGGGGCGTAATCTTCTTGCTTATGATGAAGCCAGTCCCGAGGTTATGTGTATCGGTACCTCCACACACCAGTGTAAATCCGTTGGTTTTGATTACTTGACGTGGGAGTCGAACTTCCTGAAGCCCGACGATGTCCATTTTATATTGTTTCGCGTTTTCTACGACCGTCTGTATCGCGCCCGGTTTATATAACGTTCGAACATTCCACGTGCCGACGCGTATATCCCGCTTTTTACGTTTTTCCCTACGTCTTCTTTTTGCCGAGTCGGTGTTTTCTTGATGATTTTTTCTCTTATGGTAGTGTCGGCTCATCACACCTACGCCTATCGGGTTTTTTGTGAGATTGTTTTTCGTGTATTGATCATTTATTTCATCGGATCACTCTGGGGTTTCAAATGGTCCGCCACATCAGAGCCCCGTTTTGATATGGTAAGGTCTGCTTACTGCTCTGATTCGACCCGGTGTCAGAGAGGCGGCGTTATAATACAGCCGGTAAGTAGTATGGTTATGTATGTTCTGGGGCTTATGTTTTTGATGCCATTGTTTTTTGGTGAGTATTGGGGCTTTTTGCTAATGGATTTGTGCTTAGGTGGTGGATGCTTTTGTTGGCTATTGGGCTTTTTGTAGGTGGTGGTGAGTATCGGGGCTTTTTGATAATGGATTTGTGGTTAGGTGGTATCAGGCCTTTTTGTTATGGGGTTTGTGTTTTTGATAATGGATTTGTGCTTAGGTGGTGAATGGTTTTGCTGGCTATTGGACTTTTTGTTATGGGGTTTATGTTTTTGATGATATTGTTTTTTGGTGAGTATTGGGACTTTTTGATAATGGATTTGTGCTTAGGTGGTGATATCGGGGCTTTTTGCTATGGGGTTTGTGTTTTTGATAATGGATTTGTGCTTAGGTGGTGAATGGTTTTGCTTGCTATTGGACTTTTTGTTATGGGGTTTGTGTTTTTGATAATGGATTTGTGCTTAGGTGGTGAATGGTTTTTTTTTTGTTCTATGATGTTGATGAATGGGTTGTGCTTTAGGCTTTTGTCTCGGTTGTAAGCTGTTAATTGTGGTGGAAATAAAAAACGGTGTCTTTGTTGTGCTTTTTAATCTTATGGTCATTAAGCTGAGTAATATATACGGAAATTTTGTTGTTTGTGGATTTGTATGGGAAATGGGTTGTTTTTGCTGGAACTTAAAACTGACTTCACCTAAGACGCAGACCTAAGCCAGTATTCAAACAGATGCAATAACAAGGCGGGGGCTTTTTGCTCTATGATGTTGATGAATGGGTTGTGCTTTAGGCTTTTGTCTCGGTTGTAAGCTGTTAATTGTGGTGGAAATAAAAAACGGTGTCTTTGTTGTGCTTTTTAATCTTATTGTCATTAAGCTGAGTAATATATACGGGAATTTTGTTGTTTGTGGATTTGTATGGGAAATGGGTTGTTTTTGCTGGAACTTAAAACTGACTTCACCTCAGACGCAGAGCTAAGCTAGTTGACTTCACCTAAGACGCAGAGCTAAGCTAGTTGACTTCGCCTAAGACGCAGACCTAAGCCAGTATTCAAACAGATGCATTAACAAGGCGGGGGCTTTTTGCTCTATGATGTTGATGAATGGGTTGTGCTTTTGGCTTTTGTCTCGGTTGTAAGATTTCTATATGCTGTTATCAAAAAAACAAACATGACTGTGCTTGTCCGATCTTATGACCTTGGATGCTATAGTAAATTCTTTTTTATTTCTAAGTGTATTTATGAGGGCCTATTATTCTTATCATAGTTTCCATATTGGACAAAGAATGTATCGTTTCAGCTCCCCACAGGCTAATGTTGATTTCTATATATAGGCGTACATCTTCAGTGGGTTGCGGATTTGTGCTTATTATCAATATTTCAATTTGGGGTGTGTGATGCATAGTTGTTTTGGTTTGTTGGGTATTTGTTATCAGGTGTATACATCTTCAGTGGGTTGTGCGATTAGCGTTCAAGGTTAATTGTGTGACATGAGCAGATGGTATTTTTGAATTGGGTGTGTGAATAGGTGATAGGTGATTCATGATTGTTTGGCAGTGAATATATTATTATTTAGTCATTGAGTTTGAGTACTATATATGGGAATTTTTTTTGGGTGATTCTATGTTGAAATGGGTGTATGTTTTAGCTGTTTCTTAATATATATATGGGAATGTTTTTGGGTGATTCTATCTTGCAATGGATGTATGTTTTAGCTGATTCTATTTTGAAATGAGTGGATGTTTTTTTCTTAGAACACTTCATTTGCCCATGAAAAAAAAAAATTCTCTAAGACGCAACCTAAGCCAGTACCCAGCAACTGCGTTAACAAGGTGAGGCTCGGCCTTTTTGCTCTATACTGAAATGGTACCACTTGATAGTAAATCTATGTTGAAATGGACTTTTTTGTTATATTGAATATGTGCTGTTTTTGGGGTGCTAAAGGCTTTTTTATGAATATATTCACTTGGCAGTAAATCTATGCTGAAATATATATAGAGAAATACGGGCTTTAAATTTGAAAAAAAGAAGAAAAAATCATCATCAAATCCAATATTCGACGTGGGATTAGCTACGAAATAAAAAAATCAACATCATCAACTGGTGAGTTACCTTATTTATATATTAATTGTTATTCCTTTTTTGACGCGGTGCTAGTATTTATTTTTGTGTATTGTATCGTGAGTCTAGCAATAATAATAATAATAATCCCGATGTTTTTGCTATTGCTGCATAATGTATGGAAATGGTTCATCATCATCGTCGTCGTTATCAGTTGTATATATGAATAGGTGACAGGTGATTCATGGTCGTTTGACTTGTTGTGCTGTTATCGTTTGTAGTAAAATAGAGGCGTGTTATCAGTAGTTGTTCGTGGATTTTTGTATGGAAGTCATTCATAGTCGTTTGACGTCGTGGTTTTGGGATTCTTTCTTATCTCAGTATGTGAATTAATTCTTATGTTATTTCTAAGGTGTAATTATTAGTATATTGCTCGAATGTTTTTTTATTTTCTAGTGTGATTATATTAGATTATTGTTTTATTGGTCAACGTTTTTTTTGGAGATCTTTTGAAAGTTCAATGTTTGCTTATAAGGTTTGATTGACCAGCGTTCAAGGTTCAGCAATTGCTGTGAACATTTACTTATCAGTATACAAGGGGTTAATGTTTTTTAGAGAAATTATCAATAATAATAATATTGAGTTTAAATAATCCCTCTGTTTTTGCGATTGCTGCATAATGTATGGAAATGATTCATCATCGTAATCGTTTGGGTTGTTGTTGTTGTTCTGTTACTAGTTGCGACCATCTTCAGTGGGTTGGGGATTTGTACTTATTATCAGTATTTTTTTCAATTTGAGGTGTGTGATGCATAGTTGTTTTGGCTTGTTGTACTGTTTTCATTTGTAGTAAAAAAATAGAGGCGTTCTTGTTATCAGTAGTTGTTCGTGGTTTTATATGGAAGTGATTCATTGTCGTTTGGGATTCTTTCTTATCTCAGTATGTGAATTAAGTCTTAGGGTTGGATGATCAGCGTACAAGGTTAAAGTTTGGAGTAGGTTAATTGTATGACATGGTTGGTCGTCGATTTGTCTGGAAGTTGAGGACTCTTTTATATATTATTATTAGTCATTGAGCTGAGTAATATATATATAGGAATTTTTGTTGTTCGAGGGATATGGTATGGAAGTGATGATATAAGACTTAGATTTGGATGATCACAGCGTTCAAGGTTAAAGTTTGGGGATAGGTTAATTGTATGGAAGTCATTCGTAGTCGTTTGACGTCGTGGTTTTTGGGATTCTTTCTTATCTCAGCATGTGAATTAAGTCTTAGGTTTGGATGATCAGCGTTATTTTCTAATCTGTATTTATTGGTATATTGTTCGAATGTTTTTATTATTATCTAGTGTGGTTATATTAGGCTGTTGTTGTTGCTGTATTTAGTTTATTGTTATAATGATGTTATGTTTTATTGTTCAAAGTTTTGAGATCTTTTGAAAGTTCTTTGTTTGCTTATAATCATATGAGGATATTTTTGAAAAGCACAGGCAGTTTTTATATGGATATATTAGTATGTGTAGACTTTTTTTAGCGCTACAATGTTGTTAATAGCGAATATATTATTATTAGTCATTGAGCTGAGTATTATAAGGGAATTTTTTTGTAGCTTGTTGTTATATTAATTATGTATATGTGTGTGTGCATTGATGGGCAAATATCTGAATTTCACCTGTTGAGCTGTTGTCAGTTGTACACATCTTGGATTGTAGTGGAGGTGTTGTTAGCATTAGTTGTTCGCGGATTTATATGGAAGTGATGAATTAAGTCTTAGGTTTGGGTGATCAGCATTCAAAGTTAAAGTTTGGGGGTAAGTTAATTGTGTGGCATAGTTGTTCGTGGATTTGTATGGAAGTGATTCATTATCGTTTGGCGTAGTGGTTTGGAATTCTTTCTTATCTCAGTATGTGAATTAAGTCTTAGGTTTCAATGATCAACGTTCAAGGTTATAGTTTATAATTATGTGTATGTATCGACGTCAGGAGAGAAAGAGAAAAAGAGAGAAAGGGGGAGCAAGAGAGAGAAAGAGAGTATATTTGTGAACGAATGAGATGTGTGTATGCGTAATAATGAATGAATTTCGGTATAGATAAGACCATCTTGACTAGCTAGAAATCATTGCGTCACTAAACCATTAAAGAAAAACACTAAAAGGTTCCATTGTGGTATATATTTGGCTGAGCAGGAAAATTGTTGCGAGAGGATTAAAACAAAAAAAAAAATCAACAACAAAAACGGTAAGTTAACACCTATCATGAACCATTTTTAGGATTTCTAATTTATTTCTTCAAATGTTATGTGTTATATTCGGGGGATTTTAATCATCGAGACAGCCTTTTTTTCTGAAAGCGTAACAAAGCAAAAGAATTAACAGTAAATTTTTCATTACTTTTTTAGAGAAATATGTCTGCTAACGAGGTCAACACTAGCAACAACTACAATATTAACAATAATAATGTCAGAAAAAGACTGAGGCAATTTTTGGAGGAACGCCAACAACAACAACAACAACAACCTGCAAAGAAATTAAAACAACAGATCTATAAAAGATGCTTGTTTTGTGATGAGGATGTTGAGGGACGGCTTTGGGTCCAACATCATAGAAAAAATACCCACAAAGCAAACGCCCAACAAGCTCTTAATGAAAACGTCTCCTTAATAGCAAGCGCATTCCAAAATCGTATCAAAATATTTGCCATTACCAACAAAGATGAGAGTATGATAAATGTGAATGCGTTATTTGAAAAAAATATTCCATTGATTAACGAGTTACTACAAGATGAATTGAAAGTTTTGAAAGCTTTTAAATTTAGTGTGGAGCTTTTTGCTAACTTTGCGAAACTATCCAAAGAATGTGAAGAGATAATGCAAATAGATATAAAAAGCATGCAAACTAAAATGTACACGATTGCGAAGGAGGAAGACATAAGAGAAAATTTGAGCACGGCAATTGAAATTATCAAGGCAAAATTGGAAGAGTTCCAAGAAAAAGATAGCGGATGGACGTTGGCAGCATTTTAGAGGATCGAAATTAACATCAACAAATACGGGCCATTTCGAGCTTGATAGATAAGGGACGATATAATAAATCTTTTAAAGAACTTGTAGCTGCATCAAACAAGAATAAATAAAATTTATTTATGTATTAAAATTAATTGATGTTTTTTCCCTTTGGCTAATTTTGTGAGAAAATTATTCGAATATTTGTCATTCATTTTTCCCCCATGAGTCTTAGAGTATCAAATATACCCCACCAATATATGTGAATTTTCGGCTGTAAGTTGGTTCTTAATATATGGGACATTTTTTGTTGATTCTATCTGCTTTTGCCTTATGTCTCAATACTTGAAATGGTTTGTGTTTTTGCTAATGGTTTGTGTCTTTGATCGCTAGACTTTCGGATGGGTTGTCTCAGTTGTTGGGGCTGTTTTTCCTTTTTATGAATATACCACTTGACAGTAAATCTAATTTTATGAATATATATACCACTTGGCAGTAACTTTATGCTGAAATGGTTTAATGCTTTTGATCTCTAGACTAGCGAGCTTTTTGCTATATATATTGAATATAGCCTATTTTTAGCGCCACAATTTTGAGTTTTTATATGGATATATTGTTAATTGCATACTTTAGCGCTACGCATTGTCCATATAATATATTAAATTCTTTGTGCTTTTGGCTTTTTTATGAATATACCACGAGTCAACGAATGATTATTCAAGTCCATATTGGTCAAAAAAAGTGTTGATATAAAAAAAGGGTGTTGTTGTCCAATCACTTGACCTTGGAAGCTATATTAAATTCTTGATTTCTAATTCTTATTTTTCCATAGAACAATTTTCTAAGTACAAATGAATATTCAAGTCCATATAGAACATAAAAAATGTGTTGTTATCAAAAAAACATGTGGGGGTGCTTGCCCGATCCCATGACCTTGGATGCTATATCAAATTCTTGATGTCTAAGTGTTTTTAATGACTATCCATTATTCTTATCTTACCTATATGAATAAAACCGCTGATCATTGTTCTTTAAACATTAAAATTAATTGAGGCCATTTTTTCCATGAGTCTTAGAGGATCAAATATAGTCCACCATAACATCATATGATAAGACCTGCTTACAGCATTGAAGCGTTATCAGAGAGGGGTAGTTATAATACAACCTGTTTGAAGAAACCGCTCTGTTTAAAGAAACCGCCTGTTTGGAACCGCCCTGTTTGGAATCGCCCTGTTTAAAGAAACCGCCTGTTTGGAATCGCCCTGTTTGGAATCGCCCTGTTTAAAGAAACCGCCTGTTTGGAATCGCCCTGTTTGAAGAAACCGCCCTGTTTGGAATCGCCCTGTTTGAAGAAACCGCCCTGTTTGGAATCGCCCTGTTTGAAGAAACCGCCCTGTTTGGAATCGCCCTGTTTGAAACCGCCCTGTTTGGAAGCGACCTGTTTGAAGAAACAGCCTGCTTGGAACCATCTGTTTATAATACAGCCGATACATAGAGATCTGTTTACTGCTTTGATTCGATGCGGCATCAGAGAGGGGAGGTTATAATACAGTCAGTATGTCTTTGAATGCAAACCATCTAATGGGTACGATGACGCATATTTCCTTGGGTTAGGTGTGATAGAACTTTATGTGTTACTAATCGTTCGCCGGCTCAAACAAGTTCGGGATTCCTTTTGATATTACAGAGGAAATTTAGTTATTCGACTGTCTAGATCATTTTAGCAAAGGTCGTTCTATGAGTTCCGCCAGGTCTGGGTCTTATGCGAAATCAGTTTTTGGCGAGGAGATCTCAAGAATTCTTCTTAGTTATTCGGCTATCTGGATAATTTTAGCAAAGGTCGTTCTATGAGTCCAGCCAGGTCTGGGTCTTAAGGTCATGGGATTTGATAAGCAGCCATATGTTTTTTGATAACAGAACATTTTTTTTATGCTCAATATGGACTTGAATAATCATTTGTACTTAGAAAATTGTTCTAAAGAAGTCAAAACAAGAACCATTAGGGATCAAAAACACAAACCATTAGCAGAAAGCGCTGAAAGTTTAGAGATCAAAGACGCAAACCAGTAGCAAAAACACAAACCATTTCAAGTATTGAGACATAAGGCAAAAGCCGACAGAATCAACAAAAAATGTCCCATATATTAAGAACCAACTTACAACCGAAAATTCACATATATTGGTGGGGATATATTTGATACTCTAAGACTCATGGGGGAAAAATGAATGACCAATATTCGAATAATTTTCTCACAAAATTAGCCAAGGGAAAAAACATCAATTAATTTTAATACATAAATATATTTTATTTATTCTTGTTTGATGCAGCTACAAGTTCTTTAAAAGATTTATTATATCGTCCCTTATCTATCAAGCTCGAAATGGCCCGTATTTGTTGATGTTAATTTCGATCCTCTAAAATGCTGCCAACGCCCATCCGCTATCTTTTTCTTGGAACTCTTCCAATTTTGCCTTGATAATTTCAATTGCCGTGCTCAAATTTTCTCTTATGTCTTCCTCCTTCGCAATCGTGTACATTTTAGTTTGCATGCTTTTTATATCTATTTGCATTATCTCTTCACATTCTTTGGATAGTTTCGCAAAGTTAGCAAAAAGCTCCATACTAAATTTAAAAGCTTTCAAAACTTTCAATTCATCTTGTAGTAACTCGTTAATCAATGGAATATTTTTTTCAAATAACGTATTCACATTTATCATACTCTCATCTTTGTTGGTAATGGCAAATATTTTGATACGATTTTGGAATGCGCTTGCTATTAAGGAGACGTTTTCATTAAGAGCTTGTTGGGCGTTTGCTTTGTGGGTATTTTTTCTATGATGTTGGACCCAAAGCCGTCCCTCAACATCCTCATCACAAAACAAGCATCTTTTATAGATCTGTTGTTTTAATTTCTTTGCAGGTTGTTGTTGTTGTTGTTGTTGGCGTTCCTCCAAAAATTGCCTCAGTCTTTTTCTGACATTATTATTGTTAATATTGTAGTTGTTGCTGGTGTTGACCTCGTTAGCAGACATATTTCTCTAAAAGAGTAATGAAAAATTTACTGTTAATTCTTTTGCTTTGTTACGCTTTCAGAAAAAAAGGCTGTCTCGATGATTAAAATCCCCCGAATATAACACATAACATTTGAAGAAATAAATTAGAAATCCTAAAAATGGTTCATGATAGGTGTTAACTTACCGTTTTTGTTGTTGATTTTTTTTTTTTTGTTTTAATCCTCTCGCAACAATTTTCCTGCTCAGCCGAATATATACCACAATGGAACCTTTTAGTGTTTTTCTTTAATGGTTTAGTGACGCAATGATTTCTAGCTAGTCAAGATGGTCTTATCTATACCGAAATTCATTCATTATTACGCATACACACATCTCATTCGTTCACAAATATACTCTCTTTCTCTCTCTTGCTCCCCCTTTCTCTCTTTTTCTCTTTCTCTCCTGACGTCGATACATACACATAATTATAAACTATAACCTTGAACGTTGATCATTGAAACCTAAGACTTAATTCACATACTGAGATAAGAAAGAATTCCAAACCACTACGCCAAACGATAATGAATCACTTCCATACAAATCCACGAACAACTATGCCACACAATTAACTTACCCCCAAACTTTAACCTTGAATGCTGATCACCCAAACCTAAGACTTAATTCATCACTTCCATATAAATCCGCGAACAACTAATGCTAACAACACCTCCACTACAATCCAAGATGTGTACAACTGACAACAGCTCAACAGGTGAAATTCAGATATTTGCCCATCAATACACACACACACATATACATAATTAATATAACAACAAGCTACAAAAAAATTCCCTTATAATACTCAGCTCAATGACTAATAATAATATATTCGCTATTAACAACATTGTAGCGCTAAAAAAAGTCTACACATACTAATATATCCATATAAAAACTGCCTGTGCTTTTCAAAAATATCCTCATATGATTATAAGCAAACAAAGAACTTTCAAAAGATCTCAAAACTTTGAACAATAAAACATAACATCATTATAACAATAAACTAAATACAGCAACAACAACAGCCTAATATAACCACACTAGATAATAATAAAAACATTCGAACAATATACCAATAAATACAGATTAGAAAATAACGCTGATCATCCAAACCTAAGACTTAATTCACATGCTGAGATTAGAAAGAATCCCAAAAACCACGACGTCAAACGACTACGAATGACTTCCATACAATTAACCTATCCCCAAACTTTAACCTTGAACGCTGTGATCATCCAAATCTAAGTCTTATATCATCACTTCCATACCATATCCCTCGAACAACAAAAATTCCTATATATATATTACTCAGCTCAATGACTAATAATAATATATAAAAGAGTCCTCAACTTCCAGACAAATCGACGACCAACCATGTCATACAATTAACCTACTCCAAACTTTAACCTTGTACGCTGATCATCCAACCCTAAGACTTAATTCACATACTGAGATAAGAAAGAATCCCAAACGACAATGAATCACTTCCATATAAATCCACGAACAACTACTGATAACACGCCTCTATTTTACTACAAATGATAACAGCACAACAAGTCAAACGACCATGAATCACCTGTCACCTATTCACATACACTGAAAAAGCCCTCGACAACCGAAACAAAAGCCAAAAGCAGATAGAATCACAAAAAATTTCCATATATTAAGAAACAACTAAAACATACATCCATTTCAACATAGAATCACCCAAAAAAAAAATTCCCATATATATTACTCAAACTCAATGACTAAATAATAATATATTCACTGCCAAACAATCATGAATCACCTATCACCTATTCACACACCCAGTTCAAAAATACCATCTGCTCATGTCACACAATTAACCTTGAACGCTAATCGCACAACCCACTGAAGATGTATACACCTGATAACAAATACCCAACAAACCAAAACAACTATGCATCACACACCCCAAATTGAAAAAATATTGATAATAAGCACAAATCCGCAACCCACTGAAGATGTACGCCTATATATAGAAATCAACATTAGCCTGTGGGGAGCTGAAACGATACATTCTTTGTCCAATATGGAAACTATGATAAGAATAATAGGCCCTCATAAATACACTTAGAAATAAAAAAGAATTTACTATAGCATCCAAGGTCATAAGATCGGACAAGCACAGTCATGTTTGTTTTTTTGATAACAGCATATAGAAATCTTACAACCGAGACAAAAGCCAAAAGCACAACCCATTCATCAACATCATAGAGCAAAAAGCCCCCGCCTTGTTAATGCATCTGTTTGAATACTGGCTTAGGTCTGCGTCTTAGGCGAAGTCAACTAGCTTAGCTCTGCGTCTTAGGTGAAGTCAACTAGCTTAGCTCTGCGTCTGAGGTGAAGTCAGTTTTAAGTTCCAGCAAAAACAACCCATTTCCCATACAAATCCACAAACAACAAAATTCCCGTATATATTACTCAGCTTAATGACAATAAGATTAAAAAGCACAACAAAGACACCGTTTTTTATTTCCACCACAATTAACAGCTTACAACCGAGACAAAAGCCTAAAGCACAACCCATTCATCAACATCATAGAGCAAAAAGCCCCCGCCTTGTTATTGCATCTGTTTGAATACTGGCTTAGGTCTGCGTCTTAGGTGAAGTCAGTTTTAAGTTCCAGCAAAAACAACCCATTTCCCATACAAATCCACAAACAACAAAATTCCCGTATATATTACTCAGCTTAATGACAATAAGATTAAAAAGCACAACAAAGACAACGTTTTTTATTTCCGCCACAATTAACAGCTTACAACCGAGACAAAAGCCTAAAGCACAACCCATTCATCAACATCATAGAGCAAAAAGCCCCCGCCTTGTTATTGCATCTGTTTGAATACTGGCTTAGGTCTGCGTCTTAGGTGAAGTAAGTTTTAAGTTCCAGCAAAAACAACCCATTTCCCATACAAACAACAAAATTCCCGTATATATTACTCAGCTTAATGACAATAAGATTAAAAAGCACAACAAAGACATCGTTTTTTTATTTCCGCTACAGTTAACAGCTTACAACCGAGACAAAAGCCTAAAGCACAACCCATTCATCATCATCATAGAGCAAAAAAAACCATTCACCACCTAAGCACAAATCCATTATCAAAAAGTCCCAATACTCACCAAAAAACAATATCATCAAAAACATAAACCCCATAACAAAAAGCCTATAGCAAGCAAAACCATTCACCACCTAAGCACAAATCCATTATCAAAAACACAAACCTCATAGCAAAAAGCCCCGATATCACCACCTAAGCACAAATCCATTATCAAAAAGCCCCAATACTCACCAAAAAACAATATCATCAAAAACATAAACCCCATAACAAAAAGCCTATAGCAAGCAAAACCATTCACCACCTAAGCACAAATCCATTATCAAAAAGCCCCAATACTCACCACCACCTACAAAAAGCCCAATAGCCAACAAAAGCATTCACCACCTAAGCACAAATCCATTATCAAAAACACAAACCCCATAACAAAAAGTTCAATAGCAAGCAAAACCATTCACCACCTAAGCACAAATCCATTATCAAAAACACAAACCCCATAACAAAAAGTTCAATAGCAAGCAAAACCATTCACTACCTAAGCACAAATCCATTATCAAAAACATAAACCCCATAACAAAAAGCCCCGATATCACCACCTAAGCACAAAGCCATTAGCAAAAAGCCCCAATACTCACCAAAAAAACAATATCATCAAAAACATAAACCCCATAACAAAAAGCCCCGATATCACCACCTAAGCATAAATCCATTAGCAAAAACATAAACCCCATAACAAAAAGCCCCGATATCACCACCTAAGCACAAATCCATTATCAAAAAGCCCCAATACTCACCACCACCTACAAAAAGCCCAATAGCCAACAAAAGCATTCACCACCACCTACAAAAACCCCTATAACAAAAAGCCCAATAGCCAACAAAAGCATTCACCACCTAAGCACAAATCCATTATCAAAAACACAAACCCCATAACAAAAAGTTCAATAGCAAGCAAAACCATTCACTACCTAAGCACAAATCCATTATCAAAAACATAAACCCCATAACAAAAAGCCCCGATATCACCACCTAAGCACAAAGCCATTAGCAAAAAGCCCCAATACTCACCAAAAAAACAATATCATCAAAAACATAAACCCCATAACAAAAAGCCCCGATATCACCACCTAAGCATAAATCCATTAGCAAAAACATAAACCCCATAACAAAAAGCCCCGATATCACCACCTAAGCACAAATCCATTATCAAAAAGCCCCAATACTCACCACCACCTACAAAAAGCCCAATAGCCAACAAAAGCATTCACCACCACCTACAAAAACCCCTATAACAAAAAGCCCGATAGCCAGCAAAAACATCCACCACCACCACCTGCAAAAACCTCGATATCATCACCTAAGCACAAAATCCAACAACTACATACCTATTCGATTACGACATCAACCAACAACCAGCGATAAGAATACTACAAACTATACCCAATTACTACCAATACTGATAAGAAATACACTAAATACTACTATTTCCACCTCACATAAGACACACCACCCATGAATCACATACCACTATCAACACTCACCACACAACAAACACATCTACACCTTCACGTAGAGCTTTGAGCCAGAAAAGAGCTTTTGAGGCAGAAAATTGGGGCAGAACATACATAACCCTACTACTCCGGTATATCCCTGGCTGCAAACCATCCAATGGGCACGGTGACGCGTAATGCCCTGGGTTAGGGGTGGTAGATCTTTGTGTGTTACTCCTCGCTAGCCTGTCTGACATGGGTGGCCCTACTGGAAGCATATGCTTCCGTCAGCATAGCCTAAGTGATTCATTGTAATTTAAGCCCCCGCACCACGAAATTACAGACCTCAATATCCTTTTAGAAAGACAAAAGGAAAATTGATATTGCGTTGATTACAGAACCTTCTCCCTGCAAGGCAATATTCGAACGCGGAGGATTAGGTAGGTAATGGGGGTTTGTGTTGAATAGGGTTGAGTTGAGAAGATTGGTGAAGACGAACGAGCCACAGCGAAGCCAGTGAATTAATAGAATATCCGAAGCATTCTGTGTTCTTCTAGGGTTTCCAGATTAATTAATTTCAAACGGTTCGTGTAAGCGGGTAAGTGAGTGAAGCGCAAGAAATGACGTTAAATCCTCTCTCGAATCTGCGAACGTGAGGCTGCTGATCCTTACATGACTAACATATTCAAGCTGTGGACGGACAACGTAAATGTGTAGGAATCGAGTAACATGGAGTTTGTAGGATTCTTTAGACCATCGTTGTACAATACCGAGGATTGCGATGGCCTTAAGGAGCATATCCTTAATATGTTAGATGAAATTAAGTTCTCTATCACATAAAATACCAAGATCGCGGGTCGATTGAACGACTTTGAGGATTTGATAATGAAAGGATTACAGGCGGGCAGGAAAAGGTATGTATTTGCTTTCGTGAAGAGGTATTGCGATAGAGGAGCGGGTTACTCCTTGTTTTGAAAAGTACAATGACTCTTCTAGATTGTTCCTATTCTGTTGCGATCCCCACAGTGGTTTTTACATCCAGAAGAAATACTGGTGACCGATTTTGAGAGAAAAGGGAAAATACGTTGGTGGTTTACTTCCAATTGGTTTTTCTTTAAGTTCTGTGTAAAATAGTTTACTTTTCTGTTTAATAGTTCTTTTTCAGTTAATTGTCGTCCGCACTTTCGGGACTCAACTGCAGACTGCTCAGAAAAAAGGTGACGGGAGGCCGATTTAAACGAGGCAAGGACAAATGTGGCCTTCATATTGTCTCTGGCTTCTGGTCATCTTGCGACAACCAGAATCCGTGAGGATGTTGCGCTCGGTTTCAAGATGTCTGAAAAATAAAAAGGGGGCAGGTATCTAAGGATAGTGCCTACAGGGTAAGTTCAAAGGACTCTAATTACTTGGATGAAGAGATCATCATCATCACCATCGGCACTACAACCGGGAACCGGTCTTGGCCTTATTTAGCAAGTCCTGAGGCTTGTTAAATCTTTTATAATGATTTGTTTTTTCCAGGCAAGGTCATTAGTCTTGCGCCAGAGGCTCCCCGATGGGGAATCGAACCCCGGTCTCCCGCGTGACAGGCGGGTATACTAACCACTATACTATCGAGGAGCATGAGATGAATGAAGAGATGGTGGGATAGAAATCATACAAGAGTTAGTAAACGCATAATACGTCTTAGGCGTCTAATAATCTGCGCTTTTGTCGGGGGGTTTTTTTTTGGGGGGTTTCGGTAATAAGGTGGAAATCTTCAAAAGATACCGCTGGACCGATACCGAGGCACGCCGGGTTTTTTACCGACTAAAACCACCTCCCACCAGACACATACTCCCGTTGATCCCCGTGGAACTTTTTTTTAGATATTTCATCGCGGGGCGGGGTGGAGTTTACCTGTTACTCCATTCGTCGCGTCGCAATTGATGCATCATGTCACATAGAATACCATTTGATACGGACCATGCCTGTTCTTAACTTACCAAGTATTCTATTACTCCTGCCGAAGTAACTATCCGTCTCATATGTCTCTCCAAAATCGTTCGCGAGGTCTCGAATCTCACGCACTCTGTGAGTACGCGTTCCGCATTTTTTATTTAGCCTTCGCAGTACGAGCAGTATAGGTGATTCACATGCTTATACTTGTGCAAGTATTGCCGAAAGCACCCATGTCCTGATATCAGCTGAGTCAGGTAGTAATTCAGCTCGCCATGTTTCCTTTTCACCGATGTTTCTAAATCAGGTATCATAGTGTGGGTCCATCTTCCTTTGGTGGAAGAATCCCACATTCGTTGTCATTCTCTTAGGCTTGAGAGCTCAAATTGTGATCGCTTTCTCCGACGATTCTCTTGGGACACCTCATGCAATGCAGCGTTTTCTTTAGCTGCAATGTCAACTGGTGCCCTCCCGTCCAAAACCTTCATGGCATCTTCGGATACCGTTCGGAATGCACAGCATACTCTTAGTGATGCCAGCCTATGTGCTGAGTTCACTCCCCTCATGTACGACTTATACTGTGCGGCTCCTGCCCATATGTGGGCTGCATACATTATAGTGGAGATGTTAACACTGGTTATGAGTTTCCTTATGTGGGGCCGGAGTCCTCCAACATTGGGTAACAGTCTCGCCAAAACTCTGCATACTCTTGTCGTATTTTCACTCGTTTTCCTCAGGTGTTCCTTGAAGCTCAACCTGTTGTGGAGTACCAAGATATTTAATATAGGGACTGGATCCATGTGGCTTTATGGATTTGCTTGTGCTTCAACATCGTGCTTTTCACTACCAGATCTTTTGACGCTGAGTACGTGATAATACGAACTCTGTTATTATTTGAAACGTCATGTTGGCAGATAACTTCCTTTCCAATTTTCGCGTTGACGTCCTCGAGGAGGATTTTAACATAAAATGATGAAATCCCATGAAACACTTCCTCTAGGGGCTCTTAGAACGTGTCCTTTGGTTCTTCGTCGGTAGATTCTGTTGGGACGTGTACGTTTATAATTATAACATAGGCCCTGTATTTGTAGCACCGACATTCGGTCATTAATAAATCTAACATCTTTTACGTGGGGCGTAAACTTCTTGGTTATGATGAAGCCGGTTCCGAGGTTATGTGTATCGGTACCTCCACACACCAGTGTAAATCCATTGGTTTCGATTACTTGATGTGGGAGTCGGACTCCCTGAAGCGGGAGTGTTCACGGTGCGTTTACCGTGCAAATTCAAAAATTCGACAAAAACGAACGACGACGAAATAACTAACGATACGCCAAAATATTTATATTTAAACTCTTCTTATTTTATTTTATATAATTGAACTTAAAATATTCAAATTACGCACATGCAAATTGTCACATGTGACACGACACGAAATACAAATAAATCGAAATTAGCAAAGCGACTGCTATGCTTGTGGACGACGAACGACGAAGTGAAAGAGTTGAAAAGGATCTTCAACGACAAGAATCGCGAATGGCCGCCATCTTGATCCTTTGAGCGGAAGTAGGCGGGGCTATGCCTTCCAGAACGATAGCTGGACGAAACTCGACGAATGTTGTGGCGTACTATTGACAGTTAAGGTGCCAATACAATGTTGATGATATTGTCTGGTCGAATTTTGTCGGCAGTCAATGTTGTCTACGCTATTTTGTGGAGCGAGATGCGCCTTGTTCAAGACTGGTGTGGTGTTTCCGGTTCCTATAGTTTCGTCGATGGGGAGAGGGCATAGTCTCTTGACGCCTTTTGTACGGAGAGTGACTATACGTACAATTCCATCCTGGCCGGGGTGTGTAGCTATGACTCGACCAAGTGCCCATCTTAGTGGTGGTAGGTTTTCATCTGCGATGAGCACTAATACTCCTTCCTTTAGCTGGACCTCGGGACGGCGTGAGCGGCTGAATTGTATGAGCTGGTGCAAATATTCTTTATGCCAGCGCTTCCACAAATGCTGGTTCATTTGCTGAGCGTGATGCCAGGCGGTTAGGCGATTTGCGGGTGTATCTGTGAAATCAACTTGTGGAAAGGAAGTTAAAGGGCTACCTACTAGAAAATGAGCAGGAGTTAATGGTTCGAGGTAATTTGGATCTGAGGACATAGGAGATATAGGACGGGAATTTAAAATTGCTTCTACTTCTATCACGTATGTTTCTAATTGTTCATATGTAAGTAATATATCGCCTACAGTTCGATTCAAATGATGTTTGAATGATTTAACGGCAGCTTCCCAGATTCCTCCAAAATGAGGAGTTCTTGGCGGTATGAAGTGCCAATCAATCCCTTGACCAGCACATAATTTAGATACATTATTTTGATGCTCCTTTGAATTAAAAAGTTTGTAGAGCCGTTGGAGCTCGTTTTTTGCCCCGACAAAGTTAGTTCCATTATCCGAATGGATTTCGACAGATTTTCCCCGTCTCGAAAAGAAGCGCTTCAGACAATCCACCAACTAACTCAAGATGCACTGCCTTTGTACATAGACAAACGTATACAGCTACGTAGACCTTTACCCGATTTTTGTTACGATGACGCTTTTCTTTTATATAGAAAGGTCCACAATAATCGACTCCGACACGTAGAAAAGGGCGAGAAGATGTAATTCGATGTTTGGGTAGAGTACCCATAGGGTAGTCAGCGAGAATAGGTTTGGCCTTAAAACAGGGCATGCACTTATGAAGGATGCGACGAGTTGTGCTGCGGCCGTTAATCGGCCAATAGTGCTGTCGCACCGAATATAAAGTAGTTTGGACTCCAGCGTGCTTGAGCCTAATATGCTCTGCCTGTATGATCAATTTCGTGATATGATGCTGCGACGGCAACAGTATAGGATGACGCTGATCTTCGGATAAGGACGAACGCGCAAGCCTGCCTCCGACACGTACTATGCCGGCGGAGTCCAAAATTGGATTTAGCGGTATTAATTTGTTTGATGCTGGGAGTGGCTGGTTGGCCGACAATGTTTCAATCTCGCGCCTGAACGACTGCAATTGAACGAGTCTGGTGATGACGTTGTGTGAGCGTCAAAGCTCGTCAACTCGTAATGGACCAATACTGCGTCGAGACATGCCTTTGGCATTGTGAACGAATCTGAGTACATATCCAATGATTCGTTGTAACTTACTAAACGAACTGTATCGCTCAAGTATATCTTGCTTTTGAATTTCGAGCGACATGTAAGCGACCGTATCACGGGTTTTAACTCAGGAATGTCTATTTTGGCAAAGCTTGCTTCGGCCACGACGAATCTTGATCCGTTAACCATGATGGACCATTAAACCAAAGGCTACCTTCCACGAATTCAGAAGGAAGCTGCCCACGAGAAATGAGATCCGCAGGATTGTCTTTGGAAGAGATGTGATTCCAATAGCATCTGGATACATTAGATTGTATCTCGCACACACGATTTGATACGAAAGTTTTTAGCTTGTGCGCGGGAGTGCATATCCAGTGCAGTACGATGGTGGAATCAGACCAGAAATAGACGTCATCTATTTCCTTTGAGATGCTCTTTCGTATGCTGTTGTGCAGACGAGTCAGTAACACGGATGCGCTGAGCTCCAATCTGGGTATTGTTAGGGGTTTGAGAAGAGCAACTCGCGATTTGGATGCAATCAAACGCATGTGCACTTGGCCTTGAGGATCGACGGATTTTAAATAGAAACAAGCTCCATAAGCCTCTTCACTGGCATCGCAAAATCCATGCAGTTGTACATTAACTGCGCTGGGTATGGTTAGTCCACGGGGAAATTTGAGATTTTCGATTAAGTGGAGCTGGTCTTGGTAAGCAGACCATGCCGAATGGATTTCCATAGGGACAGATTCGTCCCACACAACCCCCGCCTTCCATAGTAGCTGAATCAGCACCTTGGCATATACCACGATGGGGCCTAAGAGTCCCAACGGATCAAACAAATTCGAAATTTGACACAATATGCCTCTTTTAGTGCTGCTGTTTCTTTTATCAATATTGGCAACATAAAAGAAATAATCCTTGCGAGAGTTCCAGCGTATGCCCAAGGTCTTTATGTCCGAGTCTGGGTCTAGAGACATATGCGAATGGTCAGGATGTTCTTGTTCCTTGATAAGTAGTGCTGGGTGGCTCGAACCCCATTTTCTCAAGCAGAATCCTCCTTTTTTGAGTAGTGCGAGGAGTTCATCGCGGATCAGGATGGCCTCAGCTAGAGTATCCGCTCCTGTGAGTAGATCGTCTACATAAAAATCCTTACGCAATATTTGAGCAGCTTTGGGAAAGTTGTTCGTTTCGTCATCAGCTAGTCTGAACAGCGTCTTTATGGCCAAATATGATGCGCAAGTTGTTCCATAAGTGGCAGTGTTGAAATCGTGAGAGCAATTCAAATAAGTCATCCTGTAGTTTGGGACCTATCATGAGGGTGTCATTTAATGAAACACCTGTTGTCGTTTTTGCGGAACCATCGAAAACAACCCGAATCTTGGTGGTTAGGCTGCTCTCCTTCACCACAGCATGATGAGGAAGGAAATAGCCTTTAGGCTCTTGATTCACTGCAAGTGACATGTGTCCCAATGACAGGTACTCATCTAGAAATGCAGTATACTCACGCTGCACCTCGGGTTTGGCTTGGAGTTTGCGCTCCAAAGCATAAAATCATCTTAATACCATAGTATAAGACTCGCCTAATGCGGTCTTTTTCTGGTTGAGAGGCAATTTTACTTGATATCTCCCACCAGGAAGTCTAATGGTGTGGAGAGCATAATGATCCTCGCAAGCTATTTCTTGAGGCGAACGAATTTTCTCAATTGAGATCTCCTCAGATTCGCAGAACCGAATTAGATTCGCATCTAGGGGACTGGATTGTATCGAAAGATGGCAGGAGACGTTAGCTGCCTGATAATTTGGTCACCTAGCGGACACATCCACATATATCCAAGACATCAACCCAAAAGCTCGTGTCAAGTTTACCCACCACCAACCAGGGCGGCAACCCTAAAGCGCAAAGTGGTTGTTGAGATGGAAGTGGAAGTTCCTCTTGTGTTTGTGATGAAATTACGGTGACCTAAGGTACCTTCGAACATCCTTATAAGGAAAAAAAAAGCTCTGAAAAGAAAAATTTATGTTACTCAAACCTCGAAAAACTATGAAGGAAGTGGAAATTGAAAATGCTATTAAGCCTATAGTCGAACCCTTAAAAGAACTCGCGAAAATGTCAAAAGTGGTAATACTGCTGTTGAGGGTATCGGTATAATTGACAAAGTAATGCATCAATGACAGCGATGAAGACGATTACAAATCCAAAGCTTTCTAGAAGAAAAACATGAATTTTCGCCTCCAGAACCAGCCGCCATTCAACCCTCTAACAAAGAACATCTGGTAATTCTGATGATCTTAATCATAGCACGTCTTCTAACCGAGCTTCTCCATCAGATCGGAAACGGAGAGAAGGATAGAGAGAGGGGGATAGAGGGAGAGAGAGAGAGTGAAAAGCAATAATTCATTTTTTTCATAACAATAACATTTATTACTTATTTTAGAACAAATATCACTCATATCTAGCCTATTAGCTACAAAATTATTTACAACAAAAAAATATTACTTATATCTAACCTATTAGCTACAAAATTTATTTACATCAAAATATTACTTATATCTAAGCTATTAGCTACAAAAAAATTCACATCAATTATCGCTTATAACTAAGCTATTGGCAATAAAATTATTTACAACAAAATATTACTTTTATCTAACCTATTAGCTAGAAAATTATTATGTCGCAATTATCACTTATATCTAACCTATTAACTAGAAAATTATTTATACCAAAAATATTACTTATATCTAACCTATTAGCTAGAAAAATATTATACAACAAATATCTCTTATTATTAAATATAAATATCGGCTATATACACTTTTTTAATTTAATAATTTTTATGTTAAAACATTGTTTATTCCATTATGCCCCCAAGCATAGGTACTTATGCGATCATCACGAATATATCGCTTTGTGTCGCAATCGCTTAATGCTAGCTTATTGAGAGATTGTGTATAAATATTGTGTAACTTACTTCTAAATATTAGCATAGACTTATATAATAACTTACGCCTTAACAAACAATTTCTATAATCACTTATATCTAAACTATTCGTAACACATTTTTTTACGCCTTTGGCTTTTTTTGTCACTTCATTGGTGTCTAATGCAAAAGAGTACATTTTGGCTCTTAACCCAATAAATTCAGTTATTTTTTTACCGTTAGTCTCATCTTTAAATTTTCCCAGAACTTTTCCATTTATTTGGTGAAAATTATGAATGTTATCTATTGGATATTCCGACGTATCAAATCTGGATTTTTCGGGGTCAACAACATCGCTATATATATCCGAATAAAAATCGTTTGTTGATATTGTGTAGATAAAAGAGTCTGTATCCATGTAGTTCAACTGAATCGCCGTATCAAACTTTTTTCTCATGTAATCATAGTGAAAGTCATACATGAGCCATTTTGAAAGCTCTAGTACAACGAAGCCTAAATAAATAGGTTTATCATATGCCACTCGAGCTTTTTTCATTTCGATGGCGCACATATCTGGTGTAAATATAGACACGCTATGGAAAAAGGGGCTGGCAATCAGCTTTCTGGCGCTGAACGAATTTCCTTGTCCATCCCATTGAGTTACAATATTCACATCTCGTCGCTTTTCTACGTTTTCCATGGTTTTACCATAACTACTATTGTTCATTAATTTAAAAAAGTCTTTTTCAAACTTATTTTTTGCCTTTTTTCTGTATTCTTTGTTGAGGGTTGTATATTTTTGCAGCCACCCTGATTGAGTAAAAGACAACGCTCTATGAACTTTAGTGAGAATCGATCCATGTTTCAGACATTGCTGCAAATTCCTCAGATGAATTATATATTTTGTCTTTGAATGCAGATTGGCGACCAGCTTTGGAAGTTTGCAACCCGGCGTTGGCATATTTTCTGGGCAAAATGGAAGATCATTGTGTGGATCGTGAAGATCATTTGGATAAGACAAATCTACTTCCAACACAAAGCCAATTTTGCCGTTTACGTCGAAATTTAAAATATATTCGGCTGTGAAGATTTGCGGATCATTCCATTGAAAGTTTCCGTCTGGAAGATGTTGAGACATTGCCCAACCGTACAGGTTATTTGCATCTAAATACATGAGAAATTTATTTGATTGCATTCTTCAAATTTTTCTAAATATTTATTATTCGCGACGGCATGTCGATGGCTAGACTGACATAAATCGCCACGGATGCCATTCTTAAAGAAATTGAGCATCTCAACATCTGTTAGAAGTTCCAGATTAATTTCGGTGGTTTTCAACATCGCATCCCAAGATAAGCCGGGAGATGTATAATAATGACATGGATCTAGCTCATATATATCTAGACAAACCTTATGAAAATTCTCAAATACATCTGCCAACAATAAAGCATCGCTCTGCAGATATAAAAGCATGTACTCTTTTAAAGATTTGCAATCGAAATGCTTCCACACTTTTTGAGCATAATCATAATCTTCAACTAAACAATCTTCATTCGTTAGCTTATTATAAAATTCAGAAATTGGTGGAAGAGAACAGTCATCTAATCGAGCCCAGGAATTAAGATATTCATAAGGAAATACCCCCTTCTTCATCATTAACTTCAAAGACTTTTCATTTTTATAAAATCCCCTAAGAATAATGAAATCCTCTTCGGATAGATTTCTCGTTAGTGAGTCTATGCTAGATTGCAGAAATCGACAAGGATCTAAAAACCTAATTTCGAATGAATTATGTTCGTCTAAATATACGCCTTTGGAAATCGATATATAATTTTCCTTATTTAGCGGAATTACATTTATATCCCCCTTAATACATGTCAGACTTTTCATGAATAGATGCGAATCATAACCTGACAAATTATGGAAAAAGACTGGGAAAAATTTCGGAACGCGAAAATCTAAATTACATTGTGAATGGGCTGGTCCCCTATAGACACCAGTGAAGTGACAATGATCCCTGACTCTTACATCTAATTTGCTAAATCTACCTTTACAGATACTACATATTGGCGAGGTGTTTTGATGATGCTTCTGGCGCTGTGTTGACGGAATCATTGGTTTTGGTCGCCCAATAATTTCCGTGTGAAGATGTGTTAAATCGTCGGCTAGCATCTTAACGAATTCCGATGGAGAGTTTTCTCCTGCAAAAAAAAGAAAATGTTAATTTTTAGTTTTTGATTTTTTTTTTTTTTCTTGTTAAAAAAATTTTTTTTACTCACCAACAAATGTGCGGTGCTTGTTTAAATCATCGTTGAAGGAGCATTTTATGAAATATGAAAATGCACAGGGCAGATGTTGTTGCACATCCGTTGTGGACGAAGTGCGTTTTATCACCATCGCGACTTTCGCAATAAAGCAAGTTAATATGCTTCCTCTTTTCTTCGCAGGTATGATAGTAGGGCCCAATTATCTTATATTCCCCTCTATCATTAATCTCATAGCCAAAAACATTTATGCTGATGGTTGGGTTATTGGCTTCGAAAATGCTTGTATCTTTGACCTCTAGAGGAAAATCTATATTTTTGAAACATAGTATTTCATTCTCGTATTCTATTGTTTCGCTTGCTATGTTGGGAATTTTATAGTGCGATGGTCTATCAGCATGTTCTGGATCCTTAGTAAAAGCTGATAAAATGGCCCATTTAAAACAATATTCATCGTTGTTTTGAACATTGATACAGGCGTTTTTATTAAATATTTGTTTGGTCAAATTAAAATGTGGGGAGGCTCGAAGTGGATCATATTTATTCCGATTATGTTTAGTAAATTTGGGTATTTTATTTTTTCCTACGGGCATAGTCATAGTTAGTTTGCCGCATTCACTCTTGTGTTTTTGCAGTTCGGATTCTGTGGTGAATCGCAGCTAGCAGCCGCTGCATAGATGTATTCGATCATTATGTTTGGTTATCTGAGCTCCCAACAAACGCGATATGTTTTTGATGTATACATAATGCGTTTTATCACCATCGCGGCTTTCGCAATAAAGCATGTTAATATGTTTCCTCTTTTCTCCGCGGGTATGATAGCAGGGTCCAATTATTTTACATTCCCCTCTATTATTAATCTCATAGCCAAAAATATTTATGCTGATGGTTGGGTTATTGGCTTCGAAAATGTGTGTATCTTTGATCGCCAGAGGAAATTGCATATTTTTGAACGATAGTATTTCATTCTCGTATTCTATTGTTTCGCTTGCTATGTTGGGAATTTTATAGTGCGAGGGTCTATCAGCATGGTGTGTATCATTAGTGAAAGCTGATAAAACGGCCCATTTAAAACAATATTCATCTTTGTTTTGAACATTGATACACGCGCGTTTGTTTGCTATTTGTTTGGGCAAAGTAAAATATGAAGAAGCTCCTGTCTGCTGTTGTTGCCCCTCGCCCAGCACTTGTCCCATTCTATTTCTTATATTATTATCGCTGTGATTATTATTATTATTGTGGTTGTTGTTGTTGGTCGCGTTAGCAGCCATATTTCTAAAAAGTAATGAAAAATGTATTGTTAATTCTATCACTTTGTTTTTGATATTTTATTATATCTAACTATGGGCGGGTGCGGCGGAGGGGACACCACTTACATAAGTAATTTTGTTTGCAAAAGGTTTTTTGAACAACCTTAGTCGAGGCGAATAGTAAAAAATAAAACGCAGATTTTTTTTCTTGGGTCTCTGTATGTGTCAACCTCATACTTAAGCCTATGATTTCATTAATCGCCGCACATTAATCCCCGTAATGTAGTTTATCCATCTCCTTCGTAACCCCCGACCTGTTCTCCTATCTCGCGTCTAGCGAAATCGACCTGAGTGTTAATCATTCTCATAAATGTTGGATATATATATAAGATAAAAACATCACTCAAAAAACACCCTAAAAATGTCTCTCCAAATCCTCCCAACTACTTGTGACTTCGTACTCTAAGAATTATTTTTTTATTTTTTTTCTTTCTATTTTTTTTATTTTTTTTATTTTTTTTTTTATTTTTATTTTTTTTTTTTTTTTTATTTATTTATTTTTAATTTTTTATTTATTTATTTTTATTTTTTTTATTAATTTTTTTTTTGCGTTGAATATTCGTCCTTTAAAACTGCGTAAGTTTGTGAAAACAGAGACTGGACAATGAGCAATGAACGAAAAAAAAACGAATTAAATCTATACACAATTCCACATATCCTTTTATAGGAAAAATTTCACACCAATTAAGCCCAATTTAGGTTTTCAGAAAACATCCGCCCCAATGACATGCAAAATCCAACGAATATTAAAAAACATTTGAAGAAATAAATCGCAAAATAAATAATTTATGACGCAAGCACAAACAACGAGATTATTCGACTCGATACTATTACACTCTCTAAACACTAGCGTCACGTTATTGTTATGTAAAAAAATCGTTGAATATTACGCACAAAATTTGAAGAAATAAAACACCAAATAAATAATTTATGACGCAAGCACAAACAACGAGATTATTCGACTCCATACTATTACACTCTCTAAACAGTATACGCCACGTTATTGATATATAAAAATTTCCTGGAATATTACGCACAACATTTGATGAAATAAATCGCAAATTAAATAATTTGTGAAGCAAACACAAACACCGAGGTTATTCAGACTGGATACTATTACACTCTCTAAACACAAGCACCGCGTTACTGTTACATCTGTTTTTTTAAGATTCCAAAATGAAAAATAATTAATATATAAGATAACACCGTTTGATGATGATTTTTTGTTTTTTTGCTCAAATTTGTGTTAGTTCTTCGTCGAATATTCTGTGATGAAGTCTTCTTTTTTTTTATTTTGGGAATATCTATATATGCAAAAAAAAAAATCAAATATGAATTAGTGAAAATGGTATTAATAATTGAAAATATGATAACTTAGCTTTTTTCTAATTGGAAATTGAAATCCAGCGATGAAAATGTTTGTCCTCTTGCTAAATATCTAAATTATGTGAAAATAAGAAATATGAGTTATTGAAAAAATGATATTAATAATTGGGGAGCTAATAATAATAATAATAAAAAAAAAAAAAAAAAAAAAAAAAATGGTGGCGAGAAAGCCGAATTTAGCGAGACAAGGACATATGTGTCCTTCATCTTGTCTCTGACTTCTGGTCATCTTGCGATAACCAGAATCACCCACATCCGTGAGGATGTTGGGCTCGGTCTCGCGATCTATGAAAAGAAAGGAGAAAAAAAAAGGGGGGGGGGGGGGGTATCCAAGGATAGTAGGGACAGTGTTAGTCCGGGTGTTCTCTAACTACTTTTATAGAGGGATGGTGGGAAATAAATCGTACAAGACCGGTAGGTCTTGGGTGCGATAGTGAACGCAGATCACGTCTTTGGCGTCTGATAATCTGCGCTTTGGTCGGTGTGTATGTTTGTGTTTGTGCTGCCTTGTACTGTGCGTTCGTGTGTGTGGTTTGTTAATAGCAGACCCTATGGGATGGGTCCAAGAATCCTCTATTATAGAGGGGAAATGTTATTGGGAAGAAGAAGAAATTGTGGGGGTTTGATCCGAAGACATCGAGAGAGAGAAGGGTCAAGAACGCAAGAGTCCCGTACAAGTAGGTCCTCCCTGTTCTGAATGTTTTCGAGGTACTTATATGATAATTGAAGCAAGTACTCGTCGATAGGGGTAATGAAGGCGCCTTCGTATAGGTGAGAGTTGGGGTAATGACGACCGTCAGGCCTTCTAGAATAATTGGTGCATCTTCTGAGGAGTTTCCTTTCGAAAACCCGAAGTCTTTCCATTTGAGCCGAAGATATACAGGACCATATGGGAGAGGCATACGATATTCCAGATCGGATTAGCTGCTTATAGCAGAGAAGCTTAACTTTGGTGTCAACTTTGTTCCTCCATTTCAAGATGTGGTGCAGTTGCTTAGACCGACCGAGGCCCCTTTGGAGAATGTGGGTCACATGTTTGATGTAATTCATTTTTGGGGTATAAGTGACCCCAAGATATTTCATCTTGTCCTGTAGTCTAATCGTAGTATCTCCCATTTTTATTCGAATATTCTGTGAATATCGAGAAGCAGGTTGGGATTGTTTACTACTCAGAATTATGGCTACTGCAATAATAATAATAACTTACCGCTTTGAAGTTTGGCTGTTGAATGATGAAGAGTGCTTTTTTTTTTTTAACTGTATTTATTAACCATAATTAAAATTTGTACATTTAAGTAATACAGTGACTTAAAATTAAATTCGTGACAATTGCTTACATGTAATTATTATTATAATACATTTTCCAAACAATGTTTTAAGAGTTATAGGCTATATGTGTGTTTATACATTTAGTAGGGTTTCCTCTTCCTGGAAAAGGTCAGAAAACCAGGAATTTCTTATTTTTACTTTACTTAATCTAAACTTAACCCTAAATATAAATATAAATATAACTTAACCTAACTTAGTCTGATTATTATAAAATGAGCTATAAACAAAACAAAGTTTTATAATTAATGGGATTTATGAATTAAAGGATGTGGAATGAGGTCAGTTATGGGTTAGAGGTAGAGTATTTCTCTCCGGTTGTTCGTTGGAAAAGCGTAGGATGTTGGAAAATGGTTAGACGTTACAGTATTTGAACTGGTTAGGGGTAACTTCGGTGTTGTGGTATATGATCTCATTTGAATCATTTACCAGTCTGCCTGAGGCGAAGATAGCTCTGGTGTGGAGACAGTTGGGATAGTTAGTTCTGATTTCTAGAGAGTTCTCTAAGAGCGAGGTTATTATGGGATTGGGATTATTTTGTAGGTTTTCGATAAATTTGATAGACAGTTCGAGGAATCGTCTATCGAGGCGCTCAATACCAACGGTATTGTAGAGTTCGAAGTTACTATAGTACTTATAGGAGTTAGGACGACGATGTAATCCAGAGACATACCTAAAGCATTTTCTTTCGAATACTCGTAATTTCTCCACTTGGGAGGGAGTGATATGGTACCACAATGGGCACGCGTACGTGAGTGTGGGTCTGATAATTTGTTTGTAAATGAGCAGTTTGACTTTGTGAGAGAGACAATTAGGTTTCCACATTACTCTTCTACAGAGATTAAGCTGAATTGTGCCTTTTTGAAGGGAATTTTTAATGTGGGAGGAAAAAGACCAGTTATTAGAAAAAGTGATTCCCAGATATTTTAGGGTTTTGGAGGGTTTTATTAGAGTGTTGTTTAGGTTAAGTTTAATTTTGTTGTGGCAGCGTCTAGTGTTGTTTGTACAGTGCTCGTTTTTGGCCTTGAACACTATGAGCTGCGTTTTATTTGGATTAAGGTGAATTTTCCACTTATTAAAGTATGTTGGTAGGTTAGGGATTAATGCGGTTTCTTGCAGCCTTAACAAATTTGCTGCTAGAGTAAATTAATGTATCATCAGCATAATTCAGCATCACAACATTAGGAGATACGGGTTGAGGAATATCTGAGGTATATAACAGATATAAAATTGGCCTTAAAATGGAGCCTTGGGGAACACCCGCGGTTATGGTGTGGGTTTCTGAGACAGAAGAATTTATTCTCACAACGAATTTTCTGGCAGAAAGATATGAGGCTAAGAGCTTTGTTGTGTGAAAGTTTAGATTAAATATGGAGTGCAGTTTGTACAGAAGCCCTGAGATTCAGACGCAATCAAACGCCTTAGAAATATCGAGAGATATGTGGCGACTCGTGCGAACTCCACTACTCACCTGCCTACCTACCACCAGGTAATTTGTTTTACATAAGCCTTCGGCGCCAATTAAGCGCGTACTTACCTGCATTAACATGTCTAATAACCACGATGCAGCTGATACAAAGTGTATCAGCAATAACAGGCATCTTTCCTAAAGTAGAAATGTTCACCATACCTGAAATAATGACATGAAGACCAAGCGCAACGTAGTTGCAATGGTATGAAACTACATGGCATAAGCAAGCATGGGACATCTGCACATCGATCAGGTTAAAACATCAACCAACGATCTGATATAGCAGAACTACCATCCCAAAACATTATACGGTTGCGCAAGCCTGCGACTAATTCTCGGAATTACCAAGCAGGCGCGAAAACAGACGAAACCTACAACGCATGCCCTTAAAAGGACACATCTCAACCAATACAAATACGAGAGATACAACGCATGCCCGTGTAGCCGTATCAGGTCGCACGTATGAGCAATACGAGCGACCCTTGATATGAATGCGTACAATGATCGAACCACACACAATAGCGCCCACCACTGTGCATATAACGAAAAGTGCACACAGGCAGGGGTGCGGTGTGATGACCAACACCAATGGCTGTTGAGGTGCTATGGTGCGGCACGAGTCAACAGGCAGAAACTAGCAGTCAGCCAAGGGCATTAGACGTGTGGATCCGCTTCACCAGGGAATGTAACGAGCGTCTAAATCATTCGAAGTTTATACAGTGCACCGCGTTTAAGCGAACCTTTCGTGCGTTAAATCATTCGAAGTTTATACAGTGCACCGCGTTTAAGCGAACATTTCGTGCGCTAAATCATTCGAAGTTCATACAGTGCACCGCGTTTAAGAGAACATTTCGTGCGTTAAATCATTTGAAGTTTATACCGGGCTTAAATGCAATATATGAAAATATATAAAAAGGACATATTGTACGTAACACCGATATATAAAAAAAAAACATATTGTAAGATACACATTAAACTTAATTTCAATATACTAAATATATATTAAGGTAAATATTATATTGTAAGATACACATCGAACTTAATTTCGATGTACTAAATATGTAATAAAATACATATACTTAATTTCAATATACTAAATATATATTAAAGTAAATATCATATTGTAAGCTACACATTAAACTTAATTTCAATATACTAAATATATATTAAAGTAAATATTATATTGTAAGATACACATCGAACTTAATTTCGACGTACTAAATATATAATAAAATACATATACTTAATTTCAATATACTAAATATATATTAAAGTAAATATCATATTGTAAGATACACATTAAACTTAATTTCGATGTACTAAATATATAATAAAATACATATACTTAATTTCAATAAACTAAATATATATAAAATAACTAGTCTATGTAGAAGTTAAATATTAAATATCACCATCAATAAAGAAAATAGTCTTAAGGATCAGCCGTTGTCTATTTTGAGCTCCGAAACACCGTGCCCAAACACACTGTGGGGACGTCTCGGTGAACCAGTGTCGGACGGACACCCTACCGAGATCCATCATAATGGTAGAACCTGGAAAACACCACCACAATTGGTAACCTAGTGAGGAACACGCAACCCTACTGCACAGTCATCAATATATCCTAAATTGGTGACCAAGGCAACGTGCGGCAGGACGATTCTTATTATTAAACACACAAGTGGAGTCAGATCGCAGCACTATCTTCGACATAGTACGAGTAACGACACCTGACGAAACCAGATCCCCAACGTTGGACTCCAGGTGACGCAAAATTTGTTTTCTCTTTTATCTATATATACGCTGAGCTCCTTCCGAGCCAGCAAAAACACAATATTTTCTTCTTCTTCTATTGTATTTAAAGAGTAGCAGTAAGTAATAACCGAATTTAAAAATATTTTTTTTTTTTTTTTTGTAATTGAATCGTACAAACGTTCACCACAACAAATTCGCGTAGTAAGCCCCTTCCGGGCATCGAAAAATCGGAACTAATACGAATTTAGCACCGGCAAACCATTCACATAGAGTAATCAACCCACACATACACACTGTTCACTCGTTCCCATCACAACAGCTGCAAGCGACAAGTTTTTCGCCAACTGCGCAGAGCTGCAACTTCTTCCCACCAACCTTGTCCTACATTTCTCGCGGTTCTTGCGTTTCGAGGAATGGCCCACCACCCTTGTGTAGAAAATGGCCCAGTTTACGAGGTCAAAGAAGGCTCAACAGGAGCCCCAACCGGAATCACTGAGGGAGTCGCATACCGAATCACAGACGGTGCCACAGGCGGAGCTACAGCGGGAGCTGGGAGTACCGCGCCCGGATTCCCCGGCCTTCGTGGACGCGCTCAGTGTGGAACAGCGCACGGATTCGCGGCAGGAGAAAGCCCGCGACACACGCCCTCAAAGATCAGAATCCCCGGTATTCACTAGTGCGACACCGACAGAGCGGTCACCACACGCTGCCTCGCGTGACTTGCGCTTGCCTCCTTTTGACGAGGAGGAATCGGAGCTCTGGTTCACCATGGCGGACCTCATATTCGAGGCGGCGGGCGTGAACGAGGCGAGGCCACGTGCGCTCGAGGTTATGAGGGTGTTAAACCGAAACCAGCGTACGCATGTGGCACACATTATAAGAACTCCTGGTAACAGCCCGTATACAGATATGAGGGAAACGCTCCTCAACGCGCTCGAGGAGTCTATTGCCAAGAGGCACCAACGCTTGTTCAACGGGACCAATTTCACGGGGATGAAGCCATCGCATTTTCTCACACATCTGCGGTCTATAGCGGGAAAGGGGATCTCTGATGATGTCATCAGACCCCACTTCATTAGGGGTCTTCCGCAACAAGCCCGTCCTACCGTAATCGCGCAAACCAATCAAAGCCTGAGTTGGCTGGCTAAGATTGCAGATGCAATCGTAGAAAGCGCCGACCAACGAGAGGAGTCCCCCGCCTTTCAGGTAGCGACCATTAATCGACAGGATGAATCGTCTGCGCGATACTACTCTGCAGCCCATAATATCCCGCGCGCAAGTGGGGGCACCAACGCGTCACAACCAATCGCCACCGACTCGGCACGGGCTTTGGCGCATACTCGAGATGCAAGGCAACCCGATTTCCGGCAACCGGGACCCTCGCGTTACGAATTAAGTTTACAACGCGAAATCGCCCAATTACGAGCCGAATTACGAGACTTCGCGCGCTCGGCCCAAAATCGCCCAACATATCAGAGGCCATAGACCCAGACCACAGCCGGGCAACGCGAACCTCTGAGAGGTGCCACTAGCACGCGCGGTAGGCCCACACCACAGCCGACGGCGAACCCTCAAAGGGCATTAACACCCGCGTGGTGTTCATATCATCGGCGGTTTGGGGCAAAGGCCCGCAAATGCACACAACCCTGGGGGTGGAAACCCGTGAAGCCGGCACCAAACGCGAATTTAAACTAGGACGGCCGACCGCAACCCCAGCGCAAACGGTCGGCACACTCCAAGTAAGCCGCTTAACAATCAAAGACCCGAGATCGGATATAAGTTTTATGGTCGACACTGGCGCCGACATATCTGTTTTACCCAAATCATACGCCTCGCTAAATAGAATGCCTAGCAGACTCCAATTGCTAGCAGCGAACAACACATCCATAGCTACTTACGGACGTAAGTGCCTACGACTGGATCTGGGTTTGCGGCACCCTATTGGTTGGCACTTCATAGTGGCCGACGTCTCCGAGCCATTAATAGGTTCGGACTTACTATCGCGCCACAACTTGCTGGTCGACACCGCGAACAATAGACTAGTGGAACAACGGTCACTAGGCCATCCGCCTGGGGAGGCCCCACGGACGCCACACGAGGCCGACATCACATGCGATGAAATTCCGGCTCTACTGGAAGAGTATAGACACTCGACAGTACCACTTCCCAATCAGGAGCACATAGAGTCCGGGGTTTACCATCACATCGAGACACGGGGTCCACCGGTAAGCCAACGCCCGCGACGACTAGCACCGGACAAATTGCGCGCAGCACGCGAAGAATTCGACTACATGCTGGAGCAAGGAATCTGCCAACCTTCAGTAAGCCCATGGGCCAGTCCGCTGCACCTAGTTAAGAAACGAAGTGGCGAATGGCGCCCGTGCGGCGACTACCGACTGTTGAACGCGGTCACAATTCCTGACCGATACCCCATCGCACACCTGTATGATTACTCATACAAGTTGCGCGGATGCACAGTCTTCACGACCCTGGACCTCACCAGGGCATACCACCAAATACCGGTGGCCCACGAAGACATCCCAAAAACCGCGGTCATTACCCCTTTTGGACTATATGAGTTCAAGGTAATGACTTTTGGTCTCAGAAACGCCGCACAGACTTTTCAAAGGTACATCGATTCATCTCTGCGTGGACTGGATTTTTGCTACGCCTACATCGATGATATCCTGATTGCGTCTTATAACCGAGCGGAGCACCAGCAACATCTTAAACAGGTATTAGAACGCCTCCGCCCATACGGACTCATGATTAACCCAGACAAATGCCAAATTGCCAAAGGGCAGGTGAGCTATTTGGGTTATCATATCAACAATCGGGGTATTCGGCCTCTCTCGGACAGAGTAGAAGCTCTCAACGAATTCCCACGTCCTACCAACGTTCGCGAATTACGACGTTTCCTCGGCATGCTTAATTTTTACCGGCCGACACTACAAAATGCCGCGCATGTCCAGGCCCCTCTAAATGAATATTTAAAGGGGGCTAAGAAGAACGACAAATGTCCGATCGTCTGGACGGAAGCAGCAAGTAATGCATTCCGGCAGTCGAAAGCGCAACTTTCAAACGCCACCCTGCTGCGTTACCCGGCAGAGGGCGCACAGTTGGCTATACAATGCGACGCGTCGGACACCGCAATTGGGGCGGTATTGGAGCAAGAGTGCGACGGGAGCTGGGAGCCACTGGGTTTTTTCTCTAGAAAGCTCAGTACGGCAGAACGGAAGTACAGCACCTACGACCGAGAGTTATTAGCCATTTACAGTGCTAGAAAATACTTTCGACACATGGTCGAGGGTCGCCAGGCGATCGTCAGAACGGACCATAAACCATTGAGCCACGCTTTCCGGAAGAAGTCCGGAAATGCATCGTCGCGGCAGGAGCGGCACCTGGACCTAATAGGCCAATACGTTACCGAGATAAAGTACGTTCAAGGTAACCAGAACGTAATAGCAGATGCACTATCTCGCATAGATGTGATTCAGTTGCGCGCAGCCTTAGCCGACGCTGACTTGGACCAAGCCCAAAAAAACGACAGCCAACTTAAAGCTCTCGTAACAGCAGACACAGCACTGGAACTGCGAAAGTTCGCGATAGACACCAACGGGAAAACCGTTTGGTGCGACGTCTCAACGGGTACAGTCAGGCCGTACATTCCTGCTGAGTTGCGTAGGGGCATTTATGAGACTTTTCATAGCCCAGCTCATCCCAGTGGGCGCGCGACGGCTGCGGCGATTCGACGTAAGTTCGTTTGGCCACATATGAATAAGGACCTCACGAAGTGGGCGCGGGCGTGTCTCAAGTGTCAACGTTGTAAGATAAGCAGACACAACGTACTGGAACCGGCACAATTCAAGCTGCCCGAGGCGCGTTTCGCCCACGTACACATTGACATAGTCGGTCCCTTAACTCCCTCCAGAGGATTCTCGTACCTGCTCACGATGATGGATCGCTTTACGCGATGGGCCGAGGCTACCCCATTACGTGTGGTAACCGCAGAGAGCGTGGCTCGGGCTTTCTACTCAGCGTGGGTAGCGCGTTTCGGCGTTCCCACAACACTTACCTCGGACAGGGGACCACAGTTCGAGGCCACGATCTTCAGACAGCTTACGGAATTGCTGGGTTGTCAAAGAGATCGTACGACAGCATATCATCCTGCTGCCAACGGAATGATAGAGCGTTGGCATAGATCATTGAAGGCCTCCTTAATGTGCCATAATGAAACGCAGTGGTTCGAAGCCCTGCCCACTGTCCTCCTAGGTTTGAGGACCAGCATGAAGGAGGACCTAGGCGCCTCAGCAGCCGAGCTCACTTACGGCACCAGCCTCGTTTTGCCCGGCGAGCTTTTCGTTGACGGCGAGGCACCAGCGGAGCTAACTAAGAGCGTGGGCTACCTGCGTGACTTGATGCGGAAAATACGACCAAGACCGGTGGCCCGACACGGGACAAAAAGAGTTTTCGTGCATCCAGCGTTGCACAACTGTACGCACGTTTTTGTTAGAGTGGACAAAGTAAAAAAAACCACTCGATCCTCCTTATGAGGGCCCGTTGAAAGTGATTAGAAGAATTAGCGAACGGGTTTACGAGTTGGACATACATGGAAAAGCAGCCACAATCAGTGTGGAACGGCTAAAACATTGCTTTACAGAAGAAAGTAGCCATGGGTGCACTTCTCACACTACCGAGGTGCCGAAGGAGACACCGACGAACCCGGCGGGCGTGCACGAGCAATATAAAGGTCCCCTTACGCGAAGTCGTAAACGACTGCGCACGCAACAAGCGTTACCCACCGGATTGTATAACAGAACCCCAAGGGGAACAGCCGCGTAACCACCTAAGAGCACGCCTCACTCATAACACCTCTTCATTTTTTTATGCTTATCGTGACTATGTCACTGCGGGGTGGGGGGGGGGTGGGGGGGTGCTGTGACGACTCGTGCGAACTCCACTACTCACCTGCCTACCTACCACCAGGTAATTTGTTTTACATAAGCCTTCGGCGCCAATTAAGCGCGTACTTACCTGCATTAACATGTCTAATAACCACGATGCAGCTGATACAAAGTGTATCAGCAATAACAGGCATCTTTCCTAAAGTAGAAATGTTCACCATACCTGAAATAATGGCATGAAGACCAAGCGCAACGTAGTTGCAATGGTATGAAACTACATGGCATAAGCAAGCATGGGACATCTGCACATCGATCAGGTTAAAACACCAACCAACGATCTGATATAGCAGAAAATACCATCCCAAAACATTATACGGTTGCGCAAGCCTGCGACTAATTCTCGGAATTACCAAGCAGGCGCGAAAACAGACGAAACCTACAACGCATGCCCTTAAAAGGACACATCTCAACCAATACAAATACGAGAGATACAACGCATGCCCGTGTAGCCGTATCAGGTCGCACGTATGAGTAATACGAGCGACCCTTGATATGAATGCGTACAATGATCGAACCACACACAATAGCGCCCACCACTGTGCATATAACGAAAAGTGCACACAGGCAGGGGCGCGATGTGATGACCAACACCAATGGCTGTTGAGGTGCTATGGTGCGGCACGAGTCAACAGGCAGAAACTAGCAGTCAGCCAAGGGCATTAGACGTGTGGATCCGCTTCACCAGGGAATGTAACGAGCGTCTAAATCATTCGAAGTTTATACAGTGCACCGCGTTTAAGCGAACCTTTCGTGCGTTAAATCATTCGAAGTTTATACAGTGCACCGCGTTTAAGCGAACATTTCGTGCGCTAAATCATTCGAAGTTCATACAGTGCACCGCGTTTAAGCGAACATTTCGTGCGCTAAATCATTCGAAGTTTATACAGTGCACCGCGTTTAAGCGAACATTTCGTGCGTTAAATCATTTGAAGTTTATACCGGGCTTAAATGCAATATATGAAAATATATAAAAAGGACATATTGTACGTAACACCGATATATAAAAAAAAAAACATATTGTAAGATACACATTAAACTCAATTTCAATATACTAAATATATATTAAGGTAAATATTATATTGTAAGATACACATCGAACTTAATTTCGATGTACTAAATATATAATAAAATACATATACTTAATTTCAATATACTAAATATATATTAAAGTAAATATCATATTGTAAGCTACACATTAAACTTAATTTCGATGTACTAAATATATAATAAAATACATATACTTAATTTCAATAAACTAAATATATATAAAATAACTAGTCTATGTAGAAGTTAAATATTAAATATCACCATCAATAAAGAAAATAGTCTTAAGGATCAGCCGTTGTTTATTTTGAGCTCCGAAACACCGTGCCCAAACACACTGTGGGGACGTCTCGGTGAACCAGTGTCGGACGGACACCCTACCGAGACCCATCATAACGGTAGAACCTGGAAAACACCACCACAGATATACACACAGTAGGGCTTTGGTTTTGGAGACCGGTTGTAACATCGTGTGTAAGTTTTAGTAGAGCATGACATGTGGATTGTCGCTTACGAAATCCGAACTGACAGTTAAGGATGAGGGCATTCTCATTGGCAAATGAGAGAAGATTTTGGTAGATCTTGCGTTCCAGTATCTTACTTAGCGTACTTAATAGGAATATTGGACGATAATTGCAAGGGCTATTACTACTACTGGGCTTCTTAATAGGAATTACTACCGCAGTTTTCCAGTTCTCTGGGAAGTGCGATGCATTAATTATATGATTAAGATGAATGAGGATGGGAAGTAGATTCGGTGGGGGCAGCCTTTTAAATAGAAGACGTGGGATTCCATCTAATCCAGTTGACTTTTTGTTATTTCCTGATCTTACGATCTCGGATAATTCGTCCGCAGTTAGAAAATTTGTAGTGTCTAAGGGGTGTGAAGCTATGTTTGTGTTGTTGAATTCACCGATGAAAGGAGTAAAAGATGGGAATAATCTGTTTAAGATGTATTCGTTTACTGTGTTCTCGAAGCCAGGAGTTGAGAGACAATTATTTTGCTCATGGATCTTTGCAAAGTGTTCTGTGAGGCAATTTGCTATGTCCGAATCGGACTGGGCAATATTATTGCTGATCGGGTTAATGAGATGGTCAATTCGGGGTTTATATTTACGACCAGTTAATTTTTTTTTTTTTTTTTTTTTTTTTATTAGACTTCTTTCGGGAGAGGCGAACCTATAGCGCCGAGTGGGCGCCCCGAGATGCCATCAAATAACTGTTGCAGTTCTTTTTGAACAGTTGCAGGTTGTAACGTTCCGGGAACACTCGCGTGGGAAGGGAGTTCCACAGCTTTCCCGCTCTGTAGCGGAACGAGTTCTGATGTAGGGATGTTCGCGCCGTCGGGAGATGAACCACAAACGGGTGCGATCCGTCGGATTGTCTTGTGGAGCGCATATAAGCCGAATTGCGTGGAACAATACCACGAATCTCCGAAGAACAGCACCCGTGATAATATCTGTAAAACAGACAGAGGTCGGCTACGCGCCTTCGATGTGATAGCGACTGTAGTCCCGACGTCAGCGCCGAGTCCCCAATCAGGCGGATCGGTCGTCTCTGTAGGCTCTCAAGCAGGTCGAGGGCATGTTTAGGAGCCGAGCTCCAAACATGAGAGCAATATTCGAGCGCGGGTTGAATTTGGGATTTATATAGGAGGAGAAGTTGGGCCGGGGTAAAAAATTTCTTGGTTCTAAAAACATAACTCAGTTTTCCTGAGGCTGACCTGGCGATGTTCGACACGTGTTTATGCCATGATACATTCCCACAGACCGTGACGCCGAGCAATTTCAAACTTTCCCCAGCCTCGAGGGCTCGGCCATTCATCATCAGCTGTGGAACCGATGATCCAGTTTTCTTTGTGAATGTTGTATACTGAGTCTTCGTTGCATTGAAGTCGACAAGATTGGCCTTTCCCCACTGCAGGACTTTTTCCAGATCCCGATTCAGAGAATCAATCTGTCTACATCTCAGCTGGTGTGACGCAGATGCACCAATCGGCCGATCACTCGAAAAGGAGGAAACAAGCGTACTATCATCCACAAAACTGAACACTTTGTTGTCCGTTGTCTCCAACAGATCATTTATGTGAAGCAAGAACAAGGTTGGAGCCAAAATAGAACCTTGGGGCACCCCCGAATTAACAGGATACAGATCCGAACACTCGCCGTCCACAACAACCCGGATCGATCGATTTTCAAGGAAACTCCTCGTCCAGTCGCAAAGCTGTTGGGAAAGTCCATATGAACGACGTTTGCACAGCAATGCCCCGTGCCAGACGCGGTCAAAAGCCTTGGAAATATCCAATGCGACCGCCCTTGACTCACCATGTCGTTCAATCGCAGATGTCCATATATCGGTTATAAGTGTCAAAAGGTCTCCTGTGGACCGCCTGCCACGGAATCCGTATTGACGATCATTCAGGAGTCTGTTGCACTCCAAATACTTAACCAACTCTGTATTGATGACTTTTTCCATCACCTTAGATAAAATAGAGAGTAATACTATCGGACGGTAATTTTGTGGGAGACACTTTTTTCCCGTCTTTGGGATTGGCTGAACTCGAGCGATTTTCCAGCAGGCAGGAAAGGTCCTCTGTGCATAAGATAAGCGGAAGAGTCTGCCAAGAACCGGCGATAGTTCTGGAGCACAGTTCTTAAGGACTATTGCTGGTATTCCGTCCGGGTCGGTTGCCTTCCTACAATCCAGTTCACGTAGAATGCGTTGAATAGTGCGCGGACGAAATCTCACATCCCGCATGGAAGACTGTACCGGCGAGATCACAGGTGGGTGCAAAAGGCCGGGATCGAGGTTTGAATTCGCCGAAAATAAATTTGCGAATACATTAGCTTTATCCCTTGAATTCGTGACTAACGTCCCGCTGTCTGTCACCAACGGGGGGAAAGAAGAGGATGCAAAGTTACCGCTGACCGCTTTTGCCATTGACCAGAAGGAGCGCGAACCAGTTGGGCACCGAAGGAGCTTATTGATCACCCTGTCGTTGTGAGCCTTCTTCGCGGTATCAATCGCCTGGTTGCACGCGTTTCTGAATCTGACAAAATTCGTTCTGTTAACATCGGTGGGATTGGAGCGCCATTGCTTAAAAGCTCTATTTTTTGCCGCTGTAATCAGCTCGCACTTTTTGTCAAACCAAGGTTTATCAGACGAACTTCGTTTGAGGGAATGTGGAATATACATCTCCATCCCCAGAAGAATAATCTCTGATACCGACTCCGCGCATGCGTTAACATCGGAGTTTCCGAAGCACACCTCGGACCACGGAAAGGATGCGAAGAAGTCTCGCAAATCGTCCCAGTCAGCGGCCCCATACCTCCATACATGACGAAGCTGCCTAGGCCGGTTGCTTGCTTGGTATGCAAGTGCTTGCGCGACAGATACCAAGCAGTGATCTGAGTTTCCCAGTGGCGCAGAAACCTCTACGGTATAAATACTCGGTTCGGATGTCAAAAACAGATCCAGGGTGTTCGCATAATCGCCCCGGGCATCCGGCACTCGCGTTGGCTCCCCCACGAGTTGAGTCAAGTTGTGGCTTACAGCAAACATCTCCGCTAGCCTCCCAGCCTCGTCGGTTCTGTTAGAATGTAACAACCAGCCGGAATTATGCACATTAAAAACACCAAGGACAACAATTTCAGAAGCTGGGTGGTTGATCTGTATCCAGTCGACGGTATATGAAAGATGTTGGAAAAATGTCGCCGGTCGATCGTCATTCGGGGAGCGGTAAAGACAACAAAGAAATTTCACGGAATTCCTCAGCACGACCCTCAACCATATGATGTCCATATTATTGGGTTCCAACGCCTCCATCCTCTGGCAAGCCAGATTGGACCGCGCGAAGACGCAGACTCTGCCCTTAAAACGGAATCTCGAATGTAAGTCGTATCCTGAGCAACGAAGATATGTCGAATCAGTTGACGAATCGACCTGGGTCTCAGTTAGGGCAAGGATATCAGGTTTCGTTGTTTGTAAATATTGGTGGACGGCGTTTACATTGGTATTGGTGAAACCGATGCCCCTGATGTTACAAAATGCCGTCACTAGTCGAGCGTGGGCCGAGCCTCGAGAGCGAGACCCGTTATGCGATGACGAACCTCTTAAAGTTCCATTATTTATCATGATATCTGCATGATGTTCCCCCTGATATAGTTGAATTGGTTGATGTTTTTGAAAAGATCCCGATTTGGTTTGAAAAATAGTCAAAATAGTCTATTTACATTACATATTAACTAACTAAATTTAAATATTTCTCCTTGGAACCTTTTCTTTTCTTATCCAAAAATTATTATTACTTATTATATTAATTATATAATATTAATATTGTGACGCATATGACAATCAGTACTGGAATCTTCGAGAAAGTCCGAAACAAAGTACTAGATTATTTTAGGAAGTACTGGAAAACTGGAATAGAAAAGTCGAGTTTATGGAACGGACGGAAACGAAACGCCGAATCAGAATGAGGGAACGGTATAAATACGTCGCACACAGACCATGGAGACGAGTCATAAGTAAGAAGTAAGCAGTGAAATACGCGATAAGTACGGAAGCGATAAGAAAAGAAATCGCTGTGTACGGTAAAAGTAACGGTTGTATTACGGACTAATAAAGTGTTATATTACTTCAAAAATCAATTTAACGGCTCTTATTTATTCAAAAATAATTAATCCAGCGAACCCTAAGCTCGCTACAATATTATTGTTTCAAAATTTTCATTTCCGTATATATATTAATTCCAATGTATATATTACCTCTAAAATTTTCTTTCGTTATTCCCCCTCTTTAACTTTTTTTTTTTTTTTTTTCGTTTTCGTCAATTCCTACAATTGTTTGATTAGTTCATATATATTGAATAAAAAAACAAAGGCCATTTGTTAGGTGTTTATCTTTTCCTTAAATTTACGGAAAATTTTCCAAAACCTTTCTGGGCCTATTATTATGATGATTGTATAGAAATGCATAATACTAAAAATCTTCTTAAGAAATGATTTCAAATGTCCTAAATGACTGTGTAACTTTTTATTTTTTTGTATTTTGTGTTTGAATAAATGTTTATTGTTGTAAAAAAAAAAGTGTAATGTACTTATATGGTTTTCCTTTTCCGTACCTATTTTAGTTAAATTATTATTTTCATTTTTTATTATTTCGTGTTTGAGTAAGTGTTTGTGTTTGTTTTCGTTGTTTAAAATATTTATTGTTTTTGGCTTAGTGTTGTCATTGTCCATAGCTTTAACCGCTGTCGGAACGTCTACCTTTTCAGTCTTACTCACTGCTGATGGATCGTTTAGTTTCTCAGTCTCATTTACTGATTCGTATAATTCTTCAGACTTATTAGCTGTTAGAACATCTTGGTTCCCAGTCCTATTTGCTGTTTGAACTATTTCTTCACTTATATCTGCTGTAGAAACATTCAATCCTTCAGTCTTTGCTGCAGAAAAGATTTGTTCATCAGTATTAGCTGCTGAACTGACTTGGGTTTCGATTTTAATTGCAACTTTTGGGTCTTCAGTCTTTAACACTGCTGAATGTTCAGTCTTTGTTGCTGAAGTGTCGGGGTTGTCTATTGGGATAGCCGGAATATTAGGGAATTTTGTTTGTATATTTTCTGCAAGATCCGAATTTTCAGTCTTTAATACTGTCTATTGGGATAGCCGGAATATTAGGGAATTTTGTTTGTATATTTTCTGCAAGATCCGAATTTTCAGTCTTTAATATTGCTGAGTTTTCAGTCTTGGTTGCTGAAGTGTCTGCGTTCATATGGTTATGAACAATTTGGCCTTTCTTTTTGTTATTCAATATATATATGTATATATATATATATATATATATATATATATATATATATATATATATATATTGAACATATATATATATATTGAACATATATACATATATGTACATATATATGTTTTGTTGATAGCTCTACGTAGTACGTGTGCACCGATAAAAAAACTCTGTCGTATGGTGACAGAATCACAAAAGGCAGAAGTTAACTTGAAGCCAGCCTTATTAATACACGTGTTGAGGAAAATTAATGACCGATGGTGTTTCTTCTGTGAATGTTGATTGTAGACGATTGTAACGAGCCCGTTGAAGGTTGATTGCAGACTCTGTGCCCACGATGGAAGTTGATGGCAGACACTATGCCCACGATGGAAGTTGATGGCAGACTCTGTGCCCACGATAGAAGTTGATGGCAGACTCTGTGCCCACGATGGAAGTTGATGGCAGACTCTGTGCCCACCATGGAAGTTGATGGCAGACTCTGTCCCCACGATAGAAGTTTATGGCAGACTCTGTGCCCACGATAGAAGTTGATGGCAGACTCTGTACCCACGATGGAGATTGATTGCCGACTGAATGAATGGGCATAACTGCCAATTCAAAAAGCGACGCTATGACATCATCGTGGTGACAATGATATCCAGTTGGTGCCAGCTGCTGCGTAACTGGTATACATGCGAATGTACTAGATTTCTCCAGTACATTCCAGCACATTTAATTGCCAATCCGCAACAATATATATATATATATATATATATATATATATATATATATATATATATATATATATATATATATATGGAAAAGAAAAATAAATTGGTCCCAAAGCTGTAAGGAAAGAAAATTCGACGAGAAAGAAAAAAAACGGAAATGTCGTCGAAATACTGAAATGAGAACTTTCTAAGAATATAGACAGAAATTTCTATCGAAAAAAAATGTTTGTTTGTAAAAAGGAAAGCTTCCAAGTAGAAAGTATTCCTAAAAAAAAATTAGAGAGAAAAGTCGCTATTAAAAAAAATTCTTACTCTACTAATTGTTGTCGTTGTACTGTTGATAGAAGTCTTTGTCTTGAGTTTTGCTGTTTTTTTTTTCGTGTCTTCAGTTTTCCCTAGTTGTTTCCTTTGTGTTTTGTTTTTTTTTTTTTCTTTTTAGATTTTTTTTTCTATTTTAGTTTATTTTGTTTGTTTGATTTTGGAATCCCTTCGGCTGGATCCCACAGCTGCCACCAGTGTTGACGTCCGGCGCCGTGCTTCCTCGGAATGAGTGAAGAGCGTGGACCTTTTATTTTATCTTTCCTTCTGTTTCTTTCATCAAGTCGCGTTTCATTGTTGAGTAGCTCCGATAGAATCAATGGTCAAAGAAAAACTTTTCCTTCTCTCTTGATATTAGTTACGTATTTATTTTAAACACTCAAACTTAACTGCTTTTACAATTCTCTTCTTTCAATATTCCACTTATAAATCAAACTTCTAACTACAACTGCTAAATCCAACTCTAACTCCTACTTCTACTCAAAACAAACTCAACTCTCAACCGTCCTTCTCAAGCTGATAACTCAAACTTAAACTCAAAGTCAACTAACTGATCTGACGCAACTCTCTTCCTCAACTGATTTTACAAATGAATTTTTTCTCTACTTATAGAACATTGTGTTCTAATTTACTGGAAATTATAACATGAACAAAACAAAATTTATCAAAGACTCTGTGACTTTGAATAAAATTTGGACGAAAATCAAAGTTACTATGTTTTGAATGAAATAAAATGGTGCAGCTTATTAAATGTGCTGTAACTGGCAATATTGTGAATGTTTATGAATGGTATGTATTAAGTGAGAATGTAATATATGTTAAGGGAAGTTTTTAAGGATGTGTAAGGAGATTCATTATTCTGGAATACAACAGTTGGTTCTCCATGTAGCATAGAGAACCCCCACACCATTGTACACACGAGACAAAAATACAGGCAAAACAGTAGACTGCAAGGGGGAATCGGCTCCAAAAAAAAGCAGAAACTGTTTTTTTCGGCTAAGAAAGTAATGGCGACTGTTTTTTGGGATAATCATGGAGTTATCTTAATCGATTATCTTCAAAAAGGAAAAACCATTACAGGAGCATACTACGCATTATTACTTGGCCAACTGAAGGCAGAAATTGCGGACAAATGGCCACATTTGCAGAAAAAGAAAATCCTGTTTCACTAAGACAACGCGCCGTCTCACACATCAGCGGTTGGCATTGCGAAAATCCACGAATTACGGTTTGAACTGCTTGACTATCCGCCTTACTCACCAGATATAGTCCCAAGCGACTCCTTTTTGTTCCCTAATCTAAAAATTGCGCTCAGAGGACAAAGATTTTCGTCGAATAAGGAGACCATCACCTTCGTGAATAGTTATTTTGCAGAGAAAAAAGCCTAGTCCTATTTGGACGGGTTAGAGAGATGGGTGGATCGCTGGGAGAAGTGTGTAGAGTTACAAGGAGACTATAAAGGTCGGAAACTTTTCAGCCCACTCTCGTATAACTATTGTTATCATATTTTTTAGATTTGAAGATATTTTTATACTTTATTCTGAAACCAATTAAAAACTATTTCATATGACATTAAAATATCTCGTATGTGTACATTTTAGAAACATGCGAAATTAGTTTTATAGTCTGGAAGATATACCACCAGTGGCAAGCACACATTCACCTGTGATATAGCTAGCATCATCGGAACATAGAAAAGCAGCAACCCCACTCATTTCATTTTCGTTTCCAAAACGATTCAAAGGTATATGTGGCAGGATTTCCTCCACAATAGCACGATTTTCAGTCAACTATAAAAATAAATTGCTGTAAATATATATTGTGTTTATCAACTTTTCAAATCATACTTACTACTTTTGAGAAGGGTGTACGAATAACTCCTGGCGCTAGACAATTGACGCGAATTCCTTCTGGTCCAAGTTGATAAGCAGCCGTTTTTGTTAGAGCCACCAAAGCAGTTTTACTAACGCCATAGGCTCCGAATAGCTAAAAGAAAAATCTTTTAGTCATAATAAATTATTTATAATTAAATATATGCAAATCACTTTATAAGGAAGATATGCGGATATCGAAGAGAGATAGAGAATACTTGATCCTTTTGATTTTCTTAGATATGGCAAGGCTTCTTTGCTCAACAGAAAAGCACTCTTGAGGTTTACATCAAAAATCTTATCCCATGCACTCTCTTCACAATCCAATACGTGTGTTAATGAGGGATTAACTCCAGCATTTGATACAAGGATATCTAACTTTCCAAATTTTTTAATAGTTTCACTCAACAGTGTCTTCCTTTCTGATGCTGAGCTGACATGACATTTAACACCCAATATGTTAGGACTGAATTCTGCTAATCTTTCGACAGCAGAATTTACATTATCTTGTTTTCTGCTGCTTACAACGACATTAGCACCTTCAACTGCTAATCTCTTGGCGATTGCAAATCCAATACTTTTTGAAAAAGAAAAACTTTTATTTCAATCAAAAATCTTTGGTTATTGTATTGCTTACCCTTGAGTTGACGCCGTGACGATTGCTACTTTACCCGTAAGACCTCTCATTTTGACGATCTTTTTGGAAATGATAAAATGATAAATGTTGTTTTCGTGTTTTAGCTTTAGACTGTACGAGTATTTTTATGGTTGCACTTATTTAATATAGATCCAAACTAGCTTTATATAAGCTTATAAGTACAGTTTTAGTATTCAAGCGGATCTACACACATGTACTCTGGCATAATTAAGAGCAACATTTTATTCGCGACAACAGCCATTAACAACAAACAATACTAAAACGAATGAAAATGTCTGAAATGATGTAGATACTGAAATTAATTAACATTTCGTTTGTTTCATTCCTTTTACATAATATTATAGAAATCAATGTGGTTTTTCAAATGTCCACATTTTTTATATATATGAACATGTGATATATTATTATTACTTCTTTGTACTTAACAATGCTTTTTTCAATATAAAAGCAATTGCAAGATAACATACATGCATTTATTCTTTTATAAAACTTCTCGCGTTTTCTTAGTATTGCGCCAGCGGATGTGCGGTCTTTTAAACAATCAATTGGCGAGCGTCATTCACTTAAAATCTAAATCCCCGGAGACACTAAACGTCACTTAGTCTTTGGCGATTAAACGTGACCACTTTTATTTAAACTGCTTATAATGACAAAACATGAAATACGGGTTAAGTTGAATTTGAAGTAGATTGGTAAATTTACCTAAACTTAGACATGATGACGACAAACAGTTGTCTTCGACAAAAAGATAATTTGCATCATTAGTGAATAGTTGCCAGGGAGCAAAGTGTAATTAACAGAATTAATTACGGGAATCAATCTGACAGCGGTTTATAGTATCAATCTGACAGCGATTAATATGGACGACTTTTTTTTTTTAAATGAGCAAAGAAGTGCATATGCCACCAATTAAACTTTTACAAAAGTCAAGTGATTGTGTTCATTCATTGTTGAAATAATAAAAATTAATAATGTGTGAATCGAAATTCTGTCAATCCGAATAAGAATTCTGTGCGGATTATAAGTTAAGTAACAGCATTTTGAATCTTATCACTTACCATATAATGCCGCTATTCGTAAAGAAATTACAGATCTCAACATCCTTTTAGAAAGACAAAAGGAAAATTGATATTGCGTTGATTAGAGAACCTTCTCCCTTCAAGGAAATATTCGGAGGGGCGAGGATTACGTAGGTAATGAGGGTTTGTGTTGAGTTGAAAAGATTGGTGAAGTCGATCGAGCCATAGGGAAGCCAGTGAATTAATAGAATATCCGAAAGCATTTTGTTTCTTCTAGGGTTTCCAGATTAATTAATTTCAAATGGTGGTGTAAGCGGGTAAGCGAGTGAACCTTAAGAAATGGCGTTGAATCCTCTCGACTCTGCGAACGTGAAACTGGTGATCCACACATGACTAACATATTCAAGCTTAAAGCTGTGGTCGGACAAAGAAAATGTAAAGGAATCGGGTGACATGGAGTTTGTGGGATTCTTTAATTTTAATTTTAATTTAATTTAGTGAGGGCAGAACCCTCATATATTTAGCTTAGTACAAGCGATAAAACTTAACAACTATCTTAAAACTAAAGAATATACAGTATGGTTAAAAAGAAAAAGAGGGCGGCGGGGGGAGGATGTTTGGCGAGTTGGTTACTGAGTTTATCCATCAATTATTACTCATTAATTTATTTAGCATAGTACGCGTTGAAAGAGTGCAGACGGGGGGTGGGCGTGGGCAGGAGGGGAAATGGAGGAGATGAAGTTTGAGAGCAGTAGAAGTAAAGTTGAAATCGAAGGAGGTAAGGTAGGAGTTTACCCACCGCAGCATTCGCGAAATGGGTTCATTAGAGCCGTAAGAAGTGCGGTGGGTGGGCATATAGAAGAGACGGGGGCTTCGCAGATTGCGGGGGTTAGTGTGAAGTGCAATGATGGAGAGCAAGCTCGTGCAGTGGATTGTGCCTGAAAAGAGACGGTGGATGAAAAGGATATCGGCATGAGTTCTGCGCTCCACAAGTGTGTTGAGGTTAATCAGATGGAGCCGACTTGTGTATGGGGGGATAATCCGAGGATTCACTCAGTTCAGTCCGCGGAGGACAAACCGCAGAAAACGACGTTGCGCGCTTTCGATTCTGCGGATATGGGACTGTGGGGTTGAAGTAGGTGCCTGACACGACACGGGTTCACTTCACTCCACTTCACAATCTAAAAGTTCCGCCGACAGAGCACCACAAGAAGAAATGAAACGCTGGAGTTGTTGGTGATTGATGTCAATCGTGGCGAAGAACACTGAACTCTACACTCGAGTTACAGGACACTGTACACTGCGGAATGATGACAAATTAAAACGCGGATGTTGTTATTCCGTAAAATGTCTATTTATTGTTTAGTTTATAGTGTAACACGTTGAGGTATAATTATATAACAAATCATAAGAACTCTTTTCTTAACTTGACATGGGCCACCGCTTTGAAAATTATTAATTTTTTTAATATCAAATTGTTGTACAGCGAAAAAGGAAAACAAACACAAATAGTCACACAATGATACACCAGACACCGTCTTAACACCAATTTGACGAGAACAGGTAACAAACGAGATTTTCTCCGGACACGGTTGTTGCAATACTGACATCTCGAAAAAAAAACGGTATCTATTCGAGGATAGATCACTTGACATAGTCCCACGACTCCGACTAACCTGGGCACGTGTGTGCGGTTGGGCGGTAAAAATCGGACTTCTTATTGAATCTCGATGTAGTTTCGTCTATTCTCTATTCGAGAATGCACACATACAGGGAAAGAACCTGTACATGGGAAGGACAGTATATCACATCGAGACTGAAGTCGAATAAGGGAATAGCGACAGCAAAAACAGACTGACTGATATTTGAATTCGACTAGGTCAGCTGTGCAAATAGATGGTCGCTCATATAGCGGCCGTAAAAGTTGCTATGTTTGAACTAGCGATTCGTTGCCGCAGAAATAGGTTTCTGAGTATTATGTCAACAGAACGCTATTTCGAGGGTCATGCGCTAAGATACGCGTTTGTTTATCTTAGCTAATGGTATATGGGTTATTAAGGAAACTATACCGTGGGACCTGATCTGGTGATCGGAATGATTACACAATGACGGTTTGTGTATTTATCCACGTCAGTTGTGCATTGCATTGGTAGCGAGTCAAGGATCTAATTCCAGTGTGAATGTTTACATTAAATGAACTTAATTATATAACAAGCTATGATCCTCGTCAAATAAGATCCCGAGGTCACGTATCGAGGGTACAGATGATATCTGCTGGTTTAGCAGGAAGTAGGAGCGTGGGGGCGCAGGGGGACGTTTGCGGGAGAAGGTGATGTAGTGACATTTGACAACGTTGAATTCAAGGCAGTTATTACAGCACTAAGTTGAGAAGCTGTCGAGGTGCGTTTGGAGAAGTGAGGAGTCGAGAGGAGAGATGATCGTTTTGTACAGTTTGGCGTTGTCCGCACAGAGGGAGATGGATAAGTATTTAATAATAGAGTCAACATCATTGATGGTAGGGATAAATAGGAGGGGACCTAAATGACTGCTTTGGGGAACCCCTGACATGGAAAGAAAAGGATTGAAAAGGGAGGATCTGAATTTGACACGGCAGGATCGATCTTTCAGATATGAAGATAACCACTTGATCAATAGGGTTTCGAAACCTAAGGAGGACAGCTTAAAAAGGATGAGATTATGGGAGATTTTGTCAAAAGCCTTGCTGAAATCGGTGGTGATTACATCGACTTCGTTGCCGTTCTCTAAGGCACGGAGAATATGGGATGAGAACTCGATCAGATTCGTTGTGGTCGACCTACCCGAAAGGATGAACGATAACACCAAGGAAACTGCAGCGGAAAAATTAAACTCACTGGTGTCGTTTTGTTTAGTTTTATTTCTATTACTTAACGCTTTCATTAGATTTGGATGTATCCATGGCATTTTGATGCATTTATTTTGTTATATTCTCTGCTTAAAACACAAGCTTAATAATTAGCGGCATCACTATTGTCAATTTGCTTTTACATATACGAACACGTACAATAATAAGAAAGAAAACACTTAGGCAGGAAAGCAAAAGAAACTCGATTCCGCTTTAATTACGCTACTTCGCCGGGCGACGGGGAGCGGGAGTGAACGCGACCGCGCTGGTCTGCTGATGCAAATTGACTCAGCGAAGATAGAACTCTGACATGAATTCCATCCTAGGTTAGGGTTAAGAACAAAAGAAGAGAGAAAAACTGTTCTCTTAAGGGTGCGACCGCCAAGGAAATGCACCCTTTCAGTGCAATGGTATGCGTGTGTGGCCGTACAGATCGATGTTATTTACACCTGCTCGAAAGCAGTGGAACAACGAAACAGGCAAGCGGCAAAGACAAAGGTGATTTATGATCCCTGTCTATGCTGTGCATTGCAGCTATCATAGACGGCAGTTCATCGGAGAAATGTGGTAAAAGCAAATAAGGGCATCATACAGACATGCGCGGTGCGGATGCGTAAGTAAATGTATCGCCATTAGGAAGAAGTGCTAATGGTTTTTCTATTTACACAATGGGAAGTGTGTATCGCTAGTGATGCTAAAGGGATCGAATTGTATACATGATTACATGCGAAGGAATTCGTTTTATGACTCTAGGGTAAGATGAGAGTATTTGCTTTTGTCCGATGGTCAAAGAGCCGCCGCGGCCGTGGAAATGCCAGGGACATGTGGTATGCACATGTACGGCGGAATTGCATTGGTGAAACAAGGGTGCCTAATGGTCGGGAATCTATGGTGCATATGCACGTTAAAGAATTGTTTTTAGGAATTTCAGATAATGCGTTGCATGCATCAAATATCCTTGGAGAAGGAAATGTTTTCAGATGCCAATGCAAATGCATTGGCGGGAAAGAATGGGAGTTGTGGAATTCCTAAAAAGGTAATGAAGAATTCTTACAGAGAATTGTATGCGAAGAGATGCATGATGGTAAGTCTTCTTTTACAGAAGCTTTGAAATAAATAAATTCGGTAAGCTTGATGCGTGCAGCATTTACAGGTGCTAATGCAATTGCATTACCGAAGTTAAGAGATTGAATGGGAGTTATGGGGGGTGTTTAGGTAAGTGTATCGTGGGGTTTGGCGGAACCGCCACAAAACCATGCTGGGTGGGTGAGATGATGGATTTACAACGGAAAGATAACGTGTTGTAAAGAATCCCTTCGAACAGTTTAGGGATTTGAGACAGTTTGACGATGGGTCGGTATTTGCTGATATCATTTTTAGGTCCCTTTTTATGTATGGGGGTGACATAGGAGGATTGCCAGATACTAGGGAAGATCCTTAGTGAAAGGGATAGATTGAATATCTTTGATATCGGGAGAGAAAGAGAAGTGGCACATTTCTTTAAAAATACAGCCAGGAGTCCATCAGGCCCAGGGCTGAACTCGTCTCGGAGTTAGCTTAATTTCTCCTCAACTACGTGACGCTGAATAATTTGGGGGGTGAAGGAGCCGAGGAAGAATTCAGGCAAGTCTTTGAAGTAAGACGGATTGGGTTCGAAGGAGATGTCTGTGAAGGATTTCTTGAAAAACGAAGCGAATAGATTAGCAATAGTTAGGGGGTTGTGGCGGTTCCCATACACGCCACCACTCACCTTCCGAAATTACCTAAAAGCTTACAGTCCTGAAGCTCCCATAACCCCATTGTTCTTTGCTAATGCAATAGCATTAGCACCTGCAACATTCCCCGCATCAAAACATTTCCTTTTCTAAGGACATTTAATGCATTCAAGCATTACATTAAATTCGATACAAGAATTTTTTCTTTCACGCAAATGTATTTCCCAGAATTCTGAGCTCTGTGAGTAGGGCGTTAGTATATACTCACAGCTAGGTCGCCTTGTCCTAAGAGGCGACTAAAGGGCGAGTGGTAGCCGGGGTCCCAACGCCCTGTGCGCCCGGTGAAATACCACCCCATCAATCTTTAGGCTCCTTGAATTGGTCGGGAGAAATCTCTGGCCATCTTTCGGGGCTTGGCTGATGGACCGGTTCGAGAAAAGGTTGGTTAGATGGTAGTCGGTCTCAAGGTGATATACCACCCCGTGACGCTGTACATTCCGCGATGTCGCCGAGAGAAATCTTCTACGGTGTTTCGGATGTGTGGCTGATGGCCCGGACTGACACGGGGATAAGTCATGATGGTACCTTCTAATATAAAGAATTCCGGAGGTAAACTAGTCTCCCATTCGGATCTACGGGGGGGACTATGTCGGGGGGGACATCATGCAGATATCATGACAAATAATAGAAGTTTAAGAGGTTCCTTATTGCATAACCGGGCTCGCTCTCGAGGCTCGGCCCACACTCGACTGGTGACGGCATTTTGTAACATCAGAGCATCGGTTTCACCAATACCAATGTAAACGCCGTCCACCAATATTTGTAAATAACGAAACCTGGTATCCTTGCCCTAACTGAGACCCAGGTCGATTTGTCAACTGATTTGACATATCTTCGTTGCTCAGGATACGACTTACATTCGAGATTCAGTCTTCGCGCAGTCCAATTTGGCTTGCCATAGGATGGAGGCGTTGGAACCCAATAATATGCACATCATATAGTTGAGGGTCGTGCTGAGGAATTCCGTTGAATTTCTTTGTTGTCTCTACCGCTCCCCGAATGACGATCGACCGGTGACATTTTTCGAACATCTTTCATATACCGTCGACTGGATACGGATCAACCACCCGGCTTCTGAAATTGTTGGGTGGCGGTTTCATGTAACGCCACTGCCCCTTTTCGCCTAATAATCAAATAACCCCCAATATAAGGCATAACTAGGGTAATGGACATTGCCAAATACAGCAGGCGCGTTTCCCCTGGGAAACAACATCAAATTCCCATGTTTCCGGAGTGCGTTGCATAACATCGAAGCAAAAGCTAAGGAAGTTCAATCGGAACGACGCGCGCCGAGGAAGTTCAATCGGACCACCAGACAACAATCTTTCAACCGTGAATTACATTAACAGGCACTACCCTCTCACTAAGAGGAAACGGTCACATCATGATATCCCAATGCTATGTGAAATGCATGAAGTGCGCATCTTTTCTGCCTGTGTGATCGCGCACGTGTAGACTACGTCCTAGGTTCGGTCATGCAGCGAACATCGCGGTCACCGGGCAGAACTACAGGCAAAAGCACAACCAAGCAAATCACCAGGGAAAAGCAAAAACAGCACCAACACCAGCGAGAATACACACCATGCGCTAGGAGGGATATACGTTCAGCACATACGCTGTACGCCGCACATCATATAAACATTGATGTCCCTTTATGAGACATGCGCAGCAACAACCCCTAGCGAGAGTCGCTGTGTCTTTACATTGTGGTCTACGGTTATTCGATCTTCGAGCTCCAACAAGAGTGGCGCTCGGGAACACGGACACCTGCGTATTTTGCGTTTCGTCCAAGCGGCAAACAATGGTGCAAAAGGAAGAACACCAAATATGGTGTTCTTCGGTTCGCCGAACGGGCGATGTTGTTTTGGGTGACGGGACGCGCGCGCATGTATGCATGCCATGGTCGTATTTATGTATTTGCTTTTTAATTCTTACAGATGCAAACGGGTAAATTGGGATTTATTTAGTAAGTCAAGGAGTTCGAAAGTGACCATCATAGAGTGCAGAGGTAGTCAAAGTGCGTCGGTGTTAAGAGTCGTGTGAGCTTTTTGGATCCCAAAAAAGTACATGCAGTCGGTCAAATTCGCGGCTGTTAAACAACAAAAAGACAGTGTATAAAATAAATGTAACTTACTATAAACAATAAATTAATAGCGTTTATATACAATTTCAAATACTAATTTTACGTGGCACGAATATAAGGCCAGCACCTGTTTTGTGTTACCTTAGTGTGTAAATTATATATGACAATAAAGAGAACATTTTGGGTTGGACCGACAGCGTTTACTTCCGTTGAGTGATTTGGAGTCAGGTAACATTAAAAATACCACAGTTGTCCTTGGCGATTTTAATGTGCACAATTCCAGCTGGTTGTTATATTCTAACAGAACCGACGAGGCTGGGGGGCTGGCGGAGATGTTTGCTGTAAGCCAGAACTTGACTCAACTCGTGGAGGAGCCAACGCGAGCGCCGGATGCCCGAGGCGAAATTGCGAACACCCTGGATCTGTGTTTGACATCCGAACCGAGCATTTATACCGTAGAGGTTTCTGCGCCACTGGGAAACTCAGATCACTGCTTGGTATCTGTCGCGCAAGCACTTGCATATCAAGCGAATAACCGGCCTAGGCAGCTTTGCCATGTGCGGAAATATGGGACTGCTAACTGGGACAAGATTTTTTCGCATCCCTTCCATGGTCCGAGGTGTGCTTCGGGAACTCCGATGTTAACGCATGCGCGGAATTGGTATCAGAGATTATTCTTCTGGGGATGGAGATGTATATTCCATATTCCATCAAACGAAGTTCGTCTGATAAACCTTGGTTTGACAAAAAATGCGAGCTGATTACAGCGGCAAAAAATAGAGCTTTTAAGCAATGGCGCTCCAATCCCACTGATGTCAACAGAAAAAATTTTGTTAGAATCAGAAACGCGTGGAACCAGGCGATTGATACCGCGAAGAAGACTCACAACGACAGGGTGATCAATAAGCTCCTTCGGTGCCCAACTGGTTCGCGCTCCTTCTGGTCAATGGCAAAAGCTGTCAGCGGTAACTTCGCATAATCTCTTTCCCTCCGTTGGTGACAGACAGCGGGACGTTAGTCACGAATCCAAAGGATAAAGCTAATGTGTTCGCGAATTTATTTTCCGCGAATTCAAACCTCGATCCCGGCCTTTTGGAGTCACCTGTGATCTCGCCGGTACAGTCTTCGATGCGGGATGTGAGATTTCGCCCGCGCACTATTCAACGCATTCTATGTGAACTGGATTGTAGGAAGGCAAACGGCCCGGACGGAATACCAGCAATAGTCCTTAAGAACTTTGCTCCAGAACTATCGTCGGTTCTTGGCAGACTCTTCCGCTAATCTTATGCACGGAGGACCTTTCCTGCCTGCTGGAAGATTGCTCGAGTTCAGCCAATCCCAAAGGCTGGAAAAAAGTGTCTCACACAAAATTACCGTCCGATAGCATTACTGTCTATTTTATCTAAGGTAATGGAAAAAGTCATCAACACAGAGTTGGTTAAGTATTTGGAGTGCAATGGACTTCTGAATGATAGTCAATACGGATTCCGTGGCAGGCGGTCCACGGGAGACCTTTTAACACTTATAACCGATATATGGACATCTGCGATTGAACGGCATGGTGAGTCAAGGGCGGTCGCATTAGATATCTCCAAGGTTTTTGATCGTGTCTGGCACGGGGCATTGCTGAACAAACTTCGTTCATATGGACTTTCCCAACAGCTTTTTGCGACGGGACGAAGAGCTTCCTCGAGAATCGATCGATCCGGGTTGTTGTGGACGGCGAGTGTTCGGATCTGTATCCCGTTAATTCGGGTGTGCCTCAAGGTTCTATTTTGGCTCTAACGTTGTTCTTGCTTCACATAAATGATTTGTTGGAGACAACGGATAACAAAGTGTTCAGTTTTGCGGATGATAGTACGCTTGTTTCTTCCTTCTCAAGTGATCGGCCGATTGGTGCATCAACGTCACACCGGCTGAGATGTAGAGAGATTGACTCTCTGAATCGGGATCTGGATAAAGTCCTGCAGTGGGGAAAGGCCAATCTTGTCGACTTCAATGCAACGAAGACCCAGTATACAACATTCACAAAGAAAACTGGATCATCGGTTACACAGCTGATGATGAGTGGCCGGGCCCTCGAGGCTGGGGAAAGTTTGAGATTGCTCGGCGTCACGGTCTGTGGAAATCAGCCTTAGGAAAGTTGAGCTATCCTTTTAGAGCCAAGAAATATTTTACTCCGGCCCAACTTCTTCTCCTATATAAATCCCAAATTATACCCGCGCTCGAATATTGCCCTCGTGTTTGGAGCTCGGCTCCTAAACATACCCTCGACCTACTTGAGAGCATACAAAGACGAGCGATCCGCCTGATCGGGGACTCGGCACTGACGTCGGGACTACACTCGCTATCACATCGAAGGCGCGTAGCCGACCTCTTTCTGTTTTACAGATATTATCACGGGTGCTGTTCTTCGGAGATTCTTGGTATTGTTCCACGCAATTCCGTTTATATGCGCTCCACGAGACAATCCGAGGGATCGCACCCGTTTGTGGTTCATCTTCCGACGGCGGGAACATCCCTCCATCAGAACTCGTTCCGTTACAGAGCGGGAAAGCTGTGGAACTCCCTTCCCACGCGAGTGTTCCCGGAGCGTTACAACCCGCAACTGTTCAAAAAGAACTGCAACAGTTATTTGATGGCATGTCGGGGCGACCACTCGGCGCTATAGGTTCGCCTCTCCCGAGAGAAGTCTAATAAAAAAATAAAAAAAAAACCTACAAGAATTCTTCATATCATGCGGGCCTGATGAATCCAAAACTACTCGGCACCCTTGTACCACCATACAATTTCGCTGTACATGTGCACACCACATGTTGCGTAATGGCCTCTCCCACTATCGGTGCCCCATCGAGGAGGAGGATAATTTGGGGATAGATATTAATTATCACACGTTGAAGATAATGTACATTAATCAATCTTATTGCCATACATAAAAAATGAATAAATCAAGTTAGCTATATTGTGAACGAACACGTTCCACAATATCAATTAATTGCAAGCAGGTGCACGAACCTGTGTCGTAGAGTTGCGATGTTGTTGAAAGTTTATCGTTGGAGGATGGTGTGATCATGGGAGAGAGAGAGATAGAGTATGTTTCGAGTGAGATTGATATAAGCTGCAGAGTCAGTAGTTACCCTCCATCCACGAAGGATGTGTTTTTTCGTTATACCCTTTTTATTGAATTGTTGAATTTTTTGCTTTATTTCCAAGAAGGAAATCCCTTTTTTTGTAATGTGTTCATTTAGTTTAGTTTAATTAAGCAGTCCACGAAGGACTTCCAATTGTCAAATTAAAGTTCAAAGTAAAGTTTTTATTAGTAAAACTAACATGTTGGTGTTTTCGTGATAAAGGAGAAATGGCGAGGAATCTAGTGGCAGCTGATGAGTTTTGCAAGCGGAAATTGGAGGTAAGGACATTGTGTTTGAAGCCTATAGATTGCAGCCCCAACTGACGTGACGCAACGGGACCGGTACAGTACCCGTTTTTATATTACTAACTGTGCTGGGTGTGTAACGGACCGCCACCGCCAAAGAATGTTTATCTAACAAGACTGACACTACGGACAGGCACAGTGCACCACTAACTGCCCAGCTATCGAAAGAATCATATATCAAAATTGGCGCTGTGGAAGCGATCCCAGCAACCTCAACCCTGTATTCAACATCATATTCTAACAAAACTTTATGGTATAAATGTCTGACAAAACAAGACAAAACTTTTATAAATAATTATACAACACGCATGTCTCTGGCATTTCCACGGCCTCGGTAGCTCTTTGTTCATCGGAATCATGGGTCTAGAGTCATAAACCGAATTCCTTCGCATGTAATCATCTATACAATTCGATCCATTTTGCCCTGCAAAATGCGGTACACGATCACCCATCGGATACCTAGATTCCTTTAGCATCACCAGCCTAATTACAATGCGGCTATTTATCCTGCTGCAATATACCCGACCACGATCCCTAATCTGACGACAAGCCACCGCCGGTAATAGACACGATACACATTTCTCATTGGCTAAATGGAAAATTTTAAATTAGCACCATTTCCCCGATGCAGTGTCGTGTATTATAGCTACAATGCACATCGTAAACAATGGCCTATACGATCCCTTTGTCCTTCCAGTTTTTCAGCTTTGTTTTTCCTTGGCCTTCGCGCATGAGTTGAACAATATGATCTTCACGATCACTCATACACCCATACAACCATAGTCTTCAATGCGAGATCTGGATTTCTATTTCACAAAGAGAGACTTTATGTTTCTCTTGTGGTAAGTAAACGTATCCTAAGCCGAGAGTGTATTCACCACCACCGACACGAGGGTGAATCCAGAGCCAGATTTCAACCCTCGGTGAGTCTTATTACAACCACCGATCGCGACGGTCGGTTTTTCTCCCGCTCCCCGTGGCACATCGGGGACGCGTAGTGTGGGGATGGTGGTCGCGACGCCAGTACAGTACCATCAAGGAGTCGCTTTTCCTCCCCAGTTAATTGTAATAGTTGGAATTATAGTGCGACGTGTTTAGATAGTTTGTGTAATGTGTACGTTTGGACGATGACAATGAGAATGCTTAAATTAATATATTCGAAACGTTCCAAGTAACTTTTAATTCAAGTTTTTCATTTAGTTAATCAAAAAGTAACTTTCGTTGTCAATAAATTAAACTAAGACGCCTTCTTGTGTAAACTTCTGTGTACTAACAATAGAAATCATTTTATACAAACAACATTTAGTGTTTTATTCTCCTTTCCCCTTTTGTGACAACTTGCGAGTGAACTTAATCCTTGGTGATCGGTTAATGGCGACACCAGATGAACTCTTCAATTTTTGGGGACGAGGTAGAACCTGCCCCCATGCCGGCGCCACGACTTCGTACCCCCACAGGGTCGGTTTGAAGTAATCGCGCCATAAGAACGGGAGTTAGGTTAGGCGTCGGATTTTCGTTTGTAATTTATAAAGTGGAAAAAAGATTTGGGGTCATTGATCAAATTGGATTGTGTTTTTGTGAGGTAGTTGGAGTAGAGGGAGTTGCAGAACTCGGAGAATTTATAAAAGGAACCGAGATAGTTGGAGTAGTTTTGGAAAGAACGCGTTTCGATGAAAATGTTCCACAAGTTATTTCTCTTGTTCCGAAGAGCGCGGAGTGTGTGGTTGTAACATGGCGGCGATGAAACCGATGACCTGCGATTTTTATTGCGACATGGTCAGGATCCGGAGAAGAAGAGATGGCAATTCGAGAGGCGAAGCAAGTCTGTTATGAGTGGCTCTCCACGGCATGGGGAGTTGGGAGCTTCTCGATGAGCGTTATCATCGCGAAAAACATTGAAGGAGCGAGAGAATAGTTCAAGACTGTTAATACTAGGGATAAGGTTGGTCTCAGTCGGAGCGTATATGTCGAAGGGGAGGGAATGTGCCTTTTCCAGAGTCGAAGGTGTTTTGGATCGGAGACCTCTAACATTCTGATAGTAGACGGTTAGGAGCGGGAGCGTATTGGAGGTATTGAGATGATAGGGGGGGGGGGGGGGGGCGACTGATTGGGGTCAAAAATGATTGCCATTATTGGGATAGGTCATTTTGTTGTCGATATATAGGCGAAATGCCGAGAGATCTTTTAGCACCTCATTAGGGGGCATATCGAGATTTTTATGGAATTTAACGAACAGGCTGCGGAGGCTAGGAAGTAGTTCTTCGAAGAACAAAGACAACTTACATCAAGGTGAGGGGTGGGGGTTTATTATTGTTGTGTGCTACAACGGTTCGTTTCCGTGCTTCTCGTATTACCGAGGAAGAGAAAGGAACGATAGAATCCTGTGTGGATTCCTGATGATTGTTGGTCCTGTGGGGGAAATTTTGTTGATGTGCCGTCGCAGGTTTACTTTTATCACGCGTTCACTAAACAAACCTGGAGAAGACGATACCACAGATGACCAACGCGACCAGTGTTGTGGGGGTAGAAAAAGATGTTGCCAGCGTATGGCACATAATTCACTTCTATCCACGAGCACGGTTACTCCGTACACATGAATTGTTCCCCAACGTTGTTCTAGCGCAAGAAATGTTCACCAGTTAGAAAAGATTGAATAATTAACACTGTTTAATTTGCTTAACCTGACTTTTATTTGTTCTTCTTTTTATTTCGAATTTACACTTATAATAACCAGATTAAAAGTAAGGGCTTGTATTTGTATTTACACAGATGGGTAACTATTGTAAAAGTACACTTTGACAATTAATATAACATTTATGAGATAGCTTTATTGATCCCGAAATTATATTAAGACGAGCAGCGGGGCGACTTTGCGCGATGATGAACGACAAATACGAGGGAGAGGAAAACCTAGCTGATGTTACTCCCCTGCAAAAAGAGATCATTGATCCCAAGCGAATGGGTGATCTGAGGGAAAGTCGATAGGACGCCGCTGATGCTTGGGAAATAATCCGCGTGAGAACCAGACTCTAAGACGCTGAAATAACCGCAGCGATTTTGCTAAGATGCAACAGCGTCGTTCCTTTAGACTTGCTGTTGCTAACCGACATTGTGAGATTTCCGATGGGAAACTCGTGGTTAGCAAGAATGGAGTTGCCGTATGACAAGAATGTAGCTAAACTCATGTATGCATTATCTGCAAAGGATAATGAGTTTAGCTATATGTCCGTTTGACATATTTTACAGGGGAATAACATATAAAGGAAATGGGTAGATATGACGCGCTGAAAGCGGTCGAAATTAGGTAGGAATTGTGGCTGGAATTGTGGGTTGTTTCTCATGTAGAATAGAGAAACCCCCACAGTGTTGGTACTCGAACGAAGTTAAACGTTAAAAGGAAAAACAGTTGATGTTCCTTACTTACTTACTTGGACTTTATTATATTACACTTAAAATTTAGCTTTCACTTGTTACACTCTGAAATATGTTCTTATTTGTACACTGAACTTAACACTTAACCGCTACTTCATTGAAATATCTTTTTATTTACTTATTGAAAAACGTTTTAAGGACAATACCTTCTCCGCTGAACCGCGACTCTTCAAGTCCTCTTTCAAAGTGTGTCTGCAGTCGAGTCACCTTCCTACTTCAAAATTCTAATTCTCAAATATCTTTATCTTCTTTCGAAGGTCAAGACGCATCGCCACTTATCGTTTGATCCTTTCTTGGGGTTTTTGTTTGTGTTAGCCATCTGGCCATAAGATCCGTGGAAATTGCTTGTTAGTTTGGGATCTGGGAATCCGTATCTATTAGCAAGTCATAAAACATTTGGTATGCGTTTGGATGTTTATGATTGCAAGAATTGTGTGTCGGCGTATCGAATAGATATGCCTTTGTTTGGACACATACACTTTTAGGTTTTGGATCTTGTAGGAATTTTAGGTGCTAATTGCTTTTAGCATACATGGGAAAATAATGCATTATGCTGTTTGATTTTAGGAAACTGAATCGAACAAATGCATTGGATTGAATAAATGAATTGAATTCAATAAATGAGAATTTGGACGTTTAGGTCGATTTGGTTTGACATTGAATTCAATGTTATGTTGGGGATATGAAATGGATTTTTTTATAGGTAGGATTTGTGTATATGTGGGAGAAAAATGGTAGGGCTTTTTGGAGGTTGGTAAATTTTAGTTCTAAGGATGAGATGGCGCCGTCAAGCTGGCCTAGGAGGGATCGGGAAGCCGCGAGCTCACCTAGGACAGTGCCGAGTTTTTGTAGGATAACGTCGAATAAGGGTCTGGTTCGGCCAGGACGGAGAGATTTAGAGAGGAGGAGCGCAGCAAGGCAAGTCTACCAGAAAGGCTGTTAAGTCTGGAGAGAATATTCTCAAAAAGGGGGTTGGTATGCCGAACGGGTCGAGCTTTGTGCGGAAGGAATTTATTAGATCCTGTGTGAGTAATTTGAGGGAGTCGTTAATTGCATGGGTCACCTGGTTCACGACCATTTCGTTACTGTCTCCAATGAGGGACTTGATGCCGGCTAGAGACGTTTGGTGGAGAGAACCGAGGTCATCGATGCACTTGAGACTACTCTCAACATGTAAAATTTTTTTGGTAACTGTTTTGAGGTTGGAGTTGTGAGAAGTTCGTTAGCGTCGCCCAGGCATTTTATAGCCAGGAGGACGTGAGAGAGCGATATGTTGAGACATTCGTCGCAAAAGAATGGGAGATTGTCGGAGAACTCCTTTGCGAACTGTGTTTTTCGCTTATTAAGACCCACACAGGAAGCGTGAAAAGATTTGCCGCAGATGCCTTTACAGCTGACATAGTCGGCAGTAGCATCATTAATCCCACAGGTTGAGTTGCCACAAGGCATATTGGGAATGATAGCGGAATGAAAGGGCGGGGGGGGGGGGGGGGGGGGGGGTAGAAGCGATGGTCGGGGGAAGAGGGGGGAATCACGGAAAGTGCACAATGGCAGAATAAATAGTGTGCGGAGATTCAGATGGAACAAGGATAAAAAAGTGAAAATGAAATGAATGAGTAACTAAATAAATAGGTAAGTAAATAGAATGAGAGGATTACAAATAGACCAGAGGAGAGAAAAGTGGGAGTTGAGAGAAAAAAGAAAAATTAAAATCTAAGATACAATGCGAGAATAGAATTGACAAAATCAAGAAATTCAAAATAAAAAAAGAAAAATTATGAATATAAAGATAGTAAATAAAAATAAAGAAAGTTAAAGAAAAAAAGAAGATTGTAGAGAATAGAATTGACAAAAATCACGAAAAATTAGAAATAACTAAATATAAGATGAGTAAAACTCCGTCGGGAGTTGAACGTATGTCCTGCCGTGCCTAAGTCAGCGTCCGGCTCGGTAGGGGGTCCGAATGTTGAATGATGAGTGGGTAGTTTGGGTTTTTGTGATATAATCTTAAGGTTCCGTGCATAAAAATGATGAATACTTCCACTTCTGTTTCTGCTTTCACAGCTTCCAACAGCCTACTTGCTCAATTTTCCCAACAATATTATTGAAATATATATATTTTATTGAAGTATGTTCTAGGGCGTCCTTTGATTTTCTCGTTTTCGTTTGAACAACTATGTCATTTCACTTTTGGCTAATTCACTCAGGGTAAAACGTGGTGCTGGTTAAAATAATTAGATGAATTCACGCTTAGCAGATGTTCAAGAATTATTATTATTTATGAAATAATAATGAGAATTTTACTTGAATTTTAATTTATTAAAGTGATTTGTTTAATTTTTTTTTGATGATGATGATAATGTTGTTATTTGATATGGACTTTACGATGAAGATACGCCTTGTGATGTATGAATGTTAATTTGATAAGTTAATGATTCTCTTTTTTATTTAGGTAATTATGAGCGATTTCTTTTTAATGTCTCTATATTTCACTACGCTGATCACTAGTCGTTAATCTCTAGTCTTTTATTTATTTTATTCAAGACCAAATGTTAATCGGTTCCACAGCCAGTGTGTTTGAACATCAACGATTTGTTATTAGTCTGTCTATAGTGGTTTTGATCTGCGCTCATTTTCATATCACCTAACAAACGCCGCCGTAAAGTATACACAAGAACACGTATTCTACTCAAGTCGAGTGCTGTGGTAAATACAACTGTCATGTGTTGAGTACAGCTGTGGTGTGTTTCAGGACCACTCAATTTTCAATTCAATTTTTTGTTAGGTAGATGATTACATTCATATTTTGCAACTAGTATTTGAGAGTTTTAGTACAGCAATTACTTTACAACTATGTTATAATCTTAAATCTATATAATGACAATAGCACAATTTTAATGAATAATAAATAATAAATTAAGGGAAAACCACAAGAAAAAACCCTTATTTGAATCTTAAGACTAATATTGCACAGGTTTCCGGTTATTTTATGTAATAATGACCTCGATATCATATTCATAGACAGAGTACATATTGTTGCGAACTTAGGGTTCGCTGGATTAATTATTTTGAATAAATAAGAGCCGTTAAATCGATTTTTGAATCAATATAACACTTTATTAGTCGTTAATAACAACCGTTACTTTTACCGTACACTTAACAATTTCTTTACTTATCGCTTCCGCACTTATCGCGTGTTTTACTTATCGCTTGCTTCCTTTCTTACTTATAACTTTCTACTTGTCTCCATGATCTGTGTGCGACGTATTTATACCGTTCCCTCATTCTGATTTGGCGTTTCGTTTCCGTCCGTTCCATAGTCTCGACTTTTCTATTCCAGTTTTCCAGTACTTTCTAAAATAATCTAGTACTTTGTTTCGGACTTTCTCGAAGATTCCAGTACTGATTGTCATATGCGTCACAATATGTAGTTTTTTTTTTCAAAACTGTATTTATTGACCATAATTAGAATGTGTACATTTAAGTAATACAGTGACTTAAAATTAATTTCATAACAATTGCTTACATACAATTATTATAATAATGTGACGCATATGACAATCAGTACTAGAATATTCTAGAAAGTCCGAAACAAAGTACTAGAATATTCTAGAAAGTACTGGAAAGCTGGAGACTATGAACAGTAGAACATTCAAGACTATGGAACGGAAACGAAATACCGAATCAGAATGTGAGGAAACGGTATAAATACGTCGCACACAGATCAAGGAGTAGTAGTAGTAGAAGTGATAAGTGCGAAAGCAAGGGATAAGTAAGGAAGCGATGAGTAAGAAATCGTTAAGTGTACGGTAAAAGTAACTGTTGTTATTAACGGACTAATAAAGTGTTACATTAATTCAAAATCGATTTAACTGCTCTTATTTATTCAAATATTGAATCCAGCGAACGCTAAGCTCGCTACAATAATATATGCATTTTCCAAACATTATTTTATGAGATACAAGATAGAAGCGTGTTTATGAATTTAGTAGTATTATCTTCCTGGAAAAGGTCAGAAAACCAGGAATTTGTTTTTTCAACTTTACTTAATCTAAACTTAATCCTAATTATAAAAATAACTTAACCTAAGCCTGATTACAGTATGATTTTCCTAAAGCCATAAGCAATGTTATACAATTAATGGGATATATGAATTAAAGTATGTAGAGTGAGGTCAGTTATGGGTTTGAGGAAGAGTATTTGTTTCCGGTTGTTCGTTGGAAAAACATAGGATGTTGGAAAATGGTTGGACGTTACAGTATTTGAACTGGTTATGGGTAACTTCGGTGTTGTGGTATATGATCTCGTTTGAATCATTTACCAGTCTGCCTGAGGCGAAGATAGCTCTGGTGTGGAGACAGTTGGGATAGTTAGTTCTGATATCTAGAGGGTTCGCTAAGAGCGAGGTTATTATGGGATTGGAATTATTTTGTAGGTTCTCGATAAATTTGATAGACCGCTCGAGGAATCGTCTATCGAGGCTCTCAATACCAGCGGTATTGTAGAGTTCGACGTTACTATAGTACTTATAGGAATTATGACGACGATTTAAGCCAGAGACATACATACATTTTCTTTAGATTACTCGTAACTTTTCCATTTGGGAGGGAGTGATATGGTACCACAATGGGCACGCGTACGTGAGTGTGGGTCTGATAATTTGTTTGTAAATGAGCAGTTTGACTTTTTGAGAGAGACTATTAGGTTTCCACATTACTCTTCTACAGAGATTAAGCTGAATTGCGGCTTTTTGAAGGGAATTTTTAATGTGGGACGAAAAATACAAGTTATTAAAAAAGGTGATTCCCAGATATTTTAGGGTTTTGGAGGGTTTTATCAGAGTGTTGTTTAGGTTGTGGCAGCGTCTAGAGTTATTTGTACAGTGCTCGTGTTTGCCCTAGAACACTATGAGCTGCGTTTTATTTGGGTTAAGGTGAATTTTCCATTTATTGAAATATGTTGTTATGTTAGGGAGGAAGTTGTTAATGCGGTTTCTTGCAGCCTTAACAAATTTGCTGCTAGAGTAAATTAATGTATCATCAGCATAGTTCAGCATCTAACATATGCAGTGATTTAGGATAACGCACGACGGGAAACGAGAACATTGTCAGAAAAAGAACAATTGATGAAGAAGTTTCGATTGATTTTGTCAATAAGGAACTGTACCGGTTTAACGTTAGCGTTTTCATGTAGTTCATATGTCGAATAATGCCATGGCAAATTCAGCAACATTTTCAATATTTTATTTTGACACCTTTGCAATTTTATTTTGTGTGTGCGAGCACAGTTACACCATACAGGGGCCCCGTACAGGAGTATAGCTTGAAAAATGGTTTTAAATATTATAATTTTATTTTCGATGCTAAGCTTTGACTTTCTACACACTAATGGATACATAACTCCTACGACTTTGTTTATTTTGTCAATTGTGGTAGTGATGTGTTTTTGAAAGATAAGTTTTTTATCTAGAATAATACCTAGATATCTACAGTCTAGGACCAATCAATATCAACTGCACACATACTGAGTTTAGTGCCATTTGGTGGGTAGCAGAGTTTCCTACATCTCGAAAACCAGACAGCTTGTGTTTTATTACCATTTATTTTTATTTTACATTTCCTGTAATATACTGCTAGTTTGTCAAGAGCTGCTTGCAAAGAATTGTAGACATTAGTGAATAAGGCACCCGAAGAGAAAGTAGCCGTATCATCCGCAAACATAGCTACCTGAATATTTTCACCTAGACATAGTAAATCTGCGACAAACACTGTGAATAATATGGGACCAAGGACCGAGCCTTGAGGTACACCATAGTGGATTTGGTGAGTAGAGAATATGTCGCTTCTTATACTCACAACATATTTTCTCGAACGAAGAAACCTTTGGATAATTTTGATAAGCGGCATTGGCAGCTTAAGTTTTAGTAGCTTATAAATCAAGGCATCGTGCCATACCGTATCAAATGCTTTTCCGATGTCTAAAAGTTCCAGTCCCGTTGATGAATTTACCAGCTATGTGGTTTTTAATGAGCAAAACTTGGTAGATTGTGCTGTAACCACTACGGAAACCGAATTGAAAGTTTGGTAGGATGTTATTTGCTTCCACGAAACGATCAATCCTTTCCTTAATGATTTTTTCTAAGAGCTTACTCAGACAACTAAGTAGACTAATAGCTCTGTAGCTTTCGGGGCTGTTCTTTGGTTTGCCGGGTTTCGGGATAGGTATTACTTTTGCTGTTTTCCAACAGTCCGGAAAATAACAGTTCCTAGGACAAGCGTTGAAAATGTACGTTAAATAGTAACTTGCAGCAGGTGGAAGTGCTTTAATTAATTTGTTGTTAATATTATCAAGACCAGCAGCCTTTTTTGATTTCGATTTTTTTATCAATTCTTTAACTTTGCTAACATTACTTGCGTATGTACTTTCAGCTGGTGATTGAGAAAGTACATGGATAGTGTTAGCAACTTCAGCCTCAGTATACGCGTCGCTTAGATGCATAGATATGGAGTGGTTCTTACTAAACGTGTTAGAAAGTAGGTTCGATTTCTCCACTGAAGAAATAAAGAACTTGTCGTGAACTTTAAACGGAGGAATACTTGACCCTCTCTTTTTCATAATTTTTGATATTTTCCACAACTGTTTGCTTGCTTTGTCAAGAGAGGAAAGGTGTTTGTTCTAATATTTGTTCCTATATGCTGAGATTTCGTTTTTAATGATATTGTAGCGAGCTTAAAGTTCGCTGGATTAATTATTTTAATAAACAAGAGCCGTTAAATCGATTTTGAATCACTGTAACACTTTATTAGTGCATTAATAACAACCGTTACTTTTACCGTACACTTAACGATTTCTTGACTTATCGTTTCCTTACTTATCGCTTGCTTACTCTACTTCACTTCTTACTTCTTACTTTCTGATCTGCGTGCGACGTATTTATACCATTTCCTCATTCTGATTCGGTGTTTCGTTTCCGCCCGTTCCATAGCCTCGAATTTTCTACGGCTCATAGTCTCCAGTTTTCCAGTACTCTATAGAATATTCTAATACTTTGTTTTGGACTTTCTAGAATATTCTTGTACTGATTGTCATATGCGTCACAATATTATTTAAGACTTTACATTAACTAGAAAGCAATCAATTCTATAACGAAGCCATTTTCTTCTTTCAGAGTTTCGTAGCCTAATCAGATGTAAGATATTTTCAGGAAGCGGTGCCTTATCAACTGGAGCTGTGGAACATTTAGGTATCGCAAGATCGGCCGCTCTATTGATAACGGAAACAAAATGTTGTGTATTGTAAAGGTAATATCGCCTGTTGTTATATCAAAGATTATAACGAAGGAGTTAATATCGCCAATACAGACTAAATTTTTGTTTTTATAATGCAATTTATTTTTTCACATTACATTCAACAACGTTTCAAAAACTATGATCGAAACGTTGTTGAATGTAATGTGAAAAAATAAATTGCATTATAAAAACAAAAATTTTGTCTGTATTGGCGATATTAACTCCTTCGTTCTAATCTTAGAAACAAAATTCTTACATAGGATATCAATGTGCTCGCTGCAGGTTATAGAATTTAGGCTGGTATCACCTAGAACCAAGTTCGTGTTTATATATGATTTATAACAATTCCAATTGGCGGCCGAATAGTTGTGGTATAAACTGGTACGATTTACAGCTACTGTATGATTCACTGTGAGGCTGATTGGAAGGTGGTTTAAACTTAACGCATTTAGAGTTAATGGTACTGAGCAGTAATTTGAAATATTAGTGATATATAGATCGAGAGTTGAAGGATTCTTGTTAGCAGTCGATGGGATATAGGTGGGGAGAAGTGGATAAGGTATGGGCTGGATTCAGTAACATCTAGTAAAATGTTACCCCAGCAGTTTGCCTAAGACAATTCCACGACTGAGGTCTACAGTTTAGATCACCACCAATAATTACTTTGTTTCGAGTGTTGACTCTATACAATTTTTGCAGATCCCGCTTAAAGTAAGTAGATTTCTCAATGTTTCCATTTCCTCCAGGGACATAGACCGAAAAAATGCTCACCTTGGAGTTATCACTTAATGTTACATCAATACTAATTTCTTCAGTTAATTTAAGGTGCAATGAAGAACGCAAGGTATGTTCTATACATTTTTTCACAACAATGGCGACACCTGTGGCGGTTCCGCCAAACCGCACGGTACAATTACCTTAAAAACCCCCATAACCACAACCCAGTCTGCATAAGCTTTCGCTTATCTTAAATGCTTCACGCATTATATAGATCAAATCTATAATCTAAAAGGTCCCTGTGAAAGAAAACTTACCTTCATGCATCTCTTCGCATATAATTTCCTGTAAGATTTCTTTCTACCTTTTCAAGAATCCCAGGCAAATTTCAATTTCCCATACCTGCACCGCAATCTCCACCCAGCATACCTGAAACATTTCCTTCTCCAAGTACTTTTAATGCATACAACTCGTTAGATAAAATTCCTAAAAATAGCTCCTTAATGTGCATATGCACCATAAATACAAAACATTCGGCACCCATTTTTATCAAATGAAATGCAACGCCTGCCATATCGATCTCGAAGTCGCGGTCGTTGATGCGGCGGAAGACCTTGAATGGGCCATCATAGGGGGGGTCGAGGAGTTTTTTGACCCTATCCACCCTGACAAAGACGTGCGTACAGCTGTGCAGTTCAGGGTGGACGAAAAGTTTTTTGGGGCCGTGCCTGGCTACTGGTGTTGCCCTAACCTTACGTAGTAGATCACGGAGATGCCCCAATTCGCGAAGTTGGTCACGCGGTGTTTCGCCGTCCAGGAAGAGTTCTCCTGGAAGAAGGAGGTTAGTACCATAGGTGAGCTCTGCTCCCGAAGCTCCCAGGTCCTCCTTAATACTTGTCCTCAGGCCGAGGAGAACAGTGGCCAGGGCGTCGAACCATTGGGTGTCGTTGTGACACATGAGTGAGGCCTTGAGGGATCTGTGCCAGCGCTCTATCATCCCATTGGATTGCGGGTGGTAGGCGGTGGTACGACTTTTTTGGCAGACAAGGAGATTTGTTAGCTGCTTAAATATTGTCGCCTCGAATTGTGGACCTCGGTCCGAAGTTAAAGTTCTTGGTACACCGAAACGTGTGACCCAAGTTGAGTAAAAGACCTTGGCGACTGATTCGGCAGTAACTGCCCGGAGAGGTGTCGCCTCTGGCCATCGCGTGCAGCGATCCATCATAGTGAGGATATAGGAAAATCCCTTTGATGGAGTAAGCGGCTCCACTATGTCTATATGGACATGGGCGAACCGTGCCGTGGGAAGCTTGAACTGTGCTGGCTCCAGTACAGTGTGTCGCGCAATTTTGCAGCGTTGGCACTGGAGACAAGCACGGGCCCAACCGGTGAGATCTTTGCTCATCCGGGGCCAAACAAATTTGCGACGGACAGCAGCGGCTGTCGCTCGGCCGCTGGGGTGGGCTGGGTTGTGGTAAACCTGGAACACGCCCTTACGCAGTTTTTCGGGAATATAAGGTCTGGCGGTTCCAGTGGAAACATCACACCAGATTTCGCCCAAAGGGTCGCGAAGAGTAATTTTCTTAAGCTCTAGTGCCGTATCGGCAGTGAGGAGGCACTTGAGCTGTTCGTCCTCCTCTTGAGCTAGGGTAAGGTCAGTGTTGTTTAAAGAGGTACACAAGTGAATCGTATCGATTCGAGAAAGGGCGTCCGCCGTAACGTACTGTTTACCGGAGATGTGCTTGATCTCCGTAGTATATTGCCCAATGAGGTCTAATTGACGTTCTTGTCGGGGGGGGGGGGGGGGGGGGCGTTTCCCGACTTCTTCCGGAACGCGTAGACCAGCGGCTTGTGGTCTGTTGGGATGGATAGTGAGCGACCTTCTATCATATGACGGAAGTATTTGACAGCGTTGTAGATCGCAAGTAATTCGCTATCATAGGCGCTGTAACGTCACTCTGTGGGACTCAGTTTCCTTGAAAAGAAACCAAGTGGTTCCAGTCGGCCTTTAATGTCCTGTTCAAGGACGGCTCCGATCGCGTTATCCGATGCGTCGCATTGGATGGATAGTGCCGCTCCCTCGAGGGGGTATCGGAGTAAGGTGGCATTTGCCAATTGCTCTTTGGACAGTTGAAATGTTCGATCAGAGGCTTCTGTCCATGGGATTGGGCGCTTGTCATTGCGCTTAGCTCCTTTCGGGAATTCGTTTAACGGAGCTTGAACTTGGGCAGCATTCTTCAGGGTCGGGCGATAGAAGTTAAGCATGCCCAGGAATCGTCGGAGTTCACATACGTTGGTAGGGCGAGAATAATTCATGAGTGCCTTCACACGGTCTGGTAGTGGGCGTATGCCCTGGTTGTCAACAACGTATCCCAGATAGATGATTTGCTCCTTGGCGTATTGACACTTATCTGGGTTGATGACTAGGCCGTATTCGCGGAGGCGCTCAAGGACCTGACGTAAGTGACGTTTGTGTTCGGCATGGTTTCGTGAAGCGATGAGAATGTCATCAAGGTATGCGTGGCAGCAATTGAGACCACGTAATGCCGAGTCGATATAGCGTTGGAATGTCTGTGCGGCATTCCTGAGGCCGAAGGTCATTACCTTGAACTCGAAGAGTCCGAAAGGTGTAATGACTGCGGTCTTGGGTATGTCTTCTGGGGCCACCGGGATTTGGTGGTAAGCCCTGGTGAGATCCAGGGTGGTGAAGACGTTGCATCCTCGTAACTTGTACAAAAAATCGTAAAGGTGTGCAATGGGATATTGCTTTCAGGTGAAAGAGAATGATGGGTAGTTTACGCTGTCCAAAATTGCAGGTAGGTATGGTGGGTTTGGAAGGTGGTTAATTTAAGAGGATGGGCGGTTCTTTGGGAATCCATTAAAGAACCGCCACAACCCGCTTACACCAACCGTTTGAAATTAATTAATCTGAAAACCCTAGAAGAACAAAGAATGCTTTCGGTTATTCTACTAATCCACTGGCTTCCCTCTGGCTCGATCGACTTCACCAATCTTTTCAACTCAACCCTATTCAACAGAAACCCTCATTACATACGTAATCCTCCCCCGTTCGAATATTGCCTTGCAGGGAGAAGGTTCTGTAAACAACGCAATATCAATTTTCGTTTTGTCGTTCTAAAACGATATTGAGGTCTATAATTTCTTTACGAATGTTGTTACTTAACTTATAATCCGCACAGAATTCTTATTCGGATTGACAGAATTTCGATTCACCCATTAGTAATTTTTATTATTTTCAACAATGAATGAACACAATCACTTGACTTTTGTAAAAGTTTAATTGGTGGCATATGCATTTCTTTGCTCATTTAAAAAAAAAGTCGTCCGTATTAATAGCTGTCGGATTGATTCATGATGAATTCTGTAAATTACACTTTGTTCTTTGGCGATAATTCACTAATAATGCAAAATTTCTTTTTGTCGAAGACAAGTGTTTGTTCTCATCATATCTTAGTTTATGTATTTATGCCTTTGTCAGCCGTTGAAATTTCGCAAAATACACTTGGTACGTACATATTTTACTCACAGGAGAAGTAAAGCGTAAATGAAAGACAAGGGATTAAAACAGTCGTTACCAACACGTCAAAGAGATAAGACCTATACCTGACAACAGGAGAAAGCAAAAGAAAAGAAAAAAGGGAAAAAAAATATAAATAAATAAATTCGTCGCGCGAGTGTAAGTGAACAAGTGTGGATTACACAGTGTGGCCGCCACTGAGAACGGTTGTTTAAAAAAATAAAAAAAATAAAATAAAAAAATAAAAAATTATGGAAACAAACAAAGTGCTAAAGAGCTCGTCGCCTTTCATAAAAAGGGACAAGGCAGACCTGAAAGCGATGACACGGAGCCGACTCGAGCGACACCCGAGTATTATAACAAAGCGGCACAAGCCACGAATACACAGGCGCAGGCAACCAATTCAACGTATTGGTTGACCTTGACCCAAGTGAAATCGAATTACTTGCTGAGGAAGAAAACAATATCACAGGTACTGCAACAGATCCGGCGGAATTAGAAAAACTCCTTGCAGATATTGACACAAAAAAGAGGAACTCAATAAACAAAGAGAAGCAATCCTCAAATTAAAAGACCTGGTGCAGCAACAACAAAGCCAAGAAAATACAACAGCACAACGGAAAAATCAGGAACAACATCAGGAAGCAAACAAAAGGCAGCAAACAATCGAGATGCAGAAGCAGCAAACAAACCAGACCATCGTAACCAACAAAAAGGAAAAGGCGCCGCCTATAATACTTACGTCCATGGAAACAAAGGACGTTATAAAATTAGGTGAGTTAACTTGTAAAAATTTCAAAACAAAAAAACTTAATAATTCTAAAATAAAATTAATGTGCGATGATATGGAAGGTTAAGTAATGACTGCTTTGGGTAGGACAAAAAGCGAGTACTACACGTACACCCCGAAATCGGAGAAACTAATCTCCATGCTCCTAAAAGGCGTTGATCCATGTTTTTCCCCTGAGGAGGTATTATAGGAATTAAAAAAATGTCGAAACCGACAATTTAAAATTTACAGGTGTGAAACCCTTCTCTACCGCCAACTCCAGAAAACGCAATTGCAAATTGCCTTTCTTTATTGTATCGCTGAGTCCCAACAGTAAAGTTGATGCTCTCCAATACATCAAACACCTCAATCACCAAACAATAAGTTGGGAAAAAATAAGAAAAATCGATCGCGTATTGCAGTGCATGCGTTGTCAACGCTTCGGGCACGCGGCATCAAACTGCCACATGCAATTCAGTTGCGTAAAGTGCCTCTCCGACCATATCATTGGTGAATGCCCCTTGGCAAGGATAGGAAACCACTGTCCTGTGTTCTCTGTAAAAATACAGGCCACACTGCAAATTTTAGAGGATGTCCTAAATTTCAACAAATGAAATTAAAATTGGAATCCAAAAAGAAACTAGTTGAAGAAGAGAAAAAAATGAAAACTCGTTCTTACAACAATTTCGTGGCTCCTTGTGTGTCATATGCACAAATGGCCGGTGCTCCTAAGCAACCAGCATCCATGGAACATACATATAGTAATGGAAGAATGCCTGTGCCAGAGGCACATTCAGAAATAATAACAATGTTATTAACCATGCAAGGACAATTTGCCGAATTTCAAAAAACATTGACTGCACAAAGAGCACATCAAAATCTTCAACCCTCCGTCTGAACTAAACCTAAAAATTATAGCTGTGAATGTAAATTCACTAATCCACAATGAAAGAAGAGATAATTTAGGCAATCTGCTCCAAGTCGAATGCCCAGATGTGCTCTTGGCTACCGAAACTAAGCTAAACCAAAGGCTCAAAATGGGCTACAAAAATTATAACATAATTAGACGAGATCGACAACACTCTACTCGACGGGGTGAGCTCGCTGTCTTAGTTCAGAAAGGTCTTCACCAGAAGATCGTTTACAGCACGGAAGTACACAAATTCCAGGTGCTAGAGGCATGCATTATAGACATTCCTCTAAAAAGTCAAAGGTGGCTGCTTACGCTTCTGAATCTGCTCAGTGTACCCAATTTATCAGTGAAATCGATACGCTTTTCCGAACTCTCAAGTTAGATTCGGGAAGCAATTACCTTTTAATGGTGGGTGATTTTAACGCCAAGCACAGTGCCTGGCGCAACCTGACCTCGAACACCAGAGGCAATGCCTTGTTTGATTGGTGGAAACAAATGCGATCGAGCATAAACTAGAATTGTACGCTACAAGTACACCGTCTTATCCAAGAGGTGACTCCTTCCTGGATTTACTTATGACAGATGATCGAATTCGGGCTCCTCGATAGTATAGTGGTTAGTATACCCGCCTGTCACCCGGGAGACCGGGGTTCGATTCCCCGTCGGGGAGCCCCTGGCGCAAGACTAATGACTTTGCCCAGACAAAATAAATCATTATGGAAAATTTAACAAGCCTCAGGACTTACTAAATAAGGCCAAGACCGGTTCCCGATTGTAGTGCCGATGATGATGATGATGATGAGATGATCGAATTCAGTTACCAGATACCGAGGTAACTACACGAAATTGTCTTCGCACAATTGAGTACGATAGCGATCATTACAGACTTGGAGTCGTAATACACGTGCCAAACGAGTACCATCTACTTGAGCAGTACGACCAGGTACACTCTTTCGATTTCCGAAAAGCACATTGGTCGCGTTTCGATCGTATAGTAAAAAGAGAAATACGCAACATTGGCATAGACCCACCGACTAATAGAAACCTCCGTAATGATGAAATCGATCATTACCTCCTAACTATGAACGATATTGTTACTAACACAATAAATCGTCCCATCCCCAAAGTAGCTCATACGGATGGCTATACCCACCGATACAGAAATGCAACTATCGATGCTTTGTATAGGCAAAAGAGCACCCTGCTCTCAAAGCTGAAATTGTGCTATAGGCAGTTCAGTGACCCAAATAGCAACGAAATCAAAACAATCAAGTCCTTGATTAAAAATCTTCAAAAACTGATCCGGGATAATTACCGCGCAGTAATAAATGAGGAGTGGAGCAACAGAATTCGAGCTGTCCAAGCAAACGGACCGAACATGTTTTCACAAATCAAGAAAATATGTCGAAGAAAAGATCACAATGACATTCCCTGTCTCTGAATTCCACGGACTCCCGAGAATTGTCAGATACTGCTGAACGCAGGACTCACCTTAGAGCACATCAACTCCAATGATGAAGTAATAGTAGTCGAAGATCCGCAAAAGAAAGCGAATTCAATTGGAGTCTGTTTCGAAGCAGTGTACAGAGTTAACGAATCAGTTCATGCTAACACTGAAATTGAAAGCAATGCCCGTCCAAGACATTGCTCGCTGCGCAATCAACTTCACAACTGGCGATCCGAAAACCGTAGTTTCATCACATTCGGCGAAAATAATAGAGCGGGTTCTCCCGTCAGAAATGAAAATACAAATATGTTTGTGCGCAAGGATGAACTTAGAAACATACTTAGCTCAATAAAAAATAAGAAATCATCTGGAATAGATAGCATTCCAAATGTGGTTCTAAGGCACTTGCCTCGCGAAGTAGTGAACATATACACTACTTTGTTTAACAACGCTCTAAACAATGCACAACTATCCAACACATTGGAAGACTGCAGTAGTCCACCCTATCCCCAAAAAGGGTAAGGAGAAGAGCAATCCAGCTAATCTGCGCTCGATCAGTCTGCTTCCCAACATCAGCAAGGTATTCGAAAAAATTATAAACAAAGCACTGATAGGTTGGTGTGATGAAAACGATATCATCCCCAACAACCAGTTTGGCTTTCGAGCGCGACATGATACAGTTCATGCAGCGACGAAACTTGTTTCCGATATACAGTGGAACAAGGCAAAACGACAATGTACTGGCGCCTGCTTTGTTGACTTTGAAAAGGCTTTCGACACCGTATGGTTAGAAGGACATGTCTATAAGGTAACAAACCTGGGTATGCCGCAATATCTGTTATACATCATTTATGATATGATAATGGACAAACATTTTGTAGTGAAATGCGGGGACATACTCTCCAACAAGACCTTCCAAATTAAAAATGGCTTACAGCAGGGAGCTGTGAATTCTCCCATTCTATTCAATATTTACACTAGTGATCTAGTGAGTTCTCTCGAAAACGCAATAGCGTACGCCGATGACATAGTGGTGTACAGAACAGGAGGAAAAATAGACGTCATCAATAGGTACCTCCAAGATGACTTCAACAAAATAAAACTATTTTGCGACGACTGGAAATTAAAGATTAATTTCCAGAAGACCGAGACTATCCTTTTCAGAACGCCCCTATCCAGGGCCTCGAGGGATACAAAATACAACTAGAAACACTTTTCTATTGTAGGTAACAATAACCTTCCACTGCAAGTGAAAACTGTAGTTAGATACCTTGGTATCTGGCTAGACTAGAATTTATATTTTGACAAGCACATAGCAGTGTCCCTCTCCGCAGCTAAAAGCGAATATCCTATGACAAGAAGTCTATTCCGGAGTAGTCTTCTTGACCCCAGAGTTAAAATAATTTCGTACTTGGCATTCATACGACCAGTTTTGGTTTATGGCTGCCCATTATGGTATAAGATATCTCCACTTTATGTGGAGAAGTTTTGTGTGTTCGAACGGCAGTGTTTGCGTTCCTGCCTCGGACTTTATAGAACACCAGAGTCGCAATACAAAAAATTCTATCCCAACAAAATCCTGTATAACAAATCAGGGTTAAATAGGATAGACAATTTCATAATTAGAATTATTCGTGGTCACACAGCAAGGGCAATATGCAGTGACAATAATCTTATCTCGGGAGCATTCTATCCCAATGATATGTATCTGGAGAATACCCTCCAGAATGGGTTTATTCCCCCAGAAGCGTTTCCTTTCTTGGATCAAAAAGGCCTTATCCAAGACATGCATGGAGTCCCGATTATTTACCACGCTCTCCGTGGTGCCAGGGACAAACGAATTATCCATGATAGTGATATCTCCAATGTCCCAGACCGCATGCGCTTTAGCACGGCGATCAGTGAAAGAGATAAATCAGCCACAGATCGAACATCTCCCAAATGGTGGTGGCTTCTCAACGAGGACAGGACTTCACTTCCTCAGATATAGTATGCCTCTCAAGAGCAACGCTCTCCTCCCTCTTGTCCCCCCTCCCGCTGTCCGCCTTTCCCAATTACTTTTATGTAGCTATTGTATTTTATTTTTTATTTCTTATTTTATGTTTTATTCGTTTTGTTTTGAAGTTTTTGTTTGTTATAATAATTAAAAAAAAAAAAAAAAATTTAATAATAATATATACATGTAAACGAGGAGTCTCTCTAATATATGACTTATTCCATATATATATATATATATATATATATATATATATATATATATATATATATATATATATATATATATAAGAAACAAAAAAAAAAAGATGTACGCCGAAAGGCATATATAAAAATCAAGATGTAATGTGTAATTTAGAGAGCTCGCATAGAGCTAGTAAGTTAATTTAAGGATTGTGATTGTAGAAAAAGGTTTAACATTTACCCCTAATATTATACATGTAAAAAGAATTAGGAAAATAAATGTGGTTTAAAAACGAAAAAAAAAAAAAAAAAAACAAGGCATTAAAAAATTAACAGACCTTAAGTAATATGAGAATGGTTCGTATCAACATTTCAGAAACCTCTTATTGTACATAAAAATCTACACAAATCTACCAACGACACATAGTTAAGTTAAAATTAAAAATCTCACACAAATCAAAATCGTCTAATATATAATAAAATAAATTTACCAATCTACTTCAAAAATAACTTAACCCGTATTTCACGTTTTGTCATTATAAGCAGGTGAAATAGAAGAGGTCACACGTGTAATCGCAAATGACTATGGTAAGTGATGTTAAGTGTCTTCGGTGATTTAGATTTTAAGTGAATGACGCTCGCCAATTAATTGTATAAAAAACCACACTTCCGCTGGCGCAATACTAACCAAACGCGAGAAGTGTTATAAACGAATAGATGCATGTATGTTATCTTGCAATTCCTTTTATATTGGAAAAAAAAAGTACAAAAAAGGGGCAATTGGAAAACAGTATTTCTTTCAAAATTTAAAGTAATGGTAATATATCACAGTTCATACATATAAAACATGGACATTTGAAAAACCGCATTAAATTAATTGAATTCTATAATATTATGTACAAGGAATGAAACAAACGAAATGTTAATTAATTGTAGTATCTTCATCCTTTCAGAAATTTTTATTGGTTTTAATATTGTTTGTTGTTAATTGTTGTTATTGCTTATAAAATGTGGCTCTTAATTATACCATAGGCCAAGTGTGCAGGTGTGCAATAATACTAAAAACGTACTTATAAGCTTATATAAAGGTCAAAAGCTAGTTTGGAGATATATTAAATAAATATGGCTCTATATTAAATAGGCGCAACAATAAAAATATTCGTACAGTCTAAACCTAGAACACGAAAACAACATTTATCATTTTATCATTTCCAAAAAGATCGTCAAAATGAGAGGTCTTACGGGTAAAGTAGCAATCCCCACGGCGTCAACTCAAGGGTAAGCAATACAATAACCAAAGATTTTTGATTGAAATAAAAGTTTTTCTTTTTCAAATAGTATTGGATTTGCAATCGCCAAGAGATTAGCAGTTGAAGGTGTTAAGGTCGTTGTAAGCAGCAGAAAACAAGATAATGTAAATTCTGCTCTCGAAAAGTTAGCGGAATTCAGTCCTAACATATTGGGTGTTAAATGTCATGTCAGCTCAGCATCAGAAAGAAAGACACTGTTGAGTGAAACTATTAAAAAATTTGGAAAGTTAGATATACTTGTATCAAATGCTGGAGTTAATCCCTCATTAACACACGTATTGGATTGTGAAGAGAGTGCTTGGGATAAGATTTTTGATGTAAATCTCAAGAGCGCTTTTATGTTGAGCAAAGAAGCCTTGCCATATCTAAGAAAATCAAAAGGATCAAGTATTCTCTATCTCTCTTCGATATCCGCATATGTTCCTTATAAAGTGAGTTGATTATATTTAATTATAAATAATTTATTATGTTTAAAAGATTCTTCTTTTAGATATTGGGAGCATATGGCGTTAGTAAAACTGCAGTGGTGTCTTTAACAAAAACGGCTGCTTATCAACTTGGACAAGAAGGAATTCGTGTCAATTGTCTTGCACCAGGACTCATCCGTACACGCTTTGCAGAAGTAGTAAGTATGACTTGAAAAGTTGATAAACACAATTTATATTTACAAGCAATTTATTTTTATAGTTGACTGAAAATCGTGCTATTGAGGAGGAAATGCTTTTAAAAATACCACTGAATCGTTTCGGAAACGAAGATGAAATAGGTGGGGTCGCTGCTTTTCTATGTTCCGATGATGCTAGCTATATCACAGGTGAATGTGTGCTTGCCACTGGTGGCGTGCAAACCAGACTATAAAACAAATTTTCGTATGTTTATAAAATGTACACATACGAGATATTTTAATCTCACCTGAAATAATGGTTTCAGAATAAAGCACAAAAATATCTTGAAATCTTAAAAATATAATAACATCGGTTATACGAGGGAGGGCTGAAAATTCTCCGACCTAACAAAGATACAAGACATTTTTTTCTTAATTTTTTTTTTATTTTTCTATATAGTCTCCTTGTAACTCTACACACTTCTCCCAGCGATGCTCCCATCTCTCTAACCCGTCCGAATAGTACTCGCCGTTTTTCTCTGCTAAACAACTTGTTACTGAAAAAAAGGAAAAAAGGAAAAAGCCGAATTCGCGGACGGCGCTTCCCCTAGCGACCCCCCATTTTGTAGAGAAAATCACTCTTCACGAAGGTGATTGCCTCCTCATTTGACGAAAATCTCTGTCCTCAGAGCGCAATTTTTAGATTAGGGAACAAAGAGAAGTCGCTTGGGGCTAGAACTGATGAGTAGGGCGGATGGTCAAGCAGTTCAAACCGTAATTCGTGGATTTTCGCCATGGTAACCGCTGAGGTGTGAGACGGCGCGTTGTCTTGGTGAAACAGGATTTTATTTTTCTGCAAATGTGGCCGTTTTTCCGCAATTTAGTTTAGTGAGGGCAGAACCCTCATATATTCAGCTTAGTACAAGCGATAAAACTTAACAACTATCTTAAAACTATTCGTATATATATAAATTATGATTAAAAAGAAAAAAAAAGTAGTGGGGGGTATGTTTGGCGAGTTGGTTAATGGGTTTATCCATCGATTATCACTCGTTCATTCACCTCGCTTAGTACGATGTAAGAGTGTAGACGGCGAGTGTGCGCGGTCAGGGGGGGAAAGAGAGGAGATGAAGTTTGAGAGCAGTAGAGGTAAAGTTGAAATCGCAGGATGTAGGGTAGGAGTTTGTCCGCCGCAACATTAGCGAAATGGGTTCATTAGAGCCGTAAGAAGTGTGGGGGGGGGGGGGGGCTGATAGAAGAGATGAGGAGTTCACAGGTTACGGTGGTTAGCATGAAGTGGAATGATGGAGAGCAAACTTGGGCAGTTGATTGTGCCTGAAAGGAGACGGTGGACGAAAAGGATATCGGCATGAGTTCTGCGCTCCTCAAGTGTGCTGAAATTGATCAGATGGAGCCGGCTTGTGTATGGGGGGAGAATCCGAGGATTCGCCCAGTTCAGTCCGCGGAAGGCAAAACGCAGGAAACGACGAGTGTAGACGCTTTCGATTCTGCGTACATGGGACGAGTAGTGTGAGGACCAGACCTGACTGGCGTATTCAAGAAGGGGGCGGACGAAGGCTATGTAGAGGGAACGGGAAACGTAAGGATTAGAGAATTCTTTAGACCAGCATTTCACAAACCCAAGGACAGAGTTGGCCTTAAGAATAATATCATCAATATGCGGGATGAAGCTAAGCTCCCTGTCAAATAAGATCCCGAGGTCGCGTATCGAGGGTACAGATGATATCTGCTGGAACCTAGATGGCTGCCTTGTGGAACCCCTGACGTGGGAAGAAAAGGATTGGACAGGGAGGATCTGAATTTGACACGGTAGGATCGATCTTTCAGATAAGAAGATAACCACTTGATCAGTAGGGGTTCGAAACCTAGGGAGGACAGCTTAAAAAGGATGAGATTATGGGAGATTTTGTCAAAGGCCTTGCTGAAATCGGTGGTGATTACATCGACTTCGTTGCCATTCTCTAAGGCACGGAGAGTATGGGATGAGAACTCGATCAGATTCGTAGTGGTCGACCTGCCCGAAAGGAAACCATGCTGGTTGGATGAGATGATGGATTTACAACGGAGAGATAACGCGTTGTAAAGAATTCCTTGAACAGTTTGGAGATATGAGACAGTTTGGCGATGGGGTGGTAGTTGCTTATATCGTTTTTAGGTCCCTTTTTATGTATGGGGGTGACATAGGAGGATTTCCAAATACTAGGGAAGATAAATTGTGAAAGTGATAGATTGAATATCTTTGATATCGGGAGAGAAAGAGAAGTGGAACATTTCTTTAAAAATACAGCCGGGAGTCCATCAGGCCCAGGGCTGAACTCGTCCTTCTTCCGTTTAATTTCTCCTCAACTACGTGACGCTGAATAATTTGATGGGTGAAGGGGCCGAGGGAGAATTCGGGCAAGTCTTTGAAGTGAGACGGATTGGGTTCGAAGGAGATGTCTGTGAAGGATTTATTGAAAAACGAAGCGAATAGATTGGCAGTAGTTAGGGGGTCGGTTGAAGTAGTCGTGCCATAAGAAAGAGAGTTAGGATAGGCGTCGGATTTACGTTTGTAGTTTAAGAAGTGGAAAAAAGATTTGGGGTCATTGATCAAATTAGATTGTGTTTCTGTGAGGTAGTTGGTGTAGAGGGAGTTGTAGAGCTCGGAAAATTTATAAAAGGAACCGAGATAGTTGGAGTAGTTTTGGAAGAAACGCGCTTTGAGGAAAATGTTCCACAATTTATTTCTCTTGTTCCTAAGAGCGCGGAGTGTACGGTTGTATTATGGCGGCGATGAAACCGATGACCTGTGACGAGAATAGGGGACATATAAGGCGACGGCTTAGTAGATCTCCCTATAGAGAGTGGCAGTAGCTTCTTCTACCCCCAAATGATCAAAGCGGAACGCTGTTTTGCTAAGATGCTCATTTAAAAGGCGGAAGTTAGCTTTGTGGAAGTTGTAGGAAAAGCTATCGTGAGGTAGAGAAGGCTGGGTTTCATGATAAAGATATATGGATAAGAACAGCGGGGGGTGGTAATTATCAATGGTAGAGGGGGCGCGTGGACTACTGGGGACATGTGTGGGTCTGTTGTGAACACAAGGTCCAGTTGTCTCCCCATATGATTTGGGACATTGCTTATTTGATGGTGGCACGATTCGGTGAGACCGTTTATAAAAATACGTTCCTTGGAACTAGTGGGATTTGAGACGTAGAAGGCTTGTTCGTCAGCCAATGTCCATTGCAGATGGATGAGGTTAAAAGTTATAGTTTTGAGCCAACGATCTTTCGTTAGCAGCAAACTTTGTATACAAGAAAACGAACGCGATCTTTCCGTTTATTTATCTTTATTATAGAGGATCTTCCCTCTTTCGAATCTATCTTAAGACTAATTTATAATTGTGTTTTTACTTAAAATCATTAACATTGCAATCTTAATAGATTGTACCTCAGATAGTAACAAGAATGTCTACCTGTTAATAGGTAATTTAGGTATTTAAAATATAATTGCATTCAAACGACATTATAGAGATATATTCGTTTTGTTATGCTTATTTTATATTCATGTCATGTTTCTGTTGAAACCATGATATCGCCATGAACGACGATATCGTCTATTGAGGTGCTTAACTCGGTTAGGTTATCTACCGCTTCTATTGCGAGTTCGTATGACACGCTGGGTCGCGAAGGAGATACATAGAAGCAGATAATGAAAAGAGACTTACGGCGCTGGTCGATTTTTATTGCGACGTAGTCAAGATCCGGAGAAGAAGAGATGGCAATTAGAGACGAAGCGAGTTTGTTATGAGTGGCAAGCAGCACTCCACGGCATGGTGAATTGGGATCTTCTCGATGAGCATTATCATCGCGAAAAACATTGAAGGAGGGGGGGGAATAGTTCAAGGCTATTAATACTAGGGATAAGGTTGGTCTCAGTCAGAGCGTATATGTCGAAGGGGAGGGAATGTGCCTTTTCCAGAGTCGAATGTGTTTTGGATCGGAGACCTCTAGCATTCTGAT